>ML681963.1:79685284-79776655 GCA_007922195.1 Podocnemis expansa | reverse complement strand
TCTTCTCCCACGAAAGCTCATGCAAAAAATAAATCTGTTAGTCTTAAAGTGCCACACAACTCCTTGTTGTTTTTTTACTGGACTAGACAAACACGGCTATCCCTTTTGAAATAGTCCTCTTAAGGCCAAATTTTGCCAGTGGACATGTGTAGCTGAGTGGAGGGAATTACAGGAAAGAGGTAGTTCCGGGGGCTAAAATAGCATCCATGGGCAAAGTTTGGCACTAAATGGATTAGAAAGTTCATTGATTAGTTCATCAAGTATACATTTCATTTGTGACAAAACAGCTCTAAAAAACACCAAGCTGCAGAAATTCCTTGGAACTCCGTGGTTGGGCACCCAGGCTAATATTGATTCAAAAGGCTAAGAGAGAAATGTTTGTCCAACAGACATATACTAAAAAGCCAAAAGCAGTGAAGTTGTGGGTGATTCCTTTAGTATAATAGCAATAAAATACAGATGAGCGTAGTTCTAATTTGCTTGCTCCAATAGCAAGAAGTCTCAAGTAGAAGTCTGCTAGAAAACCAGCAAAAATAATCTGCATATAAGGAAACCCTGCTGTGCTTGTAATTAAAGAACTATTCTGTTTATTGTATGGATTATCCTCTCATATTTTTTGACTGACATGGAAATGAAGACAAAAATGTTTGATGAGTTTCTTTCTTTCTCTAAAAACCACCTCCAAAGCACAGTGGACTTCCGCATCCTCCCCTGTCCCCCAAATTGTGCAGTTCCTTTTTCATTTTTGTACCTCACAATTTAATTTTGAAATGTAAGAGTTAACATCCTGCAGTTGGTTAAAGTTACGTTGATCCATGCTCCAGGAACTGTTATAGTACAGTGGCCACTCTCAGAAAGGTTAGCAGTTACCTTAGGCAATCATTTACTGCTGCAGGCCCATGTCATAAATATGACGTGCAGTCTGTTAAATGTTAGTGTAGGACAAAGAACCGTTCTTAACTAATGGAAAGGTAACTGCTCAAAAAAAAAAAAAAAGCCCAGCAATATTAGAGTCATGGAGAAGTCTACTAAAGTTTATTTTTAAAAAATGAATAAAAATTATTAGATGGAGCAAGAAATGACTGAGAGGGAAGTAATCCACTCAAAAAAATTGTTAATGCATTTTGCTTGCCAAAGCCACAAATGCAGCTGCATATCTTAGGCTGGAGTAAGTGCCATAGCTCATTGGCATGAGCTTTTCACAGGAGGCGCTTGATGATCTGAAGAAAAAATAATATAGCAGCCCACACAATTATTTTGCTTTTATTACTACTTATCAGTCCACCTATGTAATGTTTTGTAGCTTATGGGAAGCAATTTTATAAGTAGAGCAAATTCAGATTCACAGCCGTGAAAATCATCATAGACCAGGAAATCTGATCTTCCTCGTGAAATCTGGTGCCAGCCAGGGACTCCCACCCTGCACAAGGCTGCAGCTGCTCATCCTAGCCAGAAATGAGGAGTGACTAGACTTCCTCCTCTTCTCCTCCAGGGGCCACTCCTGAAAGAGGTCACCTTCGCCTTTGGGAACATCCATAGGCTGAAGAAAACTCGATTCAGGGAGGCTGTGGCTCCAGTTATCATAGGACACATGCCCCTCCTCCCAACGCAAGCAGGAAACTCCCAGAAAAAATGGATGTATGGTTCCCTTCCTCCCCATCTGAAACCTTTATCTGTGCTGCTGGCAGTGGTGGCTTTGAGTTAGAGCTGGGTACTTTTTGGCTGCCTAGCTCTGAAGACAGGGCAGACTTAAGGGTGATGTAACTGGGGCCGCTGCCTCCTGCACCTTCTATCCTTGATGGGGATGGGGTGAAGCTTGAGAGTGGCACCCCGGCAGTCCCCCACCATGAGAAGGCAAACGCACAGGGTCAATAGTTCAGGGCCTTCAACCCCACCGGGGGGTAAGGCAAACGCACAGGGTCAATAGTTCGGGCCTACAACCCCGGCAAGGTAAGGCAAACCACAGTCTCAATAGTTCAGGACCTTCAACCCCACCAAGGGGTAAGGCAAGCACCCAGTAGCCTGGATGGCAGCAGGGGAGGGAAGGGGAACGTAGGCCCGCCCGCTCCACTGTGCTCCAGCCCAGGGACCTACTAGTGGCAAGCACAGGGTGCCACTATGTCAGCAGGGCTCCTGCCGAAACATGCTGACTCACCAAACTGCCCCTGGGCTACTTCCTTCCCACCTCCTCCCGCGATACCTGGGGTACATAGTCCTCGCTGTCCTCCAGTTAGGTTCCCCAGGGCATTCCAGGCAAGCCCTCACTATCTTTGCTTGGCAACGCAGGTAATTCGGCCTCATCTGCCAATGGCAGTTCCTCCAGATCGCACGGGTCCGGGGTAGCTGGCTCGCTGTCTTTGCCCGCAGGGGGAAGCTCATCGAGGCCCTCATAGGCATCTGGCTGATCCCCTGGCCCCAGGCTCTCTGCTGAGGGAAGCTCGTCTAGGTTTTCCCCGGGGGAGTTTTCTTGAGGGGCATGGCCGGCCAGGATTCTTCCCCTTGGCTCTCAGGGGGTGGGGGATCTCACTGTCAGTCAGGCCTCTCTCGCTCCCGGGGAGGGAGGTCTGCCAGTGGCAGCAGCCATCTCCCTCTCTGTTTCCCCCATGGCTGCCTGGTCTGGCCCCTTATATAGTCCTTCTGCTCCCTCCTGCTGTCACTTTGGTTCCAGCCCTGGCTCTTATGCAAGGCATCGTCAGGCCAGTAGGGGGAGTGCAGGCGCCCAGCTACCTCTCAGCCTATGGGTATCTGTCCCCCTCTTCTACAGGTGACAATTCCATGGCCTCACTACGGTAGTCCTGCAATCCACACACGGTGACCGCCTTTTGTGTTGGGACCCCCACTCACACCTCAATGAAATTTGAGACGTAAAGACCTGAAAACATATAATCAACTACTTTCAAATCCTGTGGCCAAGAAGTAGACCAAAATGGACTGTGAATTTTGTAGGGTCCTATGTATGAGTCAAAGAAAAATACATATTTCTGCTCAGACATACTATAACTTTACATTGCTAAATAGCTTGTTTGTTGTGTTGTGCGTGTTTTGTTTGAGGGAGGGAATTAAATGGGGAGAGAAAATTATTTATTATTTACATTAATAGACTTCCAGCATGTTATCTACTAAAACATTTTGTAAGTATTAAAACTTAAACATACTGCACCCAGTTCCAGCACTAATGGATGACCATACAAGTAATGAACAGAGAAATAAATACATAACTATCCCATAGCCACCTGTACAGATAACATATAATAGAAGTATCACTAATCCCAGTGGGTCAGAGTATGTGGACATGGGGTGAGGCACTCGTAAACTAAATGCCAGCTTTTGCCAAGTCTGTAGGTATCAGGTGTGCATAGCTGGAAACCAAACTAGCTCACAGTTAGTCTCTAATAAGAATATAGTTAATGTTTAGACTCTATGAAATGCTTGTAAACTGCTCTCCGAATTAATGTGATAAGTAGTATCTATTCCATGCTATAAGGCAATATTTACATTTTGCTTTATAAATTGGACAGATGTGGTCTGAATTTGTGAATGGAGGTATGGGAATCTTCCCTTTCCTTCTACCCCTGGCATGCCATTAAGGAGGCATACCCAGATTAAATGGATCATTAAGGAACATCACGATACAAAGGATTTCTGAATGGCTGTATCTGGTCTTGGTAATGATATGTGTAAGGGAGGTTCTCTGATTGAATGGAAGACTAAATGTAAGCTAGTGAAAAGGAGAATTTTGCTAGGGAGTTCTCCAAGTGAAGAGGAGCGCCTAGCCCTTCAGGAACTTGTCTAAAACATGTGTGTTTCTGTTTGTGGTGTGGTTGCCACTTGACCAAAGTACATTATGTGGTTTATTTGTCTAGGAGACTGTGTGATGATCCTAGCAGCTTTGTTAAGAGACTTTGATCCCCATGCCCTTTAGCATCCATCAATGCTTAACTATAAGCAGTCCTAGTGGGGGGAGAGGGGCAAGGAGGGCATTTGCCTAGGCCCCCCATGCTTGGAGGAGGGCCCACTGCCAGCCTCACTGGGGCCCCCACTGGCCCGTAAGCCCTGACACCAGCCTTGCCAGTGCCCCAGGCATGGTCGTCATCATGGTGAACTTGAGGGAAGCACACTTCTGCCTTATTTACTTGTCCTTTCACAGGTGAAACCCTTTGCTCTTCTGATGAAATCAAAGGATCACAGGTTTTTCACCCCAACTTCACTGTCCAGTCCTGATTAGGCAATGACATTCTGGTCCTCTGGTCCACTTTCTGAGTTCTCCTTGCAGAGTACTGTTTCTCAGTCACATCCATGCCTCTGTGTTTATCCAACATAAGCCACTTTGAGGGAATACAGGGGGTTATATTTGCATATGAACAGCTGAGACTCTTCAGTGGCCTCCTGAGAGTTGGGGCCTCTTGTCTTCCTGGTCATAACTTCTTCTATATTGTCCTTTGACTTACAAAAGTACAAAAATACAAAGGTAGGTCCTTACCCATTCACACTTTTCATGCTTATGCTTCCCTAGAATGGACAAGCCTCAAATAAAATAAGACTTTGCATAACTGTCATCACATATAAGTGAAAATTACTTCACATTATAAAGATTCAAAATCAACCTGCTTCAAAGCTCTTTAAAGTCATGAACATAAATGTATTAAAATACTGTATAGCCAATTTATGGTTGTACTTAATGGCAACATGATTAAATTCCTGTATATCCTACACTTAGAATTATATATTAACAGAAGCAAAGTCTCCTAAGGATTCAGTGACCTGCCCAAAATCATAGTGTGTCAGTAGCAAAACCAGGAACAGAATCCAAGAGTTCTTGCTTCCAGTCTATACTGACGGCAGCAAATTCGCTGCCATCAGTTGCAATGAGTATGAACTCGCCAAACCACTCCTGGAAGTTGACTCTGGAAGTCCTGGGGGTCAGGAGGTGTAGGAGAAAGCTGACTGCAACTGTTTTGTGGTCAGCTTTCCCCTGATCTGTACCAGTGGCTTAAAAAGTCACCACTGGTTATGCAAGAAATTTTACATTCCTTGTTTAACTGGTCATTGACTGCCTCCAGAAAGCACCCAAATGAAGACTGAGGCTAATTCTCCAACCACAACCACTAATGAAACATCATGCAAACATTCACTTACTATACACATTTGCTGATCTTACCTTTCTGTAGATTTACGATGATTGCTAAAATAATTTAGTTGTCTAAGCAGTATAAAAATAATGTATTTCAGTCCACAAACAGGATTTGAACATTATATTTCAAACACTATGTCATAATATTGAATCAACTCTGGAGAATAAAGATTCCCCTTCCATCCCTGCTCCAAACCAATAAACAAATTATTTTTGTGAGATGGCTTTTACTACAAAGTATTACATTAGAACCATTTTCAGTGGGGTCACACATATGGAAAGGTCAGAATTTGTCCCTATGGGCATTTTCCATTTTACCATATTAGTAATATGCTATTCATTAAAATTGTTTTCTTGAATATACATTTATCTGCCAAACATGAAAAATAGATAATGAACATCTAAAAAGAAAGACTGAAATCATTATATAGCAGGCGTGGCCAAACTGCGGCTCAGGAGCCACATGTGACTCTTGAATGAAAAATTGTGCCTCCCTGAAGAAAGTCAGCAAATCAATTTAGGAAAGCAGCCCCAGCCTGGGAGTTCAGGAGTGGGTTGGGACAGTGAGGAGAAGTGCAGCATGGTCGGGGATGGTGGGGAAAAGTGCGGCATGGTCGGTGTTCATTGCCCATTGAGTTAATTTGATGGCCACCCCTCCCGGGCCATCACTTAGAAATGCAAAGAATGTTAAGGGGAGCAGATGGCCCCTTCAACTCAACTAGATGGCCCCCTTAAACTGAACTAGATGGCAGTGGACACCCCATTGATCTCTATAGGGCTTGGCATAGGTGGGCACTGCCTAATTGCGAGGTCTTTGAAATAAATAGTGAAAACATGAGTCATGATCACTTCAGTTCCCCGCCTTCCCTGTAATCAGGGAACTGGCGGGAACAAACAGTTTAAAAACTCGGAGTTTGGGGTGATCAGGCAGGACGGTCCCTGACATCCTGCCTGGCCTGATCACCCAGATGCTGACCTCCTCCGCTCACAAGTTCTTCCCCCAGTGTACCACGATTGAAACTGCCGGCCAAGTAACGAGTCTCTCTTTCCTGCCTGTAATGCTATTGCTGCTGCTGCTGGGATCGGTAAGAACCTGCCCCTGCAGCTTTCCTTAATAAAGATACCTCATTCTTTGCTGCTGCTTCACTTCCACTCTCTTTCAGCCTTGCTGAGCCCACGCTCCTAAGAGCAGGCTTGTTTGGTTTCTGCCTTCCCCCTTCTCTTTTCTTAGGTTACTGCCTCTCTTTATGCTGCTTAAAAAAGAGTTCCCGTGTCTTCAACTGTTTGCCACTGCCTTGTATTGGTTACTGTAACTTTCTCCTCTGATTGTCTTAAAAGTACTATTGTAAGTTGCAACATTGTCTAGTGTAATTTGTAAGCCTTAGAAGGGTTAAGCTAGTTTGTAAGACTGTATGTATCGTTTAGTTGTTGCCTTTGGAATTGTTTTACCAGGTCATTTTTACTTTTTCCCTCTGTGATTGCCCTGGGTTTAATAAACTGTTTCCTTAAACTTTCCTCGTCTTCTCTTGCCTCCCCCCGGCATTCTCTCACATCCACCCTGCTTCCCTGCGGCTTCCTCTCACCTCTGCCGCTTCCCACAGCATTCACTCATGTCCCTGCCGCTTCCCCACGGCTTCCTCACCTCTGCCGCTTCTCCACAGCTTCCTCTCACCTCTGCCGCTTCCCACGGCTTTCTCTCATGCCCCCGCCGCTTCCCCATGGCTTTCCCCTCACCTCCGCCACTTTCCGCGGCTTTCTCTCGCCTCTGCCGCTTTCCTGCGGCTTCCTCATGCCCCCACCGCTTTCCCGCGGTTTCCCCTCTCACCCCGTTGCTTCCCACACAGCCACTGGCTCCTTCCATCACCCTTCCTTCCCGTCTTCATGTTCTCACAGGCCCCTTCTGCTTCCCCTATGCCCACCTCAAAACTCCTGCTTCCCCCATTGACCTCACTTTCCTCTGCCACTGCGGCACACCAAGTTGCATGATCCCCCCCCCCCCCTTCTTATATGGTGTTGGAACATCTTTTAAGTTACTGTGAGTTAGTTAAGTTAGCCGAGAACCCCATTGCCTCCCAACTTGTTGCACCCCACAAAGTTGATCACTCCACAAAATCCCCATTGCAGAGACACTGTGACAAACTTCGTACACACACACCACACATACCCCACAGATCACTTTCCTTCCATACCCGTTTTCAATAAAGATTACCCCATACCCCACTGGTGCAATAATTGCCCCCCAAGGTCCCCAAATTATCGAACCTGCTGGCAGGGTCAGTCGGGATTTTAAAAAACTCACCCCTAGCCTCCAGTCTTCTACACTGAGCAGCAGCTAAGTTTTTACTGTATTGGGCTAATTTTCATGGTAAACTTAAGTAATTATTAGAATCTGACATTAGTAGGATCAATATTTGTCCTCTTTCTATGATAAAATTAAAATGTGCAATGGATTTTAAACTTTGTGATTTTGGAGTAGGTAAGCATATATGACTATATGCCTGTGTGGCTCTTGAAGGTTTAATAATCATCTTGCATGGCTCTTGAGTTCCATAAGGTTGGCCACCGCTGTTATATAGTTTTCTAAATACTAAATATTGGCTACCTTCAGATAAAACCACATTACTGTAACTTGTTTGAAAAACCTGATGATGTACTTCCCATTTTCCCCTATACAGCCTGTGATGACTTAGCAAGGTGGTTCTCTGAATCTTCTAGTAACTAGAGATATCTTGCCTCATTACTGAGGCTTTCAGTTTTTGTTTGGTTCTGGCAGTTCAGGCATGCCATTTGGTCCTGTTGCCACTTTCCATCTGGAAATCCTGGGAGCAGGGGTAAATTCCCTAGACTTAATGCCCATACCCCACTGTAGCTGTTGCTGTGGTAAACTTGTGGAGAGGTATAGCTTCTGGAATACCCTACCCCAACAAGCTCCCATCACTCAGTAGTTTGTTCATTGGCCAGTTAGCAAGGCTTTTCCCCTTGAATAGCTGTTTTTGTGACCTCTACCATAGAACAGATAATCAAACTAGAAGCAGGAAGAAAATTCAGATCCTGAAATGGAGAATTCAGTTACTAGCAGGAAATTTTTAAACAAGTGAAGTGGAAGCATCACCAAAAGGACAACGTCCATATAGGCCACCATCTTACCTTTTACTTGGAGACAATAAAGGGCAGATATCTGGTGGCTGCTGAGCACAACTCCAGTGAGTTTCTGGATTTTAAGAAATATTTTTAGATGTTGAACTAAGGTTGTTTGTAAGAATGCTCTATGATTTAACAACTCATGAGAGTGTACTAGGGAGCTGGTTGTAAACTTAGGATGAAGACACAGATGTTGAGTACTTGAGTGCTCCAATGGGTGTGGCAAGATTCTGCTTTGTATGATGGACTTTTACCAATATATCATTCAAGTAGTGGTATATCTGATTGGTAGATTATATGGCCAGAAGGGAGAAATACTATTAAACCATTTGGATTCACAACCAGTATAAAACAGCATTTTATCCTGATACTTTTGTAGTGAGCCCTATAGCTTGTGTTTGACTAAAGTCTATTTTCCAGAAAGGCATCCGGGCTTGGTCTGAAGATGTCAAAAGATGGCAGTTTTCTCCAATCACCCCTGCTGCTAAAAAACTTGTGCCTTATTTCTAATTTGAATGTGTCTGGTTTTAACACCCCCCTCAGACTTGCAAACAGAGTCACCAGCACTTCTGTAGATATCTGAGGAGTGGAAAAGAAGCTGAAGTGCATAATTTGAAAAAGATAGGTACTTCCCTTCCACAGATAACACTATGATACAAGAACAAATTGGAACTTTCTAGGGTGCAGCTTATTTGTCTTCAGTGGAGACTAAAAATTTTCAAGGAATAATCTCCTGAATCAGATGGGCCTGAGATTCCACATGGAAGTGGACCCTGTTAACTCCTAGATTTAGCTTGGGTAAATTTGGAATTGGATGAAATCCTCCTGTCCAATTTTCCTCACTTCAAGAAAGCTTGAAGAGAAAGAAGTATCTTTCTGCCCAGTACTAGAATTATTGCCCCCAAACTGATCATATTTGACACATCGGGTATGTCCACACGAGTCTTTTATTTTGAAACAACAGTGGTTGTTTCAAAATAAAAAACTCAATGTCCACACGACGTTTTCTTATTTCAAAATAACGCCGTTTGTACATGTTGTTTCGAAAGAACACCACTGTTTTGAAACAACTGTTTCGAAACAACATGTCCAAATGGCCTTATTTCAAAATAACCATTTTGAAATAACAGCTGTTTCAAAAGCAGGCTTTCCCTTAATTCAAATTAACATTTTCTTAATTCGAATTAAATTATTTTGAAATAAGGACTTTATTTTGAAATAACTCATTTTGAAATAATGATGTATGTGTGGACATAGCCATCATTTTTCACTGTCTAGCATTTTAAAGGGTCCAAAACAAGGGGTGACTTTAGAAAGGAAGTCAGAGTGTCATGTAGTTCTATCTGCATATCTTCCCAACTTATTTTGAGAGCCTATCTGTGGGGTCCCAGGCAATCAGAACATCACTCTCTAGATGAAACGCCACCATGAGGGTAACCTCTCCAGATGGTGTTCAGGAAGAATATTCTGGCTGATCTGAGACAAAAGAGTCAAAAGATTTGATTATTCTGATATTGCTGGGCACTCCTATTGTGACACAAAGATATAATGCTAATCATTGAACATTGATGGGTGCAAACTTATTCAGATTAAATTAATCCTCCAAGGCCTTTTCATGTTTTATCTAAAGGCTTTACTCTTCTGGTCCCTCAGAAGGAAATATCACTCTCTGTAGATGAGACGGGTTTATTTCGAATAGGATTTAGAAGAGCTCTCAAGGACGACTGAAGGGGTTTTGCAGTTCTTACAGGGTTTAAAGTAAAGTCTTTTGAAAGACCAAAAAGGACTGGGAGAGAGCAAATTGCCAGAGGAAATCCTATGAATCTGGCACCTCTGCTGGCCCCTGAGCTTAGATTTTCCATTTAGCCAAATGAAACAAGGACTGGGTGCCCAACACCCACTAGGAATTTATGGATGGCTTATCCTTTGAAATAGGAGGGATAGTTTCACCTGAATCAAACAGATGATTTAGATACCTTGCAATTCACAGCTTAAAGGATGAGGTGAGGGGCAGGAGGATCTTACACTTTGATGGGAAAATTGGAGAAATCTTCAGAAAATGGGATAGGAGTGAGACTTAGTCAGATAGAGCAACATTAAACTGACCACAGATGCAGTTTGAGAGGAGTCTCACTTGTAGGGCAATTTCTACTCCCCTAACCATCCTGAAACATAAGGCATCCCTGGAAGTCTTAGTCAGAAAACAGAAAGTCAGCTCAGCCATTGTAAGTAAGGAAATCAAGAAAATCAAGTCCCAGGCAGTCTCTCTCCCCCAAGCAGCCTCTGACACACTGTGTCTAAGGGTGGGGCTTGAATAATTAGGAAGTAGATCATGTGGTATCTGGCTGGAGGAAAGAGGCAGTGTGTGGCACTCATTTCCTTAGAGAAAGGATCCTTGGCTATGTCTATACTGGGTGCTCTTTTACGTTGATGTAACAAGGATGACTAATTCAATTTAAAGTTGACCTTGTTAAGTCAATTTAAGGGTATGTCAACTACTCAATCCCCTAACCCCACCCAGCTCCTGATCCAGCTCCAGCCATTGCCGGCTTGTGGCTGGGAGCCTGATCCAGCCCTGAGGTGCTTGCGGCAAGCGGCAGGCAGGTGGAAGCCCGATCAAGCCCCAAGGTGCTTGCTGCAAATGGCAAGGGACTCAGAGCTGACTCATGACACCGTCAGCAGGCAGCTGAAAGCCCAATTTGGCCTCGAGCTGCTTACCACAAACAGCAGATGGCTGGGAGCCCTATCCAGCCCCAGCCCCCTTGCCACAAGCAGCAGGAAACTGAGAGCCCAGTCTGGCCCCCTTCTGCTGGTGGCAAGTGGCTCAGGGCTGGGTCTGGCTCACAGCTGCCTGCCAGCAGCAGCAGGATCCAACCCCGGGCCCCTTGCCACTTCTGGCAAGCAGCCTGGGGCCAGAGTGGGCTCCCATCCACTTGCTGGGGGGGGTGGCGGGGACTGGATCAGGCCCCAGAGCTAGATCAGGACCTAGGGCAGCCCAGGCCCCAACCCTTCCTGCCCTATAAAGTCAATTTAACACTTAAGGCAACTTTCAAGGCTGGTGTTATTAAGGCAACTTAATACATTCTAAATTTGGCTAGGGAGTTCCTTAGGTTGATTTAAGGCAGGTTAAGTTGACCTAAGGCTCCAGTGTAGACATACCCCATGAGTCCTAGCTCAGGAAGCAGCATGCTTCATGAGTCAGCATTCCAAATTTGGTAGCGATTATAGCATATTTTTCGCCACTAAAATAAAGACAAATTCAGCCTTTATGATGATTTTTACACCAAAACCTACATGCACAGGTCTCTGCCCTAAGTTGTGTATAGTCTAAATAAAACAAAACACCATGAATGACAAATAAAAAGTGTGTGAGGATGACAGAAGGATGACTTTACAGCAGGAAGGATGATGAGATGAGCTACTGCACACAGATGTCTTGGTATTACTCTTTTCTTTTTCAAGCTGTGCATGCAGTTTTGAGATGCTGTGTTTCATATTATTGTGTAACAACTGTGTCACAGCATGGGCTATAATCTGTGTCAGATAATTGGCTAGTTGCATCATTTGGGCTGCATGTTGTTGTCAGGTCATTTTCTGATCCGGCTTCAGAGGGAAGAATACTAACATTCATTCAAATGCTTCTTAAAATTTCAAGGTTAGGTGCAAATTAGTTTTTCCCTCTAACTACTTACGATAATGATTTGTTAATTTATTTTTACTTTTATTTTCACCTTGACCTTGTCCACATACTTGTGAAAGGCATTTAAAAACCCCAGTAAATACAAATATAAAAATACTGTCTTGGTGTACATGTAGGATAAATTAGAAAATTTGGTGCCTTTTCAAGTTGTTTCTAAAGACTTTAGGTCAAGTAAATATATATATAAAACCAAAAAGTGCATATATTTTCTTTATCTAACCACTGATTGACCACAAAAATACATTTGTAATCTACTAATTTACAGGAAGACTTTCAGAGAAGCCGCTGTGCTGTTTTATTAATAATGCCAGCTATAACAGTGGATATTTTGCAGCCATTTTTTCCAATCCATAAATCATAGTCCCTTTATTAAATGTAGGATTTCTAATTAACATTCTGGCATGGATTTTCTTTCAAGTCTGCATGGTTGGTGGTAGTCTAATCCATATACTTAACTATACTTGCATATGTTGAACTGTTTAGTTTTCTAATAAAACTTCCCTAGCTCGCCTTCCTTCCCTTCCCAATACCCAGCTTTCCATAAGATTGTGGTTCTCCATAACCCAATGTCCTAATTTTATGAGAAGCTGAGCACCCTCAATTCCAGATGAAGACAACTGAATACCAGCATTGAGACCAGGGGAATTGTATGCAGGTTATCAGCACCTCTAAAGGTAAAACATCAAACTTATAACGGGGGTTTTTGATTCTTTTACAAATCTAAAAACTTGTTAAAAATAAAAAATAGCTTCTCACTGCAGAACAGTGACCTCAGCAATATAAATCTCAGAAGCTGCATCAGAATCTATTTTTCTTCTACTGTGACTGCAGCAAATAAATTATTCTGGTACCATCAGGACAACCCACAAAAGGCAACAGAAAACTTCATTTGCATAGAATCGCAAGCCACAATGAATGAAACCAACTAGAACACTAAATTGATATTGTAGCTTTAAAATTGTTACTAGCATTGTATGAAGAAATAAAACTGTGAGATAAACAAATTTATAAGCATTATTGAAGTGTTTAGATCTCAGTTGTGTTTACATTTGCCTCCTTAGATTGACAGCAGCTAACTAACTGAAGTTAGGAAGCTGAACTTAACACAATGGGATGTGGTAGCGCAGCACAAAAACCTGTAGCATCTCCCTCTCAAACTGTGGGCAAACGTGCAGACTTTCCAAACATGCATATAACGTATGGTCACAAAAATGGCAAAGTTGATTTTTTTTTAAAATAAGGTAATGGCCATAGATTATAAATTAAATAAGTTAGCATTATAAGGAAAGATATACATAATGCTTTAAAGGTACATGATGTTTCACAAGACAGAGAATAATGAGACGGTGCCCCTAAACATCTTACTATCTCAAATTCATCCATCCTTGTGATTAACATCCTTCCAGTGTTTACCTGAATGCAAGCTGTATCAACATACCTCCACATCTGGTTAACATACAACTAGATAATTAATATGTTATGCAAAAAACCTACACTGGTATTTTAGGGAAACGACTGTTTCATACAAAGATGGTTGAGGCACCACCATTTTTGTTTCTAACAGTAAATCTAATCCCCCACCCCACAAATGGGCACATTTCCATAATTTAAAATATTATCATCCATCCATATATATACACTTTACTCAAAAGTACTGTGTCTTTAAGGTGGTCAAAATTCACCTTCTAAATTTCATGGCTAACTTTCTACACATGTAGTATGAAGCAACAAATATTGTGCATCCTCCAAATCTGGATTTACACAATCAAATGCTTGTATTTATTAAAGTAAACGTCTTAGTCCAAAATTGCATGCTTGAAAATATTTCTATGCAAATTCAAGGGGTCATGTTGGAAAATCTCCCCCAACTGTTAAGTATCTAAGAGAAGTTAGATGAAGTAAAGCAAGGGAAGGATGAAATATTTGACCAAGCAGTTACAACATTTGAAGGTTTAAAATACTGGAAATCAGGGAAAATAACCACAATAGTTTAAAGTGGCAATGGTACAATATTTCCAATGGTATTCAAACTTTTCAATCCAAGGGTTAATGAGGTCAGGAGAGAATCAATATTTAGTGGGAAATTCTCTGTATTATTTTGTTTCCTTTGTGCTAGTCATGTGGTGCAAATAATGAAAAAATGCCAAACAATCCCCTTCTGAGACTACCCCAAGCTGGGACACAGGAATACCTACATATCTCCTGCCTCAGAGGCTCATAGTATCTTAGTTATTCCCAAGAGGTGTATGGTTCCCTGGAGAACTGTTGCTAGTGAGGACATGTCAGAACAACCCTTAGACTGCTCTAATTTGAGCGGGGGCAAAGAATCAGGGAACCAAAACTGGTTGTTGGTTTTCATTTTCTCATTTTCTCCACTGTCTCCTGGCCTGTTCCGGATGGCTGTGTGGAGGTGGAGTGCCATCGTTTGTTAGATACTCCCCTAAGGTCCAGAAAACTCAGTTGAGCTCCCATCCCACTCTCCCTAGAGCTCCCACAGAATGGCATGTAAGCAGGCAATGTAGCAACCAGCTCTATCTCCTTTGCATGCGAAGCAACACATGGAAAGAGCTGGTGTTCATAGTGCTCCAGGATCACATCAGAGCTGCTCCTGAGGCTTCAGGTCATGAGATGCAGTTGAGAAAGTGGTAATAGTCACCACCTCTATTCATACGTTCATTTAAAAGTTGCAGAGTAGATTCAAGGGACACATTTGTCATCAAATACACATTCTGCTTAAGAGGGCCTATGAGGACCATGAGTTTGACACCACTACAGTACACAAAAGAACAAGCTTACATCTCCAGTCTAGTATCGAACCATTTTTTAAAAATTATGCCTTTCAGGGGATATCAGTACTTCAGGGGAAGTCATTTCAGTAATGGCCACTTGCTTCAGAAATAGCACATTGACAGTTCTGCTGCCAGTGCTGATGCATACAGAAATAAATTTCACATGAGCCTGTTTTAAACACCCCAAATACTGGGCCAGATCTGAATACTTTTATTCGCATGAGCAGTCCTACTGTCCTCAATAGGACGATTCACCATGGTGATATTTTGAATATGGCCCACAATTATGGTACGTCATATTTTAAAAACTCACCATTAATAACACATTTCAACTTAAACCACAAATCATATTCCTACAGGTGATCTGTTATCCTTACTATTCTACACAAAACTGTTGAAATTTTTACAACATCAACTGTGTATCACGTTTTGAACACAAAAGTAATGGAGTTATGTCAAAAATCAACTATTAAACCTACAGATTTTATCAAGGAGGTGAGATACTTAGGCAGGTACAATCATATTTTGGAAGGATGATGCATAGGCCATGAGACTGCTAAGTTAGGTTTGTTTTTAAGCCAGTTCTGCAATCATAATCCTATATACTACACTAGTTATATAGCATCAAAAAAACACAGTCCATGAAAAAAAATATAGATTTGTTATCTTATAAAAACAATGAAAATAAAACTTGAATCTAAATTTAAACATGTTAGTGTTACTTGACTCCATTGCTTCAACTGGATAAAAAGTACAGATGGAATAAAATTCTAATTTACTCTATGAAACAGGTTTGAATTTTCTCACTGTTACAGATGCAATATATTTGTTCACATTCACATCAACTGATCATCACTCACAAGCATTGCACAAATGATTCATGTCTCCAGTTCATAACCAAACAGAGCAAACAGGTTAAATTTTTTTAAGTATTGGCCAGTCAAACTCTTCACATGACTCTTTTCATGAATATTAAAATTATGAAAAAATAAAATGTGAATAGACATGCTAAATGGAGCCTAAAAAGTCTATGTAAAATAGTTCCAAAGAGGTAGTCATGTTAGTCTAATTCAGCAAAACAAACAAGGAGTCTGATGGTGCTTTTAAAGACTAACAAATTTATTTATCCTATCAGCTTTCATGGGAGGTCTTCAACACCTGATGAATTGGGATTCTCTCCCACAAAAGCTCACACAATAAATAAATATATTAGTCTTTAAAAGTGCCACCAGACTCCTTGTTTGTTAAGTAAAATAGGTTTCTGAATTTCATTATTGTTGGTGAGTATGGATTTCGCTAGCTAATTATAGACTCAAAATGCTTGAAAACAAAACACTTTTTCTATTTAGACATTTAAAATCATAGGCTAATGCAGGCATTTGAATAGTTAGAAATACTGTATTAACATACATAAGTATATTTTAATCAATCACCCTACAGTTAATAAGTTAGCCTTTGCCTCCAAGTATCATTAAAAATGCTCAACTACTCCTTTTGTATATTCACCAAAAGAAAAAAAGAAAAAAAGAGAGAGAGAGAAATTCTGGTGTTTATAGAATATGGGGGGGGAGTTATTCTTGTTCCAAAACAATATGCAGAATACATAGCAAGCATATAGAATTAAAAAAAACAAAACAAAACACTAAACTATTCACCCTTAAAGGACAGTTTCACAGAAATGAAAGTTCTAGTTTTAGAAAAGTAAGTGGTAAAGAATGAGACAAATATTAGTAAGTACATATAATGTTATGTGTTCTTTCACTTCAAAATGCCTTTACTCATGAGACTGAAAAATGTAAAAAGCTAGTTTGACCTTGAAGTTTTGGGATTTTCCTTAAACAGTTTGATGAAGTTAGCATCCTACACTGTCATCTTGCTAAATATGCTATGCCACAGTTTTTGCATGCGGTGCCTGACCCTGCCAGCCTTATCCTTAAAGGAATACCTTTCTCCATAAGTTATCCCACTTATTTAATGAGGCTACAGGTAAAATACTATAGACATTGGATTTTAAATAAGGTATAGAATTAAGTTCACAAAGAGTATATAATTTTTTCAACTAGCTTTTTTCATTCTTATTATGCATTCCACAGTTGTATGTAATGCATAGCAGCATTTGAAGTTGTATTAAGGCTACTACTGACTTGGGTTAAGAGAGGTTGCATGCTTCCCTTTGATTTTAATACAGTTGTTTCATTTACTGTACCATCAGATTACCTAATCTGAGGATCATCAGAAATGTCTAAGATTTCAGAGATCCTCTATTTAAAATTTTAAAGGGACAAAAAATGCAGCCAGGCACAGACCAATACTTTAGCAGACTGATTGATCATTAGCCCTGAGGTGCATGGCCCCATCTAAAACCACAAGAAACAATAGGCACAAAGAATTAAACTGTTCTGATCACTTACAAGTGAAAGGTCCAGTTTATCAAAAGTACAACTGAAGTCAGTTTCATGCAAACTATATGTATATTAAATGAAGAAAGGAAGAACATACCCATTCGGAGAGGTCACTAGGCTAGCAAAGTGAAAAACAAAATGATAAATGAAGATTTAGTTGTGCATATGACTGTGTTACGGATGTGTTCAAATATTTTGTTTCTATTTTGTTAAATAGTTCAATAAATTCAAACAACATAAATAATGACAACTACCACTGTCAAGAATTTTTAAATGATGGAAATAAACAGTGTTTTAGAGGTTCAGCATTCATTCTCTTCTGACACAGTACCAATACCATTAGCAAACTGGCTAGTAAGCACCATGCTATAGTAAACAATGAGTTGCAAGAAGCTGTAAATTGCATTGTAAATCAGTACAGTGTTGTTAAATCATTACATTTATGAGAATAAATTCAGCCAAGGAAAATAGTCAGCAAGGAAATTAGCTACCCTTCCTTTTACCATTAAAAAAAAAAAAAGGAAAATAATGGAACAGATTAGGAACGTATCTTATTTCGTTTGTTATATTAAACTGAGCAAAACTGGTTCTTTTGTGCCATTTCTTATTGGCGTCACACAAACGCCCTCTCTCACAAAGACCATAATCAATTAGATTGTTCTCCAATGCTATAGCGTCAGATAATCAATAGGTCAGGTTTTACTTTTTCTGACAATGGTTTTCAATATAAATCTGAGTGCTAATCAAACATCACATTTTAAAATCTACATCATTTGCAATAACACAAAAATATACCTGCCCACACACAGGCACACACATAAATACTGTGTTATGTGAGAGTTAGCGTACACTCAACATTCCTGATCCCAGCAACTGAAAGCAAGGAAAAGTTTAACCATCTAATATACCTTCTACTGCTCCACCCCAAAAGAGACATCAGTAGTTCAGTCGCCATAAACCACAGGCTATGCCCTACAACCTTATATCTGCCTAAGGAGGGATGTCAGCCTTCTTACAACTCTTCCCTCAAACTCATCACTGCAAAAAGATCACCCTCTTTTGCAGAGTTCCAGAATATCATACTCATTCAAGTCTGGAAAAGAAGGCTGACATCCTTATTACAACAGATGTAAGATTTCAGTGGATGATTTGTGTTGGTCATTAGTGGTAAGGTGTTGTAGGCTAGAGGTAAAGTGTCAACTCAGAAAGGGAAGAGTAAAGGACATGTGCTCTTAGATGACTTAGCTTTACAATTTCCTTGGCTTTGAGTTGTTGTCAGGTATGACGTGTACAGAAACTCTGCAGAATATAAAATGTGTCTGAATTACCCA
The DNA here is from genome assembly GCA_007922195.1 of Podocnemis expansa. NCBI lineage: Eukaryota > Metazoa > Chordata > Testudines > Podocnemididae > Podocnemis > Podocnemis expansa. Next base: position 79,758,161 of record ML681963.1, on the reverse strand, counting down.
AGTGTTTTAGCCTGGAAAAGGATCTCCAACTAAAAAGGTCTTTTCGCAAGTAATAGCATATCCTTAAATATGCCCAATAGGCATACTCTCCTGAGTCATCTGGTCACTTTCATGAAAATCCTGTGGTAAAAGCCACTGCTAAAAAGCGTATACAAAATCTAGCAATATAGCCAGTGGATAGAGCATTTGGCTCATATTTTACAGATTTTTTTCTATAAAATCAGAAACACTATAAACAATTATAAAACATATCAATGCTTAGCTTTTGGATTACGCATTTGATGCTATACAAATTGGCAGTAAACAATAACAGAAAAAGAAAAGTTATGATTAATGTCATCAACAAATGAAAACAATAATACATTTTTAAAAATTGAACTTCCCTGTAGGTGCTGAAAAAAATTTCTACAAGTGACTCAATTTACCAACATCAAAAATCAATTATTACTTTTCTAGAGGAGCACAAAAAATCATGAGGTTCAAAAAGGAAACTTTCTTAAAGTGCTTACATCAAATTAACTGTAACAAACTGAATAAATATATTTACTTGATTAAAAAAAATCAATCTTGACTCTCAAAGACAAATCCCTCCCTCAGCTGTCATAAACTATCATAACTCCATTGATTTCAATAGAACTATGACAATTTATTCCATCTCAGGATCTGCCCTATAGACTATGGCTATGTCAACACATACATCATTATTTCAAAATAAGTTATTTCGAATTAAGAAAATGTTAATTTGAATGAAGGGAAAGCCTGCTATCAAAACGGCTGTTATTTTGAAACGTTTATTTCGAAATAACGCCGTTTGGACATGTTGTTTTGAAACAACATGTCCAAATGGCGTTATTTTGAAATAACCATTTCAAAATAACAGCTGTTTCGAAATGAATGGGGTTTAAGCTGTTTCAAAATGATGGTTCTTATTTCGAAATGACAGAGCCTGTCATTTCGAAATAAGAAAACATCGTGTAGACCCAATCTTATTTTGAAATAACCAGTGTTATTTCGAAATAAAAAGAGACGTGCGGACATACCCATATATGCGTTGTCATTTAGGAAAGCACATATAGTATTCTTCATAGAAAACAATGAATAAATCTCTGCATTAAGTAGAAAGCTGAACTTCAGCTTAGCTGTGTACTGTGATGTCACACATATACACACCAAATATCTTGTACATACAAACACAAATCCTGATTTATCAGATACATTGCATACAAATGTCTCCAGACACATACATTTGGGTCCAATATTTAACATGATAAAATCTTTCCTAGTATAAGCTTCATGCATAAATTGTCTGTCCACTTTCCCCAGTCAATAACAACTCCCACAGGCACAATGAAATGAAGGATATAAAATCTCAGCACAGGAGTATATTTTCTCCTTAAATTTTCAAAAATCAAGCCAGCCAACTTCCTTTACAGAAACTTTATAAAATGGTTAGGCTAGAGCATTCATTTTATTCAAAAGATGTTTGTCTTTGCAGGTAAACAAAATTAGAATTAGGGTATGATCAGAAAACAATTCCATTTTGATTCTTGTTTTGTTGAAAGAAGATGAGATTTTTTTGGAACTGAACGAGAAAAGAAGAAACACTGTCTATAGCCTGGTGGATAGGGTACTGACTGGGGAGAGTCAGACTCAGGTTCCTACCTGATTTGGAATTATCTGGGGTGATAAACCCGGCTTTTATGTTGCATTTTTGTAAGTGATCAAACTGACTAAAAACAATTTAGTTACGTTATTTTTTTCTCAGCACTACACAGTTAAAATTGTGGTACTAGAGCAGATTATTATTACAGGTGAAGAGATATCCAAAGTAGTATCAAATCTCTAAAACACTTCTAAAGTAGCATTTCCATCAAATAAATGAAATAGACACAATAATGCTGGTCTACTGTGGTATAAATTCTTCACTGGCATATCTCTTTGTTGACTTACATAACTTATTCTTCATCTTCAAGAGTAATTAATGAAGTCATTCAAGCACATTATGATAACCAAAACACGTTATGACACATCATATACTGTATATGCATATACATAATTTATGTTAACACACTCACACATACCCTCATAAACATATGAATTGTAGTATTATGTGCTAATGGAACTGTATGCAAAATAATACCAACATATATTATGAATTCTGTTAGTCCCCTGTATGCATCTGCCAGTAAACTACTGTGAATTCCAAATAAAAAGACTGCATGAATAGGCTTGTAGACAGTACATATTAACTTTTTATTTCTTAAATACGACCTGACTGTTGACTGAGCTTATGGAATGTATTTTAATGTTTTTTTTTTTTAAATAACCCAAATACCTTTAGTATCTGCAAAGAGAAACCATTGGTAGAAAAGTTAATTTCAAGGTCTAAAAGCTTGACAGTCTGTTTAAATTACAGGCAGAACTGGATTAATGCAGAAGCTATAAGGGCTGCCAGCTAAGGCCCCCAGCTAAGGGGGCCTGCAAAAATCCAACCCCAGTCAGCTGTCCCCTGCTCCCAGGGAGGCACTGCTTGGAGGGAATGTGGGAGAGACCATCCCACTGCACTGCTCCAGGTAACAGTCTCCTGGTCATAGCCCCCAGCTGCAGGGAGATTGGCTTTAGGCCAGGGGTCTCAAACACACAGCCCGCGGGCTACATGCGACCCCTAAAGCTATTTCCTGTGGCCTGCAATGACACAATCATTACCGATATTTGCAATATCATTGTATGGAAAGTTTTCAGTGGGGCAGCCCTCAGGCTAATGTACTAATCCTCATGTGGCCCTCTATTAGTCCTCATGCAGCCCTCGTAGTGATTTGAGTTTGAGACCCCTGCTCTAGGCTGTTCCCAGATGAACTGACTGCAACTTCGGAGCTGGCTGTTTTCGTTTGCAGGGCAGCGAATACAGCTTGCTCCAGCTCAACATCTAGGAACTAGAAGTGCAAGGGGGTTGGAGAGACGGGTGGGGACTGGGCCAGAGGGAGGAACAGGGGTGTAAGGGGCCACGGGAGGTGAAGGGGGATAAAGAGGACAGGACAGGATGGGAGAGGGAAATGGAGCACCGGGTGGCTGGAGGTGGGGGGATGAGGCGATGTGGGGATATCAGAGGACAGGGAGGCTGTGGAGCTGTAGGAAGGAGGCTGGAGCAGAGATGGATGTGAGCAGGGGAGCACTGTGAGGGAAGAGGGAATGTGAAGAGGGGAGGGGAAGCTGAAGGGAAAATGCGAGAGCAGGAGTTGTACTGCCCAGGCTGTCACAACTCGCAGTCAGCCAGAGTGTCCTCCAACCCAGTAGCATCACTGCCATCAGGCTTGGGCCACAAATGTGCCATTAAGTACTCCAAGTTGCACTTGGGAGCTGTATCTGATGGAGCGATTTTCAATTTCCTGCTCTGCTGAGCTCTCCCAGGCACACAGCCTGTGGTGGAGCAGCATGGGAAATGTAAACAGCTGAGCTCTGCTGCATCTTGAGCTCCCTGGCTCCACAGCAAGGTAAGTGTTGCTCTGGGCCAGCGGGGCCCTCAGGAGCTGGGTGCAGGCAGGGGTGGGAGGAGGGCAAAGAAAGGACACAGAGCCAGGGTGTGGGGGGGGTTGAGGAAAGGGGCACGGGGCTGGGGTACACAGCAGGACTCAGGGTTGGGCTGCAGAGCGTGGCTCAGGGCCCAGTTGCACAGCAGGGAGGGGGAAAGAAAGGGGCAAAGGTGCATGGAGGGTGAGGAAAGGGGTGTGGGGCCCAGAGGGTCATGGCCGTCCTTAGGGGAGGCAATAGGGGCAGTCGCCCTTGGCCCTGCAGTTCTGTAGGACCCATACTGCTGCCCCCCACAGCCGCGCTGTCCCCTACCCCCTCCCTGCTGCCTTCTGTTCAGAGCTGAAGGAAATGGGGGAGAGTGTGAAACCCATCTTTCCTCTGGGCCAGTCCACCACACCCACAGGGAGGAACAGCTAGCCCAGGGGCAGAGCAGGCCAGCCCGCAGGCCAGGGTCTGGTCTCTCACCCCTCCCCTGGGCCAGCTGCTCTGCCCTGGGATGGGGACGACCAGCCCAGAGGCGGAGTGGGAGAGCAGAGCCCAGGCCCCGGACTGACCCGCTCCACCCCGCAGGTCAGAGTGGCTGGCTCAGGGAAGGGGCAGGAGTGCGGGGTCAACCTCTGGGCCAGCCCACCCTGCCCTCCTCCAGCGCAAAGACCCACAGGCAGATTGGCCATGGGCCCCACACCCCTTTCGGGACAACCCTGCAGAGGGCAGCAAGAAAAGGAGAGTGGGGCCAAGATGTGCGGGGGGGGGGCAAGAAAAGTGCACAGATGAGGGGGGATGAGGAAAGAGGCTCAGGAGCAGGTGCACACAGCCTGGGGGGGGAGTGCACATGGCCAGGTGCAGGGCCAGGGAAAGGGAAGGTGAGCAGGCCTGGAGAAGATGGGGGACAAGGAAAGTGCACATGACCCGGGGCAGCAGGGTAGAGATCGGAGTCTGTGCCCCTTCCCTCTTTTCTGGGTAGCAACGCTCCTGCTCTGACCCTAACCTGGATGTAAAGAGGGAGCCACAGAGAGCCTTTCACTACTGCCTCACCACCCCTGCAGTTCTGGGAAAGCAGGACATGTGCCCACAAGCCTTTCCCTCTGTGTGCTGCCATCAATGGGGGGTGCCAATGTAAGTACGGCCCCCTGGGTGCTAGAGACCCCACTCTGCTGACCCCAAGACTGGCTGGTGGTCAACCAGAGGACCCATACAGTCTTATAGCCCTGTTCTCACAATGGTGTTAATCCAGCCCTAATTACCAGAGTGCAAAAATTTACCAGTTTTATATTTTTGCTTGTATCTTTGTGATCCTAAGATTTAAAAAAGTTAATAAAATAGAACTTTGCTTAAATACTCTCTCGCCCACGTGTAAAACCACAAATGACCTGATCCTAAAGCCACTCTGGAAATTACTTTGAAATTCTATTGAAGTCAATGGGAGTTCCTCTCATGAAGTGAAGTTCACTGTCCTGCTAAGGCCTAGCACTAAGTTAAGTACCTCTTAAGCCACAACAAAGTGGTGGAAAACAAGCCTTGTGCTGGCCCTCTGAAAAGGAGTAATTTCAGAAACAACTGCAGAAGCTGAATAACTTTTTAAAAAAAAAAAAATATTTTCTTTGAACCCATAGAAATCTTTTATGTTTTGGGTATATATTAGCTATACCAATTTGCTCTGGGATGAAAATTCCACATCTATACTTAAACAAATATTTATAAGTGAAATATTTTGACTATTTCTCCTGTTTCACTTAGGAAAGATAAAAAATGTTTCTGATCCATACTGTGTGTGGGAGTAAATTTTTTTTCCCTTTGCTGAAAAACTGCTTATATAAAACAAAGTTTCTTCTGTTAATGTGCAATATAGTTGACTTGGTATTTTGGGAGAGCTCTTTTAAATTTCGGGAAAAAAAATCTGTCTATTAATTTTGAACTATGGCTATGGCACTTTAATGTGAAAATTTTGACCTACCGGTATGTGCATGTGCTAACACACTGTAGTAACTCCTCAGATATGAAACCTAATAAAATGATCTAAAAGTGCATTTAGGAACTGGACCAACACATAGTGAAAGAAAAAGGAAGACTCCCATTAAGTTAGGGGACACTGAGTCAGGCCTTCATGCAACAGATTATAGAAGCTCTGTTACACCCAGAGCGCTTGGAAATATTTATCCTATTAGTAAAGAGAATATAGTCTCTTTACTACAGATAGGAAACTTCAATACCAATTACGTTAAGGCTAATAATATCGGCTATGTCTACACTGTGGCTTTAAGTTGACTTAAGGGCCCTTAAAGAAAGCACTGTCTATATTTAGAAATCATTAAGTCGACTTAAGCAAGTGTTTAAGTTGACAGTATCTCCTGCCCTGTAAATCAGCTTAAGCTTTTAAGCCCAGCCTTGTGGTGAGGAGCTGGGGCCAGATTGGCTCCCAGCCTCTCTCCGTGGGGGGGCAGGGGCTGGCAGCCAGTTCCTGTAGGCTGCAGAGAGGGGCTGAGAGCTGGATGGGGCTCTCAGCCCCTCTCTGTAGACTGCGGGGGCTAGGAGCCTGCTGGGAGCCCATCTGCAAGCAGCCAGGGGAGATGCCATTCCCCTGACCATCAACTTAGAGTTGAATAGCAACTATGGCTATATCTATTACTAGCCAATTAGTCCAGATTAAGCAAGCTTAGTCTAAACTAATTTGGCCCATGGCCACACTAGCCTTTGGCTAGTCCAGACTAAGAAATTTCTTAGTCTGGACTAGCAAGACCCCTTTGCTTAGTCTGGACTAATAGCTTAGTTCAAGCTTTAGATTTAACTAAGCACGGGCAAGCCATGAAGTAATGGCTATTTCAAACTAAGCCATTAGTTCACACTAGCCATGCATTGTACCTCAAACTAAAAAGTTAGTTTGAAATAGGACGTCCTGGTAATTTGAGCTAAAAAGCCATGGTTAGTCCAAACTGATCAACCTCTGACTTATTAAGTTCAAACTTGCAAGTCTGAACTAAATTTTTAGGTGTAGACTTAGCCTATAGATTTTTTTTTCCCACCAATCCTCTATATTGTTCTCCACTGTTGAATCTAAATAACTTCATTGATTTGCTGTAATACTCTTACCTGATTCTATTGTAACCCATATGCCTAAGAAGGTGAAATCTCTTTCAGGAACCCCTTATGGTTGGATTATGTTGCTGGGCAGATTTTGCAGCCCAGAAACCAGAACCTTCTGGTAAAAGAGCATGGGAGCACATTGAGCATGCTCCACAAGTTTTATTGTTATGCTGGAGTTACACCCCTGGGGAGAAGACTTAGAGCAGCAGGCCAGTGAGGTGTGGTGATGGAGAGGTGCAGAATCCATGTGCCCAGTGATTGAGTGAGAGGAGCTGAGCCCAGAGTGGACTGCAGGATGTTTTCTCCCTGCTTTGGACTGTTTTACAGGGGAGTTTTCTGTTGTGGACCTGAAAGCTGGATGGCCAGTGACCCAATTGCATGGTGCTGGTTGAGGAGAGGAAAGGAAGGACTTCATGGATTCCAGCTGAAGATTCCTGCAGCCAGAGAAGATGAGATTTGGTTCTCTTTTGCGTTCAAGCCTCAAGGACTTAAAAGACTGCAATTGAGGTAAGGGTGACTCTACCTGAACATTGGGACTCCTGGGTTTTTTTTACTGTTTTGTTTAAATTTATTATGGTTTCTTAGGATAAGATCTGTTTAGTTGGTGAAGTCAATTGTTATGTTTATGCTGAGTGGTAGTTTGTTGTGGGGTGGGAACTCTGAGCAGTCTTCTCTGTAAGTCCTGAACAGACTGGATCCTGATGCTCGAGCTGCTTTCTGCAGGGGTTTTCTCTGTGAGGCACAGGAAAGGGGCAAGTAAATGCATTTGAGCCCACCCTAGCAGGTTACACTATGACTTAGACTTCCCTGCATTTATTTTCCTCCCAACCATTTTTACTTCTCTGTCTTCCAGCATCTGATGAAATGGGATTTTCTCCCCTGGAGGCTAATGCAATAAATAAATGTTAGTCTTTAAAAGTGCCACCCAATTCTTTGTTATGCATATTTGTTAATCTGAAGAACATTTAGTCTTCTCCCTCACAGCTTACTTTTCCTTCCATCTGATTTGGCAGTGAAGTAATTTTTTGTGTAAGCCCCAGTGCTCTTGGAAAAATAGGAATCATCGGGTTCCCCAGTGACAGAAAAAGGAAAAAAATTTAAGGTCATCTAGCTGTGTGCAGGATAATTTGATAATTATAAAATTGTTGCCATAAAATTACATGAAGTGTATATAGCACTATCATTTTGAGTTTCTTGCTTTGTTTATAGGCATGTAGGATAAAAAACGTTATGGAACTAAATAGAACACTTTAAAGGGTCAGAACATGGGAAAAGTTGGACTCTGTTAACAACCAGTTGGCTCACATCGTACATTTGTATCCACAGCAGTTAAATTGAGAGGTGACATTCAGGCTTCTTTCACTTTGGGTTTCCAGTCTAGTGAGAGAAGCTTCATCATAAACTTTGAAAGTAACACCTCCATACAGGAAACATCAACAGCCTGGTGATGATGTGGGTGGACAGCAGAGGCTGTGTTCTACATCATCAAACTAAAGCAGCCTAGATAAAGCCAATCTCAATGGACCAAAGTAATCCATAGCATATAATGCTTGGTTAAAGCCAAGAGAAGCCATTCACCTGTTTGATTGCTGCCAGAACTAAACTGAGGCTTAGCGAGGGTTTTGCTTTGGATAAGAGTTTTGTGACTCCCCCACATGCAAGCCAACCACAAGCAAGAGATCAGAAACATTTTTTATCCTTCGTAAGCCAATCTACCGCCACAAAGACTGTTGCAGGACATGCACATTTTAGGGTTTCTGTTTGATTCCACCATACTAATTAAAGAGATCTTTGTTCTTTCCTCAATAAATTAAGTAGAGAGTATGCTTGATGAAGGGAGGAACACCACAAGTAAGGGTGATGAGGAATTTTCATTTTACGTTCCTAAAATCTGTAAATGTGATTACAGTTCTAGATAGGGACTAGAGCCAAACATTTGTTTATTTTTAAAAAAGACCTTAAGTTGTAACTTTAATATCATATTATATGAAACTTATCCTGTTTAGTACTTTTAATACCATAATCATTATACTTTTTTAGAATTAGAAATGGTTCAGCGCGGCAAAGGTAGGATTTAGATGGGAACCTTCCTAAGCAGGAAGTTCAGATGCAGGTCTTAGGTTTACCCCATTGTAAAAAAAGAAGTTCCAATTAATACAGAGATCACCAAAATTCAGAGTAACTGGGATCTGGCTTTCAGTTCCAGGTCAGCTTTTACTCACATCAACACAGCTATTGCCAAAGGAATTATTACGATGCCACAAATCAGCATTACTTCACCTCCAGATCACAAAAAGAGAAAAAATACTGTGAAAGACCACATCATAGTTTTAAACTCAAATAGCTTTATCTGTAATACGTAGGGCAAGAGAAAGTATATTTCTGAAGTACATTTATTTATCTGGAAGTTTCTTCAGTATGAAAATCCTCTTTACCCAATCCCTGTGTCTTAATATTGCAGTGGTCTAACATTTCAACAGTGACGCAACATGTAAGCACAGTCGAAAGAACCTGCAGCTTTTATTCTTCAAATCCATTTCATATGTGACTTTACACTCCACTCAAATAAAATTTTGTGTTTTAATACATTTAGAGATGCGGAAACAAACAAACAAATAGACAAACAAAAACCCCTGTAATGAATTATTTACTCAGGAGAGTTCCTGCTCCCTCACCATAAGTTAGGTAACTATATCAAGTTCTCTGACAAACACCTCTTTAATACAACAACTTTAAAAAATATATTAATATTTGAAATCCAGAATATCGTATTTAAGTAAAATTATGTCACCTCACTTGGTTGATAGATTAACTTAAATAGATAACAATTAACTTAAAGATAATACTCTCTTATTCTGACTTTGTGACTTCTGACAAGTTTATAGTGCTACCACTTAGATGACCTAATTTTCATAGTAACCTTAAGAAGTTCTTACTCACTCAGCTGGCAGAAGCTAGGCTCATTCTAATGGTGAACTTTTGCATATTTCCAGAGCTAATTCTGACTACAGTAACTGGCCTTTGAAAAGGACTGTTGCAGGGGCATAGCTATAGTTGGGTCTGGGTGGGTCATAGCCCATGCAATTTGATAGCAGGCCCATCCAATATTTTACTTCTGCTGCTGGAATGTTGCTTACATTTGGAATGACAGGCAGCTTTCAGTCAGTTGCTACCACAACTTTCTGCTTCTGGCTGTGTGAACAGAAGTAGGAAGTAGCCCAGGCCCACCCGAGTCAGCAATAGGTCTTGCCAGAAAATCACATCTCGCTATGGCCCTGGACGGTTGTCTTTTCTTTCCTCTGCTAAGTGCCTAACTACTCAATATGCAAAACTGTCTGCATCATAAAGGTGAAGGAGCAATGGGAGCCAAAATAAAATGAATATTGAAATACCTATTGGTCCATTTTGAGAAGCCATTTGTCCTAAAGTTTCTTTATCAGGATAAGAAAATGAGAAACAGTCCAAAGTTGAAAACCTGGTATCCCTTGATGCCAAAGTGAAAGCAATCTACTTACCCCTTCACTGGCATTCTCCCCTGTGTTGGCTAACATTTCCTGTAGGGCTCTGACCGACAGAGACTGCTCCAACACAAAATTACAGATGCAAAGATCTGGAGGAACATACTGCAAAAACAAGAGAGACACAAAAGGATAATAATTACATAACTGAGCAGTTTAAGTTTTGTTTAAATAGTGAATGCCCATACAAGTACATACCTATAACATGCATTTAAAATGAAAATATGTTTTTTTAAGATAAGTTTTTGTGCAAAAATTTTATTCCCTTCTTCAAAAGATTTTATTGCTGCAATAATTTTCCTTTTTTATTTACTGCACTGTGCTATTGTTAAAATAATGGGTCCTCAGGCCCAAAAGCAGAAAAGTTCATCTGCTTTCTCAGTTCTTAAAATATTTAGTCATGACCCTAGAAAACTAGAAAGATTTGCAGTTATAACTTGATATCCCTTCCGACTTCTTCACGTTAGAAGATAAACTTTAATTGTATCATCAAAAATCTGTAGTTGTTGAATAATAATGCTTATATTAAAAAGGGTATAACATATTAGAAAAGTTCTGTAACTTGAAAGAACAGTTATTTACTTTACAGTAACAATAATTCTTCAATATGTTTTTTCTATAAGTTTTCTACTCTTTGTGCACATACCCAAAAGTGAGGGATACTCACCCTTGTGCAGTAGCCAAGGTTCTTCGAGATGCGTGTCCCTGTCCTGCTCCACTTTAGGCGCATGCCCAGCCTCGAGCCTCAAATCAGAGATTTGCAAGCAGTGTGCACAGGGTGACCGGCATGCACCGGTGGAGACCTGTGGCCGTTTTCATGCCACTGATGACATGCGCGGGTCCCCCCCCAGTCCCTCAATTCCCTCTCTACTGCAAAGGAAGCAGAGCTCCAAATATTACTGCTATGTTTTGAAGTAGAGGGGAGGAGGGTGGGTAGTGGAGCAAGAGAGGGACGCACATCTCAAGGAACTTTGGCTACTGCACAAGGGTGAGTAACCCTCACTACTTCTTCGAGCAGTATCCCTGTCTGCTCCACTTTAGGTGATTACCAAGCCATCCCTGAGTTGGAGGTGGGAACTTCAAAGCCTGGCTGGAGGACTGCTGCTCCCACAGAGGCATCTGATGAGGAGACACAGTCAAGAGCATAATGTTTAACGAACGTGTCGGCAGAGGCCCATGTAGCAGCCCTACAGATGTCAGATATGGGGACATTGCTCATGAAGGCCGTCAAGACTGCTACGGCTCTAGTGGAGTGAGCGCAGACAGCCTCAGGGGGTTTAAGGCCTTTCATGTTGTAGACAGATTATATGCATGTGGATATCCATTTGGACAGTCTTTGCTTTGAAACTGGTTGAACCTGAGAGCGCTCCATTATGGACATGAAAAGACTTGGCGTTTTGCAGAATGGTTTTGTCCTGTGGAGGAAGAAGACTATAGTGCACCTGATGTCCAGCGTATGCCACACTTTGTGTTATGGATCGGTGTGAGGCTTCGGGTAGAATGTGGGAAGGTGAATGGTCTGGTTGAGGTGGAAAGGAGAAAATCTTTGGGAGGAATTTGGGATGAGGTCGAAGAGAAATTTTGTCACTGTGAAAGGTGGGTCTGCCATGAGAGCTGCTAGCTTGCTGACACGTCTGGCCAAAGTTATGGCCATGAGGAAGGTGACCTTCATTGACATATTAGGAGGGAGCAGATGGTGAGAGGTTTGAAGGACAGTCTCGTTAACGCCTTTGGAACAATGGTGAGATCCCACTGAGGTACAGGAGGGCGTATATTGGGGTAAATATTCTGAATCCTGTCATGAACCTCTTGACCACTGGGTGAGAGAATAACGCCGAGTCTTGAACCGATTTGTGGAAGGTAGAGATAGCGGCAAGATGAACTTTTGTTGAGTTAAGTGACAATTTTGTGCTTTTCAGGTATACAAAATAGTCGAGTACTTCCGGGATTGAGACCATCTCAATATTCCTGTTTCTCTGTTTAGACCATGCGGAGAATCTAAACCATTTCTGGAGGTAAGTGCACTAGCTGAGGGCTTCCTACTGTTTAAAAGAATGTGTTTAACTTGCTGTGAGCATTGTAACTCTATGCCCCTGAACCATTCAGGTACCAAGCAATTGGATGTAATCTGTGGAGGTAAGTATGGAGTGTTTTGCTTTGGTTCTGTGATAGGAGGCTCGGGACCTTTGCTAGAGTCAGCAGTGGTTTCTGGGACATTCGCAGAAGATAGGGATACCATGGCTGTCTGGGCCATGCTGGGGCTATGAGTATGACCATGGCCCTGTCGTGGTGTATTTTCCAAAGAGTTCAGGGAATCATAGGGATTGGGGGAAAAGCATATAGAAGCCCCTTTATCCAACTGAGAAGGAATGCATTATCCCTGGAGCCTGGGCCTATGCCCTCTAGGGAACAGTACGCTTTGCATTTCTTGTTTGTGTGTGTGGCAAAGAGATCCATTACTGGAACCCCCCATCTGGCAAATATTTTCTGGATAATGTCCTCCCAGATTTCTCATGCATGGTTTCAAAGTTTCTGCTTAAGGCGTCTGCCATGGTGTTGCCCTTCCCGGTCAAGAATATGGCTGATATTAGAACATCATGCTCTATGCACCAGTCCCAGAGCTTTATTGCTTCTAGGCACAGTGGTTTGGATCATGCTCCTCCCTGGCAGTTGATATAATACATGCAAGACGTTGTCCGTGTGAACTTTGATGGCTTTCCCGGAAATCAGGGGTAGAAAGTGCTTGCAAGCGTTGGTCACTGCGTGGAGGTCTATAATGTTTATATGCAGGTGTCTCTTTTGAAGTGACCACTTGCCTTGGGCTTTCTGGTCCAGGAGGTGTGCCCCCCAACCTGTCATGGATGTGTCCGTTGTCATTAATAGGTCTGGATCCGCAGTCGTGAATGGTACGCCCTGCAATAGGTTCTCCTCTTTTGTCCACCAAATTAACAAGTGCCTTTGGAGGTTCAGAGGACACAAGAGGCAATGAATTGGGCAAAGATCTGGTTCGAAAGTCTTGGTGAACCAAATTTGAAAAGGATGCATACGAAGGCTGACTAAGGCGGTAGTTGATGCCATGTGGCCAAGCAGCTGCATGCATGTGCATGCTGTTATGGTTGGTGAGAGATGTACAGTTTGGATGAGCCTTAGGATGTTCTCGTACCTGTCTTGTGGAAGGTAGGCCCTTGCTGATGGTGTGTGAATCCTTGCCCCTATAAAGAGGATTTCCTGAGCCGGGGACTTTGAAGACTTTTCATAGTTTATCACAAGGCCTAGACCAAGGAAGAGCTGCCAGGTTTCGGTGACTGCTTAATGAGCCTCTTGATAGGAGCGTGCTCTGATGAGGTAGTCATCTAGATATGGAAAGATTGTGATTTTCCTCTTGTGAAGGTGTGCTGAGACCACGGCCATGAGTTTGGAGAATACCCTCGGCACCGTACAGAGGCCAAAGGGGAGAACAGTGTACTGATAGTGCCTGCCAAGGCAGACAAACCTGAGGAACTTTCTGTGTGCTGGGTGGATTGACACATGAAAATAGGCATCCTTTAGGTCGAGGGAAGCCAACAAGTCCTCTCATTCCAGTGCAGGAAATATGGTGAACGGCATTACCATCTTGAATCTCTTGGTATAGATATGTTTGTTGAGCCTCCTGAGGTCCAGAACAGGCCTCCAACCTCCTGATTTCTTCTGTGCCAGGAAATATTGTGACTAGAAACCCCTGTTATTGTATTGGGTAGGGACCTCCACTATTGCTCCCAAGAGAGAGAGCTTGTGAATTTCCTGTTGCAACAAGTGTTTGTGAGAAGGGTCCCTGAAGAGGGATGGGGATGGGTGGTGGGTTTTGATAGAAAGGGGACGATGTATCCCTTGGAGACAATGTCTAGAACTCACTTGTCCATCGAGATTGATTGCCATTGACGGAAGAAAGGAAGGAGCCTGTTTTGGAAGAATAGAGGCAGGTTGGTGACAAGAGTCCACACTGGAGAAAGATGGTTGGGCAAACACTCAACCAAAGCCTCAGAACTGGTGTTTAGGATTGGATGGTTGAAAGTCAGATGATGTTGTGTTGATCTGTCAGCACCAGTGTTCTTGACAAGGTCGAGGCCTAGAGTTGTTGCCCCTCTTACTCTGGCTGTGAATATCTGTTTAAGTAGGGCTAGAACCTCTGGTTCGTTCTGCTGGATACCAGCATATAGCTGCCTAATGTACAAAGCGTTGCCCTCATATCTTTTAGGGTGTGCATAACTTCATTTGTCTTCTCCCCAGACAGTTTAGATCTATTGAAGGGGAGGTCCTCAATGGTCACCTGCATTTGTTTGGGCAGGGGCGCTGCATGAAGCCATGATGCCCGTCTCATAACTATAGCTGCGCCAATGGTGCAGGCTGCAGAATCCGCTGCATCCAAAGAAGTCTGCAGTGCTGTCCTCGCTGTAAGTTGACTGTCTCTTATTAAGGAGTTAAATTGCTCCTTCTTGTCCTCAGGTATAAAGTTGGAAAAATCTGAAATCTTTGTATATATGTCATGGCCATAGTTAGAGAGGATTGTGGTGTAATTTGCTCCTCTCAGCTGGAATGTAGCTGAAGTATGAACCTTTTTGCCAAGGAGGTCTAGTCTCTTATCTTCTCTGTCTGCTGGTGATGATTTGAAAGCCTGTTTCAATCTCTTATTCGCTGCTTCTGTGACTAGAGAATTAAGCTGAAGGTGCAAGAAGAGGAATTCGTTTCCCTTTGGTTTGATAAAGTACTACTCCATTTTCTTGTTTGCAGGTGCAGCAGTGGCCGGTGTTTGCCAAATTAGGTTTGTCAGTTCAATGATGCCCTCATCCATGGGAAGGATGACTTTTTTTGAGGTTGAGGGCTGAAGGATTCTATATAGCTTATGTTGTGTGGTCGGGTCCTCTTGGCTAGAGATATCCAGAGCATCGGTGACTCTCTTGAACAGTTCTTGGAACTGTACAGCCTCATCCGCTTTTGAATTGTGGGCGGGCTGCTCACTTGTTGATTCCTGAGCAGTCATCTGTTGTCCCAGATCTGCAGGGAACGGGTGGGGTTTTTGCTGGGGAACAGCTGAAGGCCACTGAGTGGTAGTCAACAGTTGTGGCATAGGCAGGGCTGTGTAAAAAGACCCATACTGGGGCCAATTTCCCCACCCCAGATAAGGAAACCCATATGGCAGGTTCATGTACCAGGTTGCAGGCACAGTGAAATTTGCATCTGCCCTCTAGACCTGGAGATCAGAGAGCTATTTCCTTGTTGATGGCACCGGGCTGACAGACCGCAACAAGAATGATTGAGGGCTGTCACCAAAGGAGAAGGAGTGTGCAGTGATCTGACCATCGGATGAATGCATGCTGAACAGAGGTGAAAAGGAGGAGGAAGTAGATTGGTCTTGATCCTCCAACTGGCAATGATGTTTCTTTTGTTTCTTTTTCTTTGGTGAGGAATTTACGTGGTCGGTGCTGAGCGGTTGCTGTGGGAGCAGTTCAGAGGGCAGCCCTGTGCTCAGAGATGGTGCCGCCTGCAGTGCTAAATCTTGCAGCAGCATAGGCGGCACCGGCAAGAGAAGCACTGGGAGCAATGCCGGTGTCGGCACCGGGGTAGACAGCATGGAGTGCAGGGTCGGTCCCGGAAGTGAGTTGATCGGCGCTTGCATGCCCGGTACTGTTAGCAGTGCCAGCATTCCCAGTGGGGTCAGAGCCGGTGGTTTGTCCAGAGCTGTGGAGACTTGTGCTTGCCCTTTAATGATGGGCTCAAAGTGGATGCGCTTGTTATGCTCAGGGGAACCCGAGGGACCAGAATCCTCAAGGGTACTACCTTTGTCATGGTCACCCTTGGTTTGTTTGGAGGGTGCCAGAGAAAACATGGCGGAGTGCCACTTTTGATAAGCCTGCGATCATGATGTATGGCCAGGGTCTGATGCCAGCTTTAGGGAGCACTCCATGAGCAGGAGCTTGAGCTTCCTTTGACAGTCCTTCCTGGCTCTGGAAGTTAGTTTTTGACAGTGTGGGCATTTGTGGGTTTTATGACCCTCACCCAGACATTTAATACAGTCTTGACGCCCATCAGATGCCAGAATTTCCTCCTTACAGGAGGTGCATCTCTTGAATCCCAGCAGCATTGGCATTCTGACAGTTGTGGTCTGAGTCTGAGTTCTTCTCTTATCTTTTTATTTTCTTCTTTCTTTCTTCCTTCTTCTTCTTCCCTTTTTTTGCTTGTCTGAGCTTTCTGTTGTGTTTTTCAGGTGAAGATGGGTGGCCGTTAAAACGGCCATTGGAGCAAGCTGGAGCTGAGGCGTCCTCCATCCCAGTGCTGAGGCGGTAAAGAGGGAACTGAGGGGGGGG
Source organism: Podocnemis expansa (assembly GCA_007922195.1). Classification (NCBI taxonomy): domain Eukaryota; kingdom Metazoa; phylum Chordata; order Testudines; family Podocnemididae; genus Podocnemis; species Podocnemis expansa. Next base: position 79,741,693 of record ML681963.1, on the reverse strand, counting down.
CGACCTGCGCGCATCACCAGTGGCACGAAAACAGCCACGGGTCCCTACCAGCGCATGCTGGTTGTCCCATGCACGCTGCTTGCAGATCTCCAATTCAAGGCGCGAGGCTGGGCATGCACCTAAAGTGGAGCAGACAGGGACACTGCTTGAAGAAATATTCTTTACAAGAATCTGTCGGTCAGCAGTGTTCATAGAGGCCATGCCTGTGCCCTGAATGTCTTCACACCTGCCCACCCAAGGGCATAAGCTGAAGGCATATCATGGAATACATATGGACATCACATCTCAAAGAACAACAGTTACTGTAAGGTAAGTAATTGTCCATAAGTATTCCATTCACCATGACTCTCAGGAAGTTACTTGATGTAATGGAAGTAGGTGCATAGTTTACCCAAAACAGTGGTTGTAAGACAGGTCTGCCAAAATAGGTATAAGACACAGATGATTCTACAATGGATCAGGGTTTTAGGAAAGTATGTACTGATCCCCAGGTAGTGGGCCCTACAAATTGTAGAATCAGCCAAAAATCTCAAAGAAGCCAGTCTTCAACTCATCCCAACCTCCATATTCCAGGTGTCTAATTTCTGCATGGTATTAGAGTGGGACTGAATAAAAATCAAGTAAATCACACAATACTGTCTAAAGGGGAAAGTTGGGGAAAAGAAAACAGACAAACAAGCCTCCATCCAGAGCAGCCAAAAGAACTGCACAGAACTAGCATCAAAACAGGCAAAGTCCTGAAAACAGAGATCCCAGAGACTATGTCTTCAGCAAAAATCTTAGTTTGGACTTGGTTAGTCTGAACTAAGTAATTCAAAATTTAGTTCGAACTAAGCACGTTTTTTAAGTTTGAACTAAATTTTTAGTTCAAACTAAATGTGCACTGAGTTTGAACTAACTGCTAGTGCGAACCTAGTTAGTTTGAACTAGCACATCTCCAAAAATGCAGATTAGTTCAAACTAAGCAGGTGGTTTGGACTAGCCGAACTAACCAGTTCAAACTAAAATATTTTTAGTTTGAACTTGGCAAAGCCTAGTGTAGACATTGCTCAAATTAGTTCAGACTAAGCTTGCTTAGTCCAAATTAAATTTGCTAGTGTAGACATAGCCAGAGAGAATTTCTATGGTGAATCTTGGCTGCAACAGGAAGTGTGCTGGAAATATGTGGAACAGGGAGTGCGGCCACTGAAACTTAGACTAGAACCCACAGCAACATTAAAAGGATCCTAACCACATGCTAGCAACAGCCAAGAACAAAGTATTCCAAGATGCAACAGAATCTTCTCAGGAATAACTTTGAGTAGGAGTTCATTGTAGAAGCCTTACACAGGTGGAAGAAAAAATATCTCATAATGCCTACAAACAATACACAGCTAAATTGGTACAAGCACAGAGGGATCCAGAAATGACTATGCTTGTAAGGAGTAAAGAATGGGAATACAACAGTGGATGAAAGGATTCCCATGACTTGGCTAACCAGCTCACAATAAATGGCTTTGTCCAGCAAGGCACAACACATGCAGGAAATGCCTAAGCTGACACTATGCTGCATTCTTCCTGTCTAAATGAACAGTGTCAGCTGTCTTTCAGATGAAGATCTAAAAGGCAGTGAGATCAAGGACCTTGAAACCACCACAAATAACCAAAATCACCCTGGGAAAGTATAAAAAAAGTCAATACTTGTATCTGTTTTGAAGTAAAAGTCACTCCAGAATCACTTTATAGGAAGATGAAAGTCACCACTACTTCAAGAGTCCAGGGCCTTCAATTCTTTTTTGAAAGTCTCCATTAGATGGGAAAGGAAAATGTTAGCCATTCAAACTCAAAGAAAAAATCCCAGATGATCGGTGCTGGTTTATGTACCGCTCTACGTAACTTTCTTGCAATCACAGCCATAAGCATGGTTATAAAGAAAGAATAATTATCATGGACCTAGCACCTGACATTGAAAAGAGGTCCCAAAGTTATTCTACAAACTGGTGAAATTAAAGGAAGAATACCACATTAAACTTACACCAAATGCAAATCCATTTGCTTCACCACTATCTCGGAGACTCTCCCTTTCTCTACCAGGGTGAAAACAGAGGTCAACCTCCTTGAGCAGATGGGTGTCACTTCCAGAACAAACACTCCAGATGAATGATCTGAAGGCATGGTTGCAGCCCCAACACTAAAATTATAAGATTTAGATCTGTGCACACCTCACCAAGCTTAATGAGCTGGTCAAGAGTGACACATGCTCTTAAATGCTCGGCACACCCTTTGGCAGCTTAGTGAACCAAAAGTCTCCTCAAAGCTGGATGCCCGGGCTAGGTTTTGGTAGATACCACTTGTAGAGTCTGCACTACAATGACTTTCACCACACTTGTTGATAGATTGTGTTTCAACAAACTTCTATATGACAGATCTTCTTCTCCTGAGAACTTCCAGATGAAAATATCAGAATCCTTGAAGGGTCTGGAAGGGACTTTCTACTAATGGATGATCTCCTTGTCTACAGATCAACTCAAATTCAAGACATCCAACATCTCTTTGTCGTCTTAGAAAGCAGGCCTAAGACTTAACAACAGCTGTGATTTCTCAAAGACAGAATCAAGTTTCTAGTCCAGATCACTAATGGAGCAGTGGTCACACCAGATCCAGAGAAAGTGCAAGTGCTGTGTGCCAATGAAATATATTGATTCATGGACATAAAAGATTAGAGACCTACCAGTTAAACTGACCAGTAAAGGGGAGTCCCTGGGGCTCAGCAGGGCTTCACTCACTTTCTCAAGCTTTGGGAAGGAGACCAGTGCTCATTTATAGATAGCTTTGCAACCTGAAGCAATACTTATCAGCAAGTACACATGATACAAAAGAAACACTAATCCGGGTACCTATCCCTGCATCATACCCTGTTCCTAACTCTGCCCACATATCTTTTAAGTGACACCATTATAGGACCTAACCAAATCAGCCACTCCATCGGGGCTCATTCATCTGCACATCTATTAATGTGATACACAACATCATTTGCCCCTCTACCATTGATATTGTCCAAACTGGACTGTCTTCATGCAAAAGACTAAATAGACACAAATCAGATATCAAGAATTATAACTTCAAAAAAACCAGTAGAGGAGACCTTCAATCTCCTTGGACATTCAGTAACAAACATGAAAGTTACCATATTTCAAGATGGGGTTGGGGAAGAATATTTGCAAAATAGACTTCAGTGTAAAACTGAAGAGCTAGAATTCATATACAAACTTGGCAGTACAAGATTGGGTCTGAATAGAGACTTAGCATGACTAACTCACTACAAAAGATAATTTCCCCTCTTTAAACATTCTCACCTTCTTATCAATTGTTGTTAATGACCCCTATCCACCCTGTTTGAATTAAAACAACTCATTTGTTTTGCTGAAATAGACTAACGGGGCTACCCTTCTGGAACTGTTTGAATTGATTTTATTAATGCTCCAGATAATAGCGTGACTTACACACACTCTCGGAGAACAGGGTGTGTGTGTGTGTAAACACATGCACAGAGTTCACATTTTGCAGTATTTCTTTCACGCATTTGAGGAAGTGGATTATGCCCATGAAAGCTTGTGCCTTAAATAAATATGTTAGTCTTTAAAATGCCACAGGACACCATGTTTGTTTTGCTGAAATAGACTAAAGATGGTTAACCCTATAGGACTTATCCTAAATCAATTATCCTCTAATTAATCTTATTTCATTTTGTATTGGAAAGAATAAGTATGTATAATATGTCCTCTAAAGCAGTGGTATCCAGCCTGTGGTTGGTGGACCACCAGTGGTCCATGTGGATACTGCAGGTGGTCCATGGAGAGTGGTTGTATAAATGTAATAATAATATAATTCCGTGTACCTCTTATTTTTCACATTTGATTTACAATATTATTTGCAATGTAATTTGCTTCACAAACATCTTTGTGTAATAGTGCATTTTTAATATGCCTTGATATACAAGTTTGAATCCCATCAGCCATGAGCTGTGTTAAAAATGATTAAAACAGCTTGCTTATGTGGTGGTCCACAAAAGCTTTTGATGATGGTACAGTGGTTCTCTTAAAGGAAAAGGTTGGGAACTGCTGTTCTAAAGCAAAAGAGTTTATCCACTGAGTCATCATCATTCTTCCTGCACCAACAGGTGCATAAAGCAGAAGTCAAACTACTATGATTCTTTCTATTCAGGATTGATTTTCCATGTCTTTTATATGCATATGTAATAATGCTACTTCAGTAAAAGAGGACTCTTCTAGATTGGCCTCTCCATCTCTTGCCCACTGTTTTAAACAACATTTTTTTTTTATTGAGCACAACAACATTAAATTCAGTAGGACTAATTATCCTTCCTTTTTGAATTTGTGTATTTAAGTGTGCCCACAGCATATTTCAAACCAAAAGGGAAAAACACTGAAATAAATATAAATAATGGATTCAAAAATTTTAGTAGTGAAATACAGCATTTTCCCTTTCCTTTCTGCACATAAATTGTTCCCCAGTTTATCATTATTGAATTAGTTTTTAAATTCCTTGGGCAGAATGTTCTCTCTAGTGTATTTTGTATATCACTGTGAAAACTTAGTGTTTATCAATAAATAGTAAACAAAAACAAATAATCTATTCATTTTTCACTTAAGACCAATATTAAACTAACCTTCAAATATTATGTAAGTGCATTTTGTTTTTAACAGCATATATTATGTTGCAAAATAATTTGATTTAAAGTGGAAACATGAATATAGCTGTGATCAATTTGAATAATCATCTAGCAGTTCTGTTGTCTAAAGCTCTTGGCAGACAGAAGCAGGGCAGATGTTTTTTAAATTCTGCAGTATAGAAAACCCTTGCGAATGTAAACAATAGCTGATTAGCACATATCTAATGGGAGTCAGCCCTGCTCCCCACTCAGTTACCAAAGACCACAAAATTGCATTCCCATTCATCACTTCAAAATGCCGCATTGTAAACCGGAATAAACTAAATAACTCATCTTTTGTCAACATACTTTTTGGCTAAATGACTCCTTTAGTGATCTGCACATTATGACAATTCCTCTATGCCCTGCTAAATTACAAGGAACTACATGTTACATATGCAACTTCATACTTATCCTGGTTTCATAAAACAACAAAGTCAAAACGTAGAATACTCATGTTAAACCGTTATTATCTCAGAGATCATTATACATTTTGAAACTCAAGCTTAGCATTTTCTTTATAAAATAAAGATTTTGCATAAGAGTTGTCAGAAGTCAGTAAGATAAATGTTTCATTAGCTATTTTCTCTCTACTGATATTGCCTTCTTTCTTTTCCATGAATTAGAACACACACAAGAGTTTGGTAATTGATTTACATCATTATGCCTTTGAAAATCCTAAAACTAGGATGCAATACCAGAGACACCTTATCCTTGTGTATGGGAAATCCGCGATATAAGGGAGATCCATTGGGAGAGCCTCAAAGCTGCAACTGGCAGCTTCGTAAGTGCCGTCAGTGATAGGTTCAGGTTGCAGGCAAAGGTAGATCTTATATCAGGGGCTGGGGAGAAGGTTCTAGCAGAACCCCCTTAAGAACCTCACCATTCTAGAATGGGTGAAGACTTGGCATCTCCCCACTGAAATGAGGTAGATGCACACACAGTGAGCTAATATAGACCCTATTTTTTAGAGACAGGAGAGATCTCAGCATTCTGCAGAGATAGGTAGTGATGCTGGCACCAAAGGGAAACCACTTCTATTTGGCAGCATAACATTATCTTGTAAAAGTTTTCCTGCTATTGTGGAAGACGGATTGGAAATCTCCTTATCTTTGCTGTCCATCCAAAACCCAGGCTGTGAGACAGAGGGATGGCAGGTTGGGATAGTCAGTTCTACTCCTGTTTTGAGTCAGTAGGTTTAGAAGCATATGCATGCAAAATTGTCTCAGCCAACAAGATGCCACCAAAAATATTCTTTTGTCCTGTCTGACCATCCTCAGTATGTGAGGCAGGAGAAGAAGGGGGAGGGGGCATGCATTAGTGGCACTGACCAACTGAACCAGATAAGCACTCCCCTCAGAACTGTGCCCCTGAATAGCTCAGGAGCAGTATGCTGGACGCTTCTTATTGCCTGGAATGCAGAGAAATTCCAGGATGGGAAGGCCTATGGATGGAAAATGTCCTGTACCATTGAGTTATGGAGGTCCCACTCATGATCCTTGTGGAAATGCCTACTGAAGCTATTTGCTAAAGCACTCATTATGCATATAAGGTGCCAAGAGGATGATCTAGGCCCAAAGCTTGAAAACATGAGGCAGAGTGGACACTCCTCCATGTTTGTTTACATAATATATCATGGTCACATTGTCCAGCATAATTTGAACAAATACAGCACGGACAAGACAAACTTCCTGGACTGCTTGAAGTGTTGTACTTAGAAAATGAAAAAACTAGCAGGATCCTCTTCAGGGGGACAAGACAACATGCCACACTGCTTATGAGACAAATACAATTGTTAATAGCTAATATCCAGTGTGCATGCATGCATGCACACGCACACGCACGCTCTTGATCGTGTCTAGTTACTAGTCCTGAATGTTGAGTGTGATCATAGCTTGTGTTTGTGGCTGGTGTTCACAGCTCATGGTGGCTACCTGGCCAGGGAAACCAGACATGAGGAAGAGTGGGGTCTCTGTCATGCACACAGCTGTGCACCGATGCTCTTGAATGCTGTACAGAACATTACAAAAAAGCTACACAGTCTCACTCATCTTTTATATCTTTTAGTCCATGCATCTTGCTGTGTCACACTGCCTAAAGATACTATATGACCGTGATTAATCACTTAAGGGTAGATGTGACTTTGATCTTGTTCTTGTTGGGGCTTTTTTCCCTTTTTAGGGCGGATTCGTCTTATTTTTGCAGGCTTTGTCTGCATTGTTCTTCAGCCATTAACATGGTGCCAGCATTTTGTAATCAGGACAGGCTAGGGTTGGAGTCTGATCCATTCATGCAAACACTTTTCATTCACACATCCAAACTAAATTCATACATCTAAAAAAATATAAGATTTAGAACAAACGACCTTAAAACCAATGCACTAAAATGGAGAAAACAAGTTCAGAAATAATTCAGAGAGGTCAGACTTCTTGTACGAGGCATTTTAAGCACCATGAAAGCATTTGTTTGCAAAAGGTTGGCTGCCCACCATACATGCTACATTGGCCAGCCAACTTTTTGCAAACAAATGTATTCCCAGTGTTTAAAACGCTTCATACAAGAAGTCTGACCACTTTGAATTACTTCTGTACTTTACTCCATTTTAATGCAGTTGTTCTAAATAACTCATTTTTATATTATTTTTCAATCAAGACTATAAGTAGATTAAATCAAAACCTATCAATATCATTTGCCTGAAACCTAACCTATAAGCATTCCACTATCTGCTGGAGAAAGATGGGAAAGAACAGGAAATATAGACAGACAAGATAGAACTAAGTTAATATAAAGGTCATCTAATGAAATTTCAGCAAAACTTAGATTGGGCAATACACAATGAAGTAAACAATTCAAAATGGAGGTTAAGCTACAATGTGGAGTTACATCAGACTTTGGTTATGATGTTCAAGAACAAGTGAATGAGTATGGCATTTTTATCAATGGATAATAGGCATTATTACAGATAGAAATTTCTTAATGGAAGCAATTCTATGGCAGTGGTTTTCAAACTTTTTTCCACAGGACCCAGTTGAAAAAGATAATTTATACCTGTGACCCAGCAATTACATCTTTGAGCAATGCATTCCAGTCTTTTAGCAGCAGCAGGAGGGGGTGTCATGATTCAGTACCTGAGGGTCTGTGACCCAGTACTGGCTCCCAATCCTAAGTTTGAAAACCCCTGTTCTATGGTATAAATTCATCTTTAGCCATACAGAAGTTCCAGGAGACTGATGTTGAGTTTCCATTCCTGCTGAGTTCAAGAGCCTTGAGCTACATGTTCATCCAGATGTACTTCACAGCCAAATAGTTAGATATCCGTAACTGACTTTTTTTTTTTTTTTTTGTGGTGATGAGGGAACAAAGGGAACGTCAACACACACGGTCCCTTTGGTTTCCCATCCACTGACTGATGTTATGACACACTGAGGAACTGGGACTTATTTATCGAGGGTGTCTCCACTTGGACCATAAACCATCCTCAGCCATGCCTGTAAGGCATGGAAGATGGACCCTCATGAAGAATGTCATGTAGGTATAGAAGCATAGAATACCTAGGCCTAGAAGGATTAGACAGGATTGAACATTCATATGGGGCTCAGCTGGAATTGGGCAATGAATTCCCTCATCCCAGTAAAACTGTCCTGCTGGTAAGCCTTGGCAGAAACAGAATTCATATCCCTTCTTCCAGTCTCAGGCATGCCATTCCATCAAACCCAATGAATATCCTTAAAGAACATTTCTTGAAAAAGAAATGCACAGGATCTCAGTCTCACACTGAACACTGCAACTTGCAAGGGTCATCTCTTTCTCTGGATGTCTAAATTAGAAAATAAATACAGGAGGGAGTAACAGCAGCTTAAGATACAGGTCTGAGTATCATGTAACCAAATATTGCTATTATATAATGACAGCATTCCATAGGAATGCCCCTCCTTTAACAGAAGCAATTAAAGGATCCATTTTCCCTTCAAAGCATGTGTAATGCGGTCTATTCCGCATACTGAACCTGAGAAGTAAATTAGGCCCAGTTACCTGCCCAGGTTGTACCAAGGAGTCGGGACTGATTAATTAGACATAAGGCTCAGCTGGAAGCAGAAATTGGACAGATCGATAAACCCAGAAGCTGGTTATGGAAGAGTGTTGCAGGGAGACAGGCTACAGTCATCCATCCCCTAGAAGGAGGGTTGTAAGACTACACTGGATAGCTTGTAGTTATTCCCTGGAGGAGGCAGTTGGATGGCTGACACACCCAAAAAGGACAGAAGACAGGAAGGTAGTGAAAGGTTCAGGGGAACAGCAGTAAAGAACTGCAGTACAGGCTCTAGCTCTTCATTGGAGGTCTCCTGACTTGTGACACAAGTAGAAGATGGGGCTGGGTTCCCCCACCAGCTACTAGGGTATGAGGCACAAGCCAGGCAGAGGACAGTGGATTGTTTTGTTTCCCTATTCTAGAAGAGGAATGTGGTAACCTGCCTAGAGGCTTAAGTCATGAAGAAAAGGCTGAAACTGAGACACACAGTCTGCAGAGTGTATAAACAAGGGGCAAAATGCTTCCAGAGGAGGGTGTGGCACCTGGCTAATCTACTTACAGTGAACAAACCCAGGGGCATCAAACATGCAAATCATTAATATTAAAAGATGAATAAGCACAAGGGAAAACGAATACCAAAACTGGCATTTTAAAGCCTTAGCTATGTTTGCTTTTTAATTTTCTCAGAATATAGAGGGAGCATTGGATTATATACTAAGAAAACACTCACCTTTAGTGCAATTATGTACTTTTCAGAACTCATGAAGTAGCTACAGGACAAATTATTTGCCTGAAGTTGGCTATTGTGGTATAAAATGGAAATGTAGGACAAGACAGACAATGCCTCTATGCAGCAGCAATGTTGATAAATTTAAAATGGTACTTCTGAACTTTTAAATTCATTTTTAAAGGAATATTTCAAAAGAGGTGGTGAGAAAGCAATTTATAATAAGCAAAACATAACAAAATGGATAGACTGCACAGTTTAGGTATATTAGAAAATTACAGAATGAAAAAGAATTGCTCTCCAAAATCCACATGAGTTTTTTTGGGCTCTTATCAATATTTTAGAAATACTTATGTATGGGATCCTAGTTTGAGGGCAATCTAGCAAGAGGAAATTTCCATGCAGAACCAGGACATACTGTATAGGAAGTTAGGTGAAGGAAATCTACAGAGCTGCAAAGTAATTTTTATAAACAGTGAAAAAAAAAATCTACCCAGACAGTTATATTTTGTATGACACTTGAATATTATCTATTAGGTATCTGACTATTTCCACTCAGATTTTCCAAGCAGTGCAGATAGTTCTCTACTTTAACACCCAGCATGCTGGATACCTTGTTTTTATGAATGAGATATGAAGACAACAAGGTCACCCACTGAACTGAAAATTCTCAGAAGAGTTTGAGATTGAAGTCTTAAAAGAACTTCCATTTTTAAATTATCCAAAAAGAACTGACTGAACCCAGATCACAACACTGTCTTTATAATCTGCCTTCTTTTTTGAAGTCAATCTGCAATACATTGTCAAGACACTGGATGCCAGTGAGTCAAAGTTGATAGGAGAGGTGAAATGATTAACTAGATAAGCCATACAATAGTTACAATAATTGGGGCATTGAGAAAGGGGAATATCAGTAGTTAGAGGGAGAAAGGAAATAAAAAGCCCAGATTGTTACAGTGAATATTGCAGTTAGCAGTATTTAGTTTTTTTTTTTAATTTTAAGAATGCAAAACACTTTACAAACACTGTACAGTTCAGCTCATATGTAGCCACCAAGTAATGGCCACTGCAAAGCAGAATACAGGTTCCAGTCTTGGGTCAGTGAAGCAAACAATAGTTTTAAGAGGATATAGGACACCACCAGAAAAACCTTCAAAGAAACCCCTACCTGAGTGAAAGGTGCAGGATGTATTTCCTCAGTCTCATTAACACTGCTAAGTTTTGCTTGTGGCACCAAGAGTGACTGATGGAAATCCCACAAGGGAAGTTGATTTGAATAATGTTTAGGAAAGCTTTCCATTAGTGAAAGGGTCAAAACAAGCTAGTCAAGACCAGGGGCATCGCTGGCTCCTGGCACACAGGGCACATGCCCCGAGTCCCAGCGCCAGTGCCCCGAGTGTCCAGAGTAGCCCCTGCATCTCCCAGCCCAGTCCCAGGCCGGTGATCCAGGGCACGGCTGCCAGCTGCAGTGCCAGCCTCTCCCAGTCCTGGCCCCAGTCCCGGCCTCAGCCAGGGATCCAGGGCCAGGCAGCGGCAGGAGCCCAAGGCCGGATCAAGCCCTGGCGGAGAATTGGGGCTGCAGGGGGCAGGGCCCGTGTCCATGCCCCGGGTCTTTCCTGGGGCAGTGACACTCTTGGTCAAGACTGCTCAGATCATAAAGTAGGAGAGATGGGAATGAGACACAAAGTTCACACCTGAGTCTGAGTTTACCAAAGTTAAAGCAAACATGCTAGAAACATGTTCATATCCAAGGTTTGTTGTCCCCACAGGTGTCAGTCCTTCCCCTAAGCAAGCACTCAGGCTGCTCTCCTCCCCACAAAAGGGAAAAACCCCAAATCTATCCCCCTACTTTAATGAGGCTTGCAGCAGCTTACCTCTTCTCCCCCTTTCTCACTAGAGAAGGGATCTCAAGAAGGCCTTAATTGGACTCAGCTGTTCCTAACTGACCTGTAGTAAAGCCTTCTGAGGTTATAGGAAAAAGTCCTAGAATGCTACAAACCTTGCAGACCTGTCTGTCTCACCAGTGTAAGAGTGCTGAGACCAGCTTGCTGCTCTAGCATAGCTCTGTTTGCCAAACTTTTCCATGTGAATATTGACTGGCAGAAAGGGCCAGGAGAAGAATATGGCCGACAGCCCTGCCCAGAAGGTGAAACAACCTGGGGTGGGGACTGCTCTCCCTACTGCCCCCCCGCCCCACTCTTTCTTTGCTGTCCCCTCCACCAGCTCTGTGGGCACTAATCTCTTGGACCCCAGGGCATATGCCCTGGTAGTTGCAGCCCCTCCAAGATGGAGGTGAAGCCCATCTTCTTCCAGGCACTAGAGGCTGACATCCAGGAGGCAATGGCCAAGTTCCCGGTGATGGGCATACTGTTGGTCTTCATATCTATCTCACTCTTCCTCCACAGTACTGCCTTTCTACCCTCTGTCTCAACCTTAAAGAAACTGATCTCCCTTATTAGCTCTTGGACTGCAAGGACCCCACCTTCTGTCATATTCTTTCATTCCACTGGCAGATGCAGCTCTGGCTGTCATCAGCAGCATATCAGGGGGGATATACACAAGGGGTCCTTTCTGGTGCCCATTGGGGCGTCTGCTGGGTGATTGGGTGTATCTAGAGGGAATGGCCCAAGCCTGCTATGGAAGAGCACTGGGTACCAGTCTTGTCACCACCAGTGCCCCTCACTGCCTGGTCCTTGTTGCTGCTGCTCCTATTCCTGTGCATGCTGCTTGGGGTATTGGGGTGGCCTCTCATGAGGCCCAGATAAGCGGGCAGGCTGTGCCCCTGCACCCACTGGGATGGGGCTGTAGCAGGGAGGGTCTGCTGCCCCTTCACCCCAGAAGGATATTTTTCATGTCCCTGTTGCTCTAAAGTTGCCTCCTACACCCCCAGATCATTGCCTTTTCCCCTCAGACCCAGCCCCCTTTGACAGCCCTCTGCTACCACATTGGAGGGATGGATGCCTGCTGAAGGGAAGTGAAGTAATTGGAGAGTGCAGGTGCTGCTCCTCCCTCTCACTGCAGAGGGGAAAGAGGACCACTGAAATGCCATGAGGCTGCTTTTGATGATCCTTCTACCCAGTTGAGTGGTGCTGCACAATGGTGGCTTGGCCTCTGATCCTAGACCTGCCCCATTTTTATGTCCACCCTGATCCAACTCCCACCCCCACCCTTGATGCCAGCCTCCCTCTGTCCCCTTCCTACTTCCTGTCACTCCAGGATTGTATGGTTCCTCTTTACAACTGACAAGTCTTGAGCAGTGGTGTTTATGTTCCCCAATCCACCCAGGGCTGCTGTTTCCCCTACACCACCACCCCTTGTTCCATGATCGAACCAGGCAACACAGCACTTGAAGTACAGGTACCACAGTGATAGTCTGCCCCCTCTTTACAGATATCTGCCAGTCACAGCACACTTCAAGGACCCAGCCAGAAGACAAGTGGAAGTATTTGGCTCTGGCCCTCGATGTGCTGTGATACAAGCTGTTCACTTTTTTGCTGAGCACTTATGGGTCCTGGGAACAGAGTGAAGCTTGCTCCCCAGTACTGGAAGGACTTCCATCTCATCCTCCAAGCTATGGCAGATACTCTGAAAGAGGGCAAAGGGCCTGTAAAGCATGATGCTGTGGCGTACAAACAGACTCACAGCTCTGTGACTCCCTGATGGCCTTCAGGGTTAATCACAGATTGCTGAAGGGTCCAGTCAAGGCCACTAGCACTCCTCTCCCTGAGAATCCTCCACCGCCTTCATCACACCACCAATTATCTTCACAACACTGAAGGGCTGAGGGGCCTCTGCAGGGGTCAGGTGCTTTTCTCCCTTCAGGAAAGGGAATATCTTCTGATTTTTCCTGAAGACCACCCACATTTATCCAGCCACGGAGTTTACCTGGTGGCTGGAGGCAGGGGCGAGGGGGTATTTTAGCCATCTCACAGTTCATATGGCTGGAGTAGGCATTCTTTTTTCCTCTAATTATGCTCATTTTAGGAAACACACTTGCTGCCCACTGTTTATGGGCCAATGTACATGGGGTGGCAGAGGTTCTGCTGCTGGACTGCCAGCTGCAGCTCCAGGTCCAAACAGAGGTGCTGAAGTTGAATCTCATCAATGTCTCCATGCTGACATTGGGCCTGGAAGGGATGCATTTCTTCCAGCAGGCATCTGCCTTCCTCAGCTCCTTGGATCCTCACAAGTTCCTTGTCCTGGGCAGGGACTTTTCACACCAAACTTAAAGAACAGAACCCTCACCAAATGATGTGTCCACCTTTTTCTATGGCTTTTGGTGGAGGGCAATTGGTTTTACCACTCCAGGCAGGACCTCATCTATTTCTCATGTTGTTATCCTTTCATGGCCCATTCCTCCAGAGTCCAGCTATCCCTATTCTTGGCTCATCATATGGTGACCATAAGGGCTTCTCTCACTGAGGAGAGGCTGAGGTTGCCCTATTGGTATTTCAACAACAGCTTGCTGGGGACATGGACTTTGTGGCATTCTACCAGCAGTTCTGGCTGGCGTGGAGATGGGAGAGACACACCATTCTCTCGGTGCAGTCGTGGCTGGATGTGTTGAAGGTCTGCACCCCATTCTTCCTTGGCTACACTTTTGGTAGGTGGGGGAGGACAGCTGCCAGAGGGATGTGAGAATAGAAGCATGAGGTCTTAAAGGGGGAAAGGAGTCTGGCTGTGAGCCCTGAGAGTCCATCCCACTGCAAAGCATGCCAGATGTTCCAGGCCCTTGAAGACATTTAGGCTTGAGGTGCCTTTGTTCAATCCCTTATTCATCTCCTTGAGGCCCATCCCAGACCTTGCCATTGTCTGGGCAGAGTACTTGGGAAGAGGAGAGGTATCTCTGTTGCACACACAAGCTGTGCTCACCTTGCTCCCAAAGAAGAGGGACCTCCACAACCTTAGGAACCAGTGTCCTATCCCAGTCTTCAGCACAGACTATAAAATCATAGCAAAGACCATCTCACTGTGACCAGAGTTAATGATGGTGAACATGGTCCATCCTGACCAGATTTGTGTTGTACTATCACTGACAACTTCTATTTAGGCCAGGACCTCCTTGAGCTGAGATACAGGGATGGTCTATTATTTTCCCTCCTGTTGCGGGATCAGAAAAGCATGTGGCAAGATTGGCCATGGTATTTCCTCGGCACACTGTGCATATTTGGCTTTGGGTCCCAGTTTGTGGGTTTTCTCCGGGTTCTGTATGCCTCTGCCAAACGTTTGGTGAGATTCAACTGCACCTGACTGAACTGGTCAACAGTGAGTGAGGGGTGCATCAAGGCTGTCTGCTATCACTCCAGCTGAACACACTGGCACTCAAGCCCTTTCTCTGTGTCCTCTGCAAGAAGCTGATGGGATTGCTGCTTTGTGAGCCAGAATTGCAATTAGTTCTTTGTCAGCCTTTGCCAATGACATGCTCCTCTGGGTTAATGACCTGGGCAACCTGGTGCGATTGGAGGCCTTCCATGGTGTCTGCTCAGTAGCCTTTTTCACCTGGGGCAATTGGATCAAGAGCTCTGGGCTCACAGTCAGGACTAGGTGGCAGGTCAGCTCCTTTCCACCTCTGCTTCAGGCTACTCAGTGGCAAGTTAGTTTCCAAAGTGTGCTGAAGATAGATTTATATACATGTGACAAACTCATTTCCTTAAACTTGTGTCCCTCCCTGACACTACGTGTTGGGATCCTTTGCCACTTTGGTCCCATTGCCCTCTGTAGGCAGCAGTTGGCATCTCCTTCACAGAGTTATGAGTGCAGGAGTGTACCTGGTGTGGTTTGCCCCCATCTCTGATACCCATCTTGTCTGTGGTGTGAGGGAGACCCTGGTGCATGCTTATCTTGATTACATCAGATTGCAGCCCTTCTTCCAGATCCTCCTGCACATTCTTTTATGGCTGCACTTTTCCCCATATCTTCTAATTTATGCCTGCCTTATCCATGATCCCATAGTCAGGAAACCTCCACCTCAACCTTCTCCTGATCTGGTGCTGGTCAAAGTGACCATCTATGAAACCACAGGCTGGATGTTGACTTGGAAGTGGGGAAGGTGCACTCTGACTGTGGGGCCTATTTCTGTTCCTCTCTTCATTTACACTGCTGGGCAGAATTCCTCTGGGCCATATCTGTTGGCTCCCTAGACATCTTTCAAGAAGCAGTGAATGCTGTTGGGGTTCTTTGATTGTTGACTCCTTTGGGTGCCCTTCTTTTGAATCTCACACATTCCCCATTTTTGGTTGCTGTTTTTCACAGAATCATAGAATTGGAAGGGACCCCACAAGGTCATCTAGTCCAACTCCCTACCAAAAAAGCAGGACCACTCCCACTAGATTATCCCAGCCAGGGTTTTGTCCAGCTGGGCCCTGAACACCTCCAAAGACGGAGATTCCACTACCTCCCTAGGTAGCTTATTCCAATGCTTCACCACTTGCCTAGTAAGAAAGTTTTTCCTAATATCCAGTCTGGACCTCCCCAGCTGTAACTTGAAACCATTGCTCCTCGTTCTGTCCTCTGTTACTACTGAGAACAGTCGAGCTCCATCCTCCTTGGAGCAACCCTTTAAGTAGCTGAAGGTTGCTATCAAATCCCCCCTGAATCTTCTCTTCTGCAGGCTAAATAAGCCTAGTTCCTTCAGTCTTTCTTCATAGGACTTGTGCTCCAGCCCTTTAATCATTTTTGTTGCCCTCTGCTGGACTCTCTCTAATTTGTCCATGTGCTTTTTGTAGTGGGGAGCCCAAAACTGGACACAGTATTCCAGATGTGGCCTCACCAGTGCAGAATAGAGGGGAATGATCACATCCCTCGATCTGCTGGCAACACTTCTTCTGATGCAACCCAGTATGCCATTGGCCTTTTTGGCAGCAAGAGCACACTGGTGATTCATATCCAGCTTCCCATCCACCATGACTCCCAGGTCCTTTTCTACAGTGCTGCCATTTAGCTGATAATTCCCCAGCCTGTAGCAGTACATGGGGTTTTTTCATCCCAAGTGCAGGATTTTGTACTTGTCCTTGTTGAACCTCATGAGATTTCTATTGGCCCACTGCTCCAATTTGTCTAGGTCTCCCTGAATCCTGTCCCTGCCCTCCAGGGTGTCTACCATTCCCCCCAGTTTGGTATCATCCGCAAACTTACTAAGTGTGCAATCTATCCCATCATCCAGATCATTAATGAAGATGTTGAACAGAACTGGCCCCAGGTCCGACCCCTGGAGCACACCACTCGTTATGGTTGCCAACTTGACATGGAACCATTGATTCCTACATGCTGAAGCCGTTGATCTAGCCAGTCTTCTATCCACCTTACAGTCCACGCATCTAACCCATACTTCCTTAATTTGCCAATGAGAATGCTGTGGGAAACTGTATCGAAAGCCTTGCTAAAGTCGAGGTATATCACATCAGTGGCTCCTCCCATATCCACAAATCCAGTCATCTCATCATAGAAGGCGATGAGGATGGTCAGGCATGATATACCCTTGGTGAATCCATGCTGGCTGTTCCTGATCACTCTGGTTTCCTCCAAGTGTTTCAGGATGGACTCCTTGAGAAGCTGCTCCATGATTTTTCCAGGGATTGAGGTGAGGCTGACAGGTCTGTAATTGCCTCGATCCTCCTTTTCCCCTTTCTTGAAGATTGGCACTATATTTGCTTTTTTCCAGTCCTCTGGCACCTCCCCCGTTCGCCATGAGTTTTCAAAGATAATGGCCAACGGTACTGCTATCTCATCAGCCAGCTTTTTGTTGTTATTGTAGCAGATGAGCTCAGACCTGCACACCATTTTAGGATCCAATATAATCAGCCTCTTGCAGCCACTCAGCCTGACTTCATTACACCAGCAATTATTCAAAACAGGTCAGATATATGGAGATAGCATGAGAGACTTTAGAAATTAATATATTATTTAGAAAAACAAGAATTATAAATGAAATTTTCTCAATGAAATTTGAAAAATGCAAATATTATAAAAGTTGGCTAAGGCTGAGGATTTCCATTTCTACTGAGGGTGATTTGGCATATTTCATGAACAAAAAAAATATTTTAAACTGTGTTAAAATAGGTAGCTGCTATCACTGGTCTGCTTTAAAGTATATTTCCATCTATCAAAGAAGCATCTTTAAGATCTTTGTAAAGATCGTGTCCCTTTGAAGTGTTAAGGCAAACTTCTGGAGCACATTTAATGGTGATGCTATTGTACAAATGGTCTTGGAGGAAACCCAAAGTGAAAATAAGACCAACAATCATGTGAAGTTGTTTGACCACAGCCTAGGATCCCAGAATCTCAGTAATTTCACTGAGCCCTGTGCAGTTACTGAGTCTATTCCTTCTTTCCTGAGTCCAGAATGAATCCGGGACCCAATGATGTCATCAAATCTTAAAAAGATTGAATGGATGACCAATGTTAGACATATTATACTATGTTCTGAATTGCCAATTAATAGACCAAAATACAGGAAAAGGATCAGTAGGGAATAAGCCACATCAGAGTCAGGCACAACTTCAACTCAATAGTAGCATGGAATTCCAGAAGAAGCCTACTGTTAAAGCAGGTTAGTTGTTTAAGTTGAAGCATTTGAGAAAACTGTTAGCGCTACCACACATTAGGATTCAATTGCTGAAATGCAAATGAAACAACAATGCAACCTATCCTCTTGCGGATAGAGGCCTGGACCTTTCGCCTTGACCCACTGTGTGCTTAGCATGTTCATAATGCCTGGATTGAAAAAGAAATGTACACCTGATAATATTTTATTAGGGAAGATGAAGACAGATACAATTCTAAAATCAAATAGACAAGAAGAAAATTGGAAGGAGAAGCAAGAGAAGAGAAATGAGGTTCACTGTACTGGAAGTAAAAAAAAAAAAAAAAAGATGCAAAGGACAAGAAGAAGGATTCCTCCACATCATCTTGCTTTCCTTACCTCCTTTCTATTTAATCCATCTTTCCATTACTATCTTTTCCTCCCCACCTCCACCCTGCAGGCTTTTCTCATTAGCTCTCCCATGCCCAGTCTCTTTTGCCTTTCCTCATTCTTTCCCCATTGTCTCTTTTTCATCTACCATCTTTAAAAAAGTTTTCAGTTACTGTATAAATCTCTTCCAGGATCTAGCGATTTTCTACTGGGTTTTGACCTGCTGAGTTAGTCTTACAGAAAGCATCACTTGACAGCTGTCAGTAAGAGATGGTACTTCTGGCAGTAATCGAATACATCAGGACAGTAGAGACTGGAACAGTAATAGGAAGAAGTTCATTATTAAACTTTGATTAGTAAATAATTCTGGAAGGTGGATTTTCAAATTATATCAAATTTCAGTATAATTATAACAACAGATTTGAAAGTGGTCAATAGCAGCTAACAAAACTATAGCTTGACTTTTACTGTCTCAGAATTTTGCCTCCCAGATATAGTATGGTAGAGAACCGAAGACTGAGATCCTTTCTAGGTATCCATCAATAAAACAGACCAAAAAAAAAAAAACACCAAGGAAAACCAAAGCAAACACCCACAACCAAGAAAGAGTGAAAGAATAAAAAAATATTTTTATATTCAGCAGCATGTTCATAATATAATAGATAATGCTTCAGCTATGCATTCCCTGTTGCCATTAGAAAGGCAGTTGGCAACAAAAGCTCTGACTTGCAAATATATAAATTTAGCAAGTCTCAGTGGCCAAGAAAAATATTCCCTTAATATTTTACATTTATATACCATATATTAAATAATATACAGTTAAATTTATTCATAACCATTTGGTAGATTAGCTTTCATTGATTAACTCAGTTGAGAGCATTATTGAAATAATTCTCACTTTAGCTTCTGAAGTTGGTTCCAAAAAGCATAGGCGATTCCCAAGTCCCTCAGCTGCCAGGCAGAACTTCCGTTGTTCTTTCTGAATGTTGGCAACACACTGAAGTACTACTTCATCATCCTGTCAAGAAACACAAGGACTAGTGAGCAAATATAAAATACCTATAGGGTTTGGAGCAATGACATATGAGCTACATTATTACATGTCTGTGATTTTGCTTTTGTTTAATATTTGCAGTACTGTTTTAGCTGTACGAGTCCCAGAGCAGAGAGAGACAAGGTGGATGAGGTAATATCTTTTATTGGACCAACATCTGTTGGTGAAAAAGACAAGCTTTACAGAGTTC
This sequence comes from Podocnemis expansa, assembly GCA_007922195.1. NCBI lineage: Eukaryota > Metazoa > Chordata > Testudines > Podocnemididae > Podocnemis > Podocnemis expansa. The sequence continues at coordinate 79,722,070 of ML681963.1, read as the reverse complement.
TTCTTAAGGTATTTGCTCATGCACATTGTCCATCTTTTTATAGATAGTCACGTATCCTCATTTTGGCACACAGAATTAGAACATGAGGGCTTCAATCCTATAACCACTTCTAATCAGGGACCAGATTATGGTAGGCAAAAGTGGCAATACGTCACATTTTTATAGTGCTCAATTGTTCTGGGAGTTTATTTTTTTGTCAATTTAATTTCCTTACCTACAGTTTTAGAATTTGTGTTTGGAATAGGAAATGGAGACTAAATTTGCTCATAGTTAAAGTGAGCAGAGTAAAATAGAAGAGGAAAAAAAGAAGGGCTCTGTTTAGCAGTAGGTAAAATGAACAACTTTGAATGTGTTCTGTTTTTAAGTTTATGTACCCTACAATAATTCCATCCAAGCTAAAGTTTACTTATCTGAGCTGACAAGAAAAGAATCTGAGTACTTTGTCTGAATTTAAGACACAACTTTGGGCAAAGTTTGCTACAGGAGGATGCAAATCTAGGTTAGTGCATAAATTTTTCAGCTCAACTGATAGCACAAGTATGTTGAGGAGGAAGCCACCACATAAGATTCAGGTGATTTTTCAAAACTAATTTTCTACATACTTCTCTGGGAAATACAAACATTATAGGTAATTGTATTGGATCAAGACCAAGAGTGTCAACATTTTTTTCTTCTTCAAGATATTTCCACAGTATGTTCTAGGATAACAGTTTAAAAAAAAAAAAGCCTGTTTTTCCCATTAGTTATCAGTCACTTAGATAACACACTTTTCCCTATGCTGAGGATAGGCAATTATCTATTAACATGGCTGGCTAACATTGCCCAGAAAGACTTACTAGCACTTCAGGATGCATAGAAAGTAGAAAGAGGAAAATATGAAAATCATTTGTTCACAACCCTGAAGTGCTTTTTTTTTTTTTTTTTAAAAACTGTTATCCTAGAACATACTGTGGAAATATCTTGCAGAAAAAACGCTGACACTCTCTTGGCTCTTGATCCAATACGATTACCCAATAATGGTGGTATTTCCCAGAGAAGGATGTAGAAAATTAGTTTGGAAAAACCACCTAAATTTTACACGGTGGCTATTTGTTTGTATTAAAATACAAAATGACGCATGTTAGTTCAAGCACTTGGCAAATGCCTGTGTTCATCCACTGCATTAGAAGTGTCCTTGTTATGGTGCTGAAACAGCTGGAGTATATTACATTGTATTTGTTTAAAAACGTAACCAAAGTGTTTTGACTCATTTACACCTCAACCATTTTGGATTCGCTAGTTGCATTATTTGAAGCTGTTTAAGCGCCTCATTTAATTTAAAACTCCTTTGGCATTACCTATTATCAAAGAGGCATTTTATGTGTAAAAGGAAGCTTTTAAAACACAGGTCCTACAAGGATTGAATCCTCAAAGGACAAATCTCCAAGATTAACAATATACCAGAGAAGAAGGAAAACAAATTTTATTTTCTTCAAGTTTAGTTTTAAGAGGGCAATTTTACTACCTAATTATCCTATTGTGTTTTATGTTTTTTAAACATTTTAGGAATTATCCAACACCAAGTTCTGAAAATCCTTACTCAGAGGAAAGGTGATATAAAGCATGCCAAGATAGACTAGTTCTAGTTTTCATCCCTTTTGGAATGGCACCTGCCTGCTAGCAGGTAATATAACACACTTTGGCAGTCAGATATTTAACAGTCCATCAGAAAATGTCATGTAATAAATTCCTACAAAAGGGGACAGAATAAGTAGTATGAAAGGCCAGTGTCCACCTAGCTACACAGCTATATTGCTGTCAGTTATTCTGGTCATGCTAGAGTTACTTCAGCATGTGAAGATGTTATGCAACAGGTCATCTGAAAAAATATGTTCAAAAAGCAGTATTGATTCTTCTTTCCAAGTACTTTATGTAGCTAAAATACTGTATTACCTACATAGTAACACAGTCAGTGACACTACAAAAAATGTAAAAGGATTTTATCTGGGAGGGGCAAAAGGTTTTTCACCCTGGAAATAAAAAGTCACCAATATATTGGGAATACAAAAGTAAGCTATGCCTTCATCTTTCTGTCAGATGGCTATTCTATGTCTTGTGACTATTCTCTTCAGATAATTTCTGTGTAATCTCTAAATAAACAACATGGCTGGCTACTATATTTAAGACAGACCATTTGTCAGTTGATGACAGTCCTATAGTTAGTTTTGTATATCACCAGACACACAACTTAAGTGGTACAAAATGCATGTTCAGCGAATTTCATTTACAAGATTGTTTTCCCCTCAAACACATTTCACTGTCTAGAACAGATTGTAAGCATATTTACAGACATTTTACCCTCCCTTCTTTTTGCCACAACCCCTCCCATCATTTGATCCCTAATTTGTTCTTCCCTATCCTTCAAATTCTTCAGTACAGACTGTTGTTACTTTCTTCAGTTAAAAAACAAAACTAAAAACCTAATAGTCTATTGTGCAATAGGTCAGAGAGAGATCAATAACAGAGGCGGACATATTTTTCTTCCAAAACTTTTAAGAAAAAGAATGAGAGAAAATGAAAAGAAATAAAAATTCTAATGTATTTCATCAGTATATTCCTATATCAGTCCTCCAACATATGTGCCCTTGAGAGACTCAAAATGAACCTAGCACAAAGACTAAAATGTCCAATATGCAGGTTTAGAATAAAATGGGGTTTTGACACAAACTGCACTTATCACTGGACTTAATTTGTTGATAAAATAGAGCCAGAATTGTATTTGTTTTTAAATATTCAATCTGCTGTGTATATTTAACTTGAATATATACTGTTGATATATTACACACACATTATTAATATAAATACAACACTTATGCACAGCAGAGGCATTAATTACAAGTTCACAATTAAGGTTGTGCTGAAAAAAGGCAACTGAAATAGAGATCTGTTCCATTGATATTACGGGAAATGAACTTATTACTTTTCCAAACTCACACTCTTTACTTAAAAGTTTCTGAAAGTAAAGCAATTCTATACAAAATAGTGAAAAAGTTAGAAACAAGTAGTACTGACCCACTGAGAAATTTTTGCTGGTTTTATATCATCTCATTATTTTCCTGTTGTTAATGATGTTGTAATTTATCAACCTCAAACTTCTAAGCATAGATATTAATATCGTCACTACTGTGCTGCATTAAATATTGATACCATGAATTATTTTTATGTTTTTCACCACTCTTTTTTTCCACTTATCCCACAGCATTTGGCAATTAATAGATTTTACTACCAATGAGGGAAGACTTTTTATTATGATGAAGCTCTGGATATCAAGCTTTAAAATAAAGTAAAGCAGTTGTGTGTGGTTATGATATCTTTATGGGTTGGAACATTCTGGATTGGCAGAATCCAAAAGACATATCAGTATGGTACAGCTCGAATTTCAGAATGAACACAAGATTGGAACATGCTACATTGTAGAATGTAAATAGCAACAGGGACTAACTATGCTAACTGATTGTTCTTACTTTTTTGTGTGGTTATAGTTATCCAATTAAAATCACCATAGATGAATCCACAGTGCATTGGTTATTTGGCCTGGAGACTACTAAAACCAATATAAAACATGATTACCCTGGACTGTGCCAGGACTGATTGGATCCAGGACAAAATGTTGAAGTAGGTCCTAGCCACAAGCATCAATAACTCCCCCTACCCCTTAAAACACACTCCTCACATACCACAACTGCCTGGAAGAAATTAAAGTCTTTGGTATTTAAATACTGAATCCTATAACTTCTTTCATAAGAAACAATTGAAACATTAAAAACAGAGTCCTGTGTCACCTTAAAGACTAACAAATTTCATAGAGCATAAGCTTTTGTGGGCTCCAAAGAAGTGGGTTGGAGCCCACAAAGCTTGAAGAAATTTGTTAGTCTTAAAGGTGTCACAGGACTCTTGTTGTTTTCACTGTATACAGACTAACACAGCTACTCCTCTGAAATTCAAACATTGACATTTGTCAAAATCTACATAATTAAAAAGATAAAACTCACTTAGGTTCTGATCATATGCTCGTTGCAGTGATAATTTACTTACACTAAAATATACACATCAACAAAGCAAAGACTGACACAGAAAAACATTTCAACATGGAATTATGGTTGTTGTCATCCACTCCTAAACATTAAAAATTCAGCAAATCTGAAAAAAAAAAATTAAGAATGTATTCTTTCAGAAAGAATGCACTCATTCACATATGATGTTTGTCTTTGCATTACCACTCTTTCAAAGTAAGATTACTGTGGGTCAGTGGCAGACAAAAATATGTACAAAAGCAATTTTAATGGAACAATGACTGGAGTTGCTGAGCAGCGAATCAGTGATCATACTGAATCAATATATGCATGTTCAGCACTTAATCACTGCTTCTGCTCAATCCACTAGTTTTCTAAAACCCTTAGAATCCAAATGAACTGCTGTACAATGCTTTTGATTAATGTTGCTGAAGATACTCGATGTGCCCATTTGAGATCTCTCTCTTCTGGTACAGTACTTGCAGTCTAGAATTGAGAGCGCAATTTAAAGATATATAATACATTTAAGTTTATGCAAAAATTGTATTTAACACCACAACCAGTTTTACATGATTCACTTGAAATAATGGGGAAAGACTGACCCTGCTACATTTACATGGTTACTTTAGGTTGTAGCATCCCACTGCCCAAATCCATGTCTTCAATATACTTCTCAAAAATTAGGAAGAAAAAAACCAAAAATCATTGAACAGCTATTGTAGATTTTTTTTTTAAGAAATAAAGGATCTTTACTACAGAACTAATAAAAAGAAGCTGTTTTTACAAAAGACTATGTAGAATTTGTTTGCATATCTCACATTAACTGTCATGTGTCCAAAACTGCCATGCAACTCTTTCAAAATATTTCCCATAACAGTAAGGAGAGTGGGCATGAAAGCTAGGAGGGAACTGGAATGGAGCAGAGGGCAGTTAGTAGCTGGAGTTGGGAGGAAATTAGTACTTGAATGAAAAGCTCAGAGGGTTAGACTGAACTTAGTTGGGTAAGGAGATTAAAACTGGGATGAGGAGCTAGGAAATGGACGATGTGGAGGTGCTTAGTATTGGTAAGAAGATGCAAGGGCAAAAGAGCTTAAACTTCTTGGGAACAGAGATACAAGGATCTGCGTCCACTACCAAACACTCCCTCCAGAATGGAATCCAAAATTCCCAAACCCATCATTCAGCTGCTGGCAGCAAATATTGATTAGCAAAGTGTGTGTGTGTGTGTGTGTGTGTGTCTGTCTCATCCCCCTCTAATGGCTGGCCCACAATGAGCATCACAACCTGGTAGTGCTGAGAGATAAAGCATCAGAGATATTTGATGTGCATCAAAGAGTTTGTTCCTTTGCCAAATGAGTGCACAGATCTTCCCTATTTTTCTTCTTCCCTTTTGCTATTAAGTTTAATGCCCTCTTAACTACCTCAGCCAGCCCATCCTTGAGGATATTGGTTTCCCTTTTACTGACTTGGAGGCCACTCATACTATACAACCTCTTCTTCCTACAAAAAGTGGAACAACATTTTACTATTCTATAACCTTCTGCCCTACACTACCTACCTAACCAGTAGTCCTCTTGTAGAAGAATCTCATGCCATATATCTTCCTTTGCATGCAGGACAGAAAGGATCGCATGCTTCTGAGTTTCCTGAAGTCATACCACTTCTGCAAGCTAACCCGCTATACACTATTATTAGTTATTAATAGGACCATCATCAATTCTTGTCCACTGACTTCAGAAGCCTAACCAGTCTTAGAGTGATGTCTTGTATCTTCACTCTTGCAAGACAGATCACTGTCTGGTTTTCTGCTTGTCCCTGGTGCAATGTTCTTTTGATTCTTCTGAGTACTGAATCCCAACAAGGATAGTTGATCCTCCTTGGATTATTGGAGAGCTCTGTATGAGCAAGCTTGCCTCTTCTGTTTTAAAAAAAAAAAAAAAAAAAATTTGGGCCTGGTGACCATCCACAGGTGTGGCCCATAAATCTTTCTATTCCCTTGGGCCAGTTAGATTTTGAGAGAAAGCTTCCACAATTTCCAGGTTGAAGACCTCGTATCAACAGGAAACTTCTAGCTGCATGAAATTCTTCCTGTTCCTCTTCTCTCTAGTGGCCGCAGCCTGCCCGTCCTTGTATGTCTCAAGCCATGAAGAATCTTCACTGCATTACAGTAGAAACCTTCTAATCTACAACCTGATAGCAAGTGTTTTCCAGATGTCTTTTTCACTTGCATGAAAAGCTGACACTTTTCTGAAGAAATTTCAAATCCCTCATTCTATTAATAAAAATGGAATCTTACTAAATGTATTTTGTTATTTTACCCAAAGACAAAATATTCTAGTAATGAAATATTTGTGATAATGGAACTTTTACACATCTTCCAGGATTCTTAACTTTTCCACTTGAAATAACTGAGTCAGCTCAAAATTAAGCACCAGCATCCAATCTTTCTATATAAAGCACAGTGTTTAGAAAGTCCCTGTTTCCTCAGACAGCTGCAAGTAATTGCTTCAATCTATTCACCAAGGAGAAGCAATGCTGCAATCTAAGTAACAGTATATACTAATAGACAAATCACAACAGATGGCCCTAACAATGGAACACCTGACATGACTTTCTTTACTTTATATTACTTTTTCATCATTATTCTCTTTCACAAAAATAAGAAAATAAATTTGTGTGTCATTATTCTACAAGAATGTCAAACATTTCTCTCAAATATAAGAACATATAGGAAAAGTGTCATGTTAACAATAAAATGCATTATCTATTTGGACAAAGTTCAAACATATTGTCATATAGATCATAAATATATAGCTGCACTTAGGCAATATAAGTGCATAATAAGTAGCTAATTTCACTACTTCTATGAAGCAATTACATTGAAAATATCAAAAGGCCTCAAAACAAAGGCTATTAAATAAATGAAAGAAATTAAACACTATTTCAGATATATTGATTTTATATTCAGATGTATTTTTTTTTTCAGTTTTCTAAGTGTGCACACACACACACACACACACACACACACACACACACACACAGTGCTCCTGGACTGTGGCCACTTCTTTTACCAATTATAATTAAAAGATAAAATACGGACAAACAACTGCAGATATACATGTACACCTCAACCCCCTCTACAGCCATTGCAAAGAAAGAAACAAGATGGACACTGAAGATTACTTCAAAGGTTAAATCAATGCTCTAACAGACCAACATGGATGGACCAAGTTCCAAAATCGAGAACCTCTCACAAAGAGCACCCAATGGTTCCCTGCCAGAAGGTCCTTCTTTTTGATATTGAGGAAGCTCCAGCTCAAGCACTGGGCCACACTCTCTAGCCTGTCTGCTTCCTAAGCAGTACAGAGAAGATAGAGTCTCTAACTACCAAAATGATACTTTTTCCAGCTGAAAGGAAATCCCTGCTGGTTTAATGCTGGTAAAGCCAAGATTCCTATGATACCCACCACTTCCAACAAACAACAGGGATGTAGTGGACCTTTGTTTTACTATACCAATTCAGAACTGGAGCAGTGTCCCTTTGGGAGCCAAAACCAGCTGTCATAAGTAAGAATGCACCTTTAAATCTGAGAAAGAGCAGCAATAACTAGCTCCCTTGAGCTGAATGGGTCTTGGTGCAAAAGACACTCTGGCCCTTTATATCTTACCTGTACCAATAAAAGAATAATTTAAAGAGTTAGGTCTGAGAGAGTATATTATATTTCTCATTATTACTTTATTGTGTACAAGTTGTGTTTAATTTTAGACATTGAAGAGGGAAAATACTCCCTAAATTTCACTCTATTTCCTCATCAGTAATTAGAGAGTGGGAGTTGAGTTTTGCATCCTTGAACAAAGGGATTCAGAAGCTTGTCAAGCCAACAGATATGCCAGAACACAACACCCTTAGTCTACTGATAACATTTAGTACTTCTACAGCACTTTCTATTGCTCCTCTCCTTATAACTGCAAAGTAACAAAGTAGTATAGCATACAGAAAATCTACTCATCACTAAAAATTACAGAAAACGTCATTTAAACTTTGAGCTGTTTGTGCAAGATCACTTGCAATACACCATAGGACAACAGATAGCTAGATAGATAGTATATTGAATCTATTGTCTTTTGCACTGAATTTTTACATATATGTATGTAAAATTCAGTGTAAAAGACAACAGCTTCAATATACAAAAAAGTGCTGTTAGTGGTTATGGATTTCAGTTTTTGAAATGTATGTAGAAGATACTTAAATTTTTCTTGACTTAGTATAAATTATTATAAAAACAGTGCTTACTAGTTACTAAAATCGATGTTGCAAAATTCAAAGTTTAAAGAGAGGTTGTGTGTGTGTATATATCATCCATGTATGGCTTGTTCCAGTAGCCCACTTATCATCAGATTGTCCTGCTTCCCCAACATCTGGCACAGACCTTGTTAATCCAGGCAACATCCAAGCTGGCATGACTCTCCTAGTTCATGTCACTCATATTCAAGGTGGGCAAAAGACCCCTTACCGCCTCACTTGCCTAAGGACCCCTGCTGGAAAGGTAGGTACATACCAACTGGGATTTGAACCCCAGTCTCCCATATCAAAGGGCAGCACACTTAACCGCTACACTATCCAGTCACAGAAAGAAGGAGTATGAGAAGCTGGAGAAGTACCAGGGCCTGAAAGAGGAACTAGAGAGGATGTGGAAAGTGAAGGCCAAAGTGGTCCCAGTGGTGGTAGGAGCACTCAGGGCTGTGACTCCTAAGCTGGGAGAGTGGCTCCAACAGATCCCAGGAACAACATCAGAGCTCTCTGTCCAGAAGAGTACAGTGCTAGGAACAGCTAAGATACTGCGCAGAACCCTCAAACTCCGAGGCCTTTGGTAGAGGACCCGAGGTTGAGGAAGACACATACCACCCATGGGGTGAGAGGGGAATTTTTTTTATTTTATATTTATTAAATAACATAGTTTTGTGGATTTTTGCCTACCCAGAAATTAATTCCCTGTTTTTAATACCTGGGTTTCACTATTTGCTGTAGTAAGCCTCATTTTTATAGCGTTTACATCACTCCATCATTAAATGTCCACTTTGACTTATTTTAGAAAGAAGCAAGGAAGCCAAAGCTTTTTTTTTTTGGCAAAGCTATAATTCCTTTTCATTATTTTCAAATATGTTTAAACAAACACTTCATGTTCAATCCTGCCACTTAACAAGAAAGGTATACAAGATGGAAGTTTGCAACAGGCAACTTTTACTGAGTTAGTAAGCACTTGTTTGCACAGGGAGTTATTCTGGAATAGTTAATTCTGATTACCTCAGTGTGTGGATGATCATTTTCTGGAATAAGAGTGCCTTGTGCTGTATTATTTCAGTTCATTTTGGAAATGAATAAGAATATTCTATTCTGAATTATCTTATTTCTAGAACAAAAGTGTCATACAGAGAGTTAATCTACTTTAAATTCACAGTTTAACACATTACGGATTCATTTTTATGTGCACAAAAACCCTAAAACTGTTCCTCCAGCAAATTTATGAACTTCCCAGCATACAGGGCAGAATGTTACCAAGAACACAGATGATAAATTTTGCACAGATGATAAGTTTTGTGTGTCATCCTATGCAAATTGTGCCAATTTATCTATTGCAAACATATTTTAAACATAACCATTGACATCTTTAAAAATACTGTGTGGTTCGAATGCTGATGAAAGGCAGCAGTTTGAGGGTCTGGCTACACAACCCTCAGCGGTGGCCTTCCCAGCCCAGCTGGACAGGTGTGAGTTTGCAAGTCTTATGCTAGCACTCTAGAAATAACTGAAGGCACAGCTTTGAAGTTGCTGCTCAGGTAGGCACTCAGGCTCTGGAACCCATTCTCCTTCATAGGCTTCAGAGCATAAGATCCCAGCCTGAGCTGCAAACAACTACACAGCTATTTTTACTACGCTTGTAGAAGCCTCAGTCTGTCAACCCATGCTGGGAGGCTAGCTGAATAAAGTCCTCTTATTTCAGGAAAATGTCTCAGAAGCTCATTTCTCCCCACATGATTCAACCCAGATCAGGTAAAGACTTCCTCTATAGATAATGAGATAGTTGTGTCTCCATGGTGACTTTACTGAATCTGGGCAGAACATCCTATAATTGATGTAACAATAAAATGCATAATTTGATATTCAGTTATGGCCCCTGAAATTCTCATTTAAGCTTCTTCTCTCATTTATTCAGTTATTTATTCTCCACTGATGGATGAGAAAGTGCATATGCTCTGCCAGCATGAAAGCCATCCTGTGCATCATTTCCAACATTACATCATTCCTAGTGTTTTCGTAAGGGCTTGGCAGTTCTTAATAAATACTACGGTACAATGTGATCAGCATAGTGAACTCTCACAAAAGACAGGAATTATTCACTCAGTAGAATGTCCAATATTCTGTAGATGATACACAAGGTTTTGCAACTCTGCCATGGGATCTGTCATCTTTGGAAGACATCACTTTCAGCTTTGATTAAGCTTTAAGGACAATATCAAATTGTGGGTTAGATTTTGTATACTGTGAGGGGAAAAATAAAGATCATCATGTAGCAAATATGCTAAAAGAGGTATGCATTTCCAAATAAGTTAAAAAAATCATGGCCAGTATTCTCAGGGAAATATTTCCATACAGGACTAACCTGTGCAAGTCCTCTGTAAGAATTTTTAAACAGTTTGTTGAAAATTTACTTCTGATGTAGATGCATCTATGTTGTACTTGTCCTTCTGCAATTTGCCCCAGCCTTTGTTCTTCCCATTCATAACTTTAGGTTTTAAGAATTGCAGTGCAGGACTTGTGTTTTTTGTGTGCCATTTTTGAATGTCTTTACAATAAAAGACAGACACTGAGTACAATAATTACAATTAACACATATATTTGTCTCTACTCAATCTATCAATCTTTCTCACTAAAGTGTTGGAGGTAGGTCTATGCTTACAATGCTGAAATACACAGCAGAAACAGTGCTGTTGCACTGACTTCATGCTTCAGTGAAGACACTTCTATGCTAATGAAAGGACTTTTCCCCATCAGCATGGGTCCTCCACTGAGAGCAGAGACAATAGTTATGTCAACAGGAAAAGCCCTCCTGTTAACAAAGTAGTATCTACTCTGGGGGTTATGTCAGCATAACTGTATCACTGAGGGGGTGTGGATTTTCCACACCCCTGAGCAACGCAGTTAATACTGATTTAAGTTAATAGCAAAGACCTTGCCTTGGAAAATAAATGTTTGGGGTCTGATTCCTATCTCATGTATATTGGTGTAAACAAAAGTGGTTCCACTGAAGTCAATGGATAAAACAATGGGTATAAAATCTGGCATGAGGTCAGAACCAGGTTTTTGATGTCTCTCTGAAAATTTCTTGCAGATATGTTTAAAAGACTATTAAGCGTAGTAAAAATAAGGAGTCTAAATAAAAAGTAGAAATGGCCAGGGAGGAAGCCTAGCGAAACAAACAAACAAGCAAAAACAGTAGGCCTGTGCAGGATAAATGGTCCAGCTGGCAGGAGTCAAACTGACCTCAAAGAAACTGACAAAGTAGTAAAGCCAAAACTCATAAGAGTGGAAAAGTACCTGAAAGATATGAGATGTTGGGTTGGTCCAGTGCCAAAGAGATAAGAAAGGGTTTTAGCCAAACCATGTCCTCTTGATGGATGGAGACAATAGTGGTACGTGGACCAAATAAGTAATAAATGGCATTAAGAAAGGGGTGCATGGACCAATCCAGGTAATTTTGAATTTCAAAGAAAGAAGTTTCTGATGCCTCAGGGGCTGATCAACGTATAAAAACAGGAGTTTGAGACACCAGATTCTGTGCAGCTGAGGGTTTGATGGAGAGTCCTGCAAATCAGTTGAGCTGTTTCATTGCATTGAGAGCATGAATGCTGTCAGTGTACCTATTGATATAGGTCACTTAGGTTGTGCTATGTTGCAATAAAGCCTAGCTTGGCACCTTCATTTCTACAAAGTTTAGTGGTCATGTTGGTTTCTTCATTCACGAGTGTTACCTCAGACTACCCATGCCACACTGACCAGTAGACACATCTCTGGCACACTTGGTATGCCAAGGCTTCAAACCACTGGGCTAATAATGTCTCCACTTAAATGTCTAAATGAAGGGTAATGCTGAGAGAACACATATGCAGAGACACACGCATGCAGCAAAACAGATAATCCACAGTGAATGTGCAACAACACTGATAACGTTGTCCCTGGATGACATTAAGTACATGTTAAATGACAAGGCATAAGCATATGGCATACATAAAAACATATGACGCATGTTTTCTCAAAGAATTAGAACACTAACTGGTCTATGAATTAAGAAGATGGAGTCAGTTACACAACTAATATCCGCCTTCATCATTCCAAATTAATATACCAGCCTTAATAACCTCTATACAAATGGTGCAAGTGTTGAAGTCAAAGAACCATGTTGTGTAGGCAGCAGCTCTGTACGGCCCTAAAATAATATAAAAATAGAGAGAGGGACCAACTCAAACTAGAGTATTTTTTCCACTCAGTGTGACATACCATTTCTCTCTCTGGGTGATAAATGACTTAGCCGTAGACCAATTTCACACCCTCTGGCATTAGGCTAACATCATATACAAAATTCTGTGACCCATATATCCTCAGATTTGCAATGTTAAAAAAGGAAATTGGCCAAGGATGACTCAAGCCAACCAATGAGTATTCCAGTTCAGTGAATGAATAGTCATACTTTATGGATTTGCATTCCTGCTGTAAAAAAAAATAAAAAATAAAAATTTAGCACTACTGTTCCAAGAAAAAAATTAGTAACTTACTTCACCTCTCTTTACCATGCTCTCTTTTAAAAGATATAGTTGATTTGTTCTTGTCATTCTAAAAATATAAGCTTCACATAATTTAAAGGATGCTGTGAGGCCTCATTTGCTCTAAAATTAAGGTTAAAAAAAAAAACCCAAAGGCTTTATAAAATATTCAGACCAAAAGAAATATTACCAGGATGTTTTATTATTATTATTTTTATTACATCAATAGTGGCTTAATTCTGTAGCCTGTCTTGTTAAATAATACAGCATCATTTATTTTAATTGGGTTTTGATCACTACAAAATCAGCTTTGATTGAGTTTCTCTACATACATTTTTATTACAACTTCATGATTTGGATATTAAAATATTCAATAAAATATCACTGGGTCCTCATTGTGTAGGTTCTTTTTTAATTAATTATGTGATGAACATAAAAAGACAAATGTAGAATTTAATCAAACTAGGATTGGAGAATAACATGTTTGTATTTCCCTGCCATCCTGTTAATGGGACTCAGTTTCACTCTGCAGGCTCTTTGTATTCATAGAAATCATAGAAACTGGAAAGGACCATGAGAGGTCAATGAGTCTAGTCCCCTGCAGTCACGGCAGGACCAAGTACCCTCTTAAACCATCCATGACAGGTGCTTGTATAACCTGCTCTTAAAAGCTTTCAAATGATTGAGATTCCACAAACTGCCTAGGCAATTTATTCCAGTGGTTAATCTCCTTGATAGCTAAGAATTTTATCTTAATATCCAACCTAAACCACCCTTGCTGTAATTTAAGCCCATTGGTTCTTGTCCAATCATTCATAGTTAAGGTAAATAATTTTTCTCCCTCCTCCTTGAGACGGCCTTTTACTTGAGAACTGTTACGTCCCCTCTCAGTCTCTTCTTTTCCAGACTAAACAAACCCAGCTCTTTCAGTCTTCCCTCATAAGTCAAGTAATTCCAGACCTTCTGTCATTCTTGTCGCTCTTCTCTGGACTTTCTCCAATTTGTCCATATCTTTAATGAAATGAGGTGTCCAGAATTGGACACCATACTCCAGTTGAAGTCTTATCAGATCTGAGTAGAATGGAAGAATTAGCTCTCATGTCTCTTACAATACTCCTATTAATACATCCCAGAATGGTATTTGCTTTTTTTGCAACACTGTTACTGTTACATTGTTGACTCATATTTAGCTTGTGGTCCACTATGACACCCAGATCACTTTCCACTTCCTAAGCATTTTGTATGTGTGCAGTGGATAGTTCTTTTCTAAGTGGAGTACTTTGCACTTGTCTTCACTGAATTTCATTGTTTATTTCAGATCATTTTCACCAGTTTGTCCAAATCATTTTGAATTATTATCCTATCCTCCAAAACACTTGCAACACCATCTCCCCACCCCTGGCTTGGTATCAGTGGCAAACTTTATAAGTATATCTCTATCCCATCATCTAAATCATTGATGACAATACTGAACAGAACCAGACCCAGACCCAATCCCTGCAGTACCCTGCTTGTTATATGCTTCCAGCATGACTTTGACAAATTGTTGACTAGTATCTGGGAGTGATTAGTCAACGAATTTTACACCCATCTTATAGTAGCAACATTCAGGCTATACTATTGAATAAAGAAGAAAAATTAAGCTTAGTTTTATTATGTAAATTCATATTCAAAAATGAAATTCTTTAATACATTAGCCTTTTTAGTCAATGCTTATTATTTAACATTTTTGAGAACTTGGCAACCGGCTTGTGTGTTTTCTTGCACACTACTGCTCTGAAAATTCATAGGTCATGTTCATTAATATTTTCAATTTTATTGATATAAATCTTAAAAATATACAGCAGTTTAAAAAAATCAATGAAAAAACAACACATTCACATGCAACATTTACAGTAATATGCTAGGGCCCGAGAGTCTGAAAGTGAAACTGGCCAATTGTTCAAGACAAGCAATTTGCAAAGAACACCTGAAAAAAATTAAATTCAACATTTAATTATTTTGTATTGGTGTTAATTACTATGGCTGAGCTAGATCAGACTCTCTCATGATCTGTGCAGAAGAACCATCTTCAATATGGAATAGGGATTCAACTATTTTCACAGCCCTGTCCCTCTACTTCTACCTGAGCTTGACAAGGCAGTATCCTGACCTTCACACATCTGAAATGTCTGCTTAGTGAGGTGTAAGGAACAGGAGATATGGCCACCCCCAGGGACAGACAGAGAGGGCAGACCACTCCTCTGCTGGGGAGCAGGACCAGGTACACCCACATCACCTGACTGGAAGCAGCACAGTATGGCAGGAAGGGGAAGCATAAAAAGGCAGCCCTCTCACACTCCAGCCCTGGCAGCTGCAGGGAGAGGACCGCTCAGCCTTGCCTCAAGGGCATGGTTCCTGCAGGCCTTCCAAGGAGGCCTGGCCAGAACTGACAGCCTGGGGCCTGGAGGAGCATCTGGATTGGCCTACGTCCACCAGACCTGAGAGCACTACAGCCCCATAGGCTCTAAAGGAGCTGCTCCCTAAGAATCCAGAGGACCTGCCTTCTGGCACAAAGTCCCAGGAACCTGAGAAGCCCACAGGATCTGGACAAAGGCACCCTCTGCTGAGAACCTGAAAGAACCATGGACCAACCTGGAGCATGATGGACCCAAGGATCTCACTGGACCCCAGGACCTGGCTGAGCTACTTTCTGCTGTGAGCACCACCAGGTTTCCTGCCCTCCCACCACCTGAAAAGATGGAGCATTCTGGAGCCTCCTGCTAGCCCTATACCCATATGCGTCCTCAGCCCCAGCAGACAAGGTACTCTGGGAATGTGGGGGAGAAGTGGCCCAGGGAGGCTAGGCACCTGGATAGCAGTAGGGCAGCATGTTTCAATTGGAGCCCCACTGCCTCCACAACAAGAGGCCCTCATGGCTACTAGGCCACTGGGCTGGAATGCAGTGGAGATGGGTGTGCCTGCACCCCTCTCTTCCTACCCTCCAGGGTGACTAAACCTGGGCTACCTACTCCCAAAAGCTAGCTACCTACCTGATCCCCAACCAAAACTGCTGCCTGCCCCACCCTACCTGAGAGCCAGGGCCTTTGCTTCCAGAGGCTCACCCTGAGCCAGAGCTAGAGACTGGTGCCTGCTCCACACTGCCTGAGGGCCAGGGCTTTGCTCCCACAGGAAGCAAGGACAGAAGGAAAATGTGGACTTCAAGTATAGGATTGAGATTTTTATCCCCCTTCTCACTTACAGACCATAACTGCAAAGATTCCCAAGGTGCCATTGCAAATAGTGTGAATGGGTGGAGAAAAGAGGACCACCAGCTGTAAGGAGTCTGTGGCCTGATCTGCCATGATAGGAATAGTGCTTTCTGTGGTCCCTAGAAATTAGTCAGGTTTGGTGCCTGGTCATGCATTCTTTTCTAGGTACTGTTCTCCCATCACTACTGAAGGGGAATCTTCCTTGTGAAGATTTCCCTGTGGAACCTTCCTCTACTGGTGTTTAATATAGCTCACACAATAGAGGAGAAAAATTGTTTCAAAACCAATGACTGAAATAAGGTTTTAGGGTATATAAATTACAAATCTGTATTACAGGTTAATTTCATGTTTTATCAGACAATATTTGTTACTCAATTTTTCATAAAGACTGCCTTAATCCTGTTTGTGATGTGATACTGTAGAAGTAAATTTCATGTGTGAAATCAATTTTGTGCTTTGCCAATTCTTGGCTGGTTAAGTTTAATTTTGAACTAATTTTTGTATATTAGTAGATTCTAACAATATCTACTTGTGAGGAACATGAGATATCTGTATTAGTGTTATGACTGCTTACATAGAGTCATAGGCTGGCTGGCCCTTTAAGACTAGATGGGCTGACCCTTCTTGTGACATGGAAACCCAATGATATAGTGATTCCCGCCAAAAGTATTAGGGAGGTTTAAATTACAATAACTGACACCAGCTGGGGGGACAGATGAAGGAAAGACTATATAAACAGAGCTGAGCATTCAAAGAACAGCAGTCAGGAACAGCAGCTGGGGAGTGCTGCTAGAAATAGCCAGGACCAGCCTTCTTAGAGAAGCAGTCGGGTAAACCTGTGAGGGGTGGCCTAAAAGTATTGAGAGATTATAGTCCCTCAAAGAATCTCAGGAAACCCCAAGACTCTAAGGGGAAAAGAGCTGGAGAAGTAACTAAAAAGGCTGAGGTATTATGTTTGTCTATGGATAATTGAAGTCAGACCTAAAGAGGAGGAACGGTGGATTACTTACCAGTAACCATCCTTCTTCAAGATGGGCTGCTCACATACGTTCAGTATTAGGTGTCTACATGCCACAGCACACAATTGGTCAGAAGCTTTTTGCCCTACCCTGTCAGAGCAGGGTCAGTAGCTGATGCCCCCTCTGGCCACTCCCATGGCTATATATACACACAGCCTAAATCCTGACCCTCCCCAGTCCCCTTTAAGTTGCCAACTCCAGATAGCGGGGACAGTGAGGGAGGAGGGGGCCTGAATGTATGCAAGCAGCCCATCTTGAAGAGGGACTGTTACTGGTAAGTAACCCACCATTCTTTGCGCACTGCTCAGATACATTCAGTATTAGGTGACTACTAGCTGTACTGTGGATGGTGGGCAGGGTTGGAGTTTTCTGCCTTTAGTAGAGCAGTCCCCATAGGTGAGGCTCCAACCAGGAAGCTGCCTGAAGTAAGCATACTGCATACATGAAGGGGCAAATTGATACAACTCTATGAAGTCCCGCAGTAAGCAGATTTAAGGGACCCTAGAGAGAACTACACATCACCTTGAAGCAGGTTGGGTTCGTAGGCTCAGCCATGCAAGCCTAGCAGGACCTAGACCCTGGGAATTGAGAAATTCAATGAGCTAGGGACTCTTCATCCCTAAGCAAAGAGAATCCCTGTCCAAGCTCTATGAGCACTAGACAGGGAAAACTGAGTAGGGAAGTGATCACTTCCACAGCTGGCTGGCCAGGAAACTGTCTTGGTTATTCTGTGTGTGCCAGGACCAATATTGGCCCCTACACAACCAAGTCCTATCCACCACCCTAGAAGGACCATGATAGGACTGTACTTAGTAAATGATCAGGAGACAGTGGATGTCTACTATTAAGACACATGGGGGAGAGAGAGAGTCTGTCCCCCATGTGAAGAGTGGGATGCATAGTTTTTTAATCCCATTGAAGCCTTAAGCCCCCAATCTTAGGCCGCAGCAGCTAAACTGTAGGTAGCAGGTGGCAGCAAAGATGGGTCATCTATTGGCATCAAGAGATTGTACTGCACCCCCACTATTAAGATTGGGCAGGGAACCAGTCCATGGTAACCCCACACTACTAAACCATGTGGGGAAGTACTCTTGTGGAGGAACCAAGTACAGTAATCTGGAGGGCAGAAGGTCCACCTTAGGGCTATAAGTGAGTAACCCCAGAACCAGAGGTCTGCAGGCAGTAGCCTGAAAACTTCAGACAAGAGCGCCACAATGATACTCTTTGCAAGGTACGGACAATCTGAGCTGTACCAGCCTAGAGGTGATGGTGAGGGAAAGGAATGGGGCATTCGTGACCTCTAAGGGGAGCCTCCCTGAAGATCCCCTGGGGAAAGCAATGGTTAATAGCACCATGAAGTATGCAGAGGCCCAAAGTATCAGAATTGGGGTGCCACCAAAATGGGGAAAGCCCCAATGTACATTGGAAAAGAGGCACGGGAGGGAGAAGAGGTTTGGTCCTCTCAGTTGCACTTAAAGGGGATGAACGAGCGCAACTCCAGGTACAGAGGATCCACCTTAATGCATCAATGCTGAGAGCTCAAAGAGGAGGGACAGATATGACAAGCTTGAGGACACTTATTGCGCATCCAGATGCCTTGCCTCCTACGAGGAGAAGGGCACAAACACAAAGCGTATGACCCAGAACTCTAAGTCTCTGTGCTCACAAGAGGCCAAGATGCCTGGGGACCATAATCAAGTAAGGAACCAAGAAGTTTGGTTTAAAGAAACAAGACTGGATGACAGCAGTACTAGTATCATAACCTGTGTAATGGAGTATATGGGGTGTCCCAGGAGGGTCTTCATTTACTTATTTTCACTAGTCCCCCCCCTGGGGGGGCACCAGCCTAGGTGAAAAATGACCCATTGAGCAAGAGGGCGAAGGAGGAAGGATCCAACTCCCTTCACTTGTTTGCATGGGACTATGATGTCTCACTAGGCTTTGATAGTGGGATAAAACCAGAGGGTCATCAAGGGACCTATCGGTGAGTAACAACCAACATGGGGTTCAACCCCTTAAAACTTGAGCTCAAGAGTCACCATCTTTACCCACTGAGCTAGCCAAACCTCTTGAGGAGGGGGAGGGAAGGAGTGAGAGGTACGAAAACAACCCTATGACAGTTGCCCTGCAGAGGGGCACAAAGTGTAGGTATTCAGTGAAGAAAAAAAAAATCCCCCCAGCCAAAAGTGGACACTAGGAGACTCAGGGAGAATGAGCTGAGACCAGAAGGGTTCCACCCTTGGTAATATAAAGGGATAGGTGCATATTTCCGCTAACAGCCAAGGGACATTTTCCTTCACAAGCCCTCTGTGACAAGTATCCTGTTGGGCAGAAGGTTAGGAAGCTACAAGTGTTGCCTTCCGAGCCTAGAGACCCTGGGAATAAAACTCTCTCCAGGGGTCCTGGACAACAGGTGGCTTAGTCTGAGAGTCTTATAGGAGAAACGGATGAGCCATAACAGTAATCTTCTTCAACCCATTGTAAAGGGACAGAGCGAGAAAAAACCTGGGGTACTGCTGGAAATGGGGGTTGCAGAGGTTCGCCATGTGGAGTACGGCATGGCTCTGGGCTGCCCTATGGTCAGGAAGGCGGGGGGCAGTGTATCGTATACCCCCTGATAAACAATGCACCATGCTCACCCAATAGCCTGGTGGACAGCAAGCATGTAGGACAGAGCTGAGGGTATCTGAAATGTGCTGGCATGAGAGCAGTATTCCCCCATAGCATGACAACCTCCAAGAAATAATTATAAGGGTCCTACCTTAACATTTATAGGATACCACAAGAGTTCTGTCTTTCCATGTGATTGAGCTCTACGGAGTTGGCCCACAGCCTGGCCTAATTTTCATCATGCCCTTGCAAGACATACCAAGTTAAGCTATGGAGCACTGTGGCCATGAACAGAGAGAACATGTTTTAGGATTCAAAACAAATCCAGAATGTGAGCACTAGGGGTGGTAAGAGTGTGGTCTTGAGGGGTCAGCCCCCAAGCACCCTTAGGTAAACAGGGAGGAACCCAGGAAGTAGAAGGGGTGATTTGCCTGTATGTTCTAGGAAGGTAGTAGAGTCTGGTGGGGAACCGATTAGTCATATAGAAAAAGAGGGGTCCCTTGTCTACAAGGATATCCCTAGTCAGACATTCCACAATACGGGGAAGATGTGAGGAGGAGAAGGAGGAGGTCTTTTACCACCCCATCTGAGTTGCAGGCCAGCCCACTCTGAAAGGGCATCTGTCTAGCTCAATTACAGAGGGGTGGCTGTGCTCATCTAGCCTTTTAGAAATGCCACCGGGTTTCTCATTTGTTTTGTCTAGCTAAAGTAGCAACTTGCAGCATGGTGCCTCCACATGCACCTTTCAGTGCAATTTTCCTACAGCATCTTCACTTTTCTGCAGTGCTCCCCCAACCAGCAGCCCCGTGTATTCAGGCGGCAGGGAGAACTGGGGTACTTCTGCATAAAAGGAGTAAAGTTGCCCGAAGGTGGCGATATACTCTCAGGCAGGTCCAGTAGACTAAGATGGGGAGCCCCGTGAACACGAGAGCTCAGGGCCCCCAATAGGCTCATCTTGAACTCTACCCAATCAGGGTAACTCGCACTCCCTGTGATGGCAAGGACCGCTCCTTGAAGGGAAGGTCCTGGATGCCTGTTGGGTGGTTTGGGGTAGGCCTGTCTCCTGAAGCCACACCATGCGCTGCGTAACCATAGCAGTGGCTATTCCCCAGCTCACTGTATCTGTGGCATCCCAAGCAGCTAGGAGGTCAACACGGGATGCCAAGGAGCCTTCCTTAAGGAGTGACTAAAAACCCTCCCTCTGATCCTGGGGAAGGAGGCCTGTGAATCTCTTTAGGGAATCCCAAATGTCTGATGTGTACCTAGCCACCAGTGCTTGGTGGTTCACTATATGCAGCTGGAAGGCCGAGGTCAAATACATCTCCCTACCCAGGATCTCCATCTGCCTGGCCCCTCTGGACCTTGGTGTGGGATCCAACCCATACCCTAGGGCGGCAGGCTCGGGCAACAGGTGAGAAAGGAGGATTCCTCCAGTGAGACCTGGTACTTGTGAGCTGCTATGTCCAACACTAGGGAAATAGAGACAGAATATTTCCATCAGGATCTGGCAATGCTGTGAACACTAGGATGCAAGGGAACTGCTACCACATCTGAATCAAATAGAGGGTCTTGGACCCCTCCAACTGGTTCAGCCTCTAAGCCCATGTGGGCTGAAAACCTACATAAGAAATCAAAGTGAGCCGTGGTGTCCTCTTAAGAGGACTCTGGCCTGGGGTTCAGCTCTATCTGGGTAAGTAACAGCAGGCACTTTGGTACTGTGGTGGGCATTCATGAGGGCAGTACCGATAGGGACTCAAGTGCAGCATGTCTGACCATTCTAGATGGGGTCATCTCTTCCATGCTTGGACAACAGGAGCTTTTCCATGGTGTGGGGTATTCAGCACCGGGCCATATAGACAGCACTGGAGAAGCAGAGGCACTACAGTGCTGGGGAGAAGTGGAGTGTGACCTACTGCGCTTCCTAACCCAGCCTAGGGAAGCTTCTTTTGGCACCAGGGAGCTCAGCACCGTACTAGGTGCTGGGGAGTAGTGCCTTTTAGGAGGAAGCCATTTACCCAAGAGGAAAGCAGGCTTTCCTCTCTGCTTAAGAGGCTCGGGGGTGTGGGTGTAGGCAACAGCAACAAGGTCTTTGCCACCTCAAAGTCCTCGGGGTAGTCAGGATCCACACTACTTCATGCTCGTGGTGCCAGGACTGACTCAGCCAGGAAGAGTTAGACCAGCAGGAGCTCTTCGGCACCAAGGCTGGTGCCGACCGCATCTTCTGCTCTGCAGGGGAGCGGCACCAAGATGGCTCTGGTGCTGACCTGGCACATGGTGCCAGCGCCAAAGGTGACCCTGGTTCTTCAGGGAGGGGCTGCCATGCTTGCTCTAAGGCCAATGCACAGTGCCTTTGCTCCCTGTCTTTCAGGGTCCTCAGCTTGAAGGACTGACTGATGGGGCAGTTGGTGGCCTGGTGAGACTCACCTAGCACTGGAGGCACTTCTCATGCAGGTCATCCCGTGGGAAGGCCTTGCCACAAGAAGCACAGGGTTTAAAGCCTGGCATCCTTTACAGGTGATGGGACTGGTCTTCTGGCTCTGAACACGCATGTTCTGTAGAAGCACCCATTCTTGGTGGAATGATATGGGCTGTTCCAAAACCTTCACTGTGGACGGAAAAAGGAACCAGGGAGGGTCAGGGTCAGGGCTGTATATATAGCTGTGGGAGTGGCCAGAGGGGGCACTGGCCACTGACCCTGCTCTGACAGGCTAGGGCAAAAAGCTTCTGACCAATTGTGCACTGTGGCACGTAGACACCTAATACTGAATGTATCTGAGCAGCGCTTGAAGGAGAACTGTGTTTGTCCAGCAGCAGGTTAGGAAGTGAAAAACAGAAGTCAGAATCATAGAACTGGAAGGGACCATTAGAGGTCATTGAGTCTAGTCCCCTGCAATCATAGCAGGACCAAGTACCATCTTTAACCACTGGAAGAATTGCCTAGAGAGGTTGTGGAATCTCCATCAATGGAAATTTTTAAGAACAGGTTAGACAAACATCTGTCAGAGATGGTTTATCACCCTGACAGTTAGGAATTTTTTTTACTACTGTCCAACCAAAATCTCCCTTTCTGTAATTTAAGCCCATTGCTTCTTGTCCTATCATCAGGAGTTAAAAATAATAATTTTTCTCCCTCCTCCTTGTAACAACCTTTTAGGTACTTGAAAGTGGTTCTATGGCCCCTCTGTCATCTCCTTTCCAAACTAAACAACCCTAGTTCTTTCAATCTTCCCTCATAAATCAATATTAGACCTTTAATCATTTTTGTTGCTCTTTTCTGGACCTTCTCCAATTTGCCCACATTTTTCCTGATGAGGCACCCAAAACTGGACAGTCCAGTTGAGGCCTAATTGGCACAGAATATAGAAGAAAATTCTAATGATATTTGCACCCCCCCTCCTTTTTTTTTTTTTGCAACAGTATTACATTGTTGACTCATTTCTTTTGCGTCTCACTATGACACCCAAATCCCTTTCTGCGGTACTCTTTCCTAGGCAGTCATAGCCAATTTTGTATGTGTACATCTGGTTTGTTCTTTCCTAAGTAGACAACTTGCATTTGTCCTTACTGAATTTCATCCTATTTACTTCAGGCTTCAAGTTGAATATGAACTGACAAAACACCCAGACACCAAAACAAAGGAACTGTGACTCTCAGCACAACGGAAAAAATTCTTTAAGTTATGTTAATAAACTAGCCGCCAGAAAATTGTGTACTCTAACGCCAGTCTGTGTCATGTATCAGGGAGCCCTGGGATAAAGGGAAATAGTGGATAGATGCTACTGAGCTGGCAGAGGGGTGCTGAAGAGTGAGCTGTGTGTGCGCCTGTGGACATGATGGTGGTTGTGGTATGGCTGCTTCTATGGAACCCAAGGGATTAATTCCAGCTAGAGCTCTTCTTAGATATCCAGGACTAATTGATAATACAGCGCAAATCCACAACTGGAAGACTACCTCCAATACCTGTGATAAACAAACCAGCATGGCCAGCTTAAGAAGTCCTTTTCAGAACCTCAGAAGATCTTCAGGTGGGAATTCTTGAAATGAATAAACCCCAGATATCGAAGAGAAATACAGACTGGGACTCAGACTGTCAAAGAGCCAGAAGTTTCAGGGATAGACGCAATCTCACCCAACCCCAGTGTTGGTATATGGATGCTAGGTCAATGGGTCCTACTTAAACTGGCAAAGAAAGGCTGATTATAGGTCAATGACATCTACATAGGCTCCTTTGTGATTTTAACTGCTTTTCCTCTGTGTTTGTTGTATCCCTCTGGACCAGAAATACTTGTTTTAAAAATGTCATTCTGAATCACTACAATTTCATACTGATCAAGCTTCCAGAGAAATCTGTTGGCAAGACCGAATTCTACAGCAGCTGCCTGGTGGTTATGTTATTGGTAAGCAAGAGATGCTGTAAACTGGTGATTTATCCTAAAGTGGGGTCAGTTGCTGGATGCCACTAAGCAGTAAAGATATAGGCCTGTAACATGGAAGTGGCGCTCAGAGAAAGAGTGAGGTCAAAGGTACAGGTTTTGGAGAGCTAGTCCTGTTAGTCAGTTTTCAGCAACGATGAGGAGTCCTGTGGCATCGCAGAAACTGACAAAATTTGGGAGGCATAAGCTTTTATGAGCTGGAACTCACTTTGTTAGATGCATCAGATGAAGTGGCTTTTACCCCACAAAAGCTTATGCCCCCAAAATTTTTGTCCATTTCTAAGGTGCCATAGGACTCCTCATTGTTTGTCAAAGGTACAGTTCACACAAGAACCATCACAATATTCTGTATCTATAAATGATGTAGCATTCATGTATGACACTCTCCTTTATAGATGCACATTTATATTCCCCTTAAACTCATTCTTTAAGGTGTGTTTACTAAAGTTACTGATGATAGATCTCTTTGTGGAAGCCTACAAGAAGGGATAATACTCTTTTAGAAAGAGATTCTTAAACTTTCAATACATAAAGGGCATGACTGAGGAATATACTCACAATCAAGTATTAGGGTGATCATATTTCCCAAAGAGAATATGGGGTACCATGTGTGGTGCTAGCCCAGGCCCCCTCTTCTACCTCCACATGGCTGGCCTGAGCAACCCTACATAAATGTGAGGCCTGCTCAGGCCACTCACCAGAGCATCCTGCCACCCCCACAGAGCTGAGACTGTTGCTTGCTTAAGCTCTGCCTGTTCCTGTGAGAGGCTGGTGTCTCTGCTCACCCAAGCTGTACCTGCCCCCACCCAAGTCTTGCCTCTGCTGCTGCACAGGGCTAGCATTGCTTGATCAATTGGCAAGACCCAGGGCTGGATCAATGCAGGGGCTAGAAGGGCTGCAGTGCTGGCAAAAAGGGAGGGTGGACTAAAAAGAAGGCCCTGGACTGCAGCCCTTAAAGCCCCTCATTGACTGGTGCACATTGCCAGGGGGATCAGGGTGCTGGCACTGGTGGGGCGGGGAGGCTCTGGGGCCAGCAGCCATTGCAGTCTGCAGCAATCTTGCCCCTATCCTGGGCTGACTGGTCTGCCCCCAAGGTCAGAGCAGGCAGGTGCTTGTCTGCTGCACTCTGGGGATGGAGCTGTCCCATGTGCTAGCCAACGCTGGAGTGCACTGGCCAACCATGCCCCCCAGAGGTGGGAGCAGTACAGACTCTCAACCTCTGGTCCCAAGGCCCTGGGTGGGGCATGATGGAGGAGGCCAGTGGCCCCACAAAAGTGGGACGCCCAAAGCCCTAACTCCCCTTATTTTGGCCCTAGCAAGATGAACTGAGACAAATGCCTAGATTTGCCAAAAAAGTTGCAATGACCAAGACAGGGCTTAAAAAGGGGACTTCCCCTGCCAAAACAGGATGTTTGGTCACTATACATGTTATATGACTAGAAGATTAATTACCACTTACCCTAAAGAATATTTACTGATATTAGCTGGTTTACAGTTTTGTTATATATTCAAAATTCAGGCCAGGTTTACCTATAATGAATTTTAGCCCAGTTTTAAGTAAATCTGGCCTGGTTTATTGTCACAACAAAACTATGTGAAACTTGTCACTTCCCTGATTTTACAAGGTCTGTTCAAAGCAAAAGCTCAAGAGAAAATAAAAAGAACAGGATCCAAATGTGGGGAAAAGAAAAGAAAAAAAAAAAAAGATTTCACAAACCTTTGGGAAACAAAATTGCCACATTTCTATCAGCCATAGTTAGAATAAATGTAACATTCAATGCTGAATTAATTCCTGTCCACAGTTCTCCACTGATCAATGAGTAGCTACTGGGACCCCTGAGACTCACTCAAATATTGATTACTCATCATGGTTTGTAAGATATTCAAAGTAAAGCTAAAATACAGAAAAAGCCATTTTGTTTTCAAACAAATAAAACAGTCAGATAAAACAGGTCTAGAGTCTGAAAGTGGAAACATCTTTCCACAGATCTGCTTTGCCAAGCACATACTAGAGGAAAAAAGCAGCATGGTCTCAAGCTCTTTGAGTTCACAGAATAAGAACGTCTGCACTGGTAGTAGGGAGGGGATCCAGACTTCTTTTCTGGATCTACATGGAGTGGTCAAAAAAAAAAAAGCGCATAGAGTCTTGTGGCACTTAAAGACTAACAGATTTATTTATCGCATCTGTTAGTCTTTAAGTGCCACAAGACTTCTTGCTTTACTCAACTAACTTGGCTGCCCCTTTGGAACAGAGTGGTCAGTAGCATATGTAAATGTTTTGCTTCTCAGAGGTGACCTTAGGCATTTGGGGGCCCTAGGCGAAGCCCATTGTGGGGCCCCCATTAAACCCCCACTGCCCTCTTCCCCAGGGCCCCAGTCTCCCCTGCAACCCTATCTGACCTCCCCCCCAGACTCCTTGTTTGTTGTGCTGAATCGGATTAGCATGGCTGTCCCTCTGGAACTTGCAAATTATTCTTGGGTATGATATTTTTAAGATCTTTCCATCATGATGCTTGTAAGTTGATCTTTCACTTAACATATATGAGCTAACGCTGAACACGATTTTTTTTTTTTAAAAAAAGTGTGTGCCTTAATTAAAAAATAAAAAGTGGTAAAATCAATGATGGCTCAAAAATAACCAAAATACCACATTTAAAATTTTGGTAGTCAAATCTTTCAAATAGGCTTGGGTTTATGTGCACTAGCGGTTTAATACAAATAATTATAATAAATAAAAATAAATGAGAAGATGGTTTCTACTGGGTAGCTATAAATGAAAAAAACCAAATTTCAATGAATTTCTCTAAATTCTCAAGTTTATAGGACTCTGGCTCCCTCAAAAATATTAAATAGTAAGTACAAAAGCAGCTAAATTACTTACCAAAAGATAGACATACAGCACAGCCATCACACACTACTGTAATTATTGCTCAAGGGCAGCATAGTATTTATACATGTCAGCCGATATGGACCTACCTGGTACCCTGAGCTAAACAAAGCTAAAGGAAGAACTGTCACAAAGGCAAAGGAAAAGGCAAAAGAAAACAGGTAAAAGAGAAAAGGAAAAAGCAAAATTTCTCATGTGGGATTCAAAAATGGCAGAATAGATGGCCACACTGAGGAATTAAATGATGAGACCATTGGAAAACTTCCTGCTATTGTGCTGTCTATTGGTGTCATAAAGAGCTTGCTCCTGCCTTTTTTTTTTTTTTTGCATGCCAATGTGAAGGTGATGGGCAGATAATGGTGAAATCTGCAATTCAGATGAAGCACAGAACCTAATGATAGTTTGCCTTGATGAGCCAAGACTTAAAAGTGCTGAGGCTTCCAGCTCTACTAACTCTGCTAGATGGAAACAATTTTAATTTCTGTTCTCAGTTTGGTGGACAGTGCCCCTTATTGCTAGGGGCCACAGGTGGCTGCTTGCTTCACCTACCCCTAAAGCCACCACTGCTGCCTCTCTGTCTCCCCTTAGTAGCTGTGTGCCCCTGGTACTCTCTTCTTAGCATACTGATGATGGAAAGGCAATAAGTTACTAAAACCTCAAGTGAATGGAAGAAACTGGTTCCTCACCCCTTTTCAAAACAGATTACAATGTGCCTTACATATGACCTGATCCTATGTTTTACACCCCCTTGCATTTAGTTTCATTCCTTTCTGTAAGTTCACCCATCTTCGAAGCATCTAAGGAAGTGGGATCTTCTCCCATGAAAGCTCATGCAAAAAATAAATCTGTTAGTCTTCAAGTGCCACACAAAACTCCTTGTTGTTTTTTCCCTTCTACCCACCTTTGTTGCTAAAGGGAAGTGTATCTTTAGCATGAAGGTCACTAAATGCAATCCCTGGATGAACTACACTACCCTTTCAAGTCTCATCACTGCACCCCAGCAGTGAGCCAGGAGCAATTTGTCCCATCCTGGTAATACACAACTTCTGTGCTTTTCCTGGTGTAGTGATCCACCACCTAGTTTTCACACACAGACTAGCAGACTGTACAGGAACACCTTCACACTTCAGAGCAAACAAAAGGAATTTATTATCCCTATCAAATGTATGTTAGTGTGTTGGGGGAAGGTGGGAAGGATTCTTCTACCTTCAGAAGACAACCATGCCTCTACTGTGGTCCTGAATGCCCATAAAGCATTCTGTTGCTTTTAATAATGCACAGAGATACAAGGTGAAAATGCTACTAAAGCCATTGTCTGATAAATACATAAAGTAGAACATTCACACAGAGTAAGGTCCACTTAACTGCAGCTTCAGAAAAACAAGAGCTGCATGCCAAATAAACAGCTTTGCTCTTATCCACCAAGACCCTAGAAAGTTTTACAGAAATACATGTTTGTTGGTTGTACCACAAGATTTAATGAAAATATTCAAGGCACAGTGTCTTCCACTTAGAGGTGACTACACATGAAAGAGGATCAATAATCAGTACTTAGGATTCAGAAAATGACAAACAAAGCAAGTGTCTTATAAGCTAGAGTTTCTAATATCTTGCATACTTGTAAACATCACTTCCAAAAGAAGCACAGCTCCTCCAAGGTAGGTGCTAAGACATCCCAGGGATGAGCATGGCACAAGAGCTCAAACAGATTATTACAGCTCGGCAAGTAAGCCAGGATCTAAAGATATGTTGATCTGGTATTTCACTCATCCATCCAGTCTCTAACATGGGTTTAGGATTACGAGTAGTCTAAAATCAACACTACTAGCTAAAAATTCAATAAACTCACGATGCAATGGCTTCTCCCTAATTTGAGGTAGGTCTGTATGTGACCCAGAGGTGGAACAAACCTCATCTAGGGAATCTACTCCTAGGCTCCTTCAGAAAAGCATAAAGGTAAAGAGCAGCACAAAAACAGTACAGTACAGTTTCCACACTGGAACCCATCAATAACCCTTTACTTCTTTCCAAGCATCAAGGAGACCCCCAGACATTCTGCGAAAATGGTCTTCTATACACATCACCATCTCCTTCACTCAGAGGAATCGAAGACTATTTTATCAGACCATGTTCCTAACAAATCAATTATTAATTAGTGCTTACCTACAAACCCTGCTGAATCATGTTAGAGGGGCTTAAGGTGGCTACTCAATTACAGAGTGGATTCTGTAACCTTCTGTGCATCCTGTTCTATGGAAATTGTTCATTTAGTTGGGGGGGGCTGGACAGATGAAATTACAGCAATCGAAGAAACAAAATTGCAGTACAGCAGCATGCTACTCTACCGTCCATGGATCAATTCCCTACTATCACTGTTGTAAGAAATGAATGCCATATCTACAAAACAAATATGTCTTCTATTAAGACCTTACTTACTTGACATAAAAAGCTATTTAATCAACAAGTGAAAGAAACCCTAACTTATATCTTTGTATACACGTAATTTATTCACTAAGCATGCCTTTCACAATAAAAAAAATGCAACTTTAAAAACCACACTGATCATGACCAGGATTGGAGAACTCTACAAAGAACAATCAGCTCAAATGGAACATTCCATAGTGAAAGCCATGAATAGTTTCTTTACCAGTGTCTTAAGTAAAGATGTTCCAAAAGGGGCAGCCATGTTAGTCAAAGTTCAGCAAAACAAACAAGGAGCTCTGTGGCACTGACAAAGGGGGAGATTTTCTCCCAGGAAAGCTCATGCATAAATAAATTCATTAGTTTAAGTGCCACAGGATTTCTTGTTTGTTTAACCTCAAGATAAAAATCCTAAGATGGACAAGGAATGCAGTTTATAGTTTTCAAATGTGTTAGGTCAATTTAGAGACTAGCCTTTATCTAGGCCCACTAACATATGTGAAAACTATAGCTTTTGTATTCCCTAGGATTTCAATTCAAATTCATTAATTTAAGGGCTTTGTTTTACTTTAAAGTGTTCTTAAGTGAAGACAAGGCCTCAGAACAGGTAATGACTGGTCTGAAATTAGATAAGACAAAGCAATCAGCGCCCTAATCAGTCGATTCAACCAGGAGTGCTAACTTGATGCCTCTCTTCTTTGAGGAGAAAAATGGGAAAGTGATGAGAGTTTATCTGTGAAGACACTTCTATTGTAAGGGGATAAAGCATGCATAATAGGGATGTCTGACCTGGTAAAAAAGAAAAAGAAAGAACTGGTGGGGAAGATGCAAGACAAGGAAAGCCACTGAAGACAAGGTGATAGACAAACACACACAAAAAACCAGTAAGTCTCAGGAAAATAAAGAGGGGCAATTTTTTTTTGAAAATATATGCAAGAAAAAGGGAAGGAGAAGTGAAAGAAGAAAGACAAACACAAAGGAGATAGCTTCTTGAAATAGACCCTGACATTTAGATAATTATTAAAATGTTGTATTAAATAATCCTAAAAAACATTAATGAAGCAGGGGAAGAGGCACACAGACTGAAGTTTGCCTAGGGAACCAAAATGCCTAACACTGGCCCTTTCCTTTCCATATCAGTCAGTTTCTGTGAGCTGAACAGAACCTAAGATTCCTGAGTGAAAAACTCAAAACAGAATCACCATGAATTTAAACCTCATGCTGGTTCACAAAAAATAAAAGCAAGATATACAGTGAAAGAACAGTGCAACAAGGTGTGTGAACATGCAAGTTTATATCCCAGTCAGAGCTAGGTGAATGCTGCAAAAAACAATGTTACAAACTTTTGCTCAAAATCCAAATCATTGAACAGTTTGACTGTACTTGGGTCCCTTTAATTTCTCTCAAATATTCCTGTAAATAAGCTTTGTTTGTAAAAATGTTTTGAGACTAGCAGTTCTTTATACATATAATTATATTTGTATTCAGACCAGGCTACTCATGTTCTCATTCCTTACTTGTCATCAGTTATTCATAATTTGTCTATTAAGAAGTTCCATTCATAGTAATAGGTGGCAGAAACACTGCTATGACCAATTACTGCAAAACAATGTGAAAGAACTGAAATAATTTAAGTAATTTAGTATTGTTTATCCAAAGTATCTGGTGACTGTTAATGAATATCAACTTTGCATAAATCAGATATGGTTTATAATTCACAAACAGAAAAGAAAGGGATTCAATTCCTAGGATAATGTATCCACAATGAGTATTTTGACTAGCCTGGGATCAGCAACGCAGGCTCAGTGAGCCACCCGTGGTTCCCTGAGTGTCTCCTTCTTGCTCCCTGGCAATCTCCTCCAGGTAGCCATGTGCGCTCCAGGGATGCCTGGCTGCAAAGGGGTCTCCTGACTGGCCCCAGCATTGGAGCTGAATAATGGGACTGCTGGCTGGTGCAGACCTCAGGGCACCAGGGTTGCCCCCACCCTCCCACCACAACGACATGAGCCTGAGGCAGCCCAGCAGTTGTCTTGAGGCCCCTAGCACCAGCGGGATGCGTGCACGCAGCTGAACAGGCCCGATCCAGCAAGGAGGCCTCTGTTCAGCCCTGGGGTGGCTAGGTTGAAGTGGCCCAAACTCCACGGAGAGGCCATTCCAAGGCCCTGCCCCCTGCAAGCCACAGCTGAGTGCCAGCCACTCTTGTGAGGGATGGCCAGCTGGCAGTAGGCAGGGCTTCTCTATTCTGCCTCACAAGTGCAGAGAGGGAGGGAAGAAGAGAGGGAGCACATGCTGCCCACACACACCTGAAGCACAACTGCTGGGCTGCCTCAGGCTCATGCGGTTGTGGTGGCAGCAACCCTGGCATCCCAAAAGTGGGGGGCCTGCTCCTAGCTCTACCCCTTTGCCCCCTGCTGCCATGAGGGGATCTTACAGATAGCCCATGCCAGGCTCCAGGCTCCCCACCATCACCAAGGTACCCTGCAGGGGGCCCACTCCTGGTTCTCAGGGCAGACACAACATCGTAAGCATTTCGGGGGGCAGGGGTGCCGACACTTGAGGGGCACCAAAATGAGGAGTGCGCCATTGTGGCACACTGATGTCATACGTCTGCACCAGCATCTGCTGCACTTGCAGGCATGCACCAGAAACAGTAGCACCATTCCTGCTGGTTCTGGGTTACCTCCTCCTCTCCCCCAAGAGGCCCTATGGCAGGCACCCTGGCCCAGCTCCCAGCTCCCCCCCCCCCACATGGCTATACCCATTGTGGCTCTCTTGGTTATTGAAGAAATCTCAAAAAATGGCTCCTTATCCTTTGGGTTGCTGATCCCTGGACTAGCTTTTAGCCCTACTGTAACCAGGGCCACCCACCACAGCCCTGCCTATGCACCTTCTGGCCTTGTTGGGGGTGGGGCAAAGACAGAGTGGCAGCCCAGCAATCCCCCAGCACAAGAAGGTGAACACTCAGTGCCAGTAGATCAAGGCCTTCAACCCCAGTGAGGAATAAGTCAAGCACAGTGTCAATAGCTTGAGGTCTTCAACCCCAATGAGGGATAAGGCAAACACACATTGTTAATAGTTCAGGCCTTCAACCCCAGCAAGGGGGTAAGGCAAGCACCTGGCAGCCCAGACAGCAGCAAGGGAGGGAAGGGGAACACAGGCCTGCCCGCTCCACTGCATTTTAGCCCAGGGCCCTACTAGTGGCAAGCACAGGGTGCCACTATTTCAGTAGGGTTCCTGCCAAAACACACTGACTCATTCAAACTGCCCCTGGGCTACTTCCTTCCCACTTCTCTCCATGATACCTGGGGTACATAGTCCTCACTGTCCTCCAGGTAGGTTCCCCAGGGCATCCCAATCAAGCTCTTGCTATCTTCAGGCAGCAATGCAGGTAATTCTGCCTCCTCTGCCAGTGGCAGTTCCTCTGGATCACACAGGACTGGGGTAGCTGGCTCACTGCCTTTGCCAGCAGGGGGAAGCTCATCGAGGTCCTCATAGGCATTTGGCTGATCCCCTGGCCCCAGCCTCTCCAATGAAGGAAGCTCATCCAGGTCTTCCCATGGAGGAGTTCCCTCCAGAGGCACAGCCAGCCAGGGTTCTTCCCCTCAGCTCTCACAGGGTGAGGGATCTCACTATCAGTCAGGCCTCTCTGGCTCCTGGGGAAGGAGGTCTGCCAATGGCAACAGCCATCTCCCTCTGTTTCCCCCTATGGCTGCCTGGTCCTGCCCCTTATATAGTCCTCCCACTCCCTCCAGCTGTCACTTTGGTTCCGGCCTGGGCTCTTAGGCAAGGCCTCTTCTGGCCAGAAGGGGGAGTGCTGGTGCCCAGCTACCTCTCGGCCCGTGGGTAACTGCCCCTCGCTACTACACCTACTAATACTTGCTCAGTGGATTTCCTGTCAGTAGAAACTGAGAAGACTCTTCTGGAGTGTTCATTTTAAAATCTTTATATCAGCGAGATTTTGAGGGATAAACATGAACTTATAAGAGCCTTTAGCACTGTCTGACATCAAGCATTGCACTCTAGGTTCCAGCTCTACTAAAAAATTGATTAAAACCATCCCATCTGCATCAGGTACCTCATTAAAAACACCCATATTTTTTGTTTTATTAGGTATATTAATCCAAGTCTGTAGTCATTCCCTGCACTGAACTTCAAGTCAGAGTTCTGTATGCAGGAATCTGGCAGTCTCAAAGCGGAAAATATTCAACATCTACTTAACAGTATATGTTTCTGCAAGAAATGAATGGATATTTGTAATAAGAACATAAAAATGACCATACTACATCAGACTAATGGTCAATCTATCCTGATATTCTATCTTCTAACAGTGGTCAATGCCAGATGATTCCAACAGAATGAACAGAACAGGACAATCATAAAATGGTCAATCCCTGTCATTTAATCCCAGCACCTAGGCCCTACAATACATACACAACTTATTTTATCAGAGCAACAATATCTATTCATTTCTAAACTATGATTTAGAAATTATTTCTTCATATTGTTTGTTCTTACTATTTATTTAGTGAGGCAGAATGTAATTACAACAAGGAGTTGTGTGGCACTTTAAGACTAAATAAATTTTTTAGTCTTAAAGTGCCACACAACTCCTTGTTGTTTTTTCACTGGACTAGACTAACACGGCTATCCCTTTTAAAATTGACAGAATGTAATTAGCCAACCTGTAATATGACCAGCGTAATGGAAAGAACGTTCTTCTTTTAACAAGTTCTGTCAATCTATAATGAACACTGTCTTAAATTGTACCTATAGGGCACACTGCTGGGGTGAGAGAGGGGACCTCTCTCCTCCCAGAGGTGGCTTTTGGGGTAGGCAAAGCAGGTGCATACCTAGGGCCCCAATCAGAAAGGGGCCCTGTCACCTGCTTCACCTAGCCCAAAAGCTGCATCTGCCTCGGCTGGCAGCAAGAGAAGCTGACCCCTGGAGCTGGGGCTGGTAGCTGGGGCCAGCAGAAAGGAGCTGGAGTGTTGGAGGGGGCACCAGAGCCAGAGCTGGGTCTGTGGTGGGGGAACTGGGGCCATGGAAGGGGGAGCCCCACAATGGGCCTTTGCCTAGGGCCCCCAATAGCCAAAGGCCACCTCTGCCCCTCCAAATGTCCTTTCTTGGATATAGATATCACTGAAGAGCCAATGTGGGATGAGGTTCTCCAGCAATAGTCATAGGGACAAAGCTGCCTCCTGTCTGGATATAATAGCAGTCCGAACATAAAATGTAAACACAAATAATACTGCAGCCCACAAAACAGTCTGGCCCAGTCCTCTGTTCCTCACAAGACAAAAGGTAAGTAACCTCTGTGAAGGGTGTCTGGGTTCCTAGCCTCCTGTGTATCTGAGGGTATATGTCTACACTGCGACATAAGCCTAGGATTCAAACTCAGGCTCAAGTTTAACCCTCCTTCCATATACACACACAGTGCACTAACCCAAAGCATGGACCCAGAACACTGTAGAGGTGAAGAATCTGAGCCTGAGTCCAGCTTGGACACAGCATTCAAGCCCTATTGATTTGCTGTGAAAACACAGTCCCAGCGGCCCAGACAGAGTATCCTGGCCTCTAAAAAGGAAAACAAATTGAAGATAACAAGTTTCAAAGGGGTAGCCATGTTAATCTACATCAGCAAAACAAGCAAGGAGTCCTGTGGCACTTAAATACAATAAATTGGGGATGGTTCCTCTACTTCCTCCAAGGACCCAAGTGACAGACTCTTGTTAGCAGCTTTCCTACTAAGCATCCCTACTCTGTGAAGCCAGGGAGCACTCTAATCTAGCTCTGCTTCTCTTTCAAGTTCACCCTTGCACTGGCCCTGGATTCTCCTTTCTGAGGAGCCATCCCTGTTCAGATTTCATAGATATACCAAGTTGGGGAAAGCTGTGCCTAGAACAATTATTTTAGCCACTTCCTGAATGGGGTGCAAACTCATTCCACCACAACCACAGATGATTAGAACACTCAGTTTTGTATTTGTCACCAAATGTATCGTGCTTGAGCAGAGTACCCACCAAAGCCATTCCAGGGCATTCAATCAGTATTGATTCAGAGGGAAGAATGCCGATTACTGACTCACCAACACTACTTCTAAATGCACCTGAGTTTTTAATGTGATGACTCTTTCAGACTGCAGTGACCAGATCACACCCTGCTCAGCTTGTGAGAGCTGACAAGATGGTTGCAGATAAAGCATTCTTGGCCAGTCTCTCTCCAGTTTTGTTCTTTAGATTCTGAGGAAGTTTTTATACTTTTTTTTTTTAAACACATTTCTAGATAATCATTGGTTAGAATTTTGTTCATAATTAAGCAATCTAATAATACAAGAATTTCTCATTTTTATAGTCAAATTGCACTGTCAGTATCATAGTCAACTTTAAAATTGGCCTCCTTTCATTAAAAACAACTCTATAGCTAGAAGATTGTATTCCCTTAGCAGTCTTGGAAAAACAATTTGATTTTTCAGAAGAGAAAACAACAGATGGCAGGTTTGATTAATTATTTTGGAACAATCATTTAAAATACATATCTAATGCATATTATCTCAAGCAAAATCTCAGCATAATCCCTATAATCATATTATTATTAACTTAATATTCAAAAAAAATTCTCTACTTGAAACTAATGATTTCTTTTTCTACAAAGAAGCCCAGTCTCTAGTAATTGCTCAGAAAAATACTCTGACTTCAGTGAATGAATCTTTTATGGTCTCCTAAGTCCTAGGAATCAGAATCCTCTTTGCTTGTGTGTTTTTAACTCAGATTCCTCTAACCTAAATGACAGTGTGTTGGACAGCAGTGCTACATGCACTCAATGATGTGCTGCTCAGTTTTGTTTCAAAGATCACACACACTTTCCCGGCTTACAGTATAGCAGAAGTAGCAAAAGCCAAAGTCTTACAAGCTCTGCAATATTGTTTTGTGACCAGAGGGATTAAGATGGAGTATTTCATGTGGTATATTTCATAACATCTCTCTGCAGCATCCATACCTTTTTTAAGGAGAGAAAGCTTAGCATGGCTACCATCAGCTTCATTTAATGTAAGTTAGGTGAATCTTTTGGATTCCTGGCATGTTGGCAATGCAGCCCTCATATGAGCAAACTCTATGGGTATGTCCACACACACTCCTTATTTCGAAACAACAGAGGTTGTTTCGAAATAAGGAATGGCATGGCCACACGACGCACGGCCATTTCGAAAGAAGCAAACCGCTTCTTTCGAAATAGCCGTGCGCTTTTCGAAATAAGCTAAACCTCGTTTTATTTCGAAAGGGCGTTGTTTTGAAA
>ML681963.1:79560829-79684884 GCA_007922195.1 Podocnemis expansa | reverse complement strand
GCTATTTCGCTCCCTTATTTCGAGGACACAGTTTTGTTATTTCGAAACAAGTTATTTCGAAATAACAGGTTCTTTCGAAATAAGTTATTTCGAAATAGCTTCTTTCGAAATAACAAAACTGTGTGTAGACATAGCCTATGGGTCTTGCCTATAATATTCTTCTCTAAGGCCCCATCTGCACAGAGAATGTTGTTGACAGAAATTACAGTGATGATCAAAAAGTGCTATAATTTCCACATTTGTGCCTGTTCACACAGCACTTGCTGCACCCTTGAAGCACATCTACAGCTGGTGCTATAGCACATTGTCTCTCAACCAAGTTCCAGAGGGGCAGCCATGTTAATCTAGTAAAGCAAAAAAAGCAAGGAGTCTTGTGGACACTTAAAGACTAAACAGATTTATTTATAGTATGAGCTTTCATGGGAGAAAATCCCACTTCATCAAAGCATTTGACAAAGTGGGATTTTCTCCCATGAAAGCTCATGCAATAAATAAATCTGTTAGTCTTTAAGTGCCACAAGACTCCTTGCTTTTTTTGTCTCTCAACCAGTGCTCTGCAGACACATTGCTGGTGTTCCATGAGGTTCCACCAGATTTCAAAATGTCCAGCCCAGGAGTGGATTACTGCACGGGCCAATGGGGCCCATGCCCAGGAGCCCACCACAATGTGAGGGCCCTCTGCCATGCTGGCACTGTGGAGCAGAACAAGCCGTCCAAGAAGCTAGCTCTGCACTCTGCTCCTGGCCCACCCCTGGGCTGCTTGGTCCGCCTCCAGGGGCAAGGTGGAACAGCTCAGAGGCCAGACTCTGAGCTCCCATCCCACCCCTGAGCCAGCCAGTGGGAGCCAAGTGACTCATGCAATATGCAGTGTAGCCTCTGGCACAGCCTTCAGGCCATACTGGAAGCTGCACCTCATGTGCCAGTCAGCCCCGCTCTGGCCCTGGCTTCTCCCCCTTTCCACCCCAGCGCTGGCCTGCTGGTGGACGAGGGGCCTACTAGTGTAGGGGGCCTAGTGGTTGGGGAGGCCTAGGGGCCCTGCAGTTCCTGATCTGCATCTGGTCCAAGCCACACCAAAGCTTCAGTTTTCTGTGGATACCTTGTTCCTTTGCTAAGGCTTGGGCACTTTAAAATCTCCTGCTGCTATTACTGCTTATAAAGCAGCAGGAAATTCAAAACACCTAAGCTGCATCAAAGTTTCAGGCATTCATAGAGGCTTTACTACAGCTCAGTCAGTTTTAAATTTCCCGCTGCTATGTTACAGGCTCTCAAGCAGGGAGAGGGGAGGGAGGTGGGAGGGCTGGGGAGAAGAGGCATGAGGGAAAAGAGAGGGAGGAAGGGAAGTTGGGCAGAGGTATCCCCCCACCTCTCAACTCACTGTCCCTCCAGCAATATCCCAGCCAACCAGCCCTGCCCTGACAAGGGTGGCAGGAATCAGCCAGCTTCCACCTTCCTCAGCCAGAGTTCAGCAGAAAGCAACAAGCAGGAGCTTCCTCAACCAGAGCCTGGCTCATTCCTTATCCTAACTGGGTGCTTCCCTTCCAAATCCAGGGTTCATCTGGCCATTTCCTTAGAACTTTGCCATTTGTCATCTTTGAACACACTTTGACTTTAGGGCTATTGTGCTCCTTGGTAGAAAAAGTTCGCTAAGAACGGACTTCAAGCAGCATGACTAAAAAATGTAAGTTAACTTTCTTCATGAAAAAAGACAGTGAGTGAAGAAACGAACATCGAGGAGTCAATGTTGTCCATTTGTTCAGAAAATCTTGCCAGTAAAGAACCATGTGGCTCAATTTCTCCAGACTGGAAATAGAAGAAAGTGGCGTCTCAAAAATATGATCCTGACTACATTAAATACAGTTTCACTTCTCAGGACAACTCTCCACAAAGTGTTATTTGCTCTGTTTTGTCTAACGGTGCTATGGTTCCAGCAACACTTAAGATAGTTAGAAACAAAACACCCCTACAATCAAAATAAGTCAGCTGATTTTTTTTAAAAGAAAAAGGGAATTAATTGAAATGCCAGATGAAATCGATTCATAAATAGGAAATATAAGAGAAGCAGTGCTTACAGCATCATTTTTATATCACTTTGAATATCAAAAACTAAAAAGCCTGTTACCACAGGAGAATATTTAATTATGCCTTATTTGGTGGATGCGAACAAGGAACTTTCAGGTGATGAGGCTGCCAAAAAAAACAAAAGAAAGAAAACAATTCCCCTTTCTAATTATACTGTCTCCAAATATATCACTATCATGAGTGAAGATGCTTATCAACAATTCTTTAAAAAAGTAAGAAAATAAAAGTTGTACATTCTTCAGTTAGATAAATCAACCATTATTAACAAAACTTTGGTAGTTGTATATATTAGATATGTTGAGTGGTATGAATAACTAATTAAAGAAGAATTTATGAACAGCTTTGATTTGCCACAACATGTAACTGGATCTGAAATATTCAAGACAATATCTGATTATTTCTCCACTAAAGATTTTCAAATGACTGATTGTGTTTCAATCTGTACTGATGGGCAGCAAATATGACTGGGTGGTATGTGGGATTAGTTGCAAAACTGAAGAAAATAGCACCATATAGTCAAAGCACACACTGGGAAATGTTGGCAATGTGACAGTCAAGCCAGATGACTACAGGAGGGTGCTTGGAGGGCAGGTACATCAGCCCAAGGCTCAGCAAAGCCCTGTTCCCAGGGTAA
Source organism: Podocnemis expansa (assembly GCA_007922195.1). Classification (NCBI taxonomy): domain Eukaryota; kingdom Metazoa; phylum Chordata; order Testudines; family Podocnemididae; genus Podocnemis; species Podocnemis expansa. The sequence goes on along the minus strand of ML681963.1, from coordinate 79,682,171 downwards.
CCAGGGTGGGCAACTCTAGGTTAATTAAGGCACGTGAGCCCAATTAGGGTAGTTAACCACAGCCAATAAAAAGCCCCTGTTGTAGTCAGGCACAGAGAGTTTTGGGTGTGGTGTTTGGAGGTGGAGTTAGGAGTGGTGTGTGCATTTGTGACGGAGCAAAGCAGAGCAGAGGAGAGCTGAGTGGGACGAAGCTAATCAGTAGCTGTTGCAGAGCCCAGTCCCAGGGCAGGCGATAACTTCACCATGATAGGATTCCGTAGCAGTGGTGGGGTGATAGATGGCACACGTATCTCAATTTTGGCCACATTATCACTTGCACAAGAGTACATCAACAGAAAGGAGAACTTCTCAATGGTAGTGCAGGCCTTTGTGGATCACTCTAGGCATTTCACAGACAGTGTTGGTTGGTCAGGGAAGGTACCCAATGCACTTATCTTCAAGACCATTGACCTGTGCAGAAAGCTGCAAGCAGGAACTTTCTTTCCAGACTGAAAAATTCTAGGAGGGGAGATACTGAAATGCTCACAGCGATCCTGGGAGAACCAGCCTACCCTTTACTACTATGGCTCATGAAGTCTTAGAGCAGTAACTTGGACAGCAGTAAGGAGTGCATCAAAAACAGGCTGAGCAGGTGCTGGATGATTGTTGAATGTATGTGTTTGGGTGCCTTTATGGCAGGTTAGGCCTAAATGCAGAAAATATTCCCATGATTATGGCCACCTGGTACGTGCAGGGTAATATTTGTGAAACTAAGGGGGAAAAGCACAGGTGGATCGCCTTGCAATTGACTATGAACAACCAGATGTCAGGGCTATTAAAGGGGCACAAGACAGGGCCATTCAAATCAGGGTAGCCTTGAGGAACCATTCTGATAATGAGCACCAATAAGATCTCTTTGTAAACAGCGCTGTACTACACAATGACTGCTATCCAGCTGTTTATCAGTGTAAGCTGCACCATGTGCAAGAGAAAAGACTGCCTATCCTTTGCAGAATATGTCTTTATTAAATAAATAATTATTCATAATACACAAAGATAAGCAGTGAGGGAAGAAAGCAATAAGTGGCTCTATGAGCTATGACAGCTGGGTTTCTGTCTAGTTATCATTCCAGAAGCTGTTTGATGGGGTGGAGTGAGTGTGTTACAGAGACAGTCCAGAAGTTTGGTAAGAATGCATGGGCAGAGGGCATTGAAATCATATCTGGATTGGCTACAAGGGGAGGCAAGCACAAATGAATGAAGTCTGCAGCATTATTATGAGTGGCTTCAGCAGCTCCATTTGCTCTTCCATGGCTTTTATCAGGTGCTTATGACCTGCTGTCACTTGCTCCAGGCTCTCTCTCCTCTCCTGCCCATCAATTTTTTTTTATTTTTGGTTACAGTGCATTTCCATGCTCTTATCATTTTTCCTCCCTCTTCAGAAGACTGGAATAGTTCTTGGAGCCTCTTTTTGTTTCCCCATTGTCATTTTCTTGTCAGCAAAAAGCACCCAGCAGCTGTGAAGAGGCGTCCCCTCAAGGGCACATCTACAGAACCCTAATAAATAATGGAGCATGATCATTGGCAAACTAATAGCATTGGCTCCTTACTATAAAAATGTACACTGTTTCCACTGCCCCTTGGCAAATCCACAGCTCAAGAATTGCCTGGAGCATGGTGAGTTGTGCCCCTCGGGGGGGGGGGGCACTTAAGTTGGGGAACCACTCTGTGTGGTTGTTTGTGGGTACTGATGTAGGTAAATAGAGACAAAATTTCAAATTGTGCCACCATTTTCCACAGACTGGGGCCACTGAATTTAATATCTCACTCCAGAGAGTAAGCAGGGATACTAGGGTGCATCTCCTCTATGCAAGCAGCTTCAAACCAAATCTGTAGACTACCCATCTATGTGCAGTTTTAGTCCCTACACAAGTGATTGCTTATTGCCATGGGAAAGTTTCCTTCAACAGGAAGAAAAGCAGCTCTGCTGAGGAATCTCCAGCAGAGAATTGGAGAGTACTTCTAGGAAAGTTTTCTAGAGCTCTCTCTAGAAGATTTCCACGCAATATTGGCATGCACTAACAAACTTCTCTGCCACACTGCCTACCTGAAAAACAGAATGTGAAGCACATATAAACACAGTTACTCTTGGGAAAGGACAGCTATACCTTCTGTTCCTTCAATCAACTGTATAATACAACCAAGCAAAGGACAGCTATACCTCATGTAACTGAGACGCATCAGCTCAAAAGAATCACTTACCAGAGCTTCACTCTGCTGCATGTTAGAAGAGAACTGGGACTGTCTCAAACCCTCTAAGGTCGAGAAGAAGTCCTTGGGTCTCCACATCAGAAAATGACCCAAATCCCTTCATTGACATCCTTGTCAACAACTTCTTTGTCAGGGTTAAGTCCAGAGTCCTCCATTCCCAGGCCCAGAAATATCCACATTTCTCTTGGCAGTGGAAGTGGGGTCACTGCTGAGGACAGCATCCATCTCCTTATAGAAGTGGGAGGCCTTTTGGCTCTCTGCCAGAGCAATGGCTTGACTTCCTAAACTTTTCATACCCTTGCTACAGCTCTTTTGATTTTTGCATGACACTGCAATGTGCTCCATTCATAGCCCATCTCCACCATGCCATAAGAAAACTGACCATAAGTATCAAAGTTCCATTACCTGGAGCACAACCTGGACAACACAGCCAACTCTCCCCAAATGCTGATCAGATTCAGAGGCTCCAATGTGCTCCAAGCAGGAGAGCTTTTGGTGTATGGAGCTGCCACAGTCAGCTGGGAAGATGAGATATAAGCTCTCCATGCCAAGAAACCAAGAAGTGGAACTTCAAAAGTTCCTGTGATCTTGAAGGAGAAAAGGTGGGTGGCTTCAGGGCAGCAGAGTTCAAATGCTGAACTGATGGCCAGAGTGGTCAGGATGGGCACTGTGGGATGCTTCCTGGAGGCCATTTACTGCAAGATAACCACATGCAATGTCTATAGTGATGCCTTGTCACTAAAACTTTACCACAAAAAGCTCTGTTCCTCTCATCTAGATGGTTTTATTTTAATCACAAAATCAGGGGAGTTGCATCAGGGGAGGGAGGGAAGGAATGGAGAGATTGTAATACATAACCATTGTTTTGGTGTAAAAAAAGCTGACTTTGGTCAATGAAAGTCTGTAGCATACCCCAACCCTAGCTCTCTTTCTCTTCCTGTCATCAAAAATATAAGTGCTCTCTGCTTTGGATCCAAGATATTTCATATGTCCTTGTAGTCACACTTATTATATCATTGCTTTATAATTCCTGCCTGTCAAGAAAGTTGCTAAAATAAGGTGAGTTATTCTGCCCAAAGGGCAATACTCTTCTTGGAGTCTCTTAGTAGTACTTTGCCTGTATAGTGTCCACTTACAAATTTTATGTCAAAGACCTACATTTTGTACACATTCCTAATTAGTTTCTTCATTCTATAACCCATATTAGGAAACGCTCTCTAACACTGAACCTGAAACCAACTTTTCAGACTTTATGACCAACATTAGCTTCTGAACTAAGATCAATTATTTGTTATTAAAAAAACAAACAAACAGGAAATTGTTTCAAATCATACATTTTTTTCCAGAAACATTGGGAACATAAAAATATATAGATAGGTGCTAGAACTACCAGTGCTGGGGGTGCTGCCACACGTCTTGCCCTGAAACAGTTTCCATCTCATGAAGGTTTACAGTTTGGTTCAATGGCTCTCAGCACCCCTTCTCACAAAAACTGTTCAAGCACCATTGCATATATAGGTACACAAGCTTAGACAGATGTTTACCATTTCTGCAAGCATATTTTAAGTTCCCAAGGTACAGCTGAATTAAGTTCCTTTATATTATGCAAATGTTTTGCTCCAGATATACTAACAGTCACCCAATTAAATTAATAGGTCATGTAAACATACTATATGTTTGATGTGCCTCTACTTAAATTGTATTACAAACAAACCTTTTGACAAACAGTATGTATTAACATAAAGTAAAAGTGTTTAGGTAAGACAGCATTATAGAACGCAAATAGATTTCAAAAACCAATTTAAAAAAATCATTAGTAGGATTAGCATTCCTTCAGTGGTTTTTAAGTATTTTCAAGATTTTTCCAGAAAATTAAGAAGTTTCTTGGTTCTACAGTAAAATGTCAAAGCCTCCCTTTCTCCAGTAAGCATATGAATTTCTGCCAATAAACACATTCAGTTCACTGCAAACTGATCTTCAGGATTACAGCAGAGTTATTTGATGGAAATCCACACACCACCACCCGATGACTCTGAAAAGATTCTATAAATACAGCTGGGGTTTCCGTTGTCAGTTCACTCCCTTAGTGGTAACTGGACCAAAGCCTAATCTAAGCTCTAGAACATACTTCCGTATCTTGTAACAGGTCACTAGCATATCAAGCAGTAAGCAAATCATTAGTCAAACACAAAAAAGTGAAAGATTTTACATGACTGTACTTCATGTAAAATGATTTTATACAACTGAACATATATCCATGATCACCAGGAAAAAGGTACAAGAATGTTTTTCAGAATACATTTAGCATAATCTCTGTACATTTGATTAAATATGTCCCTCCTCTGCAAGTTTCGTGAATGACAGCAACAGGTGCAGCTGATATGCAAGAAACACATATCTGATACATACATTTGCAGTAACCTGAGATTTCTTAATATGTTTCTGTGCCAAATAATTTCCTGCTGCTTACTTGACCCTAAAATTGGCCTATAGAGCCCTGTAACTAATTGCACATATTCCTAGTTTTACTGTACAGTAGCCTTAGAAAATTAAATATTTAAGACCCAACCCCTAGGTTTCTTGCTTTTTCATTACCTCCATTACAGATTATAGGATCAGTCATAGATGGGTATTTATACTGGTTATTGTCCAAGTTTTTAATATACTCTGAATTTACTTTACTGCTTTCCATTTTAATGCTACCTTGGAGACAAAGTGCTGAATAATGGTATCAAAAGGGCAAAACAAACAATTAATATGATAATGCCAATCAGTGGCCCTAATAAAAGCTACATTCTGTACATACCAAATATTTAACAAGTCTCAAGAATCATGTTAAGAAGAGGAAGGAGAAATCTGAGATTATATTTAAAATAATGAAGAGTCAGAAAAACAGAGACTGAGGGAATTCCAAAGAGAGGGGGCATATGTAGAGAAAACAGAACAACTGAATTTTGATAAAAAGAATGGTGAGAAAGTGAAAGAGTGAACAGGGATAGTAGAAGAAAAGGGCACAAAACACTACTTTGACTAAGATTTTCATGCTAACAGATTTTGAAATAGCAAAGCAGATAGAAAGGAAGTCAGCAAACAATGTAAAGGAAGGAGACATGTAAACTGCAAAGCAAAAGCTACAGGCAAGCTACATGATTTGTATCATACTGAAATTTTGGAAGAATGGGTTATGGTAGTACATGTAAGCTACCAAAAGCAAAAGCATGAAATCCTAGTTTCATTTATGGTTAATAATAAGTACAAAAGGAATCAGGAACTCTGGCTTTATAATGTGTGTGTATATATATATATATATATATATGTATATATATATATTCCTTTTTCACAATAACTATAAAAACAAGGACTTTGGAAATTTTTTGGATGGGCAGGCTATTAGTTTTTCTGGATATGATCAGTTTTAAATCATACTAACAGATGCTTTAGGGCCAGAGTACTTAAAATACATTAATTTTTTTACCACCAGATACCAGGGTTCTAATATGGCTAAAATAGTAAATGAAATGAGTTCACATTGTAAGAAGATTCAAATTCACATTATTGGAAAGGCCAAAGGCTTAGGAGTCACAGACTAGGAATTTAGGTAAATTAACAGTGTGTGGGATCATTTAAAAAAGCACCTTCCCCCATAATGCCCATCTCTAGTATAGTGCCATTCGCTTCCCTTCCAGTATGCAATACTCTACTAAACTTAAAATTGTTCTTATGAAAGCTAAATATCCCTTACAGATGGATATGAGAAGGAAATAAAATACAGTAATTCCTACCTTCATCTTCTGCAAGACAGGATCATTCATTAAGAATGCTTTTAAATGCAAAAAAGGAGTCCTGTGGCACTTAAAGACTAACAAATTTAAGTATTGCACGAGCTTGTGTGGGAGAAAATGCCGCTTTGTCAGATGCTTTGATGATGGGCGAACTTAGAGAATGAAAGGAAATAAATGCAGGGAAGTGAAAGTGATGGGATCAGATCCCACTGTAACAGCAAATCAAAGCAGTTAAGATTCAAACACTGAGGAACAGCATAAAGAGGAATATGAGGTCTAATCACCTGTTGTAAAGAGGAAAAAAATCCAAAGTCCCTATTTAGCCCTGAAGCAACACAGTCAAATTTGCAAATAAATTTGATCTCTGTAGCATCTCTCTCAAGCCTTAATCTGGTATTCTTTTGTCTGAGCACAGCAATTAGTAAATTGTCAATGGAGTGATCAGGAAGATTAAAATGCTCACCCACCAGTTTTAGTATGTTGTGATATCTGATGTGAGATTTGTGGCAATTTATTCCTTGGCACAGAGACTGTCCTTTTTGTCCAATTTATACAGCAGAGACGCATTTCTGGCACATGATGGTACAAATCACTTTGGAAGATTAGCAGGTGAATAAGTCTTTGATAAAGTAGCTGGTTTTATTAAGTCCTGTAATATAGTGTCTTTTGTGCAGATACAGTATGTGAGCAAAGTTGGCAGTGTGGTTTGTTGCAGGGATATGCGCCTGCTTTGATGGTTCTGTTAGGTCTGTAGTTGCCGGTATCTGCTTAAGGTTGGGGGCTGTCTGTAAGTGAGGAGAGGTCTGTCTCCCAAAACTTGAAAGAGTGAGAGATCATCTTGTAGAATAAGCTGTAGATCCTTGATGTGCTGTAGAGGTCTGATTTGGGGGTTGTTGGTGATGCCTAGTGGCATTCTGCTGTTTTCTTTCTTGGGCTTCTCATGCAATAAATACATTTGTTAGTCTTTAAGTGCCACAGGACTCCTTGTTTGTTTTACTGAACTAGACTAATACAACTGCTCCTTTGGAACTTCTAAATGCAAGATCGGATACCCATAAGAGACACATTATAGTAATAAGGATGAGCTTTCATGATTAAAATTTTGTTTAAGGGTAACAAATTACATCCACTTCACTTTTAGTGAATTATTAAATATCAGTGGCACAAGCTCTTTTTCTTTTTTTAAACACCATACATCACCATCATTTCTGAGCACTGCTGGTAATAGCTATTTTACATATTTAAATTCTTCTACATGGAGGTCTGACAAATGATACTACAGAATATTCAAACTGAATCTTGTAGAAATGCACTACAGTATTCAGAATATTTCTTAAGAACTGAACCTACTGTATGCCTTTCAAATCAACCTGTATCTTATCTTTCTTGAGCAACATTCTTCCATGCTGATACTACATGGCGTACATGCCTGCTAGTTTACTGCAAATTCTTTATTTCTTATAGTCAAGACTCTTTCCAGACACAAGTCATGTTTTGGTAAACTACATCATTTTATAGTAAAGAATTATTAACAGCATAAATTACTGTAATACACTGCACCATCTGTTATAACCCTCACTTATGAACAACTGAAATTCACCTCCAGCTTTTGTGGCAGAAAATAAATTGCTGAGGAGTTTTTAAAAATAATTTATTCAAAACATTGCGTCCAATAGTCATTTGTTAATCACATTATTCATGCAATAAGATTCCTTATTTGCCAGTTTAGTTTTTGAAAAGATCTTCATATACATGAAATAAATATCTTAAAAGAACATAAGAACTAGACATACATATACCAGCAACACTCACAACATTGAATGAACTGCTGTCCGGAAACTTTAAAATTCCATATGTCTAACACAGAATTTTGCACCCTGCACAAGGAATGCCAATGAAAACCATCACGTGCAAATTAAAAATAAACAAACTAATTCCACACATTCCCATCCAGGAGAGGTGAAATTTTAAGGTTCTTTGTATACATGATTTGTACAACTCCACTTATAGAGCTATGAAGTTTTCTTTTACATTTTAAAAATGACATTGTAATAGTAATAATAGATCAGAAATAATCTGTTTTATGGATCATATAGCAACTTAAAAATTATATTTACTGGGACTTCTTATAAAAAAATGTTCATTGCTATTGTGTGCTTCCCCATATGTTGTACTGTGATGAATCTTTGTGCAAGTCAACCAAGATTTAAAACAGATGAAAACATCAAAAATACCAGAACATATTTATATAAACCTACATTTGGTATCTCTATTCTTTAAAACATGATAGTAAATAGCCATGGTTTTTTTTAATACTCATAATGCTTTAAAGCTTACAAGCATAAAAACTTTCAGTAACAAACTCATAATCAGACATTCTAGTTGTCACCTTACGCAAGAAAAAGTAACCTGGAAAATGCACTTTATTTAAAATAGCACCACAACAGCAATCGTGATTTTTACTACAAGTCATGAACACCTCTGCATAATTAGTTTAAGAAGCCACAATACCTTGGAGTGCCTACTATGTTACTGATATGATGTCCAGCTTGGATTTTTTTTTTTTTAATGCTTGGAAAAATGTATTTAAAAAGTAAAGACTAAGTTAACTCCAGTGAAAGCAACAAACAAAAAATGCAACTCAAACTATAAACTATGGGTTTTGGCAGCACAAAGTAATTAATAATCTTGGGTTAATGAACTAACCCTTCACTGAAAAGTCAAAGGCAAAATTCTAACATTTTAAGGGCCCTACTCATCAAACAAAAAGAGGTCTGATCCTTCACATGCTTATTATCAGGTAGCAATATTAGTCATTACAAAACTGAAGAACAAATTAGAATCTGACTCACTGAAGATATACATAATCATCATTGCAAGAGGTACTCTTTTATTGATCATTGTCATTAGAAGGAACAAAAACATTACCTTCTGCAGAACACTCTGTGATAGGTATATTTATACAAAATGTTTAGGTATATTCACAAACAAAAACCCCATTTGTACTACTTGCCATCAACACATAAAATGTTTTTATACAAAATTTAAATTACCATTCAAAACAGTAGTCAATATCTAAATTAAGACAAAAATTAATAATTCTTACATATAAATTGATGGTGCAAGGCATAACTGACACAAATTTATCTGCATGTCTTTCATTTCCATAAATCACATCTTACTCCAAAACCAAAAGAATAAGGAAAAACCCATTTGTCTAGTTATGTTAAATAATTATTTTGTACTGATCAAAAATAGTGCAAAAGCCTCTTGAATGTAGCACAGAAATAAAGGGGAAAAAATCTTTTATCGTTCACTTAGCTGCAAATCTCTTTATAGAGTCCTTGTTCATATTTGAAGTCTGTACTATCCATTATCTTGAAATCAACCATCATTTCCACTAATAAATTACAGAGCCAATTCTTAATGAAGTTATCTATGAAAAAATATTCAAAATGAAATGTTAATAAGCAACCATTTAAATCAGTCTTACTCTAGTAATTTTATCAGTGGACATTTTCCTTCCTGGTTAGATCTCGTCTAAAACAGAGCCCAAACCCTCTCTCTATACCACATAGCATTTCACATCACTTTAGATGACACAAATGTGTCCCTAATTACATCTAGCCTTATCAGGCATATGGTTGCATGTCAACAAATACCATCATATTCTACTGAGACCTGACAAAACACAAATTTGATATTCCTTCAGCATGGATTCTACAGTGTTTGAATAATCTCAAAAATAATGTTTAGGTAATGGTTATGAGATGCAATTAGTTCATGCTGTACTTGGGTCAAAGCTTCTTTGGGTTCTTCCACAAATAGCCAGAAAGCTAGATCAGTCAGAATGGCATGGATGGTAAATACATTAACAGTGGATGGCTAATTTGAGATCCAAAAGAATAACCCTCCTACCCAAGGGACATAGAAGCTTTTTAATAGTCGGACTGGATTTTACTTATGTAGAGATCCTAATGTCTATGCCTGCCTTGAAAAGGTGAGTGTTATTGGTTGCCTGGGCAAGATTCCTTCTAATTAGGATCTAGGTATGTTTCCCCTATCCTGAAGGCATCCTCAGGGTTGGAGCTGGATGTCTTCAATTTAAGAAGGCACCAGTGAACAGGCATCTGTTGCTTTAGATTTCAGCCTGCAGATTTTTTTTTTAATCTAGTCCCTTTCATCTTTTTGCTCACTTTCCTTCTGGAGAAGAATGCTGAAGAGTGACATGACAAATAATAATGGGGATTAAGAGTGATGCTGAATTGAATGTCCTTATGGAAGGGGGAGAAGGGAGAAAATCGTAAAAAAGGAAGGCAGTATTTGTTTTCAGTTTTTAGGTTAACTGGTAGATAAACAGTGAATGTTAATGCATAAGGAAGTGGTAATATGGGGTTTGGGAGGGTCTTATTGAGGCACCCAGTTACAGCAGCCATGTTCCTTGATGGCCACTTCATGATCGCTTAGGAGGCTGACCACTACCACAATCTGAGATTGTGGATTATGTAAGATCTTATCAAAGATGAGGCACCTGACTGACTGCAAAACTGATGTAGCCGCAGAAACATTAGGGGATGCACCTGACTCTTAGCAAACATACAGTGCAGCATGGTGATTTGAGATTTGTTGGAAAATTAGGTAATGGATTGTTAGTCAAATATATCAATATTAAATAATGTTAGAGAAATAAGATGATATGCAGTATTAAGAAAATTTAAAGTTTTGCTTTTGTATGGGTCTCTGCTGATGCAACATTTCACAAGTTAGCTGAAACAGCTTCAGGGTTGTATAATCATGAAACCTGACTTGTGTGTCTTATTTGTAAAAACAATCTATGTAAACACAAGGGTGAACAGAGTGCTAGGAGGGAATTATTTGCTGATCCATGCATACCACATCCCCAACAAGACAAACTAACAAGTCAACATGCAAGACCACAAGAACAGATCAGTAAGATGGATAACAACTAAAGTAGGAACTGGACAGAGACAGTGTGGTTGACAGCAAAGAACAGGGATGACATGTAAACAAATACATAAGAACTGCCTTTCCAATCATACCAATGCTTCATTTACCCTAGTATCCTTCCTCCAACAGTGGCCAGTACCAACAGAAGTACATGGAACAGACAAGTAGGAATGACCCAGCCTACCTTCCCTTTCTGGCAGCTGAATCATGGAGTTTCACCCATGACTATCTTGGCTCATAGCCATTCATAAATAAAAGTAAACTTAAAATAGGAAAAGCAAAAATATATTATTTTAGAGCTAATTATTGTGATTCATGGATTTTTAAAATACATAGCTACACAGAAGGGGTAACTGGGTAAACGGTTTGCATAATAAAAAATAGATGACTGACAATACAATAGTTGAAAAGACAGGGGGAAGAACATAGCAGAGGCCAAAGACATAAAAAGAATCAGAAGGGGAGAAGAATTTAGCCATTTAATTTTCTTGCCTTATTTGTTTTTGCATGTACATATGTTCTTCATTAGTAATAAAAGGACTGTCTTAAAAAATACACAATAAAGACTACAAGATATTGTTAAAGCCCAAAGTGGAATGGATCTTGTTTGTAATCCAATGGACTGAAGAGAATATACTGCTGTGCTTTTCATATGTTATTTCTGGTGTAGACACACTCCAATTTCAAAGACAGATCAAGTTTCTCCCTGTGAAGTTTTCACCTTACTTTTCAGGTTAAAATCAAAAAGAGAGAGAGAAATCACTGAAATACAGAACAAACTCTGCACTCCTGAAGACTGAGTGATAACCTTACGGGACAAACATTTTCTCTTGTCTTATTATTCAGCTCTTATTGCTAACTGAGAGGGCTAACTCCATGCCATACTGTGAGAGTTGGAATCACCTTCCTCCAGACTCATAAAAGCCAGAAGAGAAGTACTGGAATCATTACCACTAGAGGGTTTAATCATCTCTCTGCAGACAAGCTGTCCTTAAGTAAGCTACTGTGGGGTCCCTGCTTCAGAAACCATTGTCTGAGATTAATGCTTTCTAGTTATCAGCCTCTATCATAGCTCCCATTATTTGGTGAAGGTCACTGAGAAGGTTAATGACATCTCTTTAGCCATTTCATGAGTCTTCAGTTTTTTTTATATTTGATCATTTATGATTTTAGAGCTATGTTTGGGATGCAAGCTGCACTGTCTTGATTAAATATTTTCTCCTAACAATGGATGAAAATAAGATTTTTTTTCATGCTAATTTTATTAGACCAGACAGCTATAGTTTCATTAGAAAGCCTGTGATCATTAGCAGGAGTGGATGGAGTTATCAAGCAGTTCTGTTCATATCTCAAAATCAATTCAAATATTGGTTTTAGGTAAATGATCATCTATCCCAAAGGATTAGGTTAGTATGATGGTCAGTTTTGTCACCTCTCCTATTCAAAATAGGAGTCAGTTAGCAGAGGCAGCAGGGAAAGAAAACAGGAACTTATAGCACATTCAGAATTGGATCAAACCATACTTGGTACATCGATATGAATTTTTTAAAAAATGATAAGAACAAGCTACCTATGACTGAGTTCACATAAGCCCCAAAAGAAATTAATAGGTTGGTTGAAACAACCAAAAGAGGAATATCTGAATCCACGATTGAGAGAGTATTTTTACTATTTGTCATTTATGTTTGCAATCTTGGAATTTTATTAAAACCAGGACTAACTTTGGAAACCTAGAAAACAGTTAAAGCAAAATTTCATTTCTAATATAGATCTAGTTGTCATCATTCTTGCCTGTATCACTTTAAGACCATGCTGTAATGCATTTGATGTGGGACTGCACATTGGGACCACAATGGAAGCTCCAGTTAGTCCAAAAAGAAGCCAACGATATGCTGAGTGGTGTCATGTAGGAAGGATGTAAATCAATATTCTGAACATTGTACTAGCTCCATATCTGTTTCTGAGAGGAATTCAAGGCATTGCTCAAAACTACAAAGACCCATTACCTGCTAGACAGTCTCTCTCCCATACTACGATGGCAGAAATCCACAAAGGTAGTCAGGCTGGAACCACAGCCACTAGGAGGGGTGTGATGGACCATTTCCCAGATCTGGTCCAGTGTGCCACTGTAACCTCCCAATTTCCACTCCTGAACCTTGATTCACTCTGCTTTGCCGTGACCACTCACTCCTGAGTCAGTCCACTCCAGTCTCTTGCATGTAATCAGTCCCAGGCAGTGGGTGCATGCCCCCTGGCTACTCAAACCGACGGTCCCCCAGCAAGCACCCACCACCCCAGTTACTACATGAGGAGCCACTGTCTATGGAGATTGGGAACCACTCCCAACCACCACACACTCAAGTCTGTCCATTTAACAAAGAAATGGATTGTGCCCAGCTTTATTCACTCATACCCTCTAAAGATCCCACAGCTTTAGGTAAAACAACTACTAGTTTATTGATCAGATTATAATTCTAAGTGATAATATGGCAATCATGGCAGAATCACAGTATAAGTAAGCCAGGAGTGACCACATGAAAATAAAAAATAAAATACACATGCTACCCTAATACTTCTACTTAAACTAACTTCTTAGTCCAAACAAGTTTACACTCAAGGGATTCAGCTGCTAGATGTTTGCACAGCCAGTTTCTGCCTGAGGCCAGACAGGGCCCAGATCTTGCTTGAAGTTGTTTCAAGATGGAGAGTCCCAACTCAAAAGCCCCTGAATCTTCCAGGTGTCTATTTATCTCCCTGCTCAACCCCTCCTTTTCTGGGCAGAGGTTATCCCTTTATCTCTTCACAGACTCCTCCGTTAGCATACCTTTGTCCCTTCCAACTAGTCGTTTGCTCACTGCTAGTGGGAGAGACCTCTGTCTGTTCCCTCATCCCTGAGCCATGGAAAACGTTACATGTTTGTTCACAAGTGTGAAGTTGTAGGAAGCATATCATCATAGAAATCATGTCATGTGCATCTATAAAGAGACATTGCATGGTGTAACTGACAGCAAACCATACAATTCCAGTGTATAAGTGAACAGGAAAATCATGTAGTTCATAACCCAGGGTGCACAGATGTGCACACCGTGACAAGGGGTCCTAAATGCTGCAATATACTTCTCTTTTTGGCCTACTAAAAACTGGAATAGTTACCCTTTTGGACACACTGAAAAGTCCATCTTTTCTTCATTAGTATTTAGATAGGTTGGGAGTCTACAGATCTGGAACTAGTTGTTGAAGATCCCTGATGCTAGAGTCTCATGAAAAAAAGTGTCTCTTTCCCTCTCAGAGCTCCTCTTAATAGGAAATACTGATTAACTGACATTTTGTATAGGACATATCCAATTTCCAATTGTGCGTTTTAAAAAAGTTGGGAATTCTAGGTAGGAATAAAGTCAAGTTAATACATGGAGAGCATAAAGTATAACTCTACAAGGTAAGTGTTCAAAGAATGTTATGTTCAAGGCATGTAGACATAGACAAAAGAACACACAACACCCACTTTTAAAAATGCAGACCTGAATATGAACACTTTTAAGATTAAAGGGAATCACTTTGAATTCTATTTTAACCAAATTTGGACCTTGAAATTTGCTTCTCAGGCATTCATCTATTATTCACCACATTAGCAGAACTTCTTTATTCCTCATTAAAACTGATTTCTGCCTATTTTCTGTAGAATAAAAGTATGCAACTCCAAATGCAGAGCAGGGACAGATGAAAAATACAGATCTGTGAGTACATGTAAATATGATTATATGTAATTTTTTTGCCATCTCAGAAATGGAATTACTTTCTCCACTGCAAAGAGCACACATATTTGAGTTAACTCAAAAAACTCACAAAATGACAAAGATTTCAGCATAAATAGGCACACTTGTGACTTTGTAACCAAGTGTGAAAACCCCTCGCAATCTGAGTACATTTGACATTTATTGCAACTATTCCCTGCAGTTGCATGTGTGAACTTACAAGAACCTACTTCAGAATACAGGAGGAATGAACTGGAAAAATGAAGCACAGAGTAAACTGAATTTGAAACCATTACATTTTATACACCCATTTACCTAACTCCATCAAAGCTTATCTTCTTCTAATGTACCCTGCAGTGATATCATGAAGCTAAAGTTGTGAAATAATTAATAGCATCAACCTGAGGTCACAGACAGAAGGCCCTTGCACTGACATGGATTTGGAGGAGGCATAGAAAAGTACTGTGGCGGAAAGGAGTTTGTGCAGGAAAGATTAATTTTAAATACTAGTATCTTCATAATAGTATAAGGAATAGAGATAAAATACTAAACAAGCACACCTGTTATGTTTTTCCTCAAAGCTTTTCCATGCATGGACCCTCATGATAAGTTTTCATGGCATCTGCAAGTTTGTAAATGCACTAAGGGACGTAAACAATTATCAGAACATCCACCCCAACTATGAAAGATAAGTGGTTAGAATGGTTTCATATTCTATTTGAGAAAATTTTGTTAGCCCTTGAAGCAGACCTATTATGATTGAGATGATGTTCCTAGACATCTCAAAGGCTAGATATTCTGAATCAGTTTCCTTTCTGATTTATCAGTTCAAGAGGTTTCTATATTATTTGAAAAGTAGCTGGTCTAGAGACTAACAATCTATTCACATCTAGCAGATAAAAACCCCTGAGAATCAAGAGGAAGCTTTGCTTCACCTCATCACTTCAAAAACAAATTAGTTTACAACTGTAGCTGGTTTCTCTTTTAACATGAGGAAAAAATACATTCTCCCTCTAAATATCTCTCTTTCCTCTTTATGTTACAGCTTTCAGGTACTCCCATGAAAAGAAAAAAAAGCATACTGTCTAAATCACAAAACCCAAAGGTGAAATAACAGGCCAAAATTCCTTTTTGGCTGACTCTTCAATTATAGTAGAGTTCCTATTTATCTTTCACTGGAAAAAAACAAAAAACTATCTGCTTTGATGGCTGGACTCTGATCTGCAATATATAGCTCCAGATTTGTTATGTAAGAGTATGAGGTTCTAAGCCTGTGCTCTTTTATTAGTGGTGTGGCAATGACTATGCTGTTTAGCTAAGGGTTGCTGTTTGACCACACAGCCAGCAGTGGGATTCTTTCTCACAGAATCACAGAAACTGGAAGGGACCATGAGAGGGCATTGAGTCCAGTCCCCTGCACGCATGACAGGACCAAGTATCCTGTTAAACCATCCCAACAGGTGTTTGTCTAACCTGCTCTTAAAAACTTACAGTAATGGAGATTCCACAACCTCCCTAAGCAACTTATTCCAGTGGTTAATCACCCTGACAGTTAAGAAGCCATTTAGCCAGACTTCCTAACTAGGGCTGTAGGAATGGTCTACAAAAAAAACCCACAAAAACAAAGCACAAAGAAAGAAAACCAAACCACCAGACAAAATAAGGATCAAATTGGGCCTCTTTTGGAACCACAAGCATCAGCTTAGGTTCACCACTATTCATTTCCCTGGTCCTACCTCAGTTAGTGGCTAGCACATCTGCTTTATATGCAGAAAGTCCTGAGTTCAAACCCCAGAGGGGTTGGACTAGATGACCTCATAAGGTCCCTTCCAACCCTCTGATTCTATTCTATTGCTCAGCAAATAGTGAGTTGCTAACAGGTGGGGCGCTTCTCGCTTCGCTTTGCCTTGTTGTCACAGATACTGAGGGTCATTCTAACTTGAAAGCTTCAGTAGACATTATGAGGCACCAGAGAACATTTGCTGAGGAGGATCCAGGCCTCATTCATTGCACATAGAAAATCTGGGGAAGGGAGACAACTGGACTCAGAAAACAGGCATGCATTCTTACCAATCAAAATAGTCAAGATAAGTCTCTCTTGATCTTAGAGCATCAGAATTTAGGGTGAGGGTGAAGGGGAAAAAAAAACTATATACTGCAACTTAAACAAAAACACAACAACGAAAACCAAGTCCAGCCTTTCTGGAATGACACACACCATACATATGTTTAAAAAAACAAACAAAAAAAAGGAATTGGGGGGAAAAAAGAAACTGAAAATACAAATATTAAGTACAGAGATGGCTATGAATAAGAATGCTAGACCCATAGTTCCCCAGACTGTACATTGAATAGTTACAAATTGTGATCTAAATTCTTATAATTGTCCAAACTGGACTCCTAAATCTGATCACCTCTAAAATACAAGAAGATTTTGCTTTGAATGCAAATTTAAGCTCTCAAGCTCATCTTTAGTTAAAATTAAATAAGAGCATTTCTACTGCAAGAATATAAAAAAGTTTCTACAGGTCAGAAAATAGTTGGGTTTTTTTGTGGAATTTTTTTTTTTTTAAATTACAGAATTTTTAAAATTTCAGGAGTTAAACTAAGCTGAATGTTTGATTTTAATATAATTTTGGCCTAGAAACTACAGAAGCTGAAACCACATTAGAATTTAATGTTACATGCTAAATACTAGTATTTTAATCCACTGTGCATGTAAAGTGGGGGGGGGCAGGCATTTAATGCAAGCTTCCTACAGAAATGCAAAATGTTTTTAGTAAACTGGGGGGGGGGGTGTCTTTTGCCTTCTAGTCAACTTGTTCACAGCAAGGAATCTGACCTGACACTGAGAGAGAGATGGCATGAAGGAGTCCTTGAAGCATACATCTTCTCTAGGGGGGTACTAATTTGCTTAACATCATACCTCTCAGAAAAGAATTTTAAACATTTATTGTGCCTACTCTAAGGCCTGCAGAAAACTAGTCTGTGTAACACTAATTAGTAATAGATTTTTGCTTATATCATGAACAGCAAACATGAGAGTGATGTCACTAAATGCCGGTAGAACATTCAGGAACAAATTGCTTATGCATATTTGACTGGGGAAATCTCTATTTACAGTATAATACTGACAAGTACTCTGCAGAGGTATACTGTAACATAGCACTGACATTGCAAATAAGGACAGCCACTGACCATTCATTGCTGGCAGCAAAAATTTTAACTATTAGCTATCAAAGGTAAGTAATTTTAAAATGTTAAAAAACACATACCCTGACAATGGACACGTTTGGCCTGCACTTAAGAAGGCCATTAGCTGGGTACTAGCAGGTACAAGTGGCCTGAAACCCAGCAGGGAAACTGCACAACCTGTTGTATGTTTTTTCTTACCAATAGTCAGTACTACCCTCTGCCTTTTAAAATTATTTCTGGTGCTGTAGAGGGACAGGGAGGAAATGTTTTAAATCTGTCTGGAGGTAAAAAGGATTTAACTTGCTATAGTTTATAAAGAAAATTAGAAGAATCAAAAACAAGAAGTGCCACTGTCCTCTACTGCATGGTATCAGACTGCATAGTATCATAGACTCTAAGTCCAAAGGGACCAATATGATAACCTAGTCTGACCTCTGGCACAATGCAGGCCACAGAACCTCGCCTATGCACTCCCACAATAAAACTCTAACATCAGTATCAGAAATACTCATCTTTGTACACAGACCTACACTAATAGCCAGTAGAGATTCTCCTGTAAAATAAGCAGTGGGGGCCTCTTGTTTTGGAACAGAAGAATCTCAGGAGGAACAGTCTTATCTTTTTGCTAAATCAGTCTCCGTTTTAGACAGCAGCAAAAGGAGTCTCCTGAAAATACCTCTTATCCTAGGGGAAAGTACACAATACTGTAAGACAAGGTATCACGAGTCGGAATCTCTAGCACAGTGATGACTGTGAAGTAAAACAGAAATATGAACAAGGCCCACCCAACCCTTTCACCAAAGGAGGCAGGCAAATATCAGCTCCCAGCCATTTTGCAAATGAGAGAACTGAAAATTTGCAAGATTATTCTATGCAGAAATGGATATAAAACTCTGGTCTCTAATATGGCAGATCCAAGCCTCATCTCTTTGGCATGTTAGCTGATATATAATTGTAGAATGTTTCATATTCAGACTAAATTCTATACCTATAAGATTCTATACCTATGGATTCCACAAATGCTTTGTACTTATGCTAAGTTTTATTGTGGAAACTTACTATGAGGTAAAATGCATGCAACTTCTGTTTGCATGTGCAGAACCCGTCAAAAACAATGCTATACGTGAAAAATGGGCTAGGTATGGCCATTATCTTCTAGGAACAATTGTTACAACTGTATTTGTGACTTACAAAATATGCAAAGAAACGAGATAAGAAAAGGGATGACAAGGTTGAGGTAATATAGTGGAATCTGTAAAGCTTCTGTAATAAGAAAGTAGATGGCACCTAAATGCAAGCAGACACCTCCTAGAGGACCAATGGCTGCCCGTAAGGGGCAAAAAGTGGAAGGATTCCGTGAGAGTGGAGAGAAGTTGGAGGCTGAGCGCTAGCTTGGCTGTAGTGTGAGAGAGGAGGGGAGGGCTGGCAGAAGGAAGGGCTTGTGTAGATATAAAAACAAACAAGGAGTCCTGTGGCACTTAAAGACTAACAAATGTATTTATTGCATGAGTTTTGTGGGAGAAAATCTCACTTTGTCATATAGACAGGGGGTGTCTTTGCCCAGGGGCCTGGATGTGTGATGGACACTGCTAGACTGGAGGGAGTGAGAAGTATTTTGGACTTAGGCTCACTTTGTTCCTGAGGACTGGTGGAAACCAAGCAGGGCCATAACTAGCTACCTGGCACCTGGAGCAAGCAGCCCCAAAGGCATCCTGACCCAGCCTGAGGCCCAATCCATCCCCACCCACTGCCAGAACCCCGAACAGGGACATTCTATCTGTCCCATTTCAGACTTGAGGATAATTTATACCTTCAAGTCAGTGGCACTGCTATGGGTTCCTGCATGACCCCACAATATGCCAACATTTTTATGGGTGACTTAGAACAGCGTTTCCTCAAGTCTCATCCCAAAGCACCTTTCCTCTACTTACACTACATTGATGACATGTTCATCATTTGGACCCATGGTAGGGATGTCCTTGAAGATTTTTACAGAGATTTCAACAATTTCCACTCCACAATCAAACTTAGACTGGAACACTCCACACAGGAGATCCACTTTCTGGATGCAACAGTACAAATCAGGGATGGACACATCAACACCACCCTACACCCGAAAGCCTACTGATTGGTATGGTTCCCTACATCCCTCAAGCTTTCATTCAAAATACACCACACGATCCATTGTCTACAGCCAAGCTCTAGGAAATAACTGTATTTGTTCTGATCCCTCTGACAGAGGCAGATGCATTCAGGATCTGTATCAAGCATTCTTAAAACTGCAGTGCCCACCAGTGGAAGTAAGAAAACAAATTGACAGAGCCAGGCAGGTCCCCCAAAGTCATCTACTACAGGAGAAGCCAAAGAAAGGAAACAATAGAATGGCACTTATCACATACAACCCCCAAGTCAGACCTCTACAAGAGATCATTAAGGACCTCCAGCCTCTTTTAAAAGATGACCCCTCACTCTCCCAAGCCTTGGAGGACAGACATTTCCTTGCCTACAGATAGTCCCCAACCTTACTCACCAGCAACTACAGACGTAACAACAAAAGAAGCAAGGAGTCCTGTGACACTTAGAGACTGATTTATTTATCTGTTAATCTTTAAGGCTATGTCCACACGAGAGTTTTATTTTGAAACAACAGCTATTGTTTCGAAATAAAACTTGCCATGTCCACACAACGTTGCATAATTTCGAAATGACAGGACTCCATCATTTCAAAATAATGAGCATTGTTTCGAAACTGCTAAACCTCACCTGCATTCAAAATAGCCATTGTTTTGAAACAACTGTTTTGAAACAATGGCGTTTAGTCACGTCGTTTCAAAACAACGGCTATTTCGGATCCAATGCGAGTTCACCTTCCTCCCAGGGTGCTCAGGGGCCAGGAAGTGCCCAGCAGCCTCGTGCCTCATGCTGCCAGGCTGAGCACGACGAGCATGGCTGAGGCTACTGGTACTCGGGTGCACGGGTGACGCCGGGGATCCGTGTGGACCAGCGTGGAGGCCCGTGCCCTCCTCAGGATCTGGTCCAGGGAGGACATTAGGGTATGCTTCCAGGCATGCCACCGGAACATGGATGTCTATACAGACATCGTGCAGGCCCTGGCACAGGAGGGCTTTGAGAGCAACACCAAGCAGGTGCGCGCAAAAGTCAAGGGACTCCACCAGGACTAGGCCTGGGCCAGGGATGCCAGGCACCTCCACAGGGCAGCAGCTGCCACCAGCTGCCCATTCTATGAGGAGCTCAACATGGCCAAGAGCCCAGTGGCCTGCCATCTCAGCCCAGGGACTCGAGGCCCAGCTGATTGCCACATCCCTGGAGCTGGAGGGGCCCCCTCAGAGGGTGAGGAGCCCACTGAGGTGGGAAGAGCAGCTGGCCCAGCACTGCTCCACCAGGAAGCCCAAAGCTCATCCCCGAAGGGGAGCACCAGACCTCCAGCCCCGAGGAGGACCTGGAGGAGCAGGAGGCAGCCGCCCTGCACGGGACATTGCGCCAGACATCAGGTGTCCCAGTCAGTGAGTGTCCCCCCGCCAAGGCAGGGAGGCCCAGGAGTGCAGGGCATGGGTCCTGATGGGGGCATGGCCCTGGGACTGTGGGGCTCAGGCCAGGGGGGTGGGGTGCACAGGCTCTCCCATGATGCAGTTGGCAGGGAGACATGTGGAGACAGGGCCCCATGTCCAAGCAGGATGGGGGTTCCTCAACACGTTGGTGGCAATAGGCAGATGTGGCAGCATGCAGGGCAGAGACCCTGCAGCCAGCACTGCTGTCACATAGCCTCGAGACGGCCCGGGCCATATGCTGCCGAGGACAGCTCACTACTGTGGATGATGAGGCCACATGCCTCTTGAATGCAGTGTGCACAGCACGCAGTTGGGAATCCTGCTGGCTGTCGGGGCAGGGGTTTGCAGCTCACAGGCTGCACACACCGAGGCCAGTAGGCTGACACTTAACTGTTCTCACTTCTGCCCTGCAGCTTGTCCGCCCACCCGCCGGTCTTCTCTCGGAAGCCTGCTGCCGACCACTAGGCGCAGGAGTAGAGCCTGCCTGACCCAGGATGACATCCTAGCCAGCATGCTGCAGCTTGGCCAGCAGGCCAAAGAGTCATTCCAGGCCTGGCATGTCGAGCAGGGCAGGTGCCAGGATGCCACTGTCCGGCACCTCCAGTGTGCTGCTGATACCAATGACCGTGTCATGGTGGCAATGGAGTGCCAAGTGACTGTGCTTGACTGCCAGGTGACCACACTCAATCGCCTGGCGACGGCACTTGAAAACATCCATGCCACGGTCCAGCATATTGGGGCACACCTTGCCCCCCAGCAGGAGACTGACCCTGCTGCTCCCAGGGACCCAACTGCCCCTTGCTGCTGGCACCCCCGGACCCGGGATGGCCTTGGAGAAGGCCGTGGGGCTGCAGGCCATGCCCCAAGGTTGGCTCCCCTCAATATCCCCCCACTTGTCCCCAAACCCCCACCCCAAATACCCCATCCCAGTTTAGTGCCCCCACCCCATATCCCCTGTCCCAGTTTAGTTCCCCCAGTTGTGCCCCCACTCGACTCTTCCTGCCTCCCCAGCTCCGCCTTCCCCGACCCCCCTGTTTATTTAAATAAACCAGTTCACCAACGTTCACAGTTTTTCCTGAGTGTTTTATTGGGGTTCAGTTCAGGGTGTGGGTCGGTTGGGTGAGGGCTGGCTGGTGTAGAATGGGGGAGCAGGCAGTGTGGTGGGGCTTGCATGGTGATGTGGGTAGCATCGAGTATCCCTCCACATTTTGGAAAGCCCAGGTCAGCAAGGCTGGCGATGGTGTCCTGCAGCACCCCCAGAGTGATGACGCGTGGCAGCAGAACTGTGCTGATGGCATGGGTGACCTGCAGCAGCACTTCCCCAACGGTGGACCTCTCAACGCTGAAGAGCTGGGCAATGGACCTGTGGGACTCGGGAGTGGCCATCTTCCAGAGATGAAGGGCCACGCTCTTGTCCACGGGGATGCCTGCCCTCATCACCATGTCCCTTCGGCGCAGGACTGGGGTGAGCTTGGCAATGAGGTGAGTGAAGGTCTCCCTGCTAACCTGGAGGCTCCTCGTCCAGCACTTGTTGCTCCAGGTTCACTGGAGAACCCGCTTCCACCACTCTGTGCTGGTGCTCAATGCCCAGATGGGCTCTGGCACAGAAAGGGGATGGGGAGCTATTGGTGCTGAGAGAGCCACTGAGATGATGGTCCAGGGCTCAGCCCCAGGCTCATCAGGCTCAGGGAAAGTGTGTCCCACAGCAGGGCAGCACCCTGCAGGCTAGCAGTGGGTCTACCAAGTGCTTGAGGATGGTATGGGAGCCAGGGAGCATCCATAGCCATCTCTCTTGCAAGCTCTTGGGGGTCACAATGGACAAGGAAGGGTCATCAGTTCGTGCTTTTAGGCAATTGGCTGGCAACATGGCCGGCAACATGCCCACCAAGATGGCCCAGTGAGCCGGCCATGTTGCCACACCTCCCATGCTGCCCCTCTCCTAAAATCGAAATAGCAAGTCCACACACAGGGTGTGCTATTTCGATTTAGGGGTTTCTCTTATTTTGAAATAAAATAAAATAAAATTTGAAATAAAATCCCTGGGTCTTTTCCTGGGCCAGGGGCATTCCTGATGGCTGCCCCTTTGGAACTTGGCAAGACCTAGCAACAGAAACATTAAAGCAGGCACATACCCCTGCAACAAACCACATTGCCAGCTTTGCACACATATCTGCACAAAAGACACCATCATAGGATCTAATCAAGCCAGCTACTCCATTAAGGGCTCATTCACCTGCTCATCCACCAATGTGATTTATGCTACCATGTGCCGGAAATACCCCTCTGCCTTATATATTGAACAAGCAGGACAGTCTCTGCGCAAAAGAATAAATGGGCACAAAACTGACATCAGAAGTCACAACACTCAAAAACCAGATGAGCACTTCAATCTTCCTAATCACTCTGTTGATTGCTTGTTCACAGCTGTGCTCAAGCAAGTCAGTATGACATCAAGACTTCAAAGAGAAACTGCAGGATTGGCACTGATATGCAAATTTAATTGTGTGAAAGCAGGATTAAATCTTGACTATGGATTCTTCTCTCACTACAATAGGTGATTTGACCTCTCCTTGCTCTATGTGCTGTTTCCCAGTGTTTTAATCTTAACAACTGCTTTGATTTGCTGTTTCAGTATGATCTGATCCCATCGCTTACACTTCCGTGCATTTATTTTCCTGCCATGCTCTAAGTTCCACCATGTTTAAAGTGTTTGATGAAGTAGGATTTTCTCCCACAGAAGCGCATGTGATAAATAAATTTATTAGTCTTTTAAGTGCCACAGGACTCCTTGCTTGTTAAGTTGACATATGACATGAAAAAGTTGTTGTGTGGGGACAACTCACAATGTTGAAAATGGTCAAGTGAGCATGTCACAATGTGTTTTTATGTTTAGTACAGGCAAGTGAAGCCACAGACAGGCCATTTGTTCAAACAATCTCATAAATTTACCAGCTTCCCACAGCTAGCCCCTAAGTTACAGATATTTAAGTTGTGAAAGCTACCATGAGTTGTAGTATCCCTGAGTCTGCTGACATGATAAAGAATTTTAAAAGTCTACATAGAAGTGGGAGGGAGGGAGTGTGCTGAGGCAGTGCACACCAAGAATAATAAAAACCTAATGATTAAGTATTTCCACCATAACTGTTGGAGGGGGTTGATTTTTTGTTATTTGAGGTGAGGTTGTTTTTTTTTTTGTTCTTTTTTGGAAGAGTAGTAATTGAGAGTCACAAGCAGGAGGGGAAAGAGGGGGCTAGGAAGACAAACAGGCACAAGTGAAGTTCTCTAGAACCTGAAAGGCAAAGAGCAAATGACAACATGAACTCCATTGCGGATCTTGATATGCAGATCTAGTTGATCTGTGAAATATTCACATATTGCTGTGAGGGACACTATAGAAAAACTTAAAATAATTAGATACAAAAGATCCAAAGTATTCTAGTCAATATATATTTACTGCTAGGTGCTTATATAAGTTTTGTTACCTGCTCTCCCATATAATTTGTGGTTATGAGAACAATTCTGTTGCCTTTCAAAAAAAAAAAAAAAAAAAGATACCTGCAAACATTCTAAGCATTGAAACTTTCTACCTTTTTGAAGTGATGAAAACAAACACCTTGGTGAGGCTCATGAAACTATTAAGGTTTTGTGGCTTGAATTCTAAAACCTACTAATTTTTGGCACAGAAAAAGGCAATAATCCTCACTGAAGGTAGCAAAATGTAAAAGCTAGAGCTGAAGTTTTTTAAAATAGCCATTTTTGAATTATCGTAGAATTAAGAATCTAAAAATTGTCTTAACTTTATGCTCAGATCAGTCAGAAGTCACTGTAAGAGTTTCTATTCAACTTTTCACTTCTGATTTGAGACCAAGCATGAAAATTTAGCTCCAAAGGCAAATTGTATATGTGACTGAAAACAAAGGTCTAATTGCAAAAAAAAAAAAAAAATCATATGGCACTTTTCCAATGTCCCTATAATTAGGACTGTGCAATATTTTCCACCCAAAAGGTTTTTTTTTGCTGAAAATGCAGTTTTGATTAGATCAAACATTTTGCACTTTTCTGTCACTCAGTGAATTGTTTCTGTCAAAATTAAAATAAAGTAAAAAATGTTGAAAAGGGCTCATTTAGCCATTTACAAAACTTGTTTCAAATGATCAGGCTAGCATCACATAGCAGCAGCAGCCACCATCATTTCCTTATAATCCTTAACTCAGTGTTTAAGGCACTCATCTCTGGGAGATGGGGACCAATGTACAAATCCCTACTATGGGTCAGGGACAGGGACTGGCAAATTTCTCAGGTGAGTACATTAACTCCCAGGCTACTGGGTACCTGGAGGTGGGTCTCTCTTGTTAGATCAGTTCCATTTTGTTTAAACAATTTTCAGAGGAGCAAGAACTGGAACCTAGGTGACATCCTCTCTCCTGAAGCTGAGTGCTCTAACCACTAAGTCAGAAGGAAATTCTCTCTACCTGGCTCAGTGATTACTCAAGCATTATCGCAAGCTTTCCTAAACCAGATGGCAATCTTAGCTTTTGTTTTTAGTGCAAATTTCTAGCCCTTATGATTGCAGAGAAAAGCTTGAAATGGGAAGTGAGTGCACATTAATGCTTTAGAAACCAGAAGGCAAAATTCTTTTTATGATTTTTTTTAATCTCACAAATCTTTTGGGCCTCTCATGATATTTGAATAACTGGGGTTGGCAATACTGGATAGGAACAAAACAACAGACAAGCCTAACAGCACGTACCTAATTATTTCTCTGAGAATGTAAATTCAAAACCAGATCTGTTTTCTACAATTTTTTTTCTCCTTTTCCTCTTTCTCTAGAATCTAACAGGAATGAAAAGTGCACCTTTATTAACTGTGAGGCACACTCCTTTAATGACAAAAAAAATCCATTCTCCACTGACATAAACCATGCCTTCTATAATAACTACATATATAAGGTATAAGAAGTTAAAAGCAGTTTAGTGCAGGTTAAGAAAATCCTGTTCATGGTAATAGTTTCATAGCAAAAGTAACTTTTTTGTAGCTGATGAGAGAGACACTTGAACACATTATGACAGGTCTAAGTATGATCTCTCTTGTTCCCAGACAAAAATATTGCTTTATTATGCTTATATATTTTCTAAACAGTTTTGCTGGTGTGATCACGGTAATGAGACTGCAAAAGGCACAAAGTACTCTCACCCCACCCCAAACAAATGGAAATTTCCTGCATCCTTACTAGTTTCTTTCAATCTCTGTCCCTCTGATGGGGCTGTGTCCGTATCCTGCCACAAAGCTCAAAGATGTGGAGTTGCGTTCCAAACTTACCCCATTCATAGGCTTTGGCTTCATTGGTAACACAAACTGCTTGAGGCTCAGAGTCACTGCTTCCTCCTTTACATTCTGGGGGTTAACAAAGCATGCTTGCCACAACAAATTGGCAGAGTTTCAGCAAGCTTCACAAAAGATTTTAACACCTTCTAATAAGATGGCCAACAGAAATGCCATTCACCCTATCACACCCCCCAACCTTTCTATGTTAGTCATTCCACTGAACTGGGCCCTCTTTCTGTTTCCGCTTCTCCACTGTGCTTTCACAGGGCACTATCCCCAAATTTTCCTGCACTTTTAAAGTGCCACAACTTCCCAACAGGAGTTGTCGAAATTTTGAGGTCACCTATTATTTTTATGACAAGTGTGTGTTTATCTCCATTTCTTCTCATTTTACTGTGTTTTGTATCCCTCTCTCACACATCCATGTTTCAGACTCTTCCCACAACTCCTGCACCACTGTTTTTCATTATTCTCCTCTGCCCTTCAACTCCTGGGTCTGCCATCTCATTGCCTCCCACATTTGTGTTTCAGTCTCTGTCTGCCAGACCTCTCCCCACACCCTCTGCATCCCGTGTTTCATTTAATACCAGTAATCTGGCTGCTTTGAAAGCATACCAGGATAAGAAATATATGAAAGCAGTTTACAAAAAATTAAAATAAAAAAAATTCCTATATCATTGTCCTTAAATTATACAAATATTTCTTGAACAGAGGCACAAGCTTAATAAATTCCAGGATTTTTTGGTTTGCCTCCATCTAAGTTTGGAATAGCTTGTGTGTAATTTACTATGTGTTTGAGGGCTGGAAATTTTTAGAAGAATCAACTGTATGTGTTAAGTATGCACATGAAAATGTTATAAAGAATATTTGGAAAGATTATTAAATAAGTCAGTTCAAACATAAGACAATGATATTTCATATTTTGATTGACATATGCAGCTATTCAGTTCTCTAACCAGGATTTCTCTTATTGTACACTCTATTACATAGCATGCCTCCCACAATGACCTTCAAAAGGACTTTCTTAACCATTTGGGCATCTTGAATATATTTAATAAAGCAACATTTGTATATTTTAAAGGAAAAATTTGTACTATCATATCCTGACACATTACTGAAAAATTATGATCCTGCCAGAAAACTTCTGGCATTTACAGGATGAAGGAAACAAACATCCCAATATGTCAGATTTTTATTTTAAAATACATAATCTGACATTTTTCCACATGCTAACAATTTTCAGCACGTTACACCAAAACCTTTGGTACCATGCACTGCTAACAGTCTTATAGGTCCCATCCTGCAGTACACAGTGGCCAAATTTTCACATTTTGTAAATATGCACCCACGATTTTATATACAGAAACCAAATGGAATGTTATGCCCAAATATGCAATAGGTAGTGTGCAAAAATGTGGGAGCACTTTTGTACACCCCGTTACATGCACACAAATCAAAGTTGCCTGTTTACCTATAGTTATGCAGGCATTTAGCCTTGGCTGAAACACATCAGGGATTTGCACAGTTAAGATAGAGGCATGCAAAAGTGTGCATGTACAAATTTAAAAAAATGAGTATTTCTAGCTGCATAATTTCAGTTTCCGAGTTGAGACTCCTTCGAAAATTTAGCGTGTTAGTTGCAGGTCCAGCTCAAGGCCCCGGGGCCCTTGAGGCTGGCCACTCTTATGCCCCTCTGTAGCCAGAGATTTCTGCCATATAATCATTTGAATGTAAGTTTAATGTATCAAATTAATTTGTCAGTGGAGATAGCAAAAGGCAAACTGATAGTTTTTTAGATCTTAGTAAAACTACAGGTATTCCAGAGAAAATAGTTAAGTAGCGAATATAGCATTCAACAGAATGGTAGCTAGGATCGTGTCCATACCTCAGTCACCTCCCCAGGATCATGGCCATACCTCATTTACTCTCTAAGGACATGTCCAGGCATGTAGATGACATGACCTGTTCATGACCTGACTCCCCCTCCCATTCAGATGAGTCATCTGTCTTAGATGTACAAGTCATTGGCTGAAATGAGTCACGTGATCTGGTCACAGGGGCAGAGTTGACCTTTAAAGTCATATAAAAGGCGCATCGGTTGAAGCAAGGATTTGGAGATCAGCTCCCTACCCAGAGGGTACACCAAGGGCCTGAGCAACGCAGCTAACTGAGTCCTGCCTTTATGCTCAGCAGTCCAAGGTGGGGGACAAAAGGGTTCAAACCACACAGCTGAGTCTTGCCTAAAGGTCTGAAACTCTGAGTCTCACCATCTCTGGAAAGGCACCGGTTTTGCTGAAGGGTCTGAACCAATCAGCTAATTGGGTCCTGACCCAAGGTTCAGATTCCTGAAGCTCTAGTATACAGTTACTGGTACACTCAAGCTATTAAACTCCATTGAAGCTAGCACTGGACCAAAGTGGCGCCTAGATACAACTCCTTATCTGTGAGTCTTATTGAGCTCATAGAGACACTGTAGCTCTGTTGCTGAGGAGACTGGGGAAAGGTAACAGCACCAGATAGAGTGAGACATAGAGCGAGTGAGATAAAGAAGAGATTTCTCCCTGTTTTCAGTAAGAAAAGGAACCTAGAAGGGTAGCTAAGTTATTTTAGAAAGCAGGATACCAGAAAAACTGCAGTCACCCAGAGAAGCAGCATGCCAGCTGAAAGAACAGCAGAGACAGCCAGACCAGAGAAGCAGGCTGCCCAAAGTCAAGACTGCTAGAACAAGCCCGATCCTGACCAGACCAGCTGCTGCACCTATCAAAAGTGCAGAGCCGAGTACAAAAACTAAGAGGTTCCTGAGGTGTTGTGAGTAAGAGAGCGTATGAAGCGGAGCCAGGGTGGGGTAACTGAAAAAGATCTCACTCTCCCCATTCCACAAGTGACTGGCCCTCACTTGTTGAAAGTTATAATTTATTAAGTGTTTAGGTATTTGTTAGGATTGTTGTTCTTAATTTACTTGTTTATTGTTAAGCGTGTGATGTATATGTAATTATAAGTAATGTAACCCAGCAGAGCAGTATTCCATTCTAAACTGTCATTCTGTAATGCTCGCTATGCTGTATAATTATTGAATACATATTTTCAGCTTCTGAATCTCACTATAATTCTGTAATCTTTAAATAAATGTTAATACCTGTTTTCGAAGAATTCATTGCTCTGGGTCTGCTCTTGATTGGTGGGCTGTAGCTGTATTTTCCGCTAGGGGATTTTACCCATTTAGGCAGCACTGGTCCCACCCTCCTATCTCAGAACCAGGTGAGAGATTGGAAATCTTTGTCTCAGAGCTGAGCTATCCCAATAAAGAGATTCAGGCTCTGAGGTAACACCTCCATCACTGTGGTAGTGCCCAGTCTGGGGGTGGGGGGAGGGAAATCGGGTGCCCCAGCCAGCACTGGGGGTGGGCAGGATCCATGGCTAAAGAGGATCTGGGGCCCATGGCCTGACCAGCACCGTGGCAGCCTGGTGGTGCTACTGGGGGGGCAGGGGAGGGTGCAGGACAGACCCCAGCCAGCTACCAGGAGACCTCAAGCCAGAGGCCACAGTGCTCCTGTCCTGCTCCCAGGCTGGCTGACTTGGAGCAGACTAGCCAGCCTGGGGATGGTGTGGGCAAGCCGATGGTGGGCAGCAATAGCACACTGTTTGGCCATAGCCAGATTCTGGCAGGCCCACACGGCCCACCTTTAGGCTGCAGCCTGGGACTATAGCCCCTAGAAGCCTCTGCCTTAATCCTGAATAGTTGAAAAAGTAACTTGTGAAAGTAGGAGATGATAGGAGTAGGGAGATGCACAAATGCAAAAAAAGTTGGTTTTGGCGAGACTAAGAGCAAAACTTGTGGGTATTTACGAACTTCTGCAGTCAAGGCTTCTAGTCCTAGTGACTAAACACAGGTCACAGATCAGGACACAACATGATTCTCCATCTACTGTACCATCTCCCTTTCATCTTAGATCTCACGGAAAATGCCTTTTTCTGTCTCGAGTTCTTCTTCTCCAATTTTACCCTAGATCCCTTCCAATCCAGCATCCACCCCTTGCAGTCTACTAAAACCTTGCTTAGACATTCAAATGACCTCTTCCTAACCAATGCTCAGAATTAGGCCTGGTCTACACCAGCCATTGATTTCAGCAGCAGTCAACAGAAGATACACAAGCTGCATACAGTAACTTCCATATCTCCAGTCGACTTCCTGATATCATAAAATTATAGGGTTGGAAGGGACCTCATGAAGTCATCTAGTTCCACCCCCTGCTAAAAGCAGAACCTCTCCCACTTAATCATCTCAGCCAGGGTTTGTCTAACCAGGCCTGAAATGTTTCAAAAAAAGAGAGATTCCACCACCTCCCGAGGTAACCCATTCCAATGCTTCACCACCTTCCTACTTACTGCAAGTTCCAAGGGGTAGTCATGTTAGTCTAGTTCAGCAAAACCAACAAGGAATCCTGTGGCACTTTTTAAAATGAGCATATTTACCTATTACATGACAAAATGGGATGTTTTCTCACAAAAGCTCATGTGATAAATCTGTTCATCTTTAAAAGTATCACAGGACTCCTTGTTTGTTCTTACTGCAACATCCCCACTGCACTGTGTCAACAGGAAATGCTTTCTCTTGCCATAGCACTACCCTGTTTGCTAGGATGGTCTTAATAAATCAACTTATGATGACTTCTAGGTTTTATTGAGTGTATCTTCACCCATTTCACTTTGCTAAACCAGCAGTGTAAACACGGCCTTCGTGTTCATCCTCAGCCTGGATCTGCCGACCCAGAGAGATGATCTGAATAAATTTGGCAGATCCCTTCTGCATAACATATTTAAGACATGGCTTTTCCTACCCATCCATACAGCTACTCTCATCCAGGTTCTGGCCCAGTGTCTCTATTACTGCAACATCCTTTTCTCTAGCCTTCACAAATGCAACCTTGCTCTGATCATATGCATTCAGAATGCTGCTATAAAGCTCATATCCACTCAGCCCGTCCTGCGTCCCCTTCATGCTGAGGAGACACTCCCTATAAACATCTACAAAGTTATCTCATTATCCTCCTCCAAAACCCACAGACTCTTTATTGCCATGATGTCTGCAAAAAACTTGACAACAGTTTGACTGCTTCTGTGCTGAGACTGCCAAATCTCATTCTGATCAATATTGTCTAATTATTTCCTTGACTCCCTCATCTATTGTCTTATATGTCTATTTATAAGCTCTCTGAGACAGAGACTTCCTTCTTTAATTCTGTGTTTGTACAATGCTTGACACAGAGGTTCCTAGTACAAGCAGGGCTCCTAAGTGCTAAGATAAATAACAAAAGTGGAACCTGTACTCAATATGATGCAATTATGACATGCAATTGACAGTGTGCATATATAAACCAGGATGGACGCTCCACTCTTTGAATTCTAGCAGTTGTTAGGCACTAGACAATACACAAATTACTACAAAAATGGTAAATTATACTAGTTTGTAGGTACCTTTACACCAACCATGTTCAGTAAAGCTTGAATTCCTCTACATACAATGAGTTTTTAATGTCATGTATTATTATGCATTATCTTAATCAAAAGATTAAAAAACTCCAAGCACAATTATTACACATACACATTCATTTTAAAAACAAGTTTTATTCCTCCTAGAAGCTGGACTCAAGAAACTACAAGTTATTGATTTATAACTCATCACAGACTATATTAAGCATGATTATGTGTAGCTACTATAATGCAAGCTACTGTGTTGTGTATTTTTATGGGGGACAGTCCTGGAAGGTGCTGAACACCCTCAACTCCAAATGACTTTAATAGGAGGTTTGAGTGTTCTATGCATCCCAGCTAGTGCTCATGTTGCCTTGCAAAACTGAGTCCCACATATGGCCCAAATTTATTTTTCGTGGAGTTCTAAACAAGATTCTAATGGAGAGCCCTGTGCCACTTTTACAGACCAAAAAAAAAAAAAAAAAAACCTCTTTATCACATAAGCTTTCATGGGAGAAAAATCCCACTTCATCAGACAATGAAGTGTGATTTTCTCCCACGAAAGCTCATGCAATAAATAAATTGGTTAGTCTTTAAAAGTGCCACATGACTCCTTGTTTTGCTGAACTAGACTAACATGACTATGCTTTCTGAACTTGTCAAATGGAGATTCTGTTATTCCATAATCTGTTCTCTCATTTTTTCTTTGGTGAAACCCACTCCATCTGGACACTTATTATGTAGAGCTATAATAACTATATCAAAAAAATGTAAAAACACCAAGTGTGATGGTGTACCTGGCATAATTTGATCTATTAGTGTGTCATCTATGAATGCTAGCCATTACACTCTGCTGTGTACTAACCGTACAATATTAATTGCCCAAAATGTTATATCTCATTTATTACAGAATAAGCAATTTGGCTTTAATAAGAAAGGTGACATTCTTTTTTCTCATTTGCTGCTAAGTAAATATTTAGGATGAGGTGGTATGGAGCCAAGAGTACCAAGACACAGGCTACTTACTGGAGTCCCCAAGTGCATCCCAGTGGTGCATACACTGCTATTCCCCTTTGTGGGTGGAAGCTTATTTCCCTCTCACAAGGAGTAAGACTAGACCTCCTGAGGCTTAAATTATGCTTGGCCTTTCCATGGGTTGGACAAGGGGAAAGTACAGAATTTGGACATTAACAACAAAAATATCTTAATCGACACTTGAGAGACTCTGCTGGATAAGGAAAACCAACTAGTCTGTTTCTTAAATAGCATAAGAGTCTTCTAATCCTTCATCTACAGATGAGAGACAAGCTCCAAAGAGGTACCTGTGTGAGTCCACTTCAGCAAAACAAACAAGGATTTCTGGGCACTTTTAAAGTTTTTAAAGTTTTAAAGACTGTTAGTCTTTAAAAGTGCTACAGGACTCCTCCTCTGTTTAGATGCGAGGCAGTTGACTTTTACAACCAGGAAACAAAATGATGTTGGATGAATGGCAGGAAAATCAAACATCACTCACCATGTATCACCCTTAAAATTAAAACATAAAAAACAACAAGAAGAAAAATGGTGACTGAGGGCACATTAATTTCAAAAAGGAAGAGATTTTAAGTGAATATACTTTGCTAGATTGCAATAAACTAAAAATCCATTCACCAAGAGGTTGTTCCCTCCATATTTGATTGGATCATCAACTCTAAAATATCTGATTTATCTGAACACAGAACTAATACTAGGTCTTACTAACTCAGAAATAAGGTCCAACCTTTATTTTCATCAGATGTTTCACAATAAGCAATCACAGGACTAAACAAATAGAGCCTTGTGCGGATACAAAAATGTGGAACTGCATCCGATCCACATCCGCTCAGTGATAATGTTAATCCGATCTGAAATCCGCATGCCAGGGTTTAGTTGCATCTGTAACCTCAGCTGCAACCAAGCTTGGGCTCACATACAACTTTTCAGCCTTTCATTGGTTCATTCCTCATATGGGTCCTACCCGCTTTTTCCTTTCCTGTTTGTGGTTCGCAAGCTGTGCTATCAATCAGATTTCTTTGCCCACCTACAAAATCTCTGATTGACAGCAGTGGCTTGCGAACTGGAAGCAAGAAAAGGAAAAAGCGGGCAGGGAAATAAGCCAATCAAGGCCAGCAGGGAGTCTCCAAGTCCCACCTTGAGACTCTGATTGGCTGGTAGATCACAATCTAGGATTGGCCAGAGCACTTCCTGGTTCCCCTACATGCTGCCGACACACTCAGTGCAGCAGCTTCAGCAACGGATCGCACTGTGATAAGCTAACAATAGAAGCTGCATCTGTGAGTCAATCCGCAGCAATGGGTCTGTGGTTATCCGCACCTGCACCTGCGGATGTGGATACCTGCGGATCTGCAGCGGATACCCGTGGATTTGCAGGGCTCTATAAACAAACCCAGTCCACAGCACACTAAAGTGTACTACTGAACAATTAAATTGGATGTGGAACCCAGATTTCCTAGTTTAATTTTAGATCAAGAAATGCTTTTAAGACATTAATTTTCACTCACAACACCCTTGTAATGTAGGCAAGTCTGAGACATTTCTCTGCTTCCTTATGTGAGCTCAGAAGTTAAATCATTTCTATGAAGTTACACAGCAAGTTAGTAGCAAAGCAGGAGAGAATTGTTTTTCCTTTCATTCCCAGTCATAAAGTTTAGGTATTATAAAGTGTTCCCTTTCATGCTATAAAAAGCCATTAATAGCAACTTCTTCACTGGACAGACCTGTAAGCAAAGAATAGCAAATATTGTGCTGAAAACAAACATTCTGCCGGACAAATTCAAAAATCCACATTTTTTTAAAAAGCAAGTACTGTATATTACTTTTGTTGTACCTGTTAATAAAAAATGAATACTAATGCCTCTAATAACTATTCCATCATTTATAAATGGCATGAAGTCCTTAAAATTTTGATTTTTTTAAGAGTTGAATTACTGCATCTTAAAGAAATTTTGCTGTGTATACAAATATACCTATGTTTTTGGAAAACTTGGAAACATCATCTTTGAAATTGCTAATAAACCTCATCAGCTTCTTAAAACAGTCTGATATCTAGGATCAGCAAGAAGCATAGACTACTTTTAAAATGGTTTTCTAGTACAGTGACGATCTATTCTTTAGCAAAATGTTATATTTTATAGCTTGTCCTTAAGCTTATCCTAAATATGCCTTTATAGAGTATTGTGACATATCATGGCTTAATAATGAAGAACAGTGTTACAGCTAAATTTAACCAAAAAGAATTTGATCATTATCCATAGTTGTCAAATTTTCTAGCTCTCAGCTAGATAGCTCACACAGTGTGTGAATGCAAATCACTAATGCAGTCTTGTTTATATTGCAAGCATTGCTTGGATATGCATTAAGCCAAGACATTGATACATGTCTCTCACTATCAAATAATTCCAATAGCCCTTTATTAACTATTTTGATATGAGCCATATAGAGAAGGCAAGAAAGCCTTATTATTATATGTCTATGTAAAAATAAGTATTGCAGTTTCTATTACAGAGGTAATAAGCAATCAAAAACACATCAGCAGAGCATGGAAAAAGTGCAGATGCTGCAATGTACAAGAAGCTGAAATATTTCAAATTCCAAAATCAAGCAAAAGCTATGAAAAAAATATTAGTTCTATGGATGTTGCTTCAAAACAATAAATTACATTTGTCTCTAAGAAGGTACTCAAATTCTTTACTATAAAGAAAAAGATAAGTGCTGATACAAAACTATTCACTGAAAACGTTCAGCGTGATCTACAACGCTCAACATGCATGGAGAACAGATTTTTCAAAATGAATTACAATAAGCACCAGTTAGTAAACTGCATAATTTGATAGATGAAAAAGGCTATGCAGTCACTTAGGCAGGAGAAGATGTTGTGTAGTTTAATCAAGCATGGATTTGGACAAACATTCAAAATCTGCCTAAACCGAATGCTGCTGTGTGTGGAGTTTGGATTATCTTTTTCAAGGGCAAAGGAAGCCTCAGGAGAAAAGCTCTGACTGCAAAGTGCAATTAGGAAGTTCAGCAGTTATCTTCACTCAGAATTGCAGATATCCTTTCACAAGATTGGGATTTTACACATTTAACAATATGTGTAGAAAACTGCTGTAACGATTCTACTTAACCCCCTAAAGTTTTGTACGCCTAATTATTTTAAATTGAAGTCCATCTGCAGAAATAAGATCCAGAAATTATAAATGGAAGTGAAAACTGCCACCATTACAAAAGAAACCCCAAAATTATTCTCTTTAACCACTGATGATAAAACAAAAAGCAATGGGCTTAAGTTACAGCAAGGGAGGTTTAGGTTGGACATTAGGAAAAAACTGCTAACTGTCAGGGTGATTAACTACTGGAATAAATTGCTTAGGAAGGTTGTGGAATTGCCATCACTGGAAGTTTTTAAGGACAGGTTAGAAAAAACCCAACGAGGATGGTTGAAGATGGTACTTGCTCCTGCTATGAGTGCTGGAGACTGGACTCCAATGACTCCTCATGGTCCATTTCAGTTACTATGATTCTATTTTAGACCCATCTATAGGGGTCTTACGGCTGCGAGAATAACAAAATATTCAGAGTAGTCAAATATTGTCCATAAACAGAGGAGCAAAACATCTATGGAGACAAAGTGAGTGAGGTAACATCTTTTATTGGACCAGCTTCTATTCATGAGACAAACTTTTCAGATACACAGAGCTCTTCTTCAGGGTTACATATACCTATTGCAACATGTGTACCTCATCCAGTGCACTAAATGCACCAATGGCAACTATGTGAGTGAAACAAGGTTCACTAAACTCTCAAATTAATCCACACAGAAGAATTATAAGACAACACAACCAGTCGTCGATCAGGGGCCGCAGGGCTCCTGGGCTTCCCCACTGGTGGACGCCCCCCACTGGAGGGCTGCCAGAAGGCCAGCACTTGCAGAGGGTGGCTGGGGCCACAGGCTTGCCACAGCCTGGCTGGTTGCCCCTGTGGGGTGGGGGGCACTGACTACCGCGCATGGTTCAACTTCCAGTGTGGTTTTGGGCTGTACCAGAGCCTGTACCTCTCGAACGGCAGTCAGCTCTCCCTCTCCTGCAGCAACCAGCCTGCCCCACCCCTGGGGGTGGAGTGACTGGCCCAGGGGCAGGGGAAAATGGCAGAGTTTGGCCTCTGGGCTGGGGGCAGATCAGCCAGCCCAGAGGCAGGGAGGGAGCTCAGAGCTCGGCCTCAGGCCAGTCAGCCCCACTCCCCTTCCCAGTGCCAGGCTGCCAGCACTGCAGAGTGGCCCCTGGGCCCAGACAGTAATCTGCCCTGAACACCACCACATCAGCCATAGGTGAACACTGTTTACAACAGGCAGTCAATCTATACCTGGCCTCTCAGTCCTCAACATCAAAAAAAATCTGTACAACAATTTTAAAAGACAAACCTGGGAGCCTCCAGTTCATAATTTTGCTAGACATTAAAAATAATGGATTTCATACAGACTCTGAATTTATGTTTACTAAAGCCATCTGTAACCCACCATTTTTTTCTCCTTATTGCAGAGGTGTTAACTAGCCACTTCACCTGGCATGTTCTTGTACAACAAGTGTTAACTACTTATAGTAAACAATCTGTTCCATCTTGTATTTAGCTGTGACACTTTGAGTACCTTTCTCAGGCCTGATGAAGAGTTTTGTGTAGCTTAAAAGATTGTCTCTCTCACTAACAGAAGTTGGTTCAACAAAAGATAATACCTCACCCCTCTTCTCTCTCCAATATTTTGGGTCCAACACAGTTAACAGAAGATGGTGAAACAACAAAAATATCTTTAGAAGTTATTACACCATTTCATGTTGTCTCTTCCATTACTAAAACATCAGGACATTAATGAAAGGTCAATATTTGAACTGCTACTAGCTCCAGGGCTGTTTATGATTCTGTGACACAGACTATGGCTTTTTATTTAACAGAAAATCTTCCTCATGATGGAGTCGTATAATATGTTCCAGGAGAATCATAGAAGCACTATTCAATGTTTGAGAACTGTATGTGCATACTTAGACAAGAGCTATGTGATCATTTAGATCAGTGTTTCCCAAACTGTGTTCTGCGGAACACTGGTGTTCTGTGTGATGTGAACAGGTGTTCTGTGAAAAAATGTTGATGCTAGTGATTTTTCCTTTTAAAATATTAAATATGAAATTTGTGTGTATCAAAAATACTAAGGTATTTAAATAGTATTTAGGTTGCAGATATATTAATATTTAACATATTCACAATAGTGCAGTTGTTACTATGTGACATGATGAAACATGCCTTTTTTAAATCAACTTCTGAGCAACATATGCAGTGACTTTTGATATGAAACACCCCCACCCCCCCCAAACCACAATGTATGTGTTCTTTCAGTGTATTCCAAGCCCCAAAGTGTTCCACGTCCAAATTAGTTTGGGAAACGCTGATCTAGATGCATGTACTTAGCCAGGTCTATTGACTGCAGTCATTTTCGAACAGCTCACCTGGGTTATGTATTAATTTGGAAAACCACATCTGTAAGCCTTAACTCCCAGAGTGTGATACTGATGTAAAGCCAAGAGGTAATTTATACCTGCAGAAGTGGGGGTATACTTGTATAAATAACATGCTTAGTTTTGCAAGACTCCTTCAAATGGTTAAAGATGCACATGTTCAGCAGAACCTCTCAAGTGGCCATCAGTATTGCTCCCTCAAGTATAAGAGTTTGGAAAACTGCATAGGTAGCCATATTGTAAATGAGACTATTGTTTCATTATCACAGAAAATAACCACAACAGTTAGAAATTGGAAACCCCCCCCCCATTAATTCACTTGTCCAATTACTACCAATGTGGAGTGGATCCTTGTAGTACATTCTCAACTATTTTGTTCAGCATAAATAAATGACTCAGATTAGGGGGGCTTTTTTTTCCCATTAGGACAGTTTTAAACAGACTAAATAGCCATTGCCAATTTCTGTGCCCCACCCCTGCTTCCCATGCCTTTCTTGTTGCCACAATCTGCCACTGGTCTTCATCTTCCTTCAAATCCATTGTCTGAACCTACCACACCTCTACTGGCAGCACCTACATTTCTTTTTGAGTCCCTAGTTTTTTTTTAAAAGCAAGCAATTGTGTTAATGGCTTTTCTTTGTCCAATGCTGAAATCAGTTTGTATTTCATGCATATGTATTCTTCCTGATTTTCATAGGTCAAGTCTACACTGGTGGCAAAAGTCAGCAGTCAACTGGAGTAATGCAAGCCACACAGAGTAGCTTGCATAATTTCCCATTGACTTTCTAACGCCCCTTCAACAAGGCATCTTCACTGCACTGCACCAACAAGAAATGTGTTCCCATCGACACAGCACTGCATCTCTTAAGGAAGTGGTTTTAGTAAGTTGAGCTCCAGATCGACTTAGCAGGTTAACTGACCACCAAGTTAATTCAGAAAGTTCGATCTGATGTTGGTGAATTTGCAGCTGTCAGTGTAGATGTGGCCATAGAAACAGTACAACACAATACTGCAAGCCTTTCAACACGGACTAACTTAGCTCTTTAAGTAGCAATTCCATATTCTAGTTCATACATTTTATTGCTAGAGATCTTCTTTCTGCTAGTTGGAAACTGTCAGTGTCACTACTTTACTCTTCCAGACTGCACACCCAGAGACAGCATATGTTTGCACAGACACCTCAGAACTTTGAAAAACAATTGCAGCTAAAAAGGAGACCAGTAGCAACCAGTCCTATGCATGACTAAAAATTCAAGAGAGCTAATTACAGAATAAATGGAAGCAGTAACTATACCAATCTCAGTAATTAAGGTAAAATTTGACAACATCCAGGAATAAGTAAAACTGCAAAATAAACAGCACATTCAGATCTGCAATAATAAGCTCTTTGGGGCAGGGCTGTCTTTTTGTTCTCTGTTTCTAATCTAGAGCACCTAATTCAAAGTATTCCTATGCACTGCCAGAACATAAATCAAGTGCAGTGTGGAGTGGGGTGGCTGGGTAAAGGGGATTGCTTAGGGGCCTGGCTATTTTAAAAGGCACCAGGTCATGGGCTGTGGATGAAGCTTTCCCTTAGGGAGGCTAGCTTCTTTTTTGCCCTACCTCTTTCAGTCATGATCCCACCCACAGTCCACCCCAGACCTCTTCCAGTCCACTCTTCAGTGTGTCCCTCCCCTCTCCAGCTTGGACCCACCACTTGCTCTGTTCCTCCTCCCCCATCCTGGCTGGCTCAGCCTCCTTCCTCTTTTCCAAACACCCCCTTCTCTGCTTGGCGTCCCTGCTATCACATTCCTTCTCTCCCCCCATTTGCCCTATGTATTTGTCTACAATAACAGCCACATGTCCCTATAGTTTGAAATAAACCAGGTAAATAAGTAAAAAGATGTAAAAAGCTGATTACAAGTTTCTGTGTCCATCAGTGGTATCTGAATGAAGCATACAGGCCGACTTCAATGTACAGAGATTTCAAAGACTCAGACAAGATGTCCGTGGTTCTGTGTGGCTTTGTCATGATGAATGAGCAGCAGACAGTAATAATACAGAGGGGCATACAGAAAAACTCTAACATTAGTCCATTCTGATGTCCTTTGCAGATTGCTGGTGGGATACCTGATCATTCAATAATAGCTATTTACAGTTACAGGCATAAGACTCAAACAGAGAAAAAAGTTAAACAGAAGTTTTTGCCATCAGATATGTTCACACAACTCCCAGTGATGTCAGGGGTACTTCACAGATGTCTAAAGGTAGAATTTGGACCAAACAAACATAAAATTATGAGATGGTTGTCCCTTAGGTTAGGACAGGCCTCCTCAAATCTGCCACAAATCTAGGAGCCGAGCCAAAAACTCAGCACCCTTAGTTGTGCAGCCTGAAGCCCATCCCTCGCCCTGACACACAAACACCGAAAAACTGCAACAGTCGCTGCTACTTGAAGAGGTAGCAGACACTACACAAAAGACTCTCCCCCACCACCACCAAAAAAAAGGCACTGCCAGCAGTGCTTTCAACGGTGGTGGGAGTGAGAGAGATAGCACTGCTGTGAAGTCAGTGCCGCAGGCTCTTTTTTTAGGCACCAGGGGCATTCGCCTCCCTGGCTGCTGTCACTGCTAGTCACCAGGGCCAAAATCCTGGGCACCCTGTCAACCTGGATTTGTTGAACACTGCCTTACAAAGTTTCCCCCTAATGCCCAGTCATTAGAGAAGTTACTGTATTCCTCAAACATAAGGCTTTAAATTCTTTCCAAAACTCTCTATTTATCATAACATTCTCAATATTTTTGTTAGATTTGTAAACATCTAATCCTTTTCTGAACCCTCCTAAGATCTTTACATCAATATCATCCCACAGTGGTAAATTTCAAAGGTTAATTTTGCATTATGTAACTAAAAGATTCACCTTTAAGCAGGTCTGAATTTGCCGCCTTTTGGTTTCAAAAGATGGCACCTGTTCTATTTTGAAGCAGGATGTACAAGACCTCAATCTACCTTATCTATAGACTTCATTATGTTTCCTTTAATTATTTACTCTCTAAGGTAAGCAGTCCCTATTTTTTTAGTGTTACTTTCTATGTTATTTCCACACCCTTAGTCATTCTTTCGTTTCCAGTCTGTGAACTCTTAGTAAATGCAATATTCTTGTATTTTTTTTCTGTGCATCATGAACAACAAAGTTTCAAGAGCATACCCTTTCATCATCTTAACAGAGCTTTGCTCTCAGTTTGTTTTGCTGTGCTTAGTCTAGAAGATCAGTTAATTAAGAAATGTTCAAAAGGTAAGAAACTCCAGACTATAGGACTAATCTAGTTTATATTAAACACTAGCTTCATTAATAAATGATTTGGGATATGTTGAATCATTAGCATTAGGTAAGCAAGATCCTTGACCAGTGATGAAATTCCTTGAAATCAAGCTGGCTTTGACTGCAATAGAGCCAAGACTCTCACAGAAAACTTGCTGCATTTTAAAACAGTTGTTGGAGGAACACTCAAAAAACTAATACTGCACCATTTGCAGGTTTTATTACATCACTTCATTTTCACCTGGAAAGTGGTGACTCAGGAGTGGACTTTCTGCAAATACTTCGGCTAAAGACAAAAACCATTGTTTTATCATTGACCTGAAATATAAGCTCTCTGTTTAGGAAATCGTCCCCTGAGAATTTCAATTCAGTGTGTGTGTGTAAGTCATATCTCAACTATCATCACAGGAAAATAACTCATTGCTGAGAATGGGTGCAACTGAACTGGTGATAAAAATAGCAATATGCAAGTGCCAAGAACAAACTACAGTCTTCATTGCTTCAGCTGAAGCAACAATCAACAATGGGTAATACCAGAGTTCTAATGCATTTCTGATCAAGAAATTCAGCAGCTATTTGGTCTTCTGTTATAGACCTAGTTACCACCCAATCAGCTCTTTCACACCCAGAAGTAATTCTTCTGCTCTGCTCGCCCCTGATTAGGCCTCATCTGGAGTACTGTTTCTAGTTCGAGGCACCTCATTTCAGGACAGATGTAGACAAGATGGAGAAAACCCAGAGATGAGCAACACAAATGATTAAAGGTCTGAAACACTTGACTTATGAGGGATGATTGAAAGAGCTGGGTTTGTTTAGTCTAGAAGAGAGGAGATAGAGGGGACATGGTAACAGTTTTCAAGTACCAGAGAGGTTGTCACAAGGAGAAGGGAGAAAAATTGTTCTCCTTAACTGCCGATAGGACAAGAAGCAATGGGCTTAAATTACAGCAAGGGAGGTTCAGGTTGGACATTAGGAAAAAAAATTCCTAACTGTCCAGGTGATTAACAATGGGGATAGGTTGCCTAGGCAAGTTGCCATCACTGGACATTATTAAGACCAGGTTAGACAAGTACCTGTCAGAGATGGCTAAGAGGTTACTTGGTCTGGCCCCAAGGGTAGGGAACTGGACTCGATGACCTCTCATGATGATACCAAACTGGGGGGAACGGTAGACACCCTAGAGGGCAGAGACAGGATTCAGGGAGACCTAGACAAACTGGAGCAGTGGGCCAAGAGGAATCTCATGAGGTTCAACAAGGATA
The DNA here is from genome assembly GCA_007922195.1 of Podocnemis expansa. Taxonomy (NCBI): domain Eukaryota; kingdom Metazoa; phylum Chordata; order Testudines; family Podocnemididae; genus Podocnemis; species Podocnemis expansa. Next base: position 79,638,756 of record ML681963.1, on the reverse strand, counting down.
AGTGTAAAATCCTGCACTTGGGACGAAAAAACCCCCTGTACTGCTACAGGCTGGGGAGTGATCAGCTAAATAGCAGCACTGGAGAAAAGGACCTGGGAGTCATGGTGGATGGGAAGCTGGATATGAGTCAGCAGTGTGCTCTTGCTGCCAAAAAGGCCAATGGCATACTGGGCTGCATCAGAAGAAGTGTTACCAGCAGATCAAGGGATGTGATCATTCCCCTCTATTCTGCACTAGTGAGGCCACATCTGGAATACTGTGTCCAGTTTTGGGCTCCCCACTACAAAAAGGACATGGACAAATTAGAGAGAGTCCAGAGGAGGGCAACCAAAATGATCAAAGGGCTGGAGCACAAGCCCTATGAAGAAAGACTGAAGGAACTAGGCTTATTTAGCCTGCAGAAGAGAAGACTGAGGGGGGATTTGATAGCAACCTTCAACTACTTGAAGGGTTGCTCCAAGGAGGAGGGAGCTCGACTGTTCTCGGTAGTAACAGAGGGCAGAACGAGAAGCAATGGTTTCAAGTTACAGCTGGGGCGGTCCAGGCTGGACATTAGGAAAAACTTCCTTACTAGGCGAGTGGTGAAGCAGTGGAATAAGTTGCCTAGGGAGGTGGTGGAATCTCCATCTCTGGAGGTGTTCAAGTCCCAGCTGGACAAAACACTGACTGGGATGATCTAATGGGAGTGGTCCTGCTTTTTTTTGGCAGGGGGTTGGACTAGATGACCTTGTGGGGTCCCTTCCAACCCTATGATTCTATGATTCTATGGTCCCTTCCAGTTTCCGTGATTCTAAGACAGAGTTCTAGCTGGAGGAGGTGTCAACCCACACCCTAAGGAGACCTGCATTTTAGCCTTGGCTCTGTCACAGACTTCCAGTTTCACCATGGGCAAAGTACTTACTCTGCTCTCCCACCCTGCCCATAGGTCAGGTGGTCTGCCCCAGAAGGCGGGGTGGCGAATGCCTATTTGCGCTGCCGGAGGGGTGGGGCCAGTTAGCACACAGCACAGCCTCTGCTCTAGCACAGCCTTCTAGGGCCCACAGCTGTAGGGGTCTGCAAAGGAGGGCATGCTGCACATCAGCCAGGTCCACTCCCAGGGGCAAACCAGCTGCAGTAGGGCCAGGTGGGAGGGCCCTCCAGCCCCAGGGTCCCATCCCGTGACAGGGCCTCCCATGCTGGGGAGGCAGGGGCTCCATGGTGGGAGGGGTGAGGCCCCAGGCCAGTTAATGCAGTCCTGATAAAACCTTAATATTTTCCACGCTTTACCATTTAACTACACACACACACAGGGTAAATGAAACAACTATTTAACACTAGCATGGCTCTTTTGGGTAGTGCTGATTCTTAATCTGGCTCTTCAGCCACTCAGGTCTGGACTACACAAGCTATGTGGTTAGGTCTGTGTTCTAATACAGTCGTTCTCCATCTTTTGTGGGTGCAACATGCTTGGCAGCATGTCATGACCCTCCAGGATAAACAAGACAGCCCCACAGGCCAATCTAGTCATCTCCCTGGCTCTCCACAACACACTTACTGCTGTGTGGTGACACAGGAATGTGTTCTGAGAACCACTGTTCTAATATATCAGATGTAGACATTCAATCTAAGGTATTTACATGGGCCCCGTTATTGTTGAACTTTATACACAGACATTTAGAAATGTAATTTTGATTTGATATAACCATCATTTCGGTTATTAAGCAAATGTGCCAAGTGTTCTTCCTTTTCAAGGCTGTAAACTTTGTTTAGTTTGTTTGAAAAAACAAGGAGTCATGTGGCACTTAAAGACTAACAGATTTATTTCTCACATGAGGTTTCATGGGAGAAAATCCCACTTTGTCAAATGATTCAAAGATGGGTGAACTTACAGAATGGAATGAAAATAAATGCAAGGGGGTGTAAAACATAGGATCAGGTCATACAGTCCATCTTCGAAGCATCTGAGGAAGTGGGATTTTCTCCCATGGAAACTCATGCGAAAAATAAATCTGTTAGTCTTAAAGTGCCACACGACTCCTTGGTTTTTTTGCTGGACTAGGCTAACATGGCTATCCCTTTGGAAATTTCGTTTGTTTGCCATCAAACCGGTAATTAAGAAGCAACAATATATTTATTTCATCACCTTAATTGCCAGGGCTGACCCAAATAGCTACCACCAAATTTTGTTCAGTAGTGTGTGATTTTATACAAATTGTTTGATAAACTAAGTTGCCTATTTGTAAATAACAATAATTTTAGTTTAAGGTCAATACATTCCTCCATATGCAGGAGCAGCTAGGATACAGCACTGCACAAAACTTGGCAGCTAAAGCTGAGGAACATGTGAGTTCTCAAACAGGTGGGAGGGTGGGTCAAGTAGGCAGGCATTTAAGTGTCTGAGATGGTTAAGTGCTTATCATTGCTGGGGTGTCTGGAAATGTTGAGATAGGTAGGACTGCTGCAGGCATTGGGACATCTCTGAATGCTGACTAGTGAGTACTGTTTGGTTGGGGATAGCTGGCTGGGGCTTTCTGGGACTAGCCAGAGGCCTGTCTAGAATATGCCTTCACCATCTGTCCCTACCAGCTACAAATACTACCTCTTCCTTTTGTTCTTATTACTATGCCACCACTGTCTCCTCTTTCCTTGCTCAGATCCAACATGAAGAGCAAGAGGAGAGGCACAGAGGAGTGCATGGCAGGACAGGCAGATGCTTGACACCTCACAGTCCCACCTCATACCACATAAAGTCCCACTGAGATCACAAGCCACCTATCACAGAGCATCCCCAATACCTACCCGGCCACCTTCTGCCTGATTTCCCCACCATCAGCAGTAGGGATTCCATTTTATTATTCTGAACTTTGTAGTCCATGATTACTATTGGGTTTAGCATCAGACAGAACCAAGAAATAAGCTGGATGTGTGTTATAGGTTCCCTATAAAGTTGCAGAAGTTCTATAAACTTAAGGCCAGCACCGAGAACAGCTGACTGACTCTTTCGGGGAAAAGCCCTGGTATATAAAGAAGGAAATTATATTGTATAAAGATCAGAAGACATTCTAATAAAAATAAAACCAATATTGCAGACTCAAATACCTTTAAAACTGAATTCAATGTTCTCACTATCATCAATCTTCATGACTTAAAATGGCTCCTAGAAAGACTATTTCTCCTGTGCTGAATCAGCATGTCTAGAAGCTGCAGCTTTTCTCAATAGCAAGACACTGTTCCTCTCTGCTTCTTCAGCAGATTCTGCTGTTGAACTCACTGCTTATGGGAGTGGTATGAGAAGAAATGGGAATAAGCAATATTTGAGAGACATGAGGAAGGAAATGAAAGAAGATAATTGAAATTTTTACCACTGCTTTCAGATTCTTGTTTTGAAGGATCTGAGTTTGAGTGACAACTGCTACACAATATAGAAGTAAACTACAAAATTATTGACTTTATGATTGATAAAAAAAATATGAAGTGCTGCAAATGACACAAATAGTCCCATAAAAAACATTAGTGAAATTATTCATCTGCATTAATATAAGGCCACTGCCCTGTAGAAAAGGTGAAATCACTTTTGTCACATAAGAGCTAATTTTATATGATCTTGGGAGTTGTCAATAGCCCAGTGATTTGTAATAGAATACATGCCTTTCCAAGCCCAGTTCAAACCCATGTTGCTCCAATTTGAAATGACAAAAACATTAGCATGCAACAGCTCTGTGGTAGTCTCAGTGTAGTTCCTACAAAGCAGTGCTAGAAATTCCAAACTTCAGTATCTATATTTAGGCAACTAAATCCACATCAGGCATCTAAATAAACAGACCTATTTTCAGAGATGCTGAGCTGTTCACTTAGATGAGGGCTTTGGGACAGAAGTGGCCAGTGCTCAGCACATCTAAAAATCAGGATATTAATTTGGGTGCATAACATGTCTAGATTTAGACTTTCCTAGATTGAAAATTTTTGGCCTATATGAGTGCAGAAAAAAACCCACTACCAGTAGTAGCATCCTTATTGGCAGGCTACACAGGGACACTACAGATTGAATAGATGTGGAGACAAATACCTTCATTCTTACTCGTAGCCCCATCAGATCAGGGTCAAGACCCAGTGATAGGAAGCATACAATGCTGGGCATGCTATACATTCTCTGGCCACAAAAGAGGTTTCAACCTCTAACAGTATGTCTACATTACAGCCTGAGGAGATGAGCTGTAGCTGCTCCCCCAGCCAGCAGGTGGTTGCTCTGGAACCTAGTATGTAGTTTGCTTGATGCTGCTGGTTATTTACTGCTTGTGCAGCCATCATTAAAGCCCATGCTGTTCTTGCTTTATTTTTAGCAAGTTAATTAGAGAACAGGTAGAGCAGGTACATCTATACAAGCTACCGTTCACAGCCCCAGGTTTTATGTGGACATATCCTGAGTTTATCTAGCCACCATTTTTCACTTTAAAGGTAATGTGAAAAGGAGATTTTTGAAGATGCACTGATTCCCTTTATTTTTCCCTCTTTCCAATATTGAACATTGCCCTACACTCCTTAATTGAAGGGTGAAGGTGAGAAACTAACAGATATTCTTTCAACAAAGACTTCATTAGACACTGGCATTAGAGAAATACTGACAAAAAGCAAACGTGTAAACTTTCTAACTAAAAATATCTGCCCCCTCAATAGTTCAGTCTTGTGATGTCAGCTTATTAATGCTCCAGTCATTGAAGTCTTGTCAGGTAGAACAAACTAGCTTCTAAGGTAAAAAAGAAAAGAAAAGAAATCAAAGGGGGAAAAAAACCTTCAGGCTTTAAAAAAAAAAAAAAAAAAAAGAAAGAAAAGAAAAAAGCTATCCTATTTATTTTACTGTCACATATCTTAAAAATAAAATTTAGCAATAAGAAAAATAAATGTTTTGCTGGCATTCTGAGATTTATATTATTTGTTAATTGATGCCACATACCACTGTATTTATGTAATATTTGCAGTTTGTTCACAGGTAGTCATGATTGCTTATACACTCAGAAATTACAAGACATTTATGCATTATTGTTTTATGCTACTTTAAGAGAAATATAAATCAAATCTGGGTTAGATATTAGTGACACAATAGAGCAGACTGCAAAAAGCTCCTAATAAAAGTGATAATAAACCATAATTTTTATAAATGCCATCAAGTACACAAATGTAAGTTATATTCATTGAACTGCATTTTGCCTACTTTTAGGATAACACACAATTCTAACAACACTATATGCTTTTATTGCTGATGGATGAAACAGACACTTAATGAAGCTACAAAAGCCAATTTACATCACCTTAATATAAATTCTAATTTTAATCTAATTTACATGATCTTAATGTAAACTGAAAGTGAGGAAAAACTGTTATTTTCTTTTTCTAAAAAAGTCCATCAATTCTTAACAGTAGGTCAGTTCAAAGGAAGGATGAAATAACAGAGCCCATTTGCAAACCTGCCTGCTAGGAACAGATCACCACAGGACCTCTGGAAAATTCCAGCAAGGTATACTTCAAAACTTTATTTACTAAATATCTTCAAAGTTATCATAGCCATATTAAAATACCAGGTTATACTAAAGACTCATATCAAGGAGTTCCTCATTATAAATATTAGTTTAAATAAAGTAGAGACAATTCCCACCTCACAAGAAAGACAACAGGAGGCACTGATTGGTGGACATACCACTTTTAGATAAGAAACTAACAGCTATGAAATTGTACATGCTACACTGGCAAGCTGACCTTTTGCAAACAAATGCATTCATGGTGCTTAAAATGCCTCATACAAGAAGTCTGACCACTCTGAATTACTTCTGTACTTGTTTTCTCTGTTTTAGTGTGTTGGTTTTAAGATCATCTGTTATAAATATCTTGTTTTTATATTATTTTTCAATCAGGTAGATCAAATCAAATCAAAACCTATGAACACCACTTGCCTGAAACCTAACTTATAATCATTGTGCCATCTGCTAAAGAAGGGTGAGAAAGCACAGGGAAGACAGACAGACAGACAGACAGACAGGATGGAGTGAAGTTAATATAAAGGTCATCTAAAAATGGGCACAGTATTTATAAAGCCTGTAAAAACTTTGTCATGTCTCTACCATTTTGTTTGCAAGGGATCTTGGAAGCAAGTCTTGGAAGATCTTTATACTAGTGGATTGTTCTGCCATTACATGAAAATCCTGAAATGACCCTTTTAGTTGAAAGTGCCACTTTCATTGCCACAAAGATGATCCCTCCTGCTGTCTGTAAAGCTACCCGTACATGCCAAGTGAAGCAACTTTTCATTTCAGTGACTGTATTTAATAATCTCTCTCTCTCTCTATAGGTGCAAGGTACGCAATTTTTAGTATCAAAATTGAATATGCTGCTTATTGTGTTCAGCTGAACCTATTTGAAAACTATTCTTATTATAAGCCACCCTTCAGGAAATCAAATGCATTTATTTGGATTTTCTCTACACCATTTAAAACTCAGCTATGTCCTTAAATAGGTTTAGAAAACCAGCTTGCGTCCATTAGTGAAGTCATATCACTCGCTTGTTTTGTGTGCATCTTTTCACTCTCTCCCTTTCCAGAACTCCCTTGTCTAGCTAAAAGTGTCAGGATACAGGTGTAGTCTTGGATTTCACTAAGGGGGGTATCTGCTTTCTTTTTTCATCACTTTTACTCAGCTGGACTAGCACCTTCTCCTAAATCTTACTTACCCTATGAGATAGCATCATCTTCTCCTTCTGCCTCAGCTAATGCCTGACAATAAAGGAAACCAATACAGTAATGGCATTGACTATTTTAACAGACAGCATTTAAGTCGCCTAAACATCCCTTTTGTTTGATTCCTTGAAATAAGTAGTCTGTTTTGGCATGGTCTTTCGATAAGTGACCTACAGCTGGCTACCCCAACTTTATAGTATGCTTTTGAATCTCCCCTTGGTCAAACATCATTCATTTTGTTACGCCAATTTAACCCAGCCTGCTCTTGATGAATGTGAAATAGCAGATAGGGTTCCTCCCACTAAAATTAGTATTAGTCCACTGATCAACCTTTTTGTTCCTTAGTTCCAGAGGGGTAGTTATGTTAGTCTAGTTCATCAAAACAAATGAAAATAAATGGATAATAAATGTAAGTCATAGGATCAGGTTATGCTGTAACAGCAAATCAAAGCAGTTTAAGATTCACCTGCTCATTCACCAATGTGATTTATGCTATCATGTGCCAGAAACGCCCCTCTGCCCTACATATTGGACAAACCAGACAGTCTCTGCACAAAAGAACAAATGGGCATAAATCTGACATCAGAAATCACAACATTTAAAAACCAGTCGGTGAGCACTTCAATCTTCCTGATCACTCCATTGATGATTTACTAATAACTGTGTTCAGACAATTGAACTACTCAAGACTTAGAAGAGAAACTGCAGAATTGGAACTCATATGCAATCTGACAGTTTCTTCAGGGCTAAATAGGGACTTCGGATTTTTTTCCTCATTACAACAGGTGATTTGACCTCATCTTCCTGTGCATGCTATTCCCCAGTGTTTGAATCTTAACAACTGCTTTGATTTGCTGTTACAGTGTGACCTAATCCCTTGACTTACACTTCCCTGCATTTATTTTCCTCCCATTCTGTGAGTTCACATCTTCAAAGTGTCTGACAAAGTGGGATTTTCTCCCATGGAAGCTCATGCAAAAAATAAATATGTTAGTCTTTAAGTGCCACAGGACTCCTTGTTTTGTTTGTTCTTTGTGCTTTCTTTCTATTTCTTTTGCTACAGTTACTGTACTTTGTTAACAGAGCAACTGAAGCCAAATGTCAGAGCCTGAGGGTAAGCTAAAAGCAGAGTTGAAGTTCAGAGTCAGAATTTTAAGGGAAACAGAATCTGCAGCAGAAGCAAGCAGCAGGAGCAGCTTTAAAAACAAGGAAAGAGCAGGACAAGAACCAGGAAGGAGCAGATTGGAAGTAGGCTGGAGCAGGTCTGAAGCAGAGGCTGAAAGCGGAAGCCAAACAAATGCAAATGTGGAAATGATAAGTATTGTGTAGCTGCTAATGTGCTGGGGGTGCCAGGCTTATAAACAGGGCCACTAAGCTAGTCGGATGCTGTGGGAATTCTGTCAGTTCTAAGACAATGTAGTTGAGGTCACTGGTCTCTTGGAAACAATGATAGTTAAGGATCAGGCAAGCAATTGGTCCCAGTTCGTCTGGCCCACAGGGTGTCTCATTGTAGCCCGTGGCTCACCTCCCACTGGTTCCAGAAAGAAACTGCTACCTAAGGACTCAGGTGGAGCATGTTACCAGAGGGCTACAGGACTGGTGCAGGCTCTTTGCTGCAACCAAGGCGAGTGGATATCAGTGTTCCTCTTCCTCCACTTGTAGCAGAGAGCAAGGCAAAGTATTCCAAGGCACTGGGGTCCCTGCTGTAGCCACAGGGAAGGGAGGACTGATCTCTCATCAGCCTGGCTGCAGAAAGGAGTCATCTGCCTAAGAAGCCAGATGGAGCACATGGGGCTACAGGACAACAGTCGTTTCCCTGCTGAAGCCAGGGAGACAGGAGATCCTTGCTGAACTCCTTCCATCTAGCTATGGGGGCTTCAGGCAGAGACTGGTGACACTTCAGAGTTGTAAAAATGATACCTAGGCCAATGACTCCTCATGAGCAAACACATCCAGTCTGTGGGGTGCAACTGGGGACATAGCAAGAAGAGCAGCTAGTATTAGTTTAAGAAACTTTAGAACTAACCATGCTCACCATTAAACTTATTTGCAAGTGGGACCTTTGGCTCACAGGAAGCCAGAGCCAAGGTTACCAGGAAAGCTACCTGGGAATGTACGGCTACATTCTGCATAGAATCATAGGGTTGGAAGGGACCTCATGAGGCCAGCTAGTCCAACCCCCTGCTAAAAGCAGGACAACTCTCACTAAATCATCCCAGCCAGGGTTTTGTCTAACTGGGCCTTAAATGTTTCCAAAGATGGAGATTCCACCACCTCCCTCGGTAACCCATTCTAATGCTTTACCATCCTCCTAGTGAGAATGATTTTCCTAATATCCAACCTCAACCGCCGCATCTGTACTGACATCTACGTATGCAAGTGCTGCATAGCTCTGCCAGAGATAGGCTGGCCCAAGTGAGGCCCATACCAACAAGGTGGGCTCCTAAGTTTTGTATTTCAGCTGGTCAACCAACCTGGGCTGCAGGTTGTCAGGCCTAGTGGTTGAAACCAAACACCAGAGCCAGGAGGTAAACCAGCATTGTGGGCCAAAGGCATAATGCAGGATTGAAGTTAGAATTCAAAAATGAATGAGGTCAGGAGCCAAAGCAGGTGGAACAGGAGCAGGTTCAGAAACAAAGCCAGAGAAGGATGAGCCCCAGGCAAAGAGAAGGGGTGAGACTGCAAGCGGGCTGGAGCAGAGGACCTGAAACAGGAGCAAGCACAGGACAAGTGCAGTAATAGTCATGATATGTGTTTAGCAGCTGCTGAGCTATGCTGGGTGCCAAGTTTATAAGCAGGATTGCTAAATAAGTAGCCAATCAGGTGCTATGCCTGCTCTTATCAGTTCCAAAGCAATGCGGTTGGTCTTACTGGTTGCCTAATAGGCAAGTTAGTCAAGATGTAGGCCAGCAACTGATCCCAGCTCCTAAAACCACCGGTTTTCTCTTCAATGAAATCAGAAAGATCCTGTGCATAGAGTTAAATGGAAGCAAGAGGATTTGAGGAATAGGGAAGGGGTGGTGAAAAGGGAGCTGGGACTGGAGACGAGCCATTCTATCTACTTGGAGAAGCATGTTTGCGCAGGTAAGGAGATGGCAGAATAAAAGAGGTCACTCTTACACTTATAAATATATATTCTAAATGAAAATAAGATTCTCAGTAGGAAAATGTTGCAAGCAAATAGAACATCACAGTTGCATTACTCTTTATCTAGATTACATAGCCTTAATACTTTGGGCCAAATCTTATACCTTATTGGATTTCTTCTTCTGCTTTTTTGGTCACAGAAGAGTATAACATACATTGAACCTGCAAAAAACAGCATTAATGTAGGAGATTATATTATAAGCTGAATGTTGCAAAAGGTCTTGCTTCCTTAGACTTTTTCTGCCATGGACAGGAGTGATCTGGGTGAGAAGTGGGAGGTCAAGTCAGAGCACACACTTATTCAAGTCATACTGACCACATCCTTCAATACCAAGCCCTGCCCTGGATATCATAGCATATAAATCCTACTGATTTAGATATCAGGAGCATATTTGCAGAGTAAGGTTTATGTTTTAAAAGTTGTCATTGTTGGAGTCAGCACTATTAACATTGAGGCTATCTGTTTTCACAGTTTGTTCTGTCACAAATATTACCTTCCTGCACACATAGCAACATTTTTAATGCACGGGATTTCTATCAAAGTTATTAAATAGCATTTGCATTCCATGCATAATTGAGGCTGACTATCTCTAATGACATATGGCTGTCTCAAATATGCAGAAGGTCTTTCTAGTTTTCCTTGGGCTTCTGTATGCATTCCATTGCAAAGTACAGAGTGGCACACTTCAGGCAGTGCATTTCAGAGTGACTATTCCTTCTTGGGTAGTTGAAGTAATTTGGCTTTAGGCATTTTATATCACCACCAGAGGCAAGCTGCTATGTATTCTAGGCATGTGGTATTTTCATTGCCTGTTGCATCTAGTTATTGCTGATGTTATTTCATGTTACAGTGTCTACTCAAAATCTCCAGTTCTATATTGACTCTGCCTCTGCTTCTGAAAAGATTTCAGTCTCAATGCTTAAAGTTCTGATGTTTGTGCATATGATTTGTAAAGGAACTGATTAACTCACTTCAGTTGCATTTCCTTGGGATCTTCTATCATAAGAGTCATAGATTTATAGAGTCAGACTCCAAGGCCAAAAAAGGCTACTGTGATCATTTAATCTGACCTCCTGTTTAAAACAGGCAATAGAACTTTCCCAACATAATTTCTAGAGCATATCATATCTCTTGGAAAAATATTCAGTTCTGAATTTAACCCTTATTTCCAGTTTGGATTTGTCTGCCTCCATTTTCCAGCCACTGGATCAATCACATTATAGATAGATTGAAAAGCCTGCCATATTATCAAATATTTGCTCCTCACATTGGGTACTTAGACTCTTATCAAGTCACCTCATAACCTTATCTTTGCTAACAAGGAAAATAAAAGCCACACAAGACTGCTGGTTGAAAAGTTACAAAAGTCCTTCCAATTTTTACACTGTAAAGTCAAATGTAAAAATTTGTGATATTTTAAGAAAGTTCATTGATAGAGAACAGGGACTTAAACATGACATAAGTCACAATACTAACAATTAGTTCACTTTTAATCAGCATAACATGAAGCGCTTTACAAAAGGGCTCAATATCATCCCCACTTTAGAAAGGGGGGACACAGGCACAGAGAGAAGTGATTCATCTAAGGTTACCCCACCTTCCCATGGCAGAACTAGGAATCAAACCCATGTCTCTTGAATACCAGTCCCCTACTCTATCCTAAAAGACTGACATTTAAGTAATATAATGTTGTGAAATAAAAATGTATTGTTGTGGTATATGTTTGAATAGTGTCCTCATAAGAGGACTACACTCTTTACCACAGTAAATGTCTAAACTCATGTATTTTTAATTTCAGCACTGAAGAACTTTCATCATTATATAAGGCTGATGTCATCAAAAAATATCTATGTAGCACTCTGCCTCCTTAGTTGTCCCCTCTGGAGAAATAAGCCCCCTTGTTTGGTTAATAATAACAAACTATCTGTGAGGTCACTGTCTAATTGCTGATACCACTAAATATTGCATAGCATCGCTCTGGAACCCTCTGATATATTTGTACAACCAATCAGTTTTGACTATATTTGTGGTTTGTTATGGAAAATTCTTAGAAGATCAAATATCCAAGCTCATATGATGTGTCGTCTATAGACAAATAGTAAGGTACAGAAGAGAAAGTTAATATTTTGCACCAATTTTTCTCAGGTATGCTTTTTGCAGTGTATTCTGTTCTCTTTGCATTGAAGGCGCGCTCTAAAAATGTACCAATACATGCTCTAATAGTACATGGGTTTAAAAGTAAGAAGTATTTTAGATGTTATGCAAGATTAAAATCTGGCCAATCAGTTTTTACCTTGTTTTTCAAATATTCTTATTTCTTGTTTACAGCACACAGCATTTTAAGTTACTTGGGCCATGAAGGTTCTCCTTACTTGGATACAATAATTATGTATCTTGCCTTTGGCAGTTTTTCTAGATGTCTATGTGAGGTATTATGAGGGTATGTAGCAGAGCCAGCTCAAGGGGCTGCAGTGCCCTGAGCCAGCTTTTGTTTTGGAGCCTCCCACCCAATTAGAAACTGCTGACCCAAAGGCAGAGCAGGCCAGCCCAGAGGCTGCGCTGCACTCTCCCACCCCTCCCCTGGGCTGGCTGTTCCCCACCCTGTGAGCTGAACTCTGCTCTCCTGCCCTGTCTCAAGGCCAGCCCTCCCCACCCTTAGGGAGGAAAAGCTGGCCCAGCGGAGGGGCAAGAGAGTGGAGCCCAGCCTCTGGGCTGGCCAGCTGTTCCCTGTCCTGGGGGCAGGGCAAGCTGGCAGAGAGCAGGGGCTTAAGGGTGCCAGAGTGGCTTTGGCATCTCTAAATTTCAGTGCCCCAAAGCCAGTGCCTTACTGGCTTATGGGTAGAGCCAGCCCCGGTATGTAGCATAAGTAAGCAAGAACAAGCATAATACAATTTAACATAATTCCCCAATATATACCATATTAAAACATATTAATGTGTGGGAAGATACCCTGCATACATTAGTTAACTGGAAAGCAGAATATTCAAGAATAAGCCCCTGCCGCACAAATCATACATTACGTTTAGTACCATTAGATTAAAAATCATAGCAGGACAGTTCTCTCCATTGGTAAAGATCATATTTTTAAACTTTACTTTGAACCATAAGGCTTACTATATATATGTTACTTTTTTAAAAATGGAGCTGAAATTCTCATGTAATCACAAGACTCCAAGAGCTGGTACTTTAAAAAAAAAAAAAGGAAAAAGAAAACACACAAAAAAATCCACAAATAGTGTGAGCATTGGCAATAATACCCAGGTATTTGCAGCTGACTCACACAACTGCTGAACAATGTTCAGCTTCATTTTTGACATTTTAGGCAAAATTTCTAAGACCTGCTTTACACTTAAAAGACAAGTCAATATAGCTACGGTGCTCAGCACTGTGAAAACTTTACATGAGAGCTGTAGCAATGTTGTCCTAACAGCCAGCATAACCACAGTTAAGTCACTGGAGGGGTTCCTACAACAGCCTTACTACTGCCACTCAGAGAGCTGGATTAACTAAATCAATGGGAAGAGCCCTTCTGTTGCCATAGCAAGTGTACAGCTGCAGTGCTGTATCTATGCCACTGTAGCACTATACCATAAAGATGCACTTAGTGAGCTAGTTTGGATATGATGAAATTCATGGTCATGTGATGGTATGTTCAGTCCACACTGAGCTTCACTGGACAAATCAGGCAAATTAACCTATAGGCTGCACCTGAGAGAAAACAGGGCCTGTTAAGGCCTAATTTGCTGATGAAGGCCAGATGGGAGAAGAGCTGGGCCAGGTTTACAAAGAAGGGAAACTGAAACTAGAGCAGGGCTGGATGAAAATCATGTACAGTCATTTCTGGGTTGTGCTTTTTGAGGCCACTGTAGTCAGTAGTCTGTAATTACTTCTGAAGAAGCAGTAGTTTGATTTGCACTGAGTGGGGAACTACAAGCTGTAGAAAAGAACAACAGGGTCTGAAGGAAAGTTACCACACATGGGGTACCTGGATTGCAAGCTGGAGTAGACCTTAGACCAGGGCTCTCCTGAGGGTTTCCACTCACCTGGGTTTTACTTGAGCAGTTGGAGTTTAGGCTTCTGCATCCAGGTACCATTTAGGATTGCAGGGTATTTCAGTTTTGACCAGAAAGTCTGCTCACAAGGGGGCCTAGCAGCATCTGGTCAAGTGTACTGCATGGGGGGGGACTCTATGTAGGGCTGCAGCAGCTCCCATCCCAGGCCTTGTGGGGGAGACTGGATGGAGAAGGAAGGTGAGACAATCCGTGAGGGAAGGAGTAATTGATGGGGCTGGGACCTGGGTAGAGGAGAGACAAGGCAAAAGTGGGAGGGGGGGGTAGGGTTCAGCTACCAGCAATCTAAAAGTACTCCTGCCTGTCAGGGGGGAATTGGAAACATCAGGGATGGTCATGAGGAGGCTGTCTGAGACTGTTGGTGTGAGAGAAATTTGATATACTAGAAAGGAGGCTATATAGTGACCTGGCAGAGGGGCCGAGCTAGTAAGAGATTCCCCTGAGCAGTGAGACTGCAGGCTACAGAAAGGGGAGGTATGACAGCTGCATGGAACTGTGGTGAATGTGGAGCTGAGCAGCCTGTGAGAGGTCAGCAAAGCCACCTCCTTTCTGGATAATTCATGAAGATGTGGTAGTTGGGTGGGAGGAATAATGGGAAATTAAGTATGTACTGGGGGCAGCTTGTGTGAAAGGCAGAAGCAAGAGTATGAGAGCAGTTACTTCAGGATAAGTCCATGCTAGCTTCCTGGGACTGTTACTGGCACCTGCAGCTGCATCTGTTGAATAGGGCTGGTTTCAAGCAACCAGAGAGAACCAAGAAACAAGTCCTCAACCACTTAGTTAACAGATGCTACAGTAGCCTCTAGTAGCCAGAAGGGACAACTGTAGTTCTGCCTGAATGCTGTGGATTACAGAAAAACATTTGTTCACTTAAAACTTTAATTAAAGGGACAGGTTTAAGTTATGCAGATAGAAGTGGAAAAAAGCTGGGTAAATTTGATGAAACAGTAAATCCTAAGCTGTTTTAAAGTAGTTTTTTAAAAATTTAACCTTGCTGTAGATGTTTTTGTACAAGCATGACTTCCAGCAGTGTAATTTTCTAATTTTAAAGTTTAGAAACTACATGTTTTAATGTCAAATCTTGCATTTTTATGCTGGTATAAGGCTACATACACTCTTACCTTCTCCTGTAGTTAAACAAAACTTGAGCAATCCCTTATAACAAACAGCAACTTAAACCAGAAGAAAAAACAAAACTTCCTGCTGTTAGCCTTCCTCTCAATTTACTGATTTTTGCATGTTGCTGATTTCTCATTGCAATCAGTGTATATCAAACTGTATTTGGTACATAGAAGAGCCTTGCAAATATTTTCCACACACAATTTTCAAAAGATTTAGTAGGTTAGCAGAGCAATCACCTCTTACCACTAAAAGGATGATCACAATCCTGGGTCTTCTTGGGGGAGAGGAAAAAAAAGCCACCACCACAAACCTCCTATCCTTGTTTTAGTAATAAAACCTAATTCCAAAATAACCATACTATTCATTTTAATGTATATTCCCTAGTTTGATTGATTCCAAAGAGCATTTATTCCCAACCAGTCTGTCTACCACAGGGCTTTGTTCTCATCCCTTATACTGAAAATAGTCTAATGAGCCACACCTGCTTCAGTGAGTCAACTATAAATGGTGTGCAGGCTCCCTGCAGGGTTCCAACATCTGGTCAGCAACAGTTTTGCAACTGTTTACAGATTGATCAGTGTAGTCATTTTAAACAACACACACTTCATACTGAGAGGATGAACACAAATAGAAAGCAGCTGGTCAAACTTCAGATCTTTCCATCAGGTAGAACCATTAGGCTGCACTGGCAGATACCAAACTCTCACCATGAATATGCATAAAAGTTGTCACACTCTAAGTTCCTTAACATGCCTAATATGTAAACTACTTCACACATTTAAAAAAGTCTGTCTTTTTTTAATACCAAGGATCAGGTATTTCTTTTCTGACAATACAATAAATATACTAAATTTATAGAATCTCTAGAAGTGAATTTTAATGTACATTTTCCCAATGAGGAACTGTGCTCATTACTCCGTGAAAGTGCATGTTACATAGAGCTGTTCTTTGACAATGATGTATTAAATGCTAATCCTCACTTCTCTGCAATTATGGTAAAATATAATACTTCAAAGCAGTTCTCTGAGATCTTCATTTCAATTTACAAAATTTGGGTAAATGTGTTCTATAACCAAAACTATGCATGCTCTAAAAAACATCCTCCATTACCTCGCAAATTTTTAAATTTTACTCTGAAGATGCAATCCCTTCCCATCAGAATGCAAACATCATCCATAAATGTAAAAAACCAGCTGTATCAAAATTCATTTTTTAAATGAGAATCAAGTCTCCTACAAAGGTAAGCAAAAAAACTATAACCAAAGAGAGAAATGTCATTTATTTTCCAACTACAGGATTTTTTTAAACAATGTTCAATTTAACAAAAAGCAAACATAGTCAAGGAATCAAATTTTAAAACTATTGAAGTTTGCGTTAGGAAAAAGTCACCATGATACCTCAAGGTTACAATTTACACTGTGTCCTTAACTGTCATTGTTTCTTTTTGTTTGTTAAATAGTCTTGATTCACATTCTAATTTGAGCATTGGAATTTAGTATTTAATCACTTCCTCTGAAGAGAAGGTGTGTTTAGATGTATTTGAGAAAATAATTGCTTTTGCATGACTTCCATTAAAATGTAATGTAATGATGTAATGTGATCTAGAGTTCAATTACATCCCCAAGGTACCAAAGAGAAGACAATTGCAGCTACAGTTTTGCAATACATCTTGATGCCTACTTTGTTGAATTCAGGATACAATATCTTTAGTATGTAAAAGTGGTTTACTTAATAAAAAGACTTTTGTTTGAAGTAGAGCAGTCAAAAAGAAAATTGCTTGTGATATCAGCAAGGCTATTATATTACAGTTTCATACGAGGTCCCACTGCTGCTACAGGCACAGGCACAGAAGAAATACAAAGAAACATATGGTCAGGTGCTAATAAGCAACTATGTCAATGGTAGCCTAGGAAATCAATGTGAGCTGAGGATATTCAGTACCTTATACAAAATGCTAAAATTCTTGTGGAACACTTAAGCTATATGTTGTACTTTACTTTTTAATTTTCAAGGTTTTTTTTAAAATGGTTAATCTGGGAATTTAAATAAACCTGTATTTTTCAAATATGTTTCAACAGAACTAATTAATATGCACATGGAAAAGACATTTTTCTGTTGGCTTTTTAGTCATCTGAGTAAATAAGAATCAAATAAGGTTAGAAAAGGATAATATGAAACAATTAAGCCAGACAAGGCCAAATATTGGTTGGGCTACAGCTCTTCTACTGTATGTTTTCTTATGCTCTGTGAAAGTGTCAGAAGCATTTGACTTTGTAATTTCTTTTAAAATGGGCCACGCTTTATTATCATTGTGAGTCTTCACAAGACACTTGCATCATTATCTAGTGCCATTTGGGAATATCCATGTTTCATATGAGGATGCAGAAATCAGGATGGATGGTCGACCATAACTCTTAAATTGTGTTCTGTCCTTGATTATAATGCATTTCTTTATAATCCAAGTTAGATTTTATTATTCTACACAGTAGGTATTCCCTTCCTACCCACTCATTAATATTTTTTTGAATCTGTTCCCAGTGCAACTGGCAGCATTTGGATATATGATCATAGCATTGTCATGGGAACTGAGCATGAGGCAAGATTCACAGCTGGGTTTCAATATGAATCATACCCAGTTAACATGGATTAGGGAGAAGTAGTGACATCAGGCAATCCACTTGCTGCCTTCTATGAAATTGCAGGAATGTCACGGACAAGCTCACATCATTTGCTCAGGATGAAATTCACCCCTGTGCAGAGAGTGGGACCTAAGCAGTGCATATACCTTGTATTGGCTCTGCACTGGGGGAAGTGAGAAAATTTAATTCTAGGGGTCAGTATTAATTGCTCAAATTTCTGTTTCAATCAACAGGACTTTTGACTAGATCAATAGCTAACATTGGCCCTAAAAAGATAAGAATGACACAAGCTTGCTCTGATTGAGACAATTAATTATAATCTTATTTATAAGTTTAAAGCTTTGCTCATGTGCTTGTTCTTTTACCTACAGTGCATTTATCAAGTTAGCTGTCAAATATGTTGTTCATTGATCAGGCTAAAAAGTGTATACGTTGGAAGATGAATAGTTACTTCATCCATTGGGAACAAAGTCTTAAAAGCCTGATTAGACAGACAATCCTCTTGTTTCATCCTGAGGGAGTATATTAGAATCATAATGTTTTCATATGTAGACTAAAAATGTTAGATTATAGAAAGTCTAAAATGGGGGGAAAGGAGGTGGGACTAAAGCATACAGGATGCTTGAGGCTAGGAAATAAGGTTTTTTTCCATCATGCACAGCATTCTGGAGTGGTCAATACTGGAATGTGAGAAGGAAAACAAAAGTCACCACCAGATGAACAACTACAAAATTGTGTACTGGCAGAAAGAAAAATTATTCCTGAAACCAGGAAAGATATCAGATGGAAGTGTGGCAGAAGAGAGGGAGAAAATGTAGTCCTAGGATTTTGGTTTTAGTGATCACAATGTAGATTTCAACAGAATGAATCTCTCTGTGATGGTGCTTCATTTCCTTTATAGGAAGTACAGGTATTATGGGCTATTGTAAATGTATGTTAAATCAGTTTTAGAAGTACAATTTATTTTTTTGAAAAGCACTTCAATGATGAATCAAAATCAAAGGTCTACGTTCAAATGCCTCTTGAAACATCTGAAATCCGAATATGGATTCAGAACCCAATTGTGGTTAACATTCATATGTAATTAGTTAATTTCAGAGTTATTACTTCTTCAAATTAAATAGTGATAGTGTCTTTTTTGTGAGTTTCCAAAATGCAAAAAAAAGAACATGATTTGAAAATTGGTAAAATTTAAAGATAAGTTATTAACCTAATTTCATACACAAGTGAACTACACTTGTCTTTACTTTTTCTTGCTATTGGTGTTGTGCAATATCCGTGTAAGTGTTTATTTAGTAAACTTTCTTCTAGGATCATACCTTACAGCTTTGTTAAACAATAATCAACATTTTTATGAAACTGGATATGTTTTAACAATTTATATGAAGTTCCCCTAAGTGGCACTTATGTTTATTCTTTAATACAATGATTCCATTGAAACCAATTATTCTACAGTTAGGTGCTGTGAAAAACTAATTATTCCAGATCAGATCATCAGTATAATTCCAATATCCTATCCTCTGGTAATGAACCATACCTGATGCCTCAGGAGAAGGTGCAACTTGAAATACATTGACTGTACAATACTGTATGGGTGAGTGGGAGAACTTTCCTTTTGGATCCTACTGTATTCTGACACCTGTCTTGAATGGAATAATTTTCTGGGATGAGGGTAGAGCTCTCACAGGTGGCTCATTATTCTTATTTCCCACCTCTCCTTATGGAAGCTGAGCAACAATCCACAGCTCAAGATCAAAGGACTGGAGAAGTATGAGGTGGGAAAGTCCATATTCCTCTGAGTCATTAGATGATAAGTAAAACAAACAAGGAGTCCTGTGGCACTTAAAGTCTAAGAAATTTATTCATTGCATGAGTTTCCATGGGAGAAAAATTCCAGTCTGAAAAAGTGTTTCATGGTTTTTCTCTCACAAAAGCTCATGCAATAAATAAGTTTGTAAGTGCCACAGGACTCCTTGTTTGTTTTACTGTTCTAGACTAACAGGGCTGCCTCTTTGTAACTTAGATGATAGGTGTCAGTGTCCAGCAATTTAGTTTGCCATTGTTGTGAAGGATGCTCCACTGATATGCAGAGTAGAGCCTACTCAGTCAATCAAAAAAAAAAGGGGGGGGGAGTCATGTGGCACCTAAAGACTAACAGGTTTATTTTTTGCATGAGCTTTCAGGAGAGAAAATCCCACTTTGTCAGATGCTTTGAAGATGGAGGAACTTTCAGAATGGAATGAAAATAAATGCAAGCGAGTGTAAAACATAGGATCAAGTCATAGAGCAACAGCAAATCAGAGCACTTGTATAGGTTCAAACCCTCTTCATACAACTGCTCTGATTTGCTGTTTTTCTCCCATGAAAGCTCCTGCGAAAAATAAATCTGTTAGTCTTTAAGTGCCACAGGACTCCTTTTTTTTGGCTGAACTAGACTAACACAGCTGCCCTTTTGGAAACTACTCAGTCAAGCAACACCCTCACATATGTCACTCAGCCTGCCCTGAGAACAAACAGTCCATTCCCACCTTACTGCATAACAGTGCACTAGCTAGGAGAAACTGAGGTATGCACAGCATTATTTAAAATATTACAAAAAGTCCCCTCTTGTCACATTGGATTTCATCAGAAGTATCATGGACACTGCACCTAGGGAATATACTGTACAAGATCAGCACTGGTGAAGCCAGTCATTTGTCACAACCATCTTCCTACCTATAAAACCATGTGGTCCTATTGCAAGATCATTTTTTCCCATAAAAGAATCAGTATTAGTCTCAATTTGTTGGGAACAACTGGTCTCCTCTGGTGCAGTTGGAAATATCCTTTTGACCATATTAGTAGATTTTATGAGTAGGATTTCATGTGAGGTTTACTTTCAGGGATCTGGAAGTAGCACAATGGGTGAAAGGAAAGAGGAACAGGCTGGGGCAATACTATGTGGTGGAAGGGATGAATGCCAGGGAGGCTGAGTAGTTGGGACACGAAGCAGATACAACTGGGTGTTTTTGTGGTAGAAACCAGAGAAGGGGAGGGAGAGAAGGAGGATAGTAAATGGCGGGGGGGAGCATTTACTCTTTTGAAATAACAGCCATTTCGAAAGCAGGCTTTCCCTTAATTCGAATTAACAAACTGTTATTTTGAAATAAGTTAATTCGAATTAAGGATTTTATTTCGAAATGAGTTATTTTGAAATGGGTTATTTCAAAATAAGTTACCGTGTAGACATACCCTTAGAGTACTAGTGGCTATGGCAATGTTGGTCTGCTGCCCAGACCACAAGCAGCTCAAGGAAGGCTGTTAGTAACCACAGAGGCTGCTCTGACATACACTAGTAGCTTCCTCATAGCCCTATACCTGTCATTTCTTTTGCAGCTTGCTGAAATATTCCATTATGAGACTGACTGTTGTCAAAGACCTTGCTCTGGGAGTGAAGCACTTCTGAAGTTTCTTGAGAAATCCTTGCTCAGAAATATCAAACTGGTTAGCAGAGTATGAACAGTCGCTCAGTCATCTGCTCAATCAGACCTCTCAGATCTTTATTTAAATACTTGAAAATAGAGACCAGTGTGCAGGAGTGGTACCTAATAATAATTAGTATGGAATAAGAGATATTAAGTTGCTCCATGACAAATGGATTGTTTTAATGGTTCATACTTACACTATAGTATCACCAGGGACACCGATTTGATAACATTGCAGCTGCTAGGTTTATCCTGAAAGAACTGTTTTTCTGCAATATGAATCAAGGGCTCTAGTATATGCTCTTTAAAAGATAAAGCCTTGGTTATTTTGGTAGTAATAAACCCTACCTAATACAAAGAGTTAGGGAAGGCTGAAAATACAATACATTGATTCTAGATTTTCATTTTTTACAATTCATTCTGTGATCTCTGCCTATTGTCCTTTCTACACTTTGACACTGTAAAATCTGGCACCTGATATTTCAGAGTTTAGGTGAGTAAATGTGCAGTTATCCTGACCATGAGATGTAATTTTACACCCAAATGATTAGTGAGATATGTGTAACTAACTACACAAAATGGACCTAACTAAACTTCTGAAAATCAAATTTTAAGTGTTCCAGTCTAGTTCTCTAAGTAAAACCCTTTTAAGAATAAATTCTCCTCCCATTTCCTCGCCTTATAAACATAAGACTGTTTCACTCACAGTATATTAGATGAAGCAATCTCAGTCTCCCTCCCATAAGTTCTTATGTAATGGTTGTATTTCAGTGTATTTTTCTGAGTACTTCTGCAGTTACATCAGTGAAAAAAGCCATATAGCGTGTTAGAGGACAGCTGAGGTCAGGAGCAGAACACAATTAAAAAATAGTTTGGGTCATTCTCTGTCCATAGCTATAATGGACAATTTATAAGAAGTTGGAGAAAAAAGTGTATATGAATATACACAAACACTGTAAGTATCCATGAAAAACATGGCAATGTTACTAAACTTTGGAAAGAGAAATCAAGAATTTATATTGCGAGCCAAACTGTATTCATTTGGATGGGAAATGGAAATAATTTCTAGTGGGATGAGATCCAAGAAATGCCAAAGTATTGTACATAATGTGCTGTACACCCACTTATCAATGTTATCCTCCGCCATTGACTGAAACCTGGAAAATTAGTGTGGTATGTTTCACTGTAAATGTGAGTATAACTATTTTCACTTTGTTTCCTTCCATATCATGTTACAACATTATTATGTGGGTATTTTCAGTGGAGCAATATAAATGCTGTCTGATCCAAGATATTACCTCATATTTGGTTGGTTTGGCAGCAACAAAAGTGACAAAGAACTTTAGAAAAAAGCCATAATGAGTAAGAGTCACTGGCAATCTCAATCGCAGCAGTAAAATCAATGGTGAGGGTAGATTTGATTGAAAATGTCTTCCACTCATAACCCACACTGGCCAACGGTGACAGAGTTCTTTCCTACCTCTTCAAGTCATGATAAAATAGCTGTTTCACATTATTTATTCACAGTTTATAGAAGAGCATGGTGCTTCACAAACATGAGTGGTTTAGAATGTGTAACCCCTTCCTGTTCCATACAAACAGAGGGTATGAGGAAAGATTCTGGAGGACAGTGATAGATTATGAGATATATTTGCTATATATGTTTGCCTCCCCCCAACCCCGGCTTGGTCCCTTCACATATGCATTACATACGCACAAAATTACTGAGTGTCTAGAATAAAGGCTGGGGCAGATGGTGTTATCAGAAGTCTAATTTAAAGAAGCAATTCCAAATATCAAACACAACATTAAATAAGGCTGAAAAGACATATTCCACAGATAAAGGTTGTAGCTATTCTGTAACTGTACAAACCAAAAAGAAGATATATATTCATCTTGAATATACTGCTCCTCTTCAAAATATTTAGTCAGGGGAAAAATGAAGCATAATCATTGTTAAATTAATAAGTCTTCTAATGATTTATTTCTGTTTTTCATACTGCAGTAGCACTTAAGAGGTCCCAATCAGGAATCAGTGCCTGATTGAGCTGGACACTGTACACTTATCAAAACTAATAAAGCACGCCAAGCTCTTTGGGACAGGAACATCCTAAGGATATAAACACATGTATAAAAGTAGACAAATTTTAAAAATGGATAAAATATCACTTCACTCATTACTGAAATGCAGCCACTGTGTGGGAAGGTTACACTCTTAAAATGATACACAGCAAAACTACAGAATAAAGTCATTGTGAAAGTGAAGGATATTATATCAAATGAACATTGAACAGATTCTGCTTTATGACAGTAAAATGGAAGTTTGCTAGACCAACAAATTTAAAACACCTGCTCTTAAAATGCTGAGAGATATTTAAGGCTCACACGTGATTTGATCTTCTGTTTTATATGTCATCCTAAAGGAGACCTAAGTGCACAGTAGTCCCTATAATGTCATTGGGCATAGTTCCTATGCTCTCAAAAAGAAGAATGCAGGGCTAAAAAATGATAGCCCATTCTGACTGAGCTAGAGGTGTTCTATAGAAGATTTTACTCTGAAGGAGGCCTGTGGAACGTTCAATAGGTGATTCCTATCCTAGATAAAAGAATTTTGGTCTGGGAAAGATTCTGATAGGTGATCCAATTCCACTGAGGAGAAAGAGAAATGAATAGTTTGTTAGGAGTTACTAGGCTGTGTGCATGCATGAGTATAAGGTTTAGGCAATGAAAGATGTAAATCTAGGGTTTTATGGACCTTATCACTGTAGTAGTCCAGTACCTAATAGAATAGTATCATTCCCTGTCAGTCGGAGAAGGCTCGGAAGGGTCTAATAACAGGTGCCTCTTTCTTGAATGAGAAGTAAATTATGTGAAGAGAAGGTAGGAGCAGCTGCTGCGTTTGTGCCATGCAAGAACCTGAGGCTGCAGGAGTAATCACAGTCCTGACCAATGAAAAACAGCATTTTTCTAACAATATGATGTTCTTCTCTAGCACTAAGGAAAAAAACACTCCTCTGTAGCCTCTCCCACTCTTCCTGTGCTTAGCACTTCATTCTATCTCAGCTGGAAAGGATCACAACAAAGTCCCCCCTGAACAGTGAGAAAGATTACAGCAGAGTCACTGCCATCTCACGTGGCAGGCACAACCCAACTGTGAAGGGGCAAAGCTCTTCACTTTGTTATTGAGGAAGGGTGTTCTGTCAAGGAAACATGTTGGGAAGTGAAAAGATGAAGGGCACTCAAAGATTTGTCATCAACAGAGAGCACTTTCTCTCCAAGACTGAGGTCTGGGTCAGGCATGTCAAGGGAAAGAGGCTCTCCATCAAATGGCAATAGAGTGGGAGGGAGGGAAGACTATTCTTCCATGAGATTATCTGTTTTTTTCATAAACTTCTCACAGACAACAAAGTGCCAATGACACTTCAACACACCTAACAGTTTACATAAGCAGTGGCAGCCACCATCACCCTCCCAGAAATGATGTGTGGCAAACATCTATTTTGGGTAGTGAGCCTGTCTGTTTTGGAATCTCAGCTTTTTAAAGTTGTATCACCAGTGCTGAGGCCTCTCTGTTCTTGAACCATTTTGGACAATGAATGAAGAGTGAGGAGGGTGCAGGAGAGAGGGAGTACACTTCAACCAACAGCATCTTCCTCATATCATTGACACTCCGACACATACTAAGATATAGGATGAAAAATGGAGTTAAGAAAAAGGACTCTTCCCCCACCGTTATTAGCAAACATAATGTGTGAACAGCACTTGCTTAAAAGTCCAAATTGGTTGTCACTAGGTTTGTATACAGCCTCAAGGAAGAATGGTGTGAGGGCTGTTTATAGAATATTACATTGGGTGCAAGCTATTTCACTAATTAACACCCCTGGCTGGAGCAATCCTTCTTCCTTTGAAAATAAACCTTTAAACTGAGAAAATATCTCAGGACAGTTCTGGAGTCACCCCCACCCCCCACCTCTTTTACTGTCTCCCCACAGAAGTGTGCGTCTGTGTTAGAAGAGGGTCATCAAGGGGCATTCTTGCCTGGTTTATTCATCATTTCAGGGCTCTCCCATCTGCAAAGCTTCTGTTAATGTCAGTGAAATCTAACCCAGACAGAAGTTTCAGAGGTCAGATATTTGGCATGCAGCATTAAGAAACCTAAGTACAAAGTTGATGAGGAGGCTTCAAACACAGAGGGATTACAACGGAAATAGGTCTCCTATACCAAACTGGTACCAGGCAGGCTACTGAGCAGATTTAAGGAACAGCTCACTGAGGTTGCCCAGCGCTATAATAGCTCATATCCTAGCATTATCTTTTTACTGACAAAATCAAGCCTCCCACTTTGCAAAGCCAGCACAGAAATAACACTGCATTTTTAATACAATATAGCATGAACAGATATAGTAAAACAACCTACTGCATGACCCAGAAAAGCCGATACTTACAGTTCGCAGGAACTGTATTTCATCTTCCCCTCCTTCACCCCCTTCAGCCATGGCTCTTGAGGAGTCAGCTCTGCTAAGACTCTGATTGCCTCCACTGGCAGCTCACTGTTCTGGGTACAGCTCCTCTTCTCCTATCAGTATTAGCATATAGCTAATCCACAGCCATATAGGGAGCCCAGCTAACTCCACTGCACTGCAGACTGTCAGTCAACCCCCTCACTGCCAGAACCAACTGCGCTGCTTCTCCAGTTTCACAGCAGGCGATTCCTTTTCTTTCTTTCTCTCTCTTTGCCCCCTAGAGACAAACCTGTCGTTAAGGTATTGCAGGAAATATTCTATGCATCGGTAGTTCTTTCTCTCCTCTTATCAATGCTTGTCCAGAGCTGCAATAATGGTGAAGTGTTAATAAAAGCAAAGCTCACAGTTCCCTTTTCACGGATACAGTTTTGCATGTGAGCATAAATTCAGCAGTGCTGAACTATTGATTATACATCAAAGGATCATCATAGGATGAGTTGAATTTTTACAACTAATTTTTCAGCCTGTTTACATTACCTTCCATTTATTGCTTCTCCACATAAGCAGCTCTGAGTCTAATTGGCAAGATGATTTAATAGTGTAATGCCACTGTGTGTAATTGTTAATGTTGTCTCTTTCAAACCGGAGTCATACGAAGGATTGGAAAGTTTTTATCTGAAGCACTGTGAAGGTGCACTTGAAACATGGTATTAGTAGATCAAGTATATTTCAGTTAAAGAATAGATACAATTATATTAAAAATAAAACTTAAAATAACTTTAAATACTAGTTAAATGAGACTCAAGAAAAAATCTTGAGCACTTATATATCGCTTCATCCATAGCAATGAGTGGGATAAAACTGGAACACCATGATCTCAAAGTTTGGGGTATTCAGATTTATGGTACTAGATCAAAACTGCTCAAAGGCTTACCCATATCATTATATAGCCCCTATCATTGCAATGCCTCATTGTTTTAGATACATTATACTTCTTAGTTAGGTATTAGTTATACATTTTCCTGCCATGAACACAGGGAACTGGACTAGATGACCTCTGGAGGACCCTTTGAGTCCTATACTTCTGTGATTATTCCCATTTTGCAGATGGTGAAGGGGAGTGAGAGAGAAAGAAAATTATTTACTCTGGGTCAAAGAGGATGTCTATGGCAGAACCAGGAACTGAAACCAGATCTGCTGAGTCACACACTTACATCCTAATGACACAATCATCCTTATTTCCACCTGAGATTTGGAACCCAGAAAGCGCTATCTTCGTATCTCCTTAATTCAAGGAAGTGTAGCAACCAGCCTGGGAAATAATTTGCCTTGATAGCAGTGTCGCTTTCCCCCATTTGAGGACTAGGTCTTACTATAGGTCTCTGTATATAAATTCAAGGCTATCCAGGAAAAGCAGAGATTTTGTGGCAAAATAGTGGCTCTCCTGCTCCTCTTGAGGAGGCAGTTGCCTGACCAAGGCAACTCAAAAGCCACATGCTGAGTTGGCCAGGTAAGTCCCTTCTCAAGAAGGGGTAGTCAAATAGAGCTGGAGCACAGATCATCCCTTCTAGCTCCTGTTCAGGTCCGACAGTAGGAAAATGGAGACCACCTGGATACCTTGCAGTTAAATATCTTCTTAGAATATTTAGATGCCAAATCAAGCTAATATTTCTGTTGCTCTGAAAGTCAGTTATTCTGTTTCAGCCACACTTGAAAAAGAGTTGAGACCCGGTCCTTTCAGAGTTCCTTCTCACTGCACAGTGGGAAGGTATGAAGAAAGACTTTTTCAGGATTCTCAAAGGGCTTCTGAGGGAAGCAAAGTATCCATGGGAAAACTCAATGAAAGGAGTGGGCCTACCATCCATACCCAAAGACATCAATGCAGGCCACTCAATGTCCTCTGCGAAGACAACAGGAGGTGGGGGCCTTGTCTACTGTATTCTCTCATCTATTTTCCTTCAGTTGCAGTGCGATCTGGTATACAATACTGTGCACTTGCTATACCATGACATGTTTTCTGTGCAGTCTTACATCAACACATATTATACAACATATTCCTGAATATGAAAAGGACCTAAACTAGAACCACTCAATAAACTTTGCAAAATATCTATGATCACTCTTTTAAAACTGTAGTAATGCATTTAATTCAGTAGTCAACTGAAAGTAGTAGCAGTTGATAAGTCTGTTAAAATAAAAATGTACTGATGCCACAGAAGATCTGATCTGGACTCGGAAAACCCTGCACATGTTACAAGTGTCAGGAAACTTAAGTTTACATCTGATCCATTTGAAAACAATAGGAGTCAAAAACTGAGCATTAAACATTTTGTACAAACAGGGATTTTTCATTTCCACAGTTTGGTTCTGGATCATTACTGATCATGAGTGTCCCTTAAGCACATGAAATTAATTCACATTGCTCGTATACATAATTCTCCATTTTGTAAAAATCTGGGTACAATTCTGGCTCCACTGAAGTTAATGGGCATTTTGCCATAGACTTTAATGGGCCAGAATTTCACTCACTACCTCTGAAACCAACAGATACTGTCACTTAAATATACCTTTACTTTGATCTGAAAAGTAATATAGCATTATATCAGCTCACAGAGAGCTACAATATGGCTAAAATTCTGCCTAATCTCAATTTCCATCCTCAGTTTTGCTTTGTTTCATTTTGCTTTGTTAAGGCTCTCTATTTTTCTTTGCCTAGTATTCAGTTTTATGAAGTACTGTACACATTATTTTGGAAAACAATTTACTGCCCCAGTAAAGAAAATATTTTGGTTAGAGCCATGTTTTTTAAAACAACAAATAAATTGCAGTACCATTATACAGTACTTGTATTCCTCAGTTTTGTTCTGCTTAATATTATGTCAACATATTTAATAAGAAATATTTTCAATTACTATGGCATAATGAAATTAATAGTCTCCTCAAGAAGCCATAGCTGTCAATTTTTTTTTCAGGCTTCCCCTAGGCTCTCTGAGAGTATGATCTAATGTTTTTATGTAGCTGCACCTAATCAGATAAGTCTCACTTATACAAAACACAATCTCTTTGATTTCTAACTTCTGCATTCTGTTTTTCCTGGCAATTCAGATTTACTGACTTACTGAAGCTGCAGTTGAAAACAATTTACTTCCAGTGCACAGCACTTTTAATAATTCTATCTAAAATGGTCAGGTATGAATTTCAGGAGAAAAATACATATAAGAAGTATAATTATTTTAATTTGGAATGCAAGCACTTTGACCATAGTGGGCCTGATTCTGTTTTTACACTAAACACAACTGATTTACAATCAGTAGATACAGTTACAGTCATTTGAAACTGGGTGAACATAATCTACATAACATGTTTGATTCTGATCAATTGATGTTAGGGGTCTTCTTCACTGGAATCATTTCCCTTAGTGTATCTTCCAGTAGAACCCATTCTTAGCAAAGAATGTCTTAAATTATTCAGAAAAAAATAAAAAATCAGTTCCACGAACAATTTCAAGAAGCAAAACCAAATCTTTCAAACACATCCTTCTTTCTGGCATCACCATGAAGAGACATACTGCCGTCATGCAGCTCTGCTTATGCTCCAACACCTAGCTCTAGCCTTTTACTAAAAGATTCATGATGACTCTTCACATGAGCTCTTGCTTCTAGCTTGGCTTTTGGCAGACTTTACTGCTGCTGCTGCCAACCAATAAGTTAGAATTTTTATAGTGGCACCAGCCTGGCAAAGAGAAACAGTAGTGTGGAGAGAACTAAATGTCCATGGTTTCAGTGGCGTAGCAAGGGTGTCTGTCGCCCACCAGTGCCTGGGGGGGTCAAGCCTACATTTGTGAACCCCCAACACCCTATGCTACCCCAAGCCTTTCAGGTCCCCCCCCTGTCTGGCACCCCCCTGCAACCCAGTGCCTGGGGCTTGCCCTCCCCCCCCCCCAGCCGCTCACCTTGTCACTACACCACTGTATCACTGCATGCTTTTCCCACTGGAAAAAATATCTGAAACTGAACGTTTTTTAGTTGTTTGTTTTAGCTTTTATAAAATTGGTTTAGATTAATGAAGGACACATCAGAAGACTCCTGAAAGGTACAGTGCTCATTGGTGTGCGTATGCATGCATATATTGGCACTCTCAGAAGTGTGGGAGCTTCAAGTAGGTGTTGTTACACTGTTTGTCTATGCTGAGAGCTCAAAACCTGAGTCACAACACACTTGGATAAAGACTAAGTCTATTAAGTGCTTCCCAGGAAAGCTTTTTCATAGTGTATAGGAATTAACATTTGACCTTTCTAAAACATTGAATAAGAGACTGGAAATACTTTCTCATATTAACTAGAAAGCTCTCTTCAAAGCCTTGGGGTGCATGTGTTCATTTTAATTTTGCTCTTGTAGAGTGAAACACATACCGGTTCAGAAGGCCACAAAAAACACACACACTCAACGCTTGAGCCTCACTAAAGCCTTTAAGGTGAGTTCTAGGGTTTAACTGATCTTCAGGATATAGACAAACTGTCTGCACTGGGATGAATGTCATCAATAGGATTTCATTGTGCTGGACATGGAGGCTATATCTATACTGGCAAATTAGTCCAGACTAATTTAGCTCATGGACACACTAGGCTTTCCCTCGCTGGAACTAAGAAATTTTTTTAGTTGGAACTAAGGAAAGCTTAGTTCAAACTAGTTAGTACCAGCACTTAGTGTGGACTAACCATCTTAGTTTGAACGTTAGTTCGAACTAAGTCTGGTCAAGATCCGGATTAATGCTTAGCTTGAATTTAAGAAGTTCAAACTAAGCCAGTTAGTTGGAACTAACCATGCATTCTAGTTTGAACTAAGTGTTAGTTTGAACTAGAATGCACAGTTAGTTCTAATTAATCTCAAACCTCTTCGTTTGGACTAACAAGTCTGAACTAACTTTGGCATATGTAGACATAGCCAAAGAGTCAATTGTTTCAATGTCAAACTCAAAATACATGTATAGGAATCATAATTATGAAATATATCAGTGAATACAAATATTGGTCATGATGTTTTTTACATGAGTTTTATTAAATGATTGGAACACGATCCTTTGCATTAAAATGTTCTGTTCATTCCTTAAATGCATGAATACTAAAAAACCCAGGGGAAGTCAGGACATTGTTAATATAATTAAACATAAAAAGAAATATATTTTCATTATGTCTTTAATATTTTAGAATTCTTAGCTACAATTGATTTATTGAAATGTAGGGCCCTGGTCCACTATTAGTGGACTCAAGTGCTTAAAATGAGCAGAAGATTCTATGTCATCTTGCTGCAGTAGTCAAATACCAGCACATTATACAGCTTTAAAAATTGTGTCTTAGGGCTTGTCTACAGTGGGGGGTGGGATTGTAATTCAATTTTAGCCTACTGAATTACATAAGGCAAAAGCAAATGATCACAGCAAATTGCTTGTTCTGGGTCTCATGTCCCCACTGCTCACATTACTTGCTGAAATGTATTGAACTGTGGGTAATAAGTGCAAGGATTTGTGGGGAGGCAATCATCTTCTGCTCACTTGCCCTCCTCCCTCCTCTTAACCAAAAAAAAAGGGCAGGAAAAGCTTTCCTTGCTGTTTCTCTGCCATTTGCACAACAGAGGCACAGTGGTGCAAGCACAGAGAGGAATTAATAGGAAACTTTCCAGGGCTGCAGGAAGGGAAGGAGCTATGTTGCTCTGGTACAGCAGACAGGAAAAACTGGAGAAGCTGTTCTTTGGCTGCACAGACCTAAATTCAAATTGTAGATTTTGATCTCAGTGCTACGTCAGTTTCAAGGATGGTGTTAACAGCTCCATTTTCTTAAAATTGACTTCTCTGATAATAAAGAGACAGACTGCAGAAGGCTGAAATAAGCAGCATTGTGTCAAACTCCACTGTTAATGAAGACCAGGGCTTACTATTGGACACAAGAAAAAATGC
The DNA here is from genome assembly GCA_007922195.1 of Podocnemis expansa. Taxonomy (NCBI): domain Eukaryota; kingdom Metazoa; phylum Chordata; order Testudines; family Podocnemididae; genus Podocnemis; species Podocnemis expansa. The sequence goes on along the minus strand of ML681963.1, from coordinate 79,607,194 downwards.
AAATAAGAAAATAGGTGAGAAGCAATATTTGAAATAAGATGAGGCTATAGCAACCTGGAAGAAAACATGAAATCATCACTAACAATATTTGTAGGTGACAAAGACAGGAGCAGGAAATAATTAAGAGGAAAGGTCAATGATACAGACTTATTTAGGTTGATAAGTTGAGTACAAGCAAACTGTGCATTTTAATATTTTGCCAGATATAAAGGTATACAACTAAGAACAAAGAATATTGGCTATGCTTACATGCTGAGAGACTCTACCTTAGGAAGCAGTAACTTTAAAAAAGGCTAGGTGTCACTGAGGATAATCAGCTGACTGCGGGTTCCCAGTACAAGGCTGTTGCCAAAAGGGCTAACATAGTCCTTAAATATAATCAGGTGCATGTAGAATAGAAGGAAGAAAGTTATTCCACCTCTGTAACTGGTACTGGTGCAACAGTTACTAGCATATTGTGTTGAATCTGTGTCCACAGTTCAAGAAGGATGTTGATAAACTGTAGAGCCATAATAATGATTAAAGAATTGGAAAACATGCTTTAGAGATTGAACTCCTTTGTGTATCTGTTTAGCTTAAGAAAATGAAGGTTAAGGAGTGACTTAATTATAGTCTGTATATATCAGCATGGGCATCAAAAATGGGATAAAAACCTCTTCAATTTGGCAGACAAAGTTTTACCAAGAGCAAGTGACTGGAAACAGACGTCAGACAAATTCAGATATGAAATAAGGCACAGATTTTTAACAATGAATGTAATTGGACCCTTGTACAATTTACCTCAGGTTGTGGTGGATCACTAGCGATTCTTAAATTAAGATTGGATGTTTTTCTTAAAGTTCTGCTCTAATTCAAGCAGAAATTATTTTGGGGAAGTCCTAAGACCTCTATTATGCAGGAGGGTCAAATATTCACAATGATCCATTCTGATTTTTAAATCTATAAATCAGAATTGCTCTTCAATAGATGAGCTTTCTTCTGTATTTTATTCCTGTCTCCAACCCCTACAATACCATTATGAGAGCTATCCACCATTTTTCTTTCCATTTCTAGCAACTAATTCATGCTCAACTCCTATTGAGAGCTATGATTTCAGAAAAGATGCCTTGGACATCAATAAGTAAAAGAGCTTTGCAATAATATTTATTACTTTTGGAATAGTAAGAACATTAGTTCATATTATTTATAATATATGCAGCAGGCTATGCTGGTCCTCTAAGTTTATACCTCTTACTTTGGGGGGAGTGGAATGGTGTGGAATTAGAATTATTACAGCTTTTATCAGAATAATTATGGTTTTAAATGAACAATATGAAAGACATTTGCCAAGAGATTTTAAAATTACTAGTTTTCTCGTAGTTTAAATGGAGGGATGATTTATCTCTAGGTGTGTCTAAATCTTAGCTAAAAGTCTATAGCTGTTCTCTCCTGTACCGTGCTGTCAAAGATCCTGTCTTTCTTATGTCCTTAAAACAGGCTTGTCCAACCTGCAGCCTGTGGCCCAGGAGCCAGACTCCAGCCTGCCAAGTGCTTTCATCCAGCCCACGGCATGCTGCTGCAAGAGCTTGGGAGCTGGGGCTGGCCAAGGCCCTTGTCAATTTCTCCCCACATTCTGCCTTGCCCCCTCACACCGGCACCGCTACCCTGTGTTGTCCTACATAGTGCAAGGAAAAGCAATGCCAGATATCACACTAATCATTATTTTATTAACGTTTATTAATAAGATTGATTTGTATGTCTTATCTATCAAAAATTTTCTCACCAGCCCCCCCAACTGAGAAAAAAATTGCAGTGTGGCCCCTCACCCAAAAATGTCGGACACCCTGCTTTAAAACTATCCTGGATGTCAGTACTATGTTTTAAATCGGGGGGGGGGGTGTTTTGTTTTGTTTTGTTTTTTAATTTTTAGGTCATCTTCTTTATACAATTATTTTTAAATAGAGAAGCAATGTCACATTACAGAGTCCATTACATACTCATCACCAGTACTCCTTGAAGTCCAATCCAAAAACTTGTAGAGTACCCTCAAATATTACTGTAGCCAATGAGAAGGAAAGGCAGAATCTCAAAAGAGATGGTGAGACCCTAACAAGATCCTAGCCCCTCTGCCAATAGGTGGCTAAAGAATTGGAGAGTTCCATTGGCAATGCAGAGACCTTCACTGACATTTTCAAAGTGAGGCAGTTTTAAGGTGGAGAAGGATTGAAAACAAAAAGAATTTTACGTTTTAGAAAATATGAAAGAATTGTATTGAGCATAAAATGCGTTTTCCATTCAGAATGAACTCTGAAGAGCAAATAGTATAGCTTTCTTGTTCAAACCTTCAGCTGTTTTACGTTTGTTGTTTTGTTTTGAAGTTACCTTTATTTTCACTTGATTGGAAGTGGAATTACTGGAACAAAAGTCAAAATTACTTGGAGTATGTAAATGAAGTTCTTAAATATATTTGCATAATAATATATGCTAAAATAAATGATGTGTTGTTTAATAAAACCTCATTTTATTTTAATGAAAATTTATTTTGTTAAATTAGAAATGATTATAGTTTCATTTTCTCTGCCTGAAGCCCCAGTGCTGAAATCTCTAAGACCTACAGTTCAACTTTCAGCAACAGACTCAGGTCTTTCAGGCACTCTGCCAGGAAAACATATTTCTTAACTCCCATATATTCACAGTGCGACACATGCTTTTGAAGTCTGTCATACGGTCACATAGCAGCCTAATATTATCTCATGGGAGAAGTTCTCTCCATCAGATATTATTAGAGTTAGAGATGAGTTTTATAAATTATAGATGCCTTTTGTTTGTTTTTTGTTTGTTTGTTTTAACCTTAGAAACCTCTCTATATCAGATTTCTGAAATTCAGAGACCTCTTCCAGTTCCTTTTTGGTGACAGTGTTTTTCAGCATTCTACTATACAGGTTCTTTAAGGGAACCAATGATTTCCTATGACTTCCTGATCACAGAAGCTGAAAGTACAAGCAACTATTGTGCAAAATGGAGCTGATCTTTGTCCCTGGAAACAAAACTATCAAATGCTGTTTTTCTGTGGTATCTCTCTGTTGGCAAAACATAAAATATTATTTATACTGACATCCATGGAGAGCTAATTGCCCTGTAAGTTAAAAGAACAATGCTGCTGTCACTTACCAACACTTAAGAAGGATCAGAAAAAGATCTCTGTTGAGCATGCAGCCTGCCTAAACAACTACATTCTCCAGGTTCTGTTGATCAAGTGAAACACAATTTCTCCAGCTCTGTGCATTTCTATTACTACTGTGGACAGAAAGATAGTAAAGCACACTAGAAATAAAGAAAAACACAGATGATGATACAATGAAAATAATAAGTAAATATTTGCTATGCTTCCCTTCTTTTTTCCTCTAGTTTGAGCACTCTCTAAAGTTTATGTTAGATTGCCATCTGGTGGTATAGATGAAAAAAACCCATTGTTAAATATCAAGCTGGTAAATAAAACAAAATACATTTTATATAGGACAGTAGTAATCTGTTTTCCAACTATATTTCTGAATAAAATTGCATAAAATACCCTAAGAAGTATAACCTATGATGCTATGAACTTGTAAATTGTGTTCTTCCTTGAAAACAATCCTGAACTATTCATTAGTTCCTTTTTTAAACCCAAATTATTTAAATCAAAGTATGACATTTGTATTTTTAAGTTCATTTATTACCATGTGTGTTGCTGAAACTTTTGATATGGTACTGGGAAAATAATATAAGCTGAAATTTTTGAAGGTGTCCACTCATTACATTTTTCTAATTTCTGGAAAAACAAAGAGAGAGATTTCCAGAAGTGTTGAGCACTCAACTCCAGTGTAAGCTTTTCTGCTCTTCTAAAGACTCAGGTCCTAAGTATGATCAGTTAAGCACCTAGTTATGGCCTGGAGGGACTCTAAATTAGTTGGCACTTCTGTAAGTTTGGGGCATAATATGTGCCTCAGGTCCCACCTGAGGAAAATAATACTTCTGTGTCTCAGAGAAGTGTTGTGACGATAAATTTATTGGTCCTTGTATGGCACTCAGATGTTACAATAAAGATGATACAGAAGCTAGGGAGAAACAGAAACTGTCCTGTTAGTATAGTGTTTCTTCACACCATATGCCAAAAAGTATTTTTCTAAGGGAAAGCAGAAGGATCCATTTTGATTGTGTTCCATATAGTGAGACTACTCAGAGTGGTCCTGTCAGGGTAATGCTAATGGCTTACAGGGGTAAAGTTATGCACAGTGCAACAAGACAAGAGTCAGAACTTAAAGAGACTGTGGACAAGGGAGAGAATAAATATTTACTTAATTCTACTGAGCATGTGTGAATGCTTAATTTCCATGATTTATAACAGCCAAATGCTGATGGATTTTCACAAGGATAGCAAAAGGCACGTCTGATCCCAGTATAATTCTGCCAAATTTCAAGCTCCAAATCCAAGACCCTGAAGCACTAGAGCTCTCCAAAAGAATTATTTCATGTTAATTAAAATACTTTCACACTGACAAAACTCTCTGTTTTTAAACTAGCTTTATTCTTAAGTGTCCAAACTATCTTGACCCAGCTTTCTAAAACTCTCAACCTCTAGTACAAACCAAGGATGGAAATTTTAGAGTTTTATGAAGTTATAAGCAACTGAAAAGAGAATTATAATATAAAGTGATAAGTAATCTTAATAACAGGCATTCAGTGAAATAAGCCCATTAAAACAAGTCAAATTATCATTTCAGAGTCATAGCTACAGCTGCAAATTATGAACCACCTGGAGTTTAGGCAAAGATCTTATGCAGCAAAACAGCCAATAGAGAATTGCCCTAATTCAGTTTTGTGGTAATAAAAGCATGGCTAATCACACTGAGGTCTGACGGAGACGGAAACAAAACCTGAAGCGGGAGGATTATCACTAAAATTCAGTAGGTGGTTGTTCTCAACTCACAGAGTACTAAAGTGAATTAAGTGAACAGATATCAAAATGTAGCATGGCAGTGCTATAAAAGTTCTTGTATGATTACAATTGGTTCTATACGAATTGTCCTATAGCTTAATAATCATAATAAAATGCCAAACCCGTTAACAGGAGCTATGAGAATAATTCACAGTCAATAATTTACCTTACAAATTTAGCTTCTTTCCACTTGCTAAATATCTACAAGTAAATTGATTGCCTCAAATTCGTTTATTCAACTTTTTCTACCTCATCTTCAAGAGTCTGATGAAGTGGGATTTTTTCCTATGGAAGCTCATGCAATAAATAAATTTGTTAGTCTTTAAAAGTGCCACACACCTCCTTGTTTGTTTTATAGATTTACTGTGTTTGTTATGTTTATTTCATACTCTCTATTGTGGTTGGTATGTTTAATTGTGATTTGTCAGGTAAGTTACCCAGTACAGTTTCTGTCCCATGAGTTGATTAATGTTCAAACACTCCCCAAAGTAATATGTGTGGGGGCAAATTTCAAGTTCTTTTTCAAGCTCTTTTCCAATGACTGACATTTTGTTTATGTAAACATATGAGCCAGCAACTTTCAATCTTAGGTGGATACATGTAAAGCTAACACAAGGAGGGCAAAAATATGGCAAGCACATTCTTTAAAGATGAGAACAAATATCTACAGAATACTTCAGCAGTCAATTATCTTTATGAAAGATTCCTGTATATTACTTTAGGCTCTGCCTTCACAGAGGACTGGCATTGTGGTTGGTCATTAAAACCACAGGGCACCTTTACTCACTAGCTGTTATTCCACAGACAGAGAAGCAATTCAGCTGCACTAAGAAATATTGGCAGAGGAGAGGAGGAAGGTTTGTGCTGATACCAGATACAGGATCTCCTTTTCCTCTGTAGGATTAATTATTCCTAGGGGAATAATGTTAATATCAAGAATGCTCAGACAGGAGGAGAATGCTGATGTGGATTGAAGGATTAGATATTCACGAGAACAAAGCAGAAGGATACAGAGACCAACCAAGGAAGAAAAAAAGGCAAGGGAAGGAGAGGACATGAACAATAGCATGCAGGATGTATATTAATTTAGATGGACTATATAGTCAACAGTTGTTAACATAACCAAGTCACTGTCCAACTTTAAACGATGTTAATGGTGTTCAGGGTTTGCTATACAGAGAACACAGCCTGCTTAGTACCATGGCAAACCACCATTATAAACCTTTTAATATTTTATTAAAGATAAGAAAAGAAAAAAAACCAGTTACAACATTTGAAATGTGAAGCATGAACAAAGGCTTTCATTTTAACAACATCCTTTCTTGCCTTTTGCTAGAGAGAGTTTTTAGAAAGAAAAAGTAGAAATCCAATCCCATTTAATCTCAGATGGTATTTGGGATTCAACTGGAAGAGGTGGCAATGGCATAAGGGTCTCTCTTTCTGGTCCCATCTTGTCAGGGCATCTCTTCAGATAGGTATAATCATCTGAGAAGATAATGGAGATGGAAGTCATGGAGATTAAGTTTATAAGAGTATTGGCTATGTTCACACACACAATGCTTGTTTTGAAACAAGACATTTCGAAACAAGCTGTTTCGAAATAAAAGGTTATTTCGAAACACCTTATTTCGAAACACAAAAGAAGTGTTTTCGAAATAAGGGAGCAAAATAGCATGTCCACAGTGTGAACATGCCATTTCACTTGGGGAGGGGACTGCAGGCACCCGCGGGGTGAGGCACCCAGCTGCACTTCACCCTGCGGGTGCCTGCAGTCCCCCTCTGCCAGCCAGGGGACACCCCTCAGCACCCTGGCCAGGGTGCTGAGGGGGCAGCCCTTTGTCCCAGGGTACTTAGCACCCTGGGAGGAAGGGTCAAATGTTGTTTCGGAACACTTTGTTCCAAAACAACATGTTTGCACAGGGTTGTTTCAAAACCACTGGTTTCGAAACAACCTTATTTTGAAAGGGAAGTAGGTTTAAACCCTTTCGAAAGCACGGCTCCCATTTCGAAACAAGGGGTTTCCTTGTTTCGAAATGGCCGTACGTCATGTGAACGTGGCATTTCTTATTTTGAAACAACCTCTGTTGTTTCGAAATAAGAATGCTGTGTGAACACACCCATCCAGTTTTTCTTCTAAAAGTCTCTTTCTTTAAGGACTCACAAAGGGAGTGATGGGCAGAGCAGTCCATCCCCCTATTATTTTGTCTGCCAATTAGGTCCAGTTTCTGACATACCAACATAGTTCATTGATTTCTAGTTCCATGCTTCTTACTTATTAAGCATGATTTTAACATAGTCCTTGAATGATATCAATTGGCATATTTTTGGACTAATTCAGCCTGCCTCCTTTTTATCTTTTCCCATCAACATTTGTTGTTATAGATTACTGTAACATTTTCTGAACTTTTGCATACTTTCTCCTGTTAAACTCAGGTAAATTTGTAAGCTCAGTTATCAAAACAGGGGAAAACAGAGGCACACAAACTAGGATGAAGGGAGCACAAAACCTGTAATAATTGAAGGAAAGACAGAATAATGTAGGAAGACAGACAGACAACAGGGATTAGGAATAAACAGCAAATGAGAAGCGTGAAAACTTAAGAAGACTACAGAAGGAAAGGCAGATTAAAAGCACATTCACCAGAAACTGTGCCCCTGATTTGTTGCAGAAAAGAAATGGTACATCTTAGGATAGTTTGGGAGTCAAAGGATAAGAATGACTGATGACTTGGGCTTCCCTAGCTGAAAAAGGTAAGATGGGACAAATAAGAAAAGAAAATAAGTGGTTTGTTTAGCCCAGGGGTTGGAAGCCCCCAGCATGTGTGCCAGACTTGTCATGCGGGCAAATCCTGAGTGGCACACAGTGCTGCTCAGGCTTCCCTGCTGGCCACACCCCCAAGCATGGCCTGGACATTGGGGCCACAAGAGCAATGTGTGGTGGCTCCGGGCTCCCACAGGCTGCACTTCCCTGCTCCCCCCTGTCCAGAGTGAAGACTCCAGTCCCCGACTCCACAACAAGTTTTAAGTGGGTGGGGGGGGCAGCCTCAGGTCGGGAGGTGGGTGGGGTGGAAGTGACTTCAGGCCAGCCTCCAAGTCATGCTGAACCCCGCCAATGCCCGAGCCGCCCACCATGCTCTGCGCCTGCACCCTAGCCGAGCTGAGCTGTGCCAGGTGCTGCACTGGCCCCTGAGCCACCCACTGTGCTGGCTGCCAAGCTGTACTGGCTACTGAGCCCCTGATTTAGGCTGTACCACGCTGCGAGTCTCCTCCACTCCTGGCCAACTCCTGACCTGCGGCTCCCTCCACACCACTTAAAACTTGTTGTGTAGTTGGGGGCTGGAGCCTCCACTCTGGACAGGAGGGAGTGGGGAAGTGCAGCCTGTGGGAGCAGAGAACCCAAAACCACCTGCCCCCAGGGACCCTAGCGTCTTCCCCTCCCAACCTAGAGACCCTGGCTCCACCCCCATTTGGCCCCATCCCTGGCACCTTCTGAGGGTGTGGTGGGCAGGGGTGGCACAGGGACTGGCAAAGGTTGCCAACCCCTGGTCTAGCCATTTAAATTTATACAGATTGTACCTCTGGCATAAACATTTTCCAAGGGAAGATTCCCACATGATTCCACTTCCAAAGTCCATCTGCATTTAGGATCCACAGCCCTACAGCAAACTGAACTCTTTTTTGGCATGTCTTCTTTCTTGCTATTCCCTTTCTTCGTGTCAACTTGAATCCACTGAAGTGGCTGTGCTACAATGCCAGAGGAAGCAAGCTCCCTGCCAGGTCTTTGCCTCTCAACGTTATGGTTCTGTGTATGTACATACACTATCAAATAAAACTTTCATTATAAACAAGCCTACAAACACATACCTCAACTTCTCCATGATGGGCTACTCAGTTAGTATGACTGCCTTTCCAAAAATCACATCTCACCATGTATGCTCCATTGATTCCCTGGCAGCCTGTGTTGGACTTGACTTTTGTTAGCAGGGTGCCAAACTGTGTGGCTTGCTCAGGAGACTATTTATTTTGCCAAAAGCTACTCATGAATATTAGTTGACAGTGTATATTTAACATTACAAGCTACATTTTAACCACTTAATTTCTGAGATGACTGTGACTACTAGTTTATGACAACACTCATCTCTCTGTTACATCTAGTATAAATCTTAGAGTTTGTGCTTCCAGGGGCAGGGCCAGACAAAGACAAGGCTTTAGGGGCTGGAGACATGGGCTAAAAGGGGGCCCATGGATCCACCAATATCCAGTCCCAGCTCCACACCAGGCACACCAGCCAGCCCAGGAGAGGGGTAGAAATGCCACAGTCTTTGGCCTAAGGGCCCCCTGTGACTGGCTGAGCCCCAGGTCCCAGATCTGCCCTTCCCAGTAGCACCACTGGGCTGTGGGCCCCTGGCCCTCTGCGGCACCATCCAGAGCCCCAGTCCCTGCACCCCCTGCAGCACCTACAGCCCTCCCAAACCCCCTACACACAAAACAGCAGCTCCAGGCCGTGGGCATAGCAGTAGGACCAGGCCACCCTGTCCCCAGGCTGGGAACCACCACAGTGTGGGGCCCAACAAGAATGGATAGTCACGGGCCTCCCTCCATGGCCTGGATCTGGCCCTGCCCAGCAGCATGGATTGCCTTTGTGTAATTTGTTTATAAAGTGCATAGCACTACTGGCTCTGATTCCTAATTGAAGTTGTCAGGCTCTACTACAAAAGAACAACACTTTGCAGATAGAAATGTGGTGGTCCATGTCACAGTGATGCAAATAAGAATTCAGACACCCAAACTGCATGTCTAAATGGAGTAATTGCATGTACAAGTGTGGTCATACATTTACATATTTATGCTTACAAGTGAGCCTCTAGTCTTTTCATTGTATGTTTTCCCCTAAATCAGAACACATGGTAAGGCTCTCATACTCCCTTAATCTAGCCCTATTTAATGACATGGTTACTAATTTAATTTATAATTATATCTTTGGCTGTCTACATCTAAAACTTTAGTTTGGACATGCAAGTCCAAGCTAACTAAGTCCAAGCTTAGTCTGAAGAAGCCTCAGGCTTTTTAGTTCAAATTACAACACAGGGCTAGTTCGAACTAATGACTTAGTTCGAACTTTTTTAGTTAGAATTAGCCATTATTTTGAGTCTTGCATGTGCTTAGTTCAAACTAAGCTGGCTAGTCTGAACTAAGCAAGGGGTCTTGCTAGTTCAAACTAAGAAATTTCTTAGCTTAGACTAGCTAAAGGCTAGTTTGGCCATAGGCCAAATTAAGACTAATTTGGAAGTGTAGGCATAGCCTTTGATACTTCTTGAAAACACTTTGGAACTGAAACTAACCATTGAATTCTGTAATATCAAAAGATATGAGTAAACATAAAAGTAGCAAAAATTTTCCATTCAACATTGAAGACTAATGTTAGGAATTCTTTCTTTCTTTGATTTTTTTCTCTTAATTTGATATCTGGCAGCTTCTTATTTTGGTGTATTAATGAATTTGTTTTGTTAGGATTTGTCCAATAATTCTTTTTAGGATTTCAGAACCCCAATGTCATTGCAAAGGTTTTATCCTTATAAGTTTCATCAAGCTTGGTTTTGGCTTTTTTTTTTTTTTTGCTTTTCCCATCTCCATCTCTTTATGACGCTTACACAGGTGGTAGACTACACCTTTAAGAAGAGTCAAGTCGCCACATACACACAAATCAAGAAATTGGAAAAGGAAACAGACAGCAAAACCAAAGCTCAAACAAATCATCATATAAACTTACACATTAAATATTATCATGTGTCCTACTTAAATTACGTAAAAGCAGCCTGAGTATGCAAGGAGCACTTGGTAATGTTTTAAACTAACTAAATATACAGATTATATAGAGTGGTTCAGAAAGTCGCTAATGTAAGGTTAGCTCCACAAAGGTATTTGGGTGCCTAACTGACATTTTTAGGCAGCCATGACCAAAATTTAGATACCCCAAATGCTTGTTCCGCAGTTCTCTAACTATGTAGGCACTTAGAATTCATTCAGTACTGGAGAAACTGCACAGTGGATCAGTGACAGAATGCATGTCTACACTACAGTTGAAGAGTATCAATTCTTACTTGAGACATACCCACAATAGCTCTGATGGAGCTAGTGCACTAAAAATAGAACTGTAGACACAGAGGAATGAGGGGATAGCTGCACCAAATATGTATCTTTGGCCTTGGAAGAAACACAAGCCACTTGCACTAGCAGACTAGTTTGATTGGGGCTAGTGTAGGTTGATCTCCTCATACTGAAATTTACACCTTCTAGCTCTAGTGTAGACATACCTAAAGATTCAGCCAAGTTGAATATAGGATCTCTAATTCTCTTATTAGTGGTTCTGAAGTTCAACACTAGAACAGTACTAGTAGGTGGTCTTATGCACATGCCAGGCAACTCCGTGGCTTATACAATGATATATACTAGAAAAAGTTCTTAAAAAAAAGCTAGTTCAAAGCAAAAAACAGTAGGCCTGGAAAACTACTTGAAAACTATAAAAAAATATACATTTAAAGATAAAGCAATGAAGCTTAAATTTCATTGTAGAAGAACTTAGAAAGCCTGCAAGAATTGATGGAATGGGGAAAAGACCACTTTTAGTAAAATTATGAAGGATATAGAATCCTCAACACCCTTTTAAAACTATATCAGTATTTTATTTTTCTGGAGATATTAGATAAATTAGCCCTGCACAATCAAGAAGTACTTTCTGTTAGAGAGCAATCCAACTGTTTAGGATTAAGAAAACACAGTGTGTTACAAAATGTTAACAGTAAACAATAGAGATTATCTTGGAAAATTTTGCACAGTGGACAATATGGGTGCCATTTATAAATTGTGTTTATCCCATATAGATTTATGCTACAAAGGAAACATCTAGATTGATTTTTAAAAATAATTGCCATAGACATTCTTATGGAATTGCAAAGGAAGTTCCAGAAGATAGGTTCCTTGATACAGATCAAGTCAGATAAATTGTCTGCAATTGCCTACTATTTTTGCCTAGTAATGACTAGTAATAAACCAAATACTTATAAAATGGCCAGTCTTCTCAGTTTCCCATGATCTTAGTTAAGGAGGCACAAGAAATGTTAACAGTATGGCATGTACAGTTCACACCTCCAGACATCATGCTAATGTTATCCTACGGGAAACGGAAATGCTATGCACCAGAGTAATGATAAGAGGGATTGTAAAAGAGAGGCTTTCTTTTAAAAAAAATTATAATAGATGTAAGTCTGAAGATTCCCTTTTATGAAGAATATTTCATAAGATAGAATTGATTCTGATGACAATACAACACAGCATTAGTAAAAAGTATCTGAAATGCCATCTGAGAAATGGTGGGAAATTAAAATTGAGTGGACGATTGTGCATGACTGCACGTGCACTTGCTTAGAGTAATAGGATTCTGAACAAGTGTTGACAGCCATGACTTCAAACCCTGGCTGTTGACACATAAGTTATAGATAGATAATCATGAAAGAATATAAGTAATATCTTATGTCAGTAGTAAAAATACTTATTAATTAGCAACTGAATGTCATAAAAGGTGTCAGCTACAGCATTTTATTCAGTAAAATGGATCATTTAAATATGACAAGTTGTACGAACTGAGAGTAAAAAGCAAGTTCACAGTGACTCTTTGGGCATCATTGATCTAAATTATTTTTAATAGGCAATAACATTCTTAACCTTCTCTGGAATTTGATCCTGAATAAAGCATATGTACGTCAAGTGGAATCATTGGTATACCTGTAGTAACCTCTCTAACAAAGTGAACTGTATTTAAATATGATATGCATCCAGATGATATTAGACATCCTTTATAGACTTGCTTTAATGGCTCCTTGAGAAAGACGTATTAATTAAAAGATATATAGTCAACTGTTTAAAAGATATATACCAATCAGCTGTAAAGTTTAAGGAGAATAAAAAGTTAATTTAAACATTTTAATTTATTATCAAAGGCTCTCATATCAACTATAAAACTAAAATTGCAAAGCTATTTTGATTATTAAGTACAATAAAATAAAAGGTATGGAATATATTGCATTTTTTAAAAATTAAATAAAGTGGTATCAAATATCTCATATTATCTAAAGTAATCTCATTTAAGATCTGATTCTGCTAAGCCCTTGCAACAAAATCTATGAATTTTCTTGGCATGCAGACCTTTAATGTCATTCTTGGAACACTTACTAATTAGCCTGCATGATATACTAACCAATGAAGAAATTACTTCTGAGTTCATTAAATATTAGAAAAGAGTAAATATGGCCAGAAAGGAATTTACCTTTAGTTTGAATCAGGCATAACTCACACTCGCTAGCCCTGCAATTTGGAAATGTAGCCTTATCCACAACATCCAGATTACAGATTCAAATAAAACCCAGATTTACAATATACAGTAAATATCAGCTAGTATGGTTGATCACTTGTAGACATGAATACGTTTGAAATATCTTAATTGTGACACACAAGTGAATAGTTAGAAGGGGATTGTGGAGCACAAGAAAGAAATCATAAACTAAAAATGCAGTTTAAAAGAACTACAAGCAAAAAAAAGAACTCTTTTCAAAGACCTTACTGAGGACCACTGCTTGCTATTTTTTTAAATAAAATGAATCAAAGATGCCTTTATCTTGTGATATGTAAGTAATGGATAAGATCTTTTTGTCTATATACCAAATGTCTGAAAGCAAACATTGCTTCATTCTTCTGTGCCCATGAAAACAATTATTGTAAGAATCTAACAGTGAGAAAATTGTAGTTTTTTTACCCGTCTACTTCTTTCTTCTAAATGTATTGTTAAATAACTTTCCTTTTACTGTGGTTTCATTGGATTATAACCAAAAATAAGCTAGTGCTATATGAATTTAATAAATAAATTTGCTATACTAATTATCAACAAAACAATGGGTATGTCTACACTTAGAAGTTATTTCAAAATAAGCCTCATTTCGAGATAATTTTATCATGTCCATGCATTCATTTTATTGTATTGAAATAAGCGGTTTCTTATTTTGGAATAAGGATATAATAAAACCTCCTTTTATTCTGAAATGTAACCTTTCTGCAGGCTGGCAGGACAAGGGCCGGGTTCTAAATCTAGGGGTTTCCCAGTGACACAACACCACCAACTGACTTGAGTCCCCACCCAGATTTCTGAGAATCCTGCACTGTTCCCTGGGCACCCCAAAGGGCTAAGGCTTTCCCACTCGCAAGAACGAGTCTGAGTGTAGTAAACTGAACTTTTGATAGTAGTAAAACAAAAATGCAAAAGGCCAAATAACAAAGATTAGCACTAATCTAGGAAAATTAGTATAGAGCAAATTTCCCAACAACCCACACCACATAACAGAACATACAAACTTAATGGCAAAACTGCCACCGATCTGGAGAATCAGGGCTAACTAGGCTCCCAGCCAACCCTAGGGTACGTAGGGAGTGTCTTTCATGCCAGCTGTCCACTGACACCATCTACCGGTCACTCAATCCATCCTCTAAAATTATTTCTTGGTTCCACCTGCTGTCCGCCGGCACAGCCCTCCGGTCACTCGTGTTGCCCAGCTCACCACTGGCCTCTCTCACTGTCTGCTGGCTCCACCTGCTGGCTGCTGGTGCTGCCCTCTGGTCCCTCACATCTCCCAGCTCGCCGATCTCCCCATCCGCTGGCTCCGCCTGTTATCCACCAGCACTGGCCTCCAGTCTCTCGTGTTGCCCAACTTGCTGTTCTCGCTGTCTACCAGCTCCACTTGCTGGTCACCCCATCGCTGCTCCTCTTCAGCTCAGAGAGAGAGGACTCTCCAGTGAGCTCAGTGATTTCAGCCCTCTCAGTCTTTAAGAAGCTGTTAATCAGCTACTTCCATAACAAAGAACAGGAGAAGCAATAGAAGAAGAGGCAAACTGCCTCAAGCATTGAAACAATGCAAACCCCCCACTCCTGTTTTCAAGTCTTTCAGGCTGAGACATGCAGTCAACTTTTTTTCTAGCCTCTTTTTAACTAAGGGTAGTTTTTACCCTTTAACTAATCCAGACAGATTTGAAACAAACAGGCTGTGTTCAGACGAGAGTTTTATTTTGAAACAACAGCCACTGTTTCAAAATAAAATTTCTTATGTCCACACGATGTTCCATTATTTCAAAACAACAGGACCCGTTGTTTCAAACTAACGGCCATTATTTCAAAACAGTAAAACCTCACTTGAAATCGAAAAAGCCATTGTTTTGAAATGATGGTTTCAAAACAACGGCATTCAGACATGTTGTTTCGAAACAACACCATTGTTTCAAAACAACTGTTTCAAAACAACATGTCTGAACGGCCTTATTTCAAAATAACCATTTTGAAATAACAGCTGTTTTGATAGCAGGCTTTCCCTTAATTCAAATTAACTTATCTTGAAATAAGGACTTTATTTCAAAATAACTCATTTTGAAATAACTTATTTTGAAATAACAGTTTACATGTGAACATAGCCACAGAGAGTAGCAATATACAAAAAGACAGTATTTTGTATTTCCCTTCAGTAGAATTACAGATATTGACAGATTTGTGAGCAGATTAACCCCAAATACCATTACCCATTATGTCCTGCACCCAGTATGCAAATACCATGCTAATACAGGACCCATGCAGATTAGTTGCTCCATTTCAGAAGCTGTTAGGCACATCTCCTAAGCCTGCCTTACATTGCTCCACTTCTGAAGCTGTTAGGCACAGCTCCTAAGACTGCCTTACATTGCTCCACTTCTGAAGCTGTTAGGCACAGCTCCTAAGACTGCCTTACAGAAATATTGTTTAAATTGAAATTATTATTTCAAAATAACCCTATTTTGGCCATGGAGTACAGTTATTTCAATTTAATTGTGGTTCCTGTGACCTTCCCCCTAGACTGACTTTCCTTCCCAGGTTCCTGACACAGGAACAACCTGCCCTGGACAATGAAAGGGCAAGACTCACTCCACAGGCCAGTTCTTTCCAGAACTGGCCAGGTCTGTCCAGAGGCACCGCATTGCAGCAGGCAAGCCAGTGGTGACGAAGAGCTCCTTCCTGGAGCTACCAGAAAATCCTGGACCTGCTGGCTGCCTGGGGTCAGGAAGATGTCAACAGCACATTGTGGGCTCGGCACAGGAACTAGAAGGGGTATGCATCCATGGCCAAGGACCTGGCAGCAAAGGGCCACACTCAGGGCATAGAACAGGTCCAGACCTAAGTGAAGGAGCTGTGCCAGGCCTACCAGCAGGCCAGAGAGGAGAGGGAGCACGCTGGGCAAGAGCCCACCACCCGCTTCCAGTATTGCCAGCAACTGGATGTTTTCTTGGGCCAGGAGCCTGGCAGCCTCTCGGCCAACGTAGTGGACTCTGGCAAGCATGTGTTCATCGGGGAGGAGAAGGGGGCCACCAGCAGGCCAACCAGCCAGCCCACCACCCTGCAGCCAGCCCGGAGCTGATCTTTGCCCTGCCAATGGAGTCCACAGCGTCCGAAGAGCAGGAGGAGGCTCCCCCCACTGAGGAGGAGGACCCAGGCAAGGGGGGATCTAGTGAGAGACCCAGCAGCACATGCTGGTGAGTGCTCTTTCCCCTCACCCTGCAGGTGGGGCTGGGCATGCCTGTGGAAGAGGCATTGCAGGAGGACATGGCGCAGGGACAGGCAGGGGCGCAGGGATGGGCAGAGGCCTTCCCACAGCAGCAGAGGGGCTGGAGGCCATGTGGCAGGGGGAGATAGAGCTGGGCAGAACAGCACTGTGTAGGAAGATGGGCTGGCAGGCCAGCCAGCATGCACCTGACCCTGCTGGCATGTGGCCTCTGGAGAAACCTTGGGGGCAAAGCTGCCTGCTGGCCACCAATGTGGGCACCACATCTGACCTGGGGGAGGGCAGCACAGCACAGCAGTGCATACCAAGGAACCTTGCCTATAAGGAAGGGCACAGGGATGGCTAGGGGACAGCAGCTGGTCCAAGGCTGCACACCACACTAATTTTTTCTCTGCTTCTCTCCAGCAACCCGAGCAACCATGCTTGCCACCACACCCAGGGTACCACCAGCCCTGACCCTGAGGAGGAGAGAAAGGATGCCGTGCTCCTGGGCAGACCAGTTTGAGGAACTGATCTGCATCGCAGAGTGCACCGACTAGCAGATGGCACAGTGGGTGGAGCAGGAGTTAACCAAACCCAGGGTTGAGTGGGGGCTGTGGGAGGCACAAAAGAGGCTGCTGGAGAGGCTGGTCAACCTCCTGTAGGAGCAGAACCAGTCCCTCCAGTGCCTGGAGCACCACCTCCACCTGCCACACCGTGCCCAGTGCTCCACCATGAGCCCTCCACAGTGCCGGCCCAGGACCCAGGGCAGATGCTTGCATGCCCAGGAGCCACTGGCCACTAGCCCCAGCCCCTCACCTTGACCCTCTTCCCCATCCCCCACCTGCCGCAGCTCCCCCCAGACTCCTCCTCCCCCCCAAATCCCCCAATGCCCCACAGCTCCCACCTCCTTCCCCCGGCTCACCCTCCCCCATTTCCCCATGTAAATAAAACTCCTGTTGACTGTTATATTGTGTCATGTGCTTTTTATTGCTGTGAGGATGAGGGGAGATGGGTGGGTGGTAGTGGGAGGGAGGCAGGCATAGGTGGTGCCAGAGTGTGGTGGCAGGTGCACCCCTCAGCACTCCTTGCTGAGGAGTTGGGCCTTCAGCGTGTCCCGGATAAGCAGGGCTTGCCATTGGGCCCACTGCACCCAGGGCAAGGTGTCTTTGGGCTGCTTGTAGTTTCTAGCGAGCCACTCATCCTCAGCCTCCCAGACGTGGGGGACCCTTTCCCTCTGCAGCTTGCACAGGTTGTGGTAGCAGCAGCATGCACTGATGCCCTGCAGGATGTTGCGCTTGCCATGCTGCAGGCAGGTCAGGAGGGCCCTCCAGTGGGCTTTCAGATGGCTGAAGGCATGCTCAACAACCAAGCTGCAGCAGCGGAGCCTCTGGTTAAAAAGGTCCCTGCCAGTGTCCATCTGGCCCATGTATGGCTTCATGAGCCAGGCCATCAAGGGGTAGGCAGCATCCCCCAGGATCAGGACAGGCACTTGCATGTCCCTGTGGGTGAAGGTGTACTCGGGGAAGAAAGTGCCCACCTGTGTGTGCCTGTACAGGGAGGAGTTGCACAGGATGTGAGTGTCATGTGAGCTCCCTGGCCAGCCCACATAGATGTTCTGGAAGATGCCATGATGATCAATAAGGGCCTGCAGGATGACAGAATAATATCCCTTCCAGCTGACATAGTCCAGGGCCCAGTGGTCTGGGGCTTGGATGGGGATGCATCCAAGATGACCACACAGTTGGGGAAACTGAGTCCGGTGAGGCCATTGAGAGTATCCTGCAGGTTTCCTGGAGTGATGATGTGGGGTACCAGGACCTGGTTGATTTCCTGGCACACGTCCATGAGGGCAGTCCCCATGGTGGATTTCCCAATCCTGAAGTGCTGGGCCACGGAGTGTTAGGAGTCCAGCGTTGCCAGCTTCCACACAGGAACAGCCACTCACTTCTCTACAGGCAGGACAGGTTGTAGATGGGTGTCCATGTGCTGCAGAGCTAGATGAATTTTTGGACCAGCACATGGAAGATCCCCTTGCTCCTCCTAAAGTTCTGCAGTCACAGTTGCCATCCAAGGTGGTCAGGTAATTCGCTCCCACTAGTCAGTGCTGGCCTCACGTGCCCAGAGATGATGAGGCACGGAGCACACTCTTGCGAGCGTGGCAGCTTCGAGGGGCAGCAGGATGGGGTGCAGCCTAACGTGTACCCCCACAGGATGAGTGTGCTGGGGACAACTGCTCCACAGCAGAAATAGCCTTCCTAGGATCTGGCAGGTGTCACATAGCTGCCTGAGAAAGTGCCGGAGCAGGGTCTGATCCATGACCCGCTCAGGGTCCATGTTACCAGGCAAACGGGAAGATGCTGAGATCACTTCCTCTTTTAAAGGACTGTCTGGGGGAGGGGTGACCTTCTGCTGTGCCATGGTGCCACACTTCCTACAATTTACCCCTCCTAGCTCACCCCAGCCCCCAATTCAACATAGAGAGTCCGGTGAAGACTCTCTGTTTTGATTTAATAATGCCTACTTTATTTTGAATTAGCAGTCTAGTGAAGACTCACTAATTCAAAATAATTATTTTGATTTAAATTCAAAATAGTTTATTCAAAATAACTATATAGAAATAACTTTGTCAGTGTAGCCATAGCCAATGACGGAAAGTTATTATTCCGTTTGTGTAAAGTCTTATGATGGATTATGTATTAAAATGTAACATATTCAAAGGACATGATTCCTAGCACATCTTTTGGAGAAGGAAATGGGCTTTAAGCAGAACCTGATCTACGCTTTATAAGCAGCAAGATTTACAGGCATTAAATTAAAACAGTGCACTATAATTACAGACAGGCTTACTTTGAGTCTGAACCATACAGGAATGCATATCCATTGATCACATAGCAGCTCCTGGAAAGCCTATCCTGGAAGCTACAGGAACAGACTTTTAAAAATATTTAGAATTAAAATCTTTAAATCAAAATCTTTACTTTTTATTCATTTATAAATATTCATTTAATACACAGCAATCTGGCTTATTTATTTTTGCAAGACTGTGAATGTTCTCCGATACAAAAATTATGCCCTGGTGGCTCTTATTTTTCCTGACCAGACCAATGAGCAGCCCATAACAACTTCCTCCAGTCCACTGTTAGAAAAAAAATGGATGTCAGTTTGAAATCATTACTTGTAGTGATAATTCAATAGCATCAAAATAAAAATTTCTTCCACAAAACTATCCCTTATTGATGTGGGTGTACATGCTGCACACTTGTAAGGCAAATGGGCAGCATAAATTGGAAGTGTGAATGGAAGCTGTGACATTTATATGTCCCTTGAAATTAGACATAGGTTTCTAACCATCAGAAGATTAAAGTTCTGGAATAGCTTTCCAAAGGGAGCGGGGGATGGGAGGGGAACGTAGCTGGTATTAAAACTGAACTTGATAAATTTGTGGAGGGCATAGTATAATGGGACAGCCTCGTTTAGCAATTGACTGATCTTTGACAACTGGTGAAAGATATGTCAATGGCTTGAGATGGGTTCTGAGTTATTACAGAGAATTCATTCTTGGGTGCTTGGCTAGTGAGTCTTGCTCACATACTCAGGGTTTAACAGATTACCATATCTGAGGTTGGAAGGGAATTTTCTCCCCAAGGCAGATAGGCAAAGGGTCTGGATTTTTCTTTTTTCTTTTCCCCGTTGCATGGGGCCCTTGGTGGTGGATTCTCTGTATCTTAAAGTCTTTAAACCAGGGGTACTCAAACTTTTTGCGAGCTGGTCCACATTCAGCCTGCCACCATTCATGGGGGTCCCTATCCCGAGCCAGGGGGTGTGGCCTTCTGGCTGGAGGTGGGGCCTGCCCTCTGGGGGCGGGGCCCGTGCCCTGGGTCCCTCCCCACCCCAGCAACGCCCCTGTTGTCGCAGTCCACCAGAAAGGTCTTTGCAGTCCGGATTGTGGACCGCGGGCCATCATTTGAGTACCCCTGCCCTAGGGTCTCTACCATCTTTACTTTTCAGGAACACTACCCAATGCACTCTCACCCACACAGTATGCCCCACACACCATGACCGCTCCCAGTCATCAGTAATACCCAATATACCCCCACCCCCTCCAGGAACTGTCACTTGACACCGTCCCCAACAGATACCATCATAGTGTGTGTCTCATACATACCCTCTCCAAGCACTTTAGCCACACCACACAAACGTATCACAATGCAGTTAATACCACCCCTGACACCCAATAACAAGCCAAACCAACAAGGAGTCCTGTGGCATTTTTAAAGCCTAACAAATTTATCTATCTCGTGAGCTTTCATGGGAGAAAAATCAAACTTCATCAGATGCTTTGAAGATGGGGGAACTTACAGAATGGGAGAAAAATAAATGCAAGGAAGTGTAAGTCATAGGATCAGGTCAGACTGTTACAGCAAATCAATGCACTAATTTAGATTCAAACACTGGGGAATAGGACTCCTTGTTTCTTTTGCTTAACTAGAGTACTATGGCTACCCCCTTCCGGAACTTAATCACAAGCCAGTAACTAGTGGCTAGCACCTCTGCTTGACATGCAGAAGGTCCTGGGTTCAATTCCCAGGGGGTTAGACTTGATGATCTCATGAGGTCCCTTCCAGCCCTATGATTTGATTTGATTTGAACTCTCAACAACATAGGACAACTCCCATGCTGAGATTCATCCTGCTCCCCCACCCTGGATCCTGTATCTTGAACCTCCCCTCTCACCCATCCCTGAGACCATCAATATGCAGACTGCTGGCCAAATTGAGACCACCAGTTGCTTTTGAATAGACCCCAACCTCTTTTTATTTCTTTACTTTTTTTGGATTGCTTTCTCTTGAATTTGGACCTTCGCCTACCTTGACCAAGACATTTGAACTTTGTCAAAAAAAAAACCAAAAAAAAAACCACACACCCAACTACCCCAGCTGCCAACTGTCATCCCTGATGTCCTCTTGCCCCAATCCATATCCCTTTCCTCACCTCATCTCTCCACAACCCTGTTCCCCACAATCCATCATCTTCTCCCTCTTCACTCCATCTCTTCCAACACCCATCTCTGCACCCCACGATACGGGACCATCTCCTGACACCCCATCACACTCTAGCTCCCACCCCCGCACCTCGTGACCCATTACACCCTGCACCCTACCTCTGCCAACATCCGCCCCGCACCCCATTTCCCCACCACCCACCCCAGCACCTCATGACCCATTACCCCCTGGACCCCACCTCTGCCAACAGCCACCCTTGCACCCCATTTCCCCACCAACCACCCCACCCCAGCACCCCATGACCCGGAGCATCCCAGCTCCTCAACACTCAGACCCCGCCCCCAGCACGGGGCAGGGGCAGGGGCAGGGGCAGGGGCAGGGCAGCCCCCAGGCAGGCTGGGCTGGGGCTCACCCGGGCCAGCCAGTGCGGGTACCCTTTCATCTTGGTGAAGACCAGGTCTCCGGGCTTGAAGCTCTGCGGCATGGTGGGCCGGGCTGGGCCAGGCCGGGCTGGGCCAGTCCAGGCTGCGCCGCGCTGCACCGTGCCGCGGCCTAGCTGCTGGCAGCGGCGCGGCCTCCCCCGGCTGTATCCCAAGCCAGGGGGTGTGCCCTTCTGGCTGGGGGTGGGGCCTGCCCTCGGGGTGGGGGCGGGGCCCGTGCCCCGGGTCTCTCCCCGCCCCAGTGACGCCCCTGCTGTCGCGGTCCACTGGAAAGGGCTTTGCGGTCCGCATTGTGGACCATGGGCCGCCTTTTGAGTACCCCTGCTTTAAACTATGATTTGATGACTTTAATAACTCAGTCATAGGTTAGAAGTTTATTACAGGAGTGGGTTGGTGAGGTCCCGTGGCCTGCATTATGCAGGAGGTCAGATCAGATGATCATATTGGTCCCTTCTGACCCTAGAGTCTCTGAATTTCACTGAACTTTTGAAGGAGCTATATTAACCAACGCACAGAAATTAGTTGTTAATGTGTGGCTAAGGAAGACACTAATGATTTGGGTGGCTGTGCTCTGCTCCATATCAATGAGATGCATGTCTACTTCTGCCCCAAACTACTGCACAATGTTCTGTTGGAGCAACTTCCAGCATCACAACTGAGATTTATAAAACCTTTGTCTTGACTTCTCTGGAAGTTCCTGCTATCCTCTGAATCAATGGAGGATGGGCCCAGGATTCCTGCAGGCTCAATCCCCCCATCTTGTGATGGTAACTCAGGGCAGGGGGTAGGGTGAGCCAATTCCAGGGTGCTGACTCTGGGCCGGCCAATCACTGCAGTTCAAAGCAATTCAATTTATTAATCACAGCAATCAAAATCAAATAAAAAGATAAAAGAGGAGAAAGGCTAAACGCAAACACCCAACAGTGCACGGGGACTAGCACGGGGGCACAACACACAGTGACTCTGGGGTGTGAAGAATGTTCATAATTGGCTTCCTCATATTTTAGGACCCCTGTCCAGATCTGGCTGCACTGCAGGGGTGCTGGTAGTCAGAGACTGGCAACACATCTCCAGGCTTTAGGGGATAGGACCCTTTTACCCAGCATCAGCTCTCCCCTATCTTCACTATCTGCAACTTCTCACCACACCCAACTGCAGTCCAATGTTCCCTCTCAGCTGCATGGCTGCGCAGCCCCTGCCACAGCCCAGTGCAGGGAACACTGCTGGCCACACACAGCCAGCAGCTGCAATCCGTGCCCGGCCAGAAGACAAAAGTCTTTCAGCTGGCTGAGAGCTGCTCCAAGCTGGAGTTTTTAAAACTCCTGCTCCGAGTAAGCTCTCACCGAGCATGTACAGAATTTCTGTGCATGCTCAATGAGAGCTTCGTCTGGCCAGAAGAACACCCGGGGGCCAGGCCGTGCTGTTCCAGTGGCCAAGTAAGGGGTAGGGGGGATGATTAGGTTAGGGTTGGGGCAACTGGCTGTGAAAGGGGACAGAGGGTTGGAGGGAAGATGGGTTGGGCTGGCTGGGAGGAGTTGGGGGGGCGGAATCAGGCTGACGGGGAGTGACCAGCAGAGCAGAGAGGCAGGATCAAGCCACGGGCAGACAGGATCGGGCCTGCACACAGAGGAGGGCCACATAGCAAGCAACATAAGTTGCTGTCCTGCGTTAGGGCCTTAGAGAGAATAGTGCTGCAGATGGATCCAGCCCCGACTCCCGGTTCTGCTCTAGTTCAGCACAGCTCTTCCTGATGCACCTCAAGCCTCTCTGATTTTGCTTCTGTGAGTCTACTCTGCACAGCTCAGCTCCTGGGCTCCTTCTCTGACCAACTGCACCCCGTTCCAGATGGCTCCAGCCCCAGCTCCTGGCTCAGCTCTCTGGCTGGTCCTGTTGTGGCTCTGCTCAGCTCAGCCCAGCTTTCTGACCTGGCTTCTCTGGTTCCCAGCCTCTGGCTATTTCTTCTTTAGTTTGACCCTGCTCTCTGCTTGCCCAGGCATGTCTAGCCAACAGTTCCAGCTCACTGGAGTGGGGACACTCTCCTCTTTGGCATGTGCATCCCATCAATCTGACAGTCCTGGAACACTGGTCTCTCCCCTCTGGCCCTAGGAGCTGTTCTGTTTCAGGGTCCTGCTTCCCCAAGAAATGGCTAATCAGAAAGTCCCAATAAGTTTCAGTAAAGGGCTAACAGCCTGTTACAATTACATTTTTTTTGGATGCAGTTGTCCTGTAAATATTACTTGAGGAACAAAAGCAGCAGCTTTTGGACCTATATGAAGTATGAACACTATATGGACATAATGCAGACCTAGAAGACCCTTTCCTGTTTTCATAGCTTTTATGGCCTGGTCCAGTTCTTTGTTTGAAAAAAGGAGCCATCAGATTTGACTCTGCACAGGACCCTGCCACCTCTTCTGTAATATAACTGAAGTTGTATTGGTCCCAGGATATTAAAGAGACAAGTTGGTGAGGTAATATGTTTTGTTGGACGGCTCGTGAAAGAGACAAGCTTGAAAGATTCCCAGTGGGCAGACTTGTAGAAGAGCTCTGGGTAGCTCCAAAGTTTGGAACTTGCACCAACCGAAGTCAGTCCAATAAAAGATATAATCTAACTCGCGTTGTCTGTCTGGCTCTCTGTAATTTCAATTTTGACGTAATAGCTGAAAGATATATTCAAGCTGTGTATATGGCTATTAGCTGCTAGCTAGAATGTGAACACATTTCTGGTGACTGGAAACTCCTTTCTGCTGTGTCTGGAAACTCTGGAAAGTCTTTTGATTGCCTGACAGGTTCTCCAGCTAAATTATTACACTCCATCTTTGTGGCTCTCACTCTACATTGATGTCCTTGCTCTTATTAATGACTTCCTGTTTTTTACCAGCAGATTTGAATTCCTAGTAGATCTTAGTTGCCTCTGACAACCACCCAAGGATATGCTGCTAATGGTAGTCTCTAGGGATTGATTTCTTAGCAGTTGGCTTCACAGAAAGCTTGGTGGGAATCATTTACATTGGCTGGACACATCAAGGTCAACTCAGCCAGTTCACTGACAGACATCTTTAGTTTCACTTAAAAGTTTAAATTTTTTCAGAAACTCCAGCAGACTTCCTGTAATCTTAGTTGCTGATAGTGATAGGCTTGTGATAATCAGAGGCAAGTTGAGAAGGTTCAAGCACCTTCCACTCTGTGACTATTGGCATCAGTTGGCCAGAAGATAAAAAGGGCCTTTTGTCCACCTACTACTGTGCAAGCTTGACATTTGTTTTGGGTCAGAGAAGTGTTGCAGGTCAGTGACTTATACCAATTCTATTAGACTTTCTGTCTACATTGGTGTCAGGGAACTCCCTATTAAAATGGCAGGAACAGAATTTGCCATAATAGATGAAAGGATCTGGAAAGAAGAGCAGAGCAGCAATTGGCCAGTTAACTAATGAAAACTTATAGAGACATTGATCAGCTTATGCTCATTTACCTTTATTATCTGCCATTATTTGATGTCATCTGGACCAGATGTTGCTACAGTGACCGGAGACAACTCTTGGAGAACAAGTCTAATGTTGTTTCATGGCAGTGACCCTACTCTGTGGCTATGTCTATACTAGCAAATTAGTTCAGAATAAGCAAGCTTACTCCAAACTAATTTGAACCTTGTCTGCACTAGGCTTTGCCTAGTTTAAACTAAAAACTTTTGTAGTTTGGCTGGTTAGTCCAAACTAAGGGTTTAGTTCAAACTAATTTGCATTTTTAGTTCAAACTAGTCCAATGGAGACATGTTAGTTCGAACTAAATAAGTTCGAACTAACTTTCAAACTACTTAGTGGTATAGACATAGCCTATGAGAGTAGACAAAACCCTAGTGAGTAACAAAGCAAAATGAGGGTAGATAAAACATTAGCCTATGTTCTGAATTTTAAAGCTAAGAATGATATCAAAAGGGACCCCTGGAGGAAGGGGGCAGTAGAAGGTCAGAAGCTAGCAAGGACAGATCAGTGCAGAAATGGTCCAGGCTGCAAGTAATGTAAGTTGAATCTACCAATTTTAGAGATGGAGAATAAGCCAAATCTGCCTGAACTGTGGATAGAGAGGTTAATCTTAAGTAAAGGAATATGTGTGCCCATCTTTGTTATTTGTAAAAATACTTCTTTAAGTGTTGTGTAATATTTTGAGTAAAAATGAATAAAGATTGGTTTTGAATAAGCTTCTTTCTGGCACTCTGCAAATATATGTTGTCAATGACTCCCAAAGAGAAACACTTGCAGGGTCAAATCCCAGTTAGACCTGCTGAATTCGTCAAGGCTAGTACCAGCTCTTGCTCAGAGAATAGACAAATTGTGTAAGCCCCAGAGGAGGTAAAGGCCCCAAGAATGTCACCTGCGATGGGAGGTGCACTTATAGGCCCGCAGAAAGGATTGTGGGGCCAGTCTGCCAAAGAACAATGACAAATATTTTATATATATTTTTAATTTTCAAAGTTTGCCTTGGCTGTAGGTAAAATATTCATTATAGAAGGTTATAACCTAACCAACCTGTCTTGGCATTTAAGATGTGTAGCAGCATTCTCTCTGTCCTCATAAAATGGAGCATTTGTTTTTATGACTGTATCTGATTTCGGAAGTCTATATTTTAATGTGCCTGGTTGTAATAATGGCTATTCATATAGAATGAGGAAAGTGAAGGCTACTCACATCAATCCTTGTAACATGATGCAATCAGACCAGCCTAGACCATTCTTTACTAATCCATATACTTTTCAAGTGAAGACATAATTTGAAAATTTTTAGACATTGTGATGTTGGCCATTAAGTTGGCCACTTGATTACTCAATTAGGGCAAAACTGCAAAAAAATGGGTCAGGCAAACCCTCAATACTGGTGGTTATTCTTCCAGAAGATATAGCAAACCAGCAATAAACAGCTTCTGGTGACCTCACTGGTTATCCAGATGCCAAAAACACAGTTCTCTTAAAGTTATTCAACCTTCTGATTTTCACCCAGGCAGCAAAGTCAAATGTAATTGAGATTACTGAAAATCTTTGTCCATAATGTGTAAAAAAGTTCTGCCAATCTTAGAGGAATGGACACATGGCACAACAAGTCAATGTGTACTTCAGATCAGTTCCAAATACAGGCTTATCGCCAACACTTACTAACTGAATTAATATTTATTGTTTAAAAGAGTAAAGACAGAACATTGGTTAAAAGATCATTATACATAAAATGAAAATAAAGGCTATAGGTCATTTTCATAATAGAGATGTTCTACTGAGTTGGAAAAACTCTTTTGAGCTAAGGTTTGCAGCAGTGCTCTCTGGAAATTACCCAAACAGCTTGAGGGGCGGCGGGGGTGTGTGTGTCAATCAATCCTTGTTTAGAGCTTTATTTTTAGAAATCCAGTCTAGAGAAATGAAGCAGGAAACGAAGACAAAAAGGAGATGTTTCAAGGGCCTTATGTATCTTCTGCCACGTGAGTAGGTGCGGTTAGCCTGAGCTTGTGGAAAAATCGCAAGCACAGGATGGAGTCCAGAGTCACAAGAGCAAGTCTCATGCTTTGTTGAATCATAGGAGCAGCCATTATGCACAATCTGGCTAAAATATGCATAGGAAGACTCGCAGGATGGGGATAATTTCCTTGTATGAACCATTATGAGACCAAAAGTATTCTTTGATGGACCACTAACTAGCTTTCACAATGTAGCTAGACTGGACACATAATCAATTGTAACTTTCCATTGATACATTACATGACATACTTTGAAAAAGATTTGTTGGAATTATATAACAATGGTAGTAATAATAATATGCATCATCATATTTTACTCATACAATGTCAAAGATGCTCCAGATGCCTTTTCTGTTTCTGATTTGCTCTTTCTTTTATTGATCAAAATACCAGTTGTCCATGTAAAAATCCCCCTGGAACAAGTGTTTAATCCAAGTGATTAACAGAAGTGTCATTAGATGCACAGCAGTGGAAAAGCAAAATTAACAGAATTCATTAAGCTCTCAGACCTGAAAAAGCTTATACCATCTCTCCCTACTTGGAATTTACACCTAAATTAATCCTTATCTCAGTCCTCAGTTTTCTCTAATGTGGGGCAACTCAAGAGTTATTGCCCTCATGCAAACAACCTAAAGGACTAGTTCCACCAGCGAAACAAACAAGGAGTCTTGTTGTGGCACTTTTAAAGACTAACAAATTTACTTATCGCATGAACTTTCATGTGAGAAAAATTCTGCTTTGTCAGATGGTTAAAGATGGGTTTTTGTCTCACAAAAGCTCATTTTATAAATACAACTTTTAGTCTGTAAAAGTGCCACATGATTCCTTCATTGGTGGACTTTGAAACTGGCCCTGGGAGAAGCAACTCCAAAAACCCAGCCTTCTTTCCTCCCCACCCAATCAGCTCCAACTGCTGGGGCCAGGGACAGAGCAGGCCATTGTCAGCGTCCCTAAGCCCCAACCTTCAATAAACTTGCAATGAAGGGTGGCTTTCAATAAACTCTGCCCTTGGAATCCTTGTTTGTTTAACCAAAAAGACTATGGATCAACCGGAAGCTTCACCAGAACGGCAAAGCCATTATGGACACAGGGACTGAGATTTCCAGGTGCCTACTGATGAAACGCATGCTGCCAGGTTGTAAAATATCAGACTTTATGATCATATCAGTTTGATTACCAGGCTGTTGTAAACAGGTACTCCCCCACACCTACTTTAAATATGGAATATTTTGGTTTGAGCAGTCAGTATTATGAAAAGCAGAGAGAACTGAGTGAGGTTAATATTGCCCACAAGCAGAAAAACTACAGTCCTGCATTTCCAGAAAACTGTTTCTGACCTTGAGGCTTTGCAAAAATTTCAAGTCTAAAATTTCCAGAGGGGTAGCCATGTAAGTCTGTGTACAGCAATAACAATGAGAGTCCTGTGGCACCTTAAAGACTAACAAATTTCTTCAGCATAAGCTTTCCTGGGCTCCATCAGATGAATCTGATGAAGTGGTTTGGAGCCCAGGAAAGCTTACTCCCAAAGAAAGTTGTTACGCTTTAAGGTTTCACAGGACTCTTGTTCTTTAAATCTAAAATTATCACTGGTTTCTAAACTAGCAGTATATTTTTGCTTCTTTGGTTATTGCTTTCTTGCTAACTCCTCCTCTGTTGATGACCCTCATTCTTAATACTAGAAAAATGAGAAAGGAGTCTTGTGGCACTTAAAGGCTAACAAATTTATTTATTGCATGTGTTTTCATGGGAGAAAATCCCACTTCGTCAGATGCTTTGACGATGGGGGAACTTCAGAGCATCTGACAAAGTGGGATTTTCTCCATCAAAAGTTCACACAATAAATAAATTTGTTAGTCTTTAGGTGTCACAGGACTCCTTTCTTGTTTTGCTGAACTAGACTAACACAACTACCCCTTTGGATCTTAATACTGGATAGCTTATGAGAGGGGCAGCTCTGTAGGAAGAAGGCACCTCCAGAATGTCAAAGCAAAGGCCCATGAAAAGGACCAGTGGAGTGGGGGTCAACAGAAAACAGAATGGAGCTGCAGGGGCCTTTCTACTACATTTAGATGAGCTTCTGGTTTCATAGACATCAATGATACATAGCTGCTAATTCATTGTTTATAGAGGGCAAAATTCTAATTAGGTAAGTTTAGAAATATTTCTAACTAGCATAATTTGAAATATTGGAGCGTAGCAAAGGAAACAAGTGACTGAATTAAGTACTAATATGAAATTGATAAATTTTATGCTACACTTTTTAAAGATTTGAGCGTTTAACTGTTTTTCATATAATCTTTATGTATCAAAAGCAATCTTATTTACAAAAAGAGGCATCCCCCATGTGTGGCCAGTGGGGCAGCAGCCGCATACAGTGGTTACTTCCCCATGGACAGCCAGTGGGGCTCCATCCACGCACAAGGGTCCCTTCCCCTGTGCATAGCCAGCAGGGCGGCAGCCACGCATAGGGGTCCCTCCTCTGCCCATGGCCATTGGTGCAGCAGCTGCATGTGGGGATTCCTTCCCCACGCACGGCCAGCAGGGATGGAGCCACGCTTCCTTCCCAGCATGTGCGGCCATTGGGCAGCAGCTGTGTGCCGGGGTCCCTACCCCACGTGTGGCCAGTTGGGAATGTAGCTGTGCGTGGGGGTCCTTCCCTGCACCAGCAAGCTGGGCTCCAGCCCTGTGGGGTTGGGGGGGGTTCCTTCCCTGCAGGGGGGCAGCCCTGCTGGAGCCAGGCAGAGGGAATCCCTTTCCCCCCTATCTTGCCGGGGGAAAAGTTCCCCTGCCAGGCTCTGGCCTTCTGTGGGCTCAGAGTGCTGGAGCCTGGCAGGGAATTGGCTGTGGCAGTGGCCCTTTTCAGTGGCCATCTTGCCACACTTCCCATGTGCCCCCCCTCCAATTCGAATTGGCAAGTCCAGTCCATGGACATGCAGGTTTGAATTGGATTTTCTAGTGTGGCCATGTCAATTCAAATTTACTGAATTTGAATTGATAATTATTAGGTGAAATTGATTAATTCAAATTCAATTCTAATTCACATTCTAAGTGTAGACATAGCCTATGTTATAATAACAACATCACCACAGGGAGGAAGATCTGTTATACTGGCCTGGCAATCAAGGGTGATGCTACACCTAAATATTAAGGGGGGCCTGGCCCCCACCAGCCTCTGGGGCCATTCCCTTACCCCCTGCTGGTGGCCCTCTGAGTCCTTCCCAAACCCCCAGGCAGTTCCCACAAGCCCTTCCCTAACCTCCCCCCCGGTGGACCCCCGAGCCCTTCACTAACCTCCCCAGCACCTCCCCAAGCCCTTCCCAAATCCCTGTTCCCGCTGCTGTCCCCCTCTGCCCCAGGCCGACCCTCTCCTCCATGCCCTTTCCCTGCCAGGCTGAAATGCCTTTTCAATTGTCCCCAGTCAAAAAGCCCATTTAATTCAAAGTAATGCTACTCCCTGGCTAAAATAGGGTTACTTTGAATTAATAACTTCAAATTAAGAATTAATCTGAAGTAAGAGGAAGTTTTATTAAGTTGAATTAGCACTTTCTTATTTCAAATTAAGGACACCCTTAGTTCAACTTAATAAAATGCCTCCATGGCAGGGGAGTAGGTTATTTCAAATTAGGGCTCCTTAATTCAAAATAACTAGTAAGTGTAAACACACCCCATCATATCTGGGTATATTTTTACAGAGCCAAAAAAAAGAAAAAAAAATCTTCCTAATTATACAGTTACCTCCTGTCAAATTTCAAGTCCTTGCTCCAAACGATTAAGGCAATGGAACTCTTCAAATAAATAGCTGAGTAAAAATTCAGTGATGGGGAACCACATTTTTTCCACGCCTCATTCTCAAAAAGACTTGTCTTTGCTGAAACTTTCAGAAACAATCAAGATGAAGCAGACAGTAAGCAGGGAAAGTTTCAGCCCAAGCAGTTATAGTTTAGCAAAATAATAAGCAACTAAAAAGAGGAGCTTATAATATTAAATGCTCAGTAAATGAGGAGTTTATAATAGATTAAGATAATTTGCTGGTTGTATCTATTATCAATCCTGAAAAGAAATTAAACCCTATCTAAGTCCAAAGCATAATGATCACTTTGACATCATGAAAGTAGGGGAAGAAGAGAGTTCTGATTCCTTGCTGCTTCCCATAACTAATGCCTCCCACTAAAAGAAGAAAGCAAAAATAATCCTAAAACTGTCACTTGCAGTTGCGTTGTTTGTGACTAGAAGTCCCTGCACAGAGTTCCTGGAAAGAAAAACAGACATCAAGTCAAAGACAAATTTGATAGCCACCTTGTTTTGCTTGGAGCTTATTGCTGTTACCCTTAATGGCTATGTTTGCATTGGCAAATTAGTCCACACTAAGCTTTGCCTAGTCCAAACTAAGAAATTTCTTAGTTCGGACTAGGCAAAGCTTAGTCTGGACTTACTTGCTTCGTTCAAATTTTAGTTCACACTAAGCACGTGAAATATTCAACTAATGGTTAGTTCGAACTTAAAAAGTTCAAACTAAGCCATTAGTTTGAACTAGCCAAGTGTTCTAGTTCAAACAAAAACTTTAGTTCAAAGTAACATGCTGCTAGTTTGAACTAAAAAGCCCTGGTTAGTTCAGACTAACCTCAGACTATTTTAATTCGGACTAGGAAGTCAGAACTAAAATTGTATATGTAGACATAACCAACGAGTACCTGTTGCTTAATGAGGACTGTGGATCAGTGCCCCATAACAGACCAAACTGGTACCTATTTTTGCTTTCCTTAGCACATCAGGGGCTTTGGGTTCCATATTTTGAACATGTCAATACCTCTGTTGTTCATGTAATTTTATCATAAGTCTTACAACATTTGATGTTGTTCTAATACCTTAAGCTCCTGGTATAATTTGCATATATGAGAATACCAGTTTACTTTAACTTTTCTTAAAGGAAGGTTCTAAACATCACTGGTGGAAAGAAAAACTGGAAAATGTGGATTCTAAAGTTTCAAACACCAAGATGAATGTAGAAAAAAATGTTTTTCCCCTGAATCTCATGGGTCTTTTCTGTCTCCAAACAATGACTTCTCAATTCCTACAGCTAACAATTCTGTATTACTTTCTCACTAGCTTGTTCTGTAGATTATGTTGCCGTATTTTTCATTGTTCAGAAGTTGCAGGAGATAGAACCTTATTTTAAACTGGCCCAGACCTCAGATGTCCATTATTTGTGACCTGTGCTACTGTTGTGTGAGAGAGAAGTAATATTCTCTTTAAACTGGAGTGGAGGCTGCTTTGATCGGGGTGCTTAGACTCATTTCTACTAGTAGTAACTTCATACAGGTATTAAGATTGGGGTATTCTGTAAATCCACTCTCTACCAGAACCACTGCTAGACTGGAGGGAAAAGACAAAAAAAGGGGATAAAAACTCTTGTAGTGAGCCACTGACCCACAGAAGACTGGGTGCTCAACTGAACTATAGTTCCTGAAGTGTGCGAACAGGGGGAGTGAGCATTCAATTTGAACTGGAAAAATTATGAGAAGTGCCTTCAAAGTGTGTAATGAACTGTAAAGTCAATCAGTACTGGGGCTAATGGAACTACAGGTGGATCCTACTTTGCTTAAACTGCTGACAATAATTAACTCTGCAGTATTCAACACCCCTGCAAAAAGGATCCATCATGAAAACAAATTGTTAAATGAAAAAAAGCATTAGATGGAGGTGAACTGGGAGTGCAAGAAAAAAGGAAACTACACACAGATTATATTACTGCCTGTTAGTTATCTATCTTTGGGGGCTGTGTATTATTTTAAAGTTATGTCAAAGGTCTCTAGAGTAGCAGTTTTCAATTTTTTTCGTGTGCAGACTTCTTTTCAACCTCCAAACATTTTGCGGACTGCCATATGCAACTAGTTGTTTTTTGCCCTCCATTTTTAATCAAACATTAACATAATAACAAAAAAAATGTAGTCTAATAATTTCCTTGGTGAGGATATTATTTTTCTTTTCTGTAGACCCCTTGTAGTAGGCTTGCAGACCACAAAGGGTCTGCAAACCACAGGCTGGGAATTGCTGGTCTAGAACATGTTGCTAGGTCTTCCTTTTTTAATATGAGTGCATAAACCTAAATATATGCAAGCAAATTTTTAGGAACATCAGACAAAACGTATTTTTGCAGGTAAGTAAGAAAATGAATATATCCCCAACTAGAATCACAAAATACTTACCCTTATGTTCTGGCCTTAAGTGGAACAACAACAACAGAGCAATACCGATATTTCTAGAATTGTTTTTTTAAAAAGCAAGTCCTTAATTAGGTATGCTACATTGGGGTAGCAAAACAAACAAGGAGTCCTGTGACATTTTTAAAGACTAACAAATTTATTTATTGAATGAGCTCTCATGGGAGAAAATTCCACTTCATCAGATGCCTGAAGATAGGAAGTCCTCTTTTTTTTTTTTTTCTGAATTAGACTAAAACGCCTACCCCTTTGAAACTTGGGTAGCAAAGTAAACACACTGAGTAACTTCATCATTTGTTCTTAGTGATTACTCTGCTTCTTGTCAAGTACAGCCTGAGGCTTATGTAGAAATCAGACCTGACCACTTTCAGTGTCAAATAAGTCAAAGATAACTAGGAAAGCATGTCACTGGACATGGCTTGCTATAATAGAAAAGGACAACGCATAAACTTGGCATATTGTCTCCCTTTTTTGATTACAGGTAGAGGGAAAGAATCTACAATGCTTAGACTCATAGGCTATATCCACACGTACTTGCTTAAACCAATTAAAATTAAATCTATTCAAGCTAATTTGAAATAAAAATCATTAAATCAATTTAACTTGAATCGGTTTAAGCAAAAACACTGAATCGAAATAGCAAGTCCAGACACAGGACTTTCTATTTCGATTCAAGAGAGGGATACCATGGGAGATGTGGCAACATGGCCCCCTGAAAGGGCCATGTTGCCAGCCAATTGCATCAAAGCAGGAACTAACCTCAGCTCCCGGTCCATTGTGGCTGGCAGGAGACTGCAAGAGAGATGGCTGTGGATGCTCCCTGGCTCCCATACCATCCTCGATGCTAGCTAGACCCTCTGCTAGCCTGCAGGGTGCTCCCCTGCAGTGGGACACATTGACCCCTGACCCCGATGATCCCAAGGCTGAGCCCCTGGCTATCATTTCACTGGCCCTCACAGCTGCCTTAGTTCCCTGCTCCCCTTCTGTGCAACATCACCTGTGGCCACAGGACACCAGCACAGACTAGTGGAAGCAGGTTGCCCTTCAAACCCAGAGCAACAAGCAGTGAAGAAGGAACCTCTGGGTGAGCAGGGAGACTTTCATTCACCTGATCGCCGGGCTCACCCCAGTCCTGCGCCGAAGGGACATGGTGATTAGAGCAGCCATCCCTGTGGACAAGAGAGTGACCATTGCTCTCTGGAAGATGGCCACTCCCAAGTTCCACAGGTCTGTTGCCCATCTCTTTGGTGTTGGGAGGTCCATTATTGGTGAAGTGCTGCTTCAGGTCGCCCACACCATCAACACAGTCCTGCTGCCATGCCTCGTCACCTAAGGAGTGCTGCAGGGCACCCTGGGGTTTCCAAACTGCGAGGGGATATTTGATGCCACACACATCCCCATGTGAGCCCCACAGCATCATGCAGCTGAGTATCGGAACAGGAAAGGATACCACTCGTTCATCCTTCAGGCCCTTGCTATGTCAGAAGGCAAGGGAGGGCGCATGATGCCAGGGTTCTGCACAACTGCTCCTTGTACCAAGGCTTGGAGATGGGCACCTTCTCCCCCCCCCCCATAATATCACTGTCAGGGAAGTCAAGGCGTCTGTCCTCATTGTCACTGTTGCAGCCTACCCTCTCCACCCCTGGCTCATGCGCTTGTACATGGGATCTCTCAATGTCAGACAGCAGCTTTTCAACTGCCTCATCAGCTGCTGCCACCAGGTGGTTGAGCAGGCATTCAGCAGACTGAAAGCCCGCTGGAGGTGCCTCCTCACACACCTGCACCTCGCTGAGGACACAAATGTGGAGGTCATCAATGCCTGCATGGCACCACATAACCTCTGCAAACTCCAGGGGGAGATAGTAGCCGCCATGTGGGAAGCCGAGGCAGAGCTCATTGGTGCCTGTCCAGCAGCCAGAGATGTTGTCCCCAAGGGAGCAAGTGCCGCAGAGAGCAACTACTGTGCAGGAGGCACTGAGAGACCTGTTTCTACAGGTGGACATGTGAGGGCCAGGCCTGCCCCACCACATTGCCCGCTCCCCCCGTTCTACCACAGCCAGCCCCCACCAGACATACCCACGCTCTGAACGCAACCCAATGAACACTCAACTAGAACTGTTCAGTGTCGGAAATTTTATTTACAGTAAGAAGGAGGTAGAGGAAGGGGGGGGGGTTGGGAGGCAGCAAAGGTGCAGATACTCTGGGGCAGGGGTAGAACTGAGGGGTGGGTCCTAAACTGGGAGCTGGGATGTGAGGCAGGGGGTTGGGGACTTCAAGGTGGGGCGAGGCTATGGGGAAGTCATCCCTGGCCTGCTGTGCTGTGGCCTTCCTCGCGGCCACCCAGGGTCGCTGGCGGTGAAGGACACTGGGGTGTCTCAAGGGAGCTCCCTCATCTTTCAGGGGCACCAGGTGCTGTGCAATGTGCTGCAGGCTGGAGGTGATGTCCCTGATGGTGATGGTGAGGGCCTCTTGAACAGTGGCCTCCCACTCCAGTGCTGCAGTCTGCTGCTCCATTGCCACGACAACACGGTCATCAGCGTCAGCTGCACACTAGAGCTGGCGGATGGTGGCCTCCTGGCACCTCCCCTGCTCTTGTCTCCAGGCCTGGGCAGACTCTTTGGCTCAATGGCCCAGCTTAAGAAGGCTGCACAGAATGTCATCCCAGGTCTGGCGGGCTCTTCTCTTCAGCCTCATGGTGGTGGGCGGGCTACCAGGAGTGGGATGCCGGGTGGCCGCGCAAGCTGCAGGGCAGAACTGAGGAAAGGTGAGTCTCTCTGCCTATTGGCCTTGGCCACGTGCAGCCTGTCAGCTGCAAACACCTCGACCCTGACTGCTAGCAGGACTCCCAATCTGTGTTCTGTGTACAATGCACTCGGGGCATGTAGCCTCATGGCCCATAGTAGTGACCTGTACTCGGCAGAATGTGGCCCAGGAATTCTCTCGAGGCCATGTGACAGCAGTGTGGGCTGCAGGCTCTCTGCTCTGCATGCTGCCTAATTCTGCCCCTGTGATGAGGGACCCCCACCCCCTTGGACCCGGGACCCTGTCTGCACATGTCTCCCTGCTACCTGCATCCATGGGAGAGCCTGTGCAACCCCCGGGCCCAAACCCTGCCTGACCCAGGGCCATGCCCCCCTTGATACCCATGCCATTGGCAGTCTTGGTCTTGCCTGCCTGGAGGGGGGGAACACTCACCAACAGGCACTTCTGCTGTTCACATGGATGTCCCTTCCTGTGGGTAGGACTCCATTGGTGGTGCCTCCTCCATCTCCCCATCCTGCTCCTCCTTGGAGGTGCTGACCCCCTTCTCCAGAGCTGGGAACAACTCAGGACTGGCTGGTGGTGCGGTCCCGGGCTGGCTGGTGTCACCGACGTCCACTGATGCCTCCGTGTCCTAGGAGCCTCGCTCAGGGGACATTGCCAGGTTGCAGGGCTCGCCGGAGTCCACAGCCCGAGAAGGGAGATGGCTGGGCTCCTGCCTCAGAAAGGCATCAAGCTCCTCGTAAAGGGGGCAGCTGAAGGCAGCAACTGGCCCCTGGAGCTGCCTTGCCTCTCTGGCCCAGGTGTAGTCCTGATGGAGGACTTTAACTTTTGAGCGCACCTGTTCTGTGGTACGCTTATAGTCCTTTGCAGACAGGGCCTCCGCGATGTCCCTATAGATGTCACAGTTTCGTGCCTTGCCTGAAACCGGGCACAGATGTCCTCTCTGCCCTATATCTGCAGGAGGCAGAGGGTCTGCTCCTGCAACCGCACAGAGGCCTGGCGTCACTCCTGCACTGCAGCAACATGTGCCTCTGCCGTGCTGTCTGCAGCATCCTGGCATGTGGCACCACGGATGTTGGGCACTTCCTGCTTCCTGTGCACCCTGGGAGGAAGCAGGGCAATCCACACTGGAATTGAAACAGCTGTTGTTTTGAAATAATGCATCTGAACGGCATTGTTTCGAAACAACTGTTTCAATTCAATGGCTGTTTCAATTTCCTGCATGGTTTTAGCGTTTTGAATCAAGGTTCGTTGTTTCAGTATGATGGGGCTTGTCAGAAACAATGAAACATCATCTGGACATGATTTTTTTGAAAGCAAAACAATGGTCATTGTTTCTCTTTAAAACCAACGTGTGGACATAGCCACAGACTCTAAGGTCAGAAGGGACCAGTATGATCATCTAGTCTGACCTCCTGCACAATGCACCCACCCACTCCAGCAATAAGTCTGAGTTATTTAAGTCCTCAAATCAAGATTTAAGGACTTTTAAGTTACAGAGAGTTCACTGGTAAGTGAGCCACATAGACACATAACATCCCACATAAAATTATCCTACTCAAACTTTACTCAGGACCAATTGGAACCATACTAACTTTGTACTACTGAGTGAGTTCCACCTAAAGAAGTAGTTTCTTGGGAGGACCATCCCCAAACTGCTATCTCATGGTCAATAATTTTTGACTGCATGGCATGTTATACAAAAGCAAAGTGATTAACCCAGATGTCCTGATCAAATCCCCAATTAGGTACAGCAGTTACTCTCAACCTACTAAAATCTCCATTGCAGATTTGATTAGATACAGATATACTTCATTTCTTGTTCTTAGCTATACCATACTAACTGTACCTTTTCTCTGCAGCATCAAAAATTAGCAGTTATACCCAGGAGTTGGCAGCATTTTAGTGGTGGATACAGTGAATCCTGTTTATGCTCTGTATATTATGTTCAATATGTAAATCATTTTCATAAGGTTGCAAAGCATTAATTTTCCAAGATTTCATCATGTAAATCATTTCACAAGAAAATGCTCATCATGGCCCAACTCCCTTCCAAGCTCCAAAAAATGTAACACTTGATTTTCAATGTTTCAAATATCTGTGATCAGCAGGAGTTACTATGTACCACAAGTGGCCAACAGGTTAGGAGAACATCACTGAAAAGGACTGATATACTGCCAACATTTTACAGTGGACTGCCACAAACTTTTCTATGTCTTTGCCTCCCTGTAGGTCTGGTAGTATATGACAAATATTTTCTATCAGGTGTTTATGGCCTTGATGAGAGAAGGAAAAGGACTTCTTCTTTCTTTAAAAGAAAAGCAGATTTCCTACAATCATAACTAATGTAGAAGGCAGCACGATGGGGCAAAAAATATTCTGTCAAGTTTTACTGTGCTGGAAATGTTTGTATTTCACTACTGAAGAAATTAATGAGTATATAGATAAAATAGCACAGTGCTCAACTTGTATGATTTGAAGAAGGGGATGAATTGAAGATCCTAAAGTGGGTCCAAGATTAAACTTCCCCTGGAAAATAATTTAAATGCCAAGTACGAAGCACAGTGTTTTATCAAACTCATTCCAATAGCAAAATATTTACTCTTCAGGATTATTTTTATAAACTCCAAGGGTAAACTTATCTCTGACAGGGACACTTGTTTAGGATGCTGGTGTGATCTGAATTCTAATAGAGGTAGCAAAATCACATCTCTACCTCTGTGGCACGTTCATGGGTCTTGGTTAACTGAGGCTAGCAGACAAAATACTTAGCTTGGAAACAGACACTATACAAGACACTAGCAGGGTCAAATAAATATTGCAGGTCACACATACAAGGGTAGGGCACTCAATTTTCATTAGGCCAGTCCCCTACAAACCGTTCTTCATTCACAACTCACCTTCTTACAGGTAAAATCTATTTCAAGCAACTAGTAGCTCTTCTTTTTGACAGCCTTCTCTCACTCATTTAATGTGTTCCTGACTACCCATCTAGATCACTGCAAGAGGGTGAGCTGTTCTGCAGTCAGTCACAGGGCAGCTTCTTCCGTAAAGAAGCCAGATGGGAGTGAACTAGGATGAGCTTGCTTTTCTTTTTTGGTCCTCAAACACCACAGAGGGGAGTATGTGGTTGATCCTGGTGACTTTTTTGACCTCTCACTAGTGACTCCAAAGTGGCATGTGGGTAGCACCTCAACCCAGGACCAAACTGGCATGCTAATCCTAGTGAGAGGAATTAGCAGACATTGCTAGTGAAAGGAAACATCTGACCTAACAAGTGCATGAAATCTCCTATGGCAAAGCAAATTCCGCAGTATAACAGTGGAAGAAATAACTCTGAAGCAAGCAAGCTAATAGCTTAAAACCACATTGCAGATGGCTTACAATACACTGGTCAACCATAGAGCCAAGGTGTTCTCATACCTTTGGTGGTTAGAAGACCACAGAAAATGAAAAAGGGAAAGAAAAAGTATGCCAACTCAGTCATCACTGAGACAAAATGAGCTGATGTCATCATTTAAGAACCAAAGAGGGCCAAAAAGAACATGATAGGAACAAAAAAACCCAGGCATTATATGAAGAACAGGGTATTATTTAACGTGGCTTGAAGGATGAGACATTTATTAAAGCATGGAGTTTAAGAACATTACACTAGGGTGGAGCATTGTGGTAATGATGCACAAATTGAAAAGAAAGCTGTTTATGCAACATGAAATGGGAAGGCAAAGGAGAATTCTATTATGATGAACATAGTATACTGACATTTGGAGGAAAAGATGGTAGACATGAGGATGAAGTCGCATTAGGGTTAAAGCCAAAAGCAAGCCAGGATCTTAATGCATTTAACTCAATATCTCCTCATACGCTGAATGTGAGATTCACAATCAAATCTGGTACAATCACAATGGTATAAATACAAGTGCCAACTTCACTAGTGCCTCCAGGAAAAATAGATGAATTTTATACAACTTACAGAAAGCAATACTGGACATTTCAAGACAAGATATGCTACTGGTTTTATTTTAATATGAAAGAAGGATAAGGTTGGAATTCCTGGGTTACAGCAACTGGCAGATTCGGACTTCAAGAATAAAACAGAAGATGAGAAAGGCTACTCAATTTAGGCATGAGTAACAACCTGGTGATAACAAATGTGCTATTTGAACACAGAAAGATGCAGATGAAGTGAACTTGGATATCATCTGATAAGCAAACAGAGAATGTGGCAGCCATTATACTTGTGAATCAACATTGCAGTTGTTTCAATTAAAATACTAGAGATTACTGTGAAGAACCCTGAAACCCTTCAGCAGTCTTCCAGTAAAATCAGGGAAAGTCCAAGCTGACGTATCTGAAATTTCTAATGTAAAATACAAGAAACACCTTTCCCACATCCCATTTTCTGGCTTGTTTATATAATCATAAACAAAAAGAACAATTTAGAAGTGTCTGTAGCCACTTTAGGAAAATGTTCTTGTAAGTCACTGATAAACAATATTGCAATTTGTATTTTTTTTGTTCAAACTTATCCTCAGTAAAAGAGCTATAATTAAATGCCTGTAGTAGCCAAAATAAATTTTTTAAAACAAATGGTAATTGCACCTATTTTCCTGAAATCTAGGGTAGGCATTTTCAGAGTACTACATATTTTGCTGCAAATGAAACTATAATGGATATACTTTAATTAATGTCTTTAATAAGATTCTGTCACTATTAGATTTGAACTCTAGGGACAGTATAAACCATCAATTACAGATTATTAATTGCAATTAAGTCTTCAAAATATTCCCAAAATGCAAGCATGAAATCTGAGAGAAAGATGATAATGAATGCCTCAAATGATTGAAAGATTTTTTTCCTCCCATTTAACATATTGGAGCTTGACAGTGCTAAGGAATTTATAATTTAGTCATTTCCATACACATTTTGTGAAGATTAATCTTCCCATACAATTTTAACTAATGAAAAGTTCTATTGAGGTAGCTTTGGATTAATTGTAATTAGAGAAAGATTAGAAATAGAATTCTTTGTTATAAAGTTCTATTAAATGATCCCATTAGAATAGAATCATAGGGTTGGAAGGGACCACACAAGATCATCTAGTCCACCCCCAAGGGTTTGAACCCAGGGCCTTCTGCATGTAAAGCAGATGTGCTAGCCACTGACATCATAGTTCTGTCCATGCTAATCAATGTATTAGAATAGATATGGATGTTGGTAAATTTTTGTGTTCCAAAGCACCTAGGAGTTTGGAACAACCCACCAATGAAAACAGCCCTCATCACAAGAAGCAGCAAGAGGAGCTAGCTTATGACCTCTGCTGTTTCTCACCAATCCTAGTGAATCTGTAAAAAGTCTTTCCCATAGCATAATCTGATTGGCTAATATTTAACTCTCTGACTGCCTTTCCCTAGTTAGGATATGGAATGGGGGGAACAGGTTGGCTATGTCTACACTCAGAATGTTAGTTCGAATTGACTGAATTTGAGCTAATCAAGTCAAACTAATAATAATTAGTTTGAATTCAGTCAATTCGTACTAACATGGTGTAAATGGGCACAGCCCTCAGCCAAGCTGCTTTCAGGGCTCCAGGTCCCGACCCTCACCGGGGTCGGACCAAACTCCCCTATTCCAATTGCCTTCTAGCCCCCTAATAGGGTGAGACAGGGTCCCAAATTCCTGGGCCTTCAACTCCCTTAGCAGGGTAAAGCTGAGCACAATATCAAAGTCCAGGGCGTTCAACCCCTCAGCAGGGTAAGGTGGAGCACAATAACAATAGTCCAGGGCCTTCACAGGCAGGGTGGGGAGGGGAACGCAGGCCCATCTACTCCACTGCGTTCCAGCCCAGGGCCTTATCAGTGGCAATGCAATGCCACTGGGTCAGTGGGCTCCAGCCAAAACACTGACCCTCCACATGCAGCTAATATTCAGCCCCTGGGCTACTTCCTCCCACTTCCCCCCTGGGTTATCTGCATCTCACTGTCTTCCAGGTCATCTGGATATGTACCCAAGGGCATCCTGGTCAGACACTCACTATCCACTGGCGGCAGTGTAGGTAATTCCTCCAGTCCATCAGCCAGCAAGCTCCTTTAGGTGACAGTGGTTCATGGCAGCCAGCTCCCTGGTGTCCTCTGTGGAAGGAAGCTCCTCCAGGTCTTTGTCAGTGTCTGGCTGGTTCCCATCATCCAGGCTCTCTGCCGAGGGAAGCTCTTCCAGGTCCTCACCTCGGGGATGTGAATATAGGGGAGAGTCCCACCAGCAATCACCCCCTTGGTTCTCCTGGGCAGGGAGGTCTGCTAAATCTAGCAAGCATCTCCCTCTCTGTTTCCCCCTGGGCTGGCCAGTCCATCCCCTTATATAGTCCTCCCTTTACCTCAGCCCATCTGTTTGACTCCGGGCCGGGCTTTTAGGCAGAGTCTCCTCAGGCTAGCAGGGGGAGTGCTGGCAATCAGCTGCCTCCCAGCCGGAGGGCAACTGCTTTCCCCTGTTACACATGGCCACGCTAGGATAACCAATTCGAACCAGCATGTCCACGGACAGGAGTTGCTAGTTCGAATTGGAAGAGAGGCACCATGGGAAGTAGGGCAACATGGCCCCCTAGAAGGGCCGTGCCACCACCTAGTCCCCTGCCAGGCTCCAGCCCTGGCAGCCCAGAACAGGGAAAAGCACACCCTGCCCAGCTCTAGGCGTGGTGCCGCTAAAGAGGGACAGGGGATGCTTTCCCCCAGGCATGGCTCAGAAGGCAGGAGCCTAGCAGGGGATGTTTTCCCCGGCAGGGCTCCTTGGGGTCAGGGCACTCCCCACAAACGCAGCACAATTGGGATGGAATAGAAAGGATTTCCCCAGCCCTGTGATGTGAGTGCCAGGCTGGGGGAATCCCTTCTTGCCCGCTCTCGCTGTGCCAGCAGGGGAATCCTATCTCTCCCCCCATGCTGTCAGCATGGGACCAAGGGAATCCCTTCTCTCCCTCCCCGCGCTGTCAGTGCTGGGCAGAGGGAATCTCTTGTCCCTGTGCTGCCAGTGCAGTGAGGGCAGGGGAGAAGGGCCCCCTGTGCCCTGCAGGAGCCCTACTGGCAGTGCACGGGGGAAGGGTACCTTGTGCGTGGCTCCCAGTTCCAGCTGACCGCACACAGTGAAGGGAACCCTGGCACGTGGCTCCCAGTCTGTGCTGGCCGTGCGCGGGGAAGGGAACCCTGTGCGCAGCTCCCAGCAGTGCACAGGGTTCCCTTCCCTGCGCACACCCAGCGGGAGCTGGGAGCTGCGTGCCAGAGGTCATTTCGCTGCGCATGGCCAGCTGGGAACTACGCGCGACATTCCCTTTTTCGCATGTGGCCAGCGGTGGCAGTGGGGCTCCTGCCGCTCCCAGGGATCTCCTCCCCCCATGGAGGGAGTGTGGCTGTAGCCCTCTCCATGTCGGGAAGCTGGGCTCAGCCAGACTTCAGCCAGGTGTGGGGGGGTCCCTGCACCAAGGGAAGGCAGCTGGAGCCCCATGCTGGGATCTCTTCCCTCTGGAGTCCCCAGGGGAATCCCCTTCCTGCACCCCACAAGCAGGGCTCCTGCTGGACAGGGGTCCTGTCCCTGCACCAGGGGGGGCTCTACTCCCTGCTCCAGGGTGGTAGGATGGCATCTTTGGGGCTGCTTGCCCCAGGTGCTAGAGGGCTGGTCTTCCTTCTCAGATGCCATGCACTCCGGGAGGAAGGTCAACCCATGTAATTTCGAACTAACTTTGGTTCAAATTCATATGGCTACACAGCATCAATTCAAACTAGAGGGTTCGAATTGGCAATCACTTTGAAATTACATGAGGTTTTGTAACTTCCAAGAGACCTCTCCTCCATTTGACTTCAGGGAAGCCTTAGGTTGAATCTGCCAAATGCTGTGTAGACATGTCTATTTTTAATTTTGACCTAATGTTCAGAGGAGGTGGATGGATTACCAAAAAACAGCTATGACCCTTGCTACCACCTTACCTTTGGGTCTTAACTTGTCTGCTGCTCCCTCTTACTGACAGTGGTTCATATCTCAGTAATAAATATGAGGAACAGGATCTGGTCGGTAAACAGTCTTCTCCAGTTTCTTAGGATGTTATAGTGATTTTGAAATGAAAACAATAGCCCAAACCAGAACATAAAAAGCAACCATGGATCTCCATCTGTGTTTCCAGATGCACTAGGATTTTGTTAATAGCTTACAAACAGCAGCATTTAGAAACAAGCTGTCCAAAACAAAACAGAAGAAAAAAAATCACATTTTACAGCTGTGAGCTACAGTCTTTCTTACCAACTATCAATCATATGTAGGGCTGCACATTTTTCATGGTGATTAAAAGAAGTCATGGATAACAGGTTCTTCTGTTTGTCACAGATTTTTATGTCTGACTGTAATAAAGCAGTGTTTCCCAAGTGGTAGGATGATGGAAGAAAGAGCTCCTGTGAAAAATGTGATGGGCCATCTTTG
Organism: Podocnemis expansa; assembly: GCA_007922195.1. Lineage (NCBI taxonomy): Eukaryota > Metazoa > Chordata > Testudines > Podocnemididae > Podocnemis > Podocnemis expansa. The sequence goes on along the minus strand of ML681963.1, from coordinate 79,562,251 downwards.
ATCTTCCTTTCTGCAACATGAGAGGACCCATCTGCTACTGCTGCTGCTACCTCCTAGGAGAGGGGACAAAAAAAAAACTGTGGAACTACATGAGGTGCAGATGTCAAGCAGGGGAAGTGAGGGAGGAACTGATATGGCAGGGTAGGCACATGTGGTAGCCAAGATAGAGAACAAGTAATGTGAGGGCTGGGGAACAGACTGTGGTTGGGCAGAATTGATGGAATTCTGGGGATAGGGTTGATGTGGTCTCTGGGACAGAATTGTTGTATGGGGTGGAAAGACATAGGGTGAGGTGACAATTAAATAAATTAGAATGTTAGGATTTGGAGAGAGAAACATGGCAGCAGGGTCCAAAATTCAGTAAATTTCAGAGAGCTGGCAATATTCTCTGTCTCTGTCTCTATCTCACACACACAGGAAGTTCTGGGGCAGCCTTCCAAGGGGAGCAATGGGGACAAAAAGCCCAGCTGGCTTTGAGACTGAGCTTGATAAGTTTATGGAGTCGATGGTATATGGGACAGCCTAATTTGGAAATTAACTGGTCTTTGACTACTTGCGGTAAATATGCCCATTTGCCTGTGATGGGATGGCAGATAGGGTGGGGTTTGAGCTACTATAGAGAACTCTTTACAAGTATCTGGCTGATAACTCTTGCCTACATTCTCAGGGATTAGCTGATTGGCATATTTGAGGTTGGAAAGGAATCTTTGCCCACAGCAGATTGGCATAGGCCCTGAGTGTTTGTCACCTTCGTCTGAAGCTTCAGGCACAGGTCACTTGCTGATGAATTAATTCTGTGTAGTTGAAGTCTTTAAACTATGATTTGAGGACATCAGTAACAGTCATAGGTTAGGAGTGTATGGGGGGGGGGAGACTAGGTTCTGTGGCTTGTGTTGGAGGAGGTCAGACTAGATGCTCATAAAGTCTACACGTCTGTCATTAGGAGTTAAAAAAATCAATCAGATGAAAAAACATACAAGTAGTATAATCTTTCCTTAAAAGAGCTACATGCTTGGGATGGGTCTGATTTAATTTTTGTTTTTCTAACTCTTAGGGTTGGTAGTACTGTACTGAGTCTTTGGTTGTGTGTTCCCTAGGTTCTGTGCATCTCAGAGTCCTACCCAGAAATGATAAACTAGTAATATTGTTCTCCAACTGACACTGACATGCACAAGGGATGATCTTAGTGTAGAATGGATCCTGTTCTGTACCCCCAGAGGACCAATAGACTATATCACATTGGCCTTTTCTTCCATCCTTTGTTTATCTTTGTTTGGACTGAAACCACCTCTTAGGTGGAAGAAGTTTGTCATCTTATATTTGTGCTAGCTGATTTATAGACTTACATTTTATGATCACACACACACACACACACACACACACACACACACACACACACACACACACACACACACACACACA
>ML681963.1:79538876-79552095 GCA_007922195.1 Podocnemis expansa | reverse complement strand
GGCCAGGGTGCTGAGTGTTCCCTGGCCAGGGTGCTGAGGGGGCAGCCCTTGACCTGTTGTTTCGGAACGTCTTGTTCCGAAACAACATGTTCACACGAGTTGTTTCGAAACAAGCGTTTCGAAAGAAGGTTGTTTCGCCCCCAAATGGGGTTTAACTTGTTTCGAAACAACGCCCTTGTTTCGAAACAACGGGTTCCCGTTGGTTCGAAACAACGGTGCGTCGTGTGAACATGTTTTTTTTTGTTTCAAAACAATGAGGTTGTTTCGAAACAAAAGTACTGTGTGAACACAGCCGTAGTCCCCAAGATGCCAGAGGAACAGGAGTGCACTTCACTTGCCCTGAGTTTCAAGTTCCACTGCCCAATGATGAGAGTAAGCAGTTTCAAGCTTAGCAAAATGTTAGGAAAAAAATGAACAGAGCAATAACTGGTTGTTCATGTTGCTTGTGTTGAAGGCCTTTATTGGTAGGGAGTGTTTGTACTTTTATTGTCCTAGAAAGCTAGTAATGTCTTAAGTTATATCACTTTTATCCCCATACACGTCTCAGTTTTTCTTAATTTATTACCAACTAAAAGCATTGGGTGAAAAGCTCTTAATTATTTTTCTTTTTCTTATATGCTGTTGGAAGACTTTGGGTGTCTTGTCTGTATATGAGTTCCAATGAAGTGGGATTTTCTCCCACAAAAGCTCATACAATAAATGAATTTGTTTGTCTTTAAGTGCCACAGGACTCCTTGTTTGTTTTGTCTATGTTCCAGTCTGAACAGAGGGCAGGAGAAAAACCAAACTGAAAAGCAGTTGCAATTGCCTGGACTCAGGGATGCCATACTTTAAAACTAATGGATGTTTCAAACCAGACCCGATATGTGAGTTGATGGCTCATCCACTGTCTTGAGCCTTAGATTATAGAAGACTTTGGTGTACTTCTTGTTTTGCATGTGAACCACAAAAAGTGGCAAGGTTTCTTTTAAAAGGGGTGTTCTGGGATAGGTTTATACATAAGATTTCCCAAAATCACTCAGGATTTCCTCTGAGCATGGAAGAAGAGCAAGAAGAGTAAATTTATGTGGAAACCTCAGTTGCTTCTGAATTTCACAGAGCACAAAACTGCACTGGAAACACTTAAGCAACACTTTTCAGTACTGACTATTTTGCTAATTTAAGATTCTAATTAAAATCCTTTTCTCTCTGCTATAAAATATATTTAGTAAAATATCCTTTGGGTGCTTTAAAAATCTTCCAGAGTTGGACACTTGTTTCAGCCAGGGTGCAAATACAAATCCCCTTTTTCATGTTTTCCTTTACCCACGCTACCTTCACTCTCCTTAAAATCTACCAGGCCTCAGCCCCAACCCTTAGCCAGCAATGCTCCTGCTTGGTAGATGAGGGTGTCTTGTCTCTGGCTGACGAATCAGAACAAATACAGTTGTAACTTAGTGCTTAGGTATAGATAATGGATCAACTGGTGTGCCTTGGATGAAAGCTCAAGGGATGTAGGTAACTATATCGATCGATAGGTTTTTGGTAAAGGTTGGTGTTTGTGGCTATGTCTTCATTTGCCAATCTTAGTTTGGACTTGCAAGTCCGAACTAAGAACTAACCACAGATTTGTTCAAATTAACCGGGAACTTTTTAGTTTGAACTAACTAACACTTAGTTTGGACTGGAACACGTTTTTAGTTTGAACTAATGGCTTAGTTCAAACTTCTTAAGTTCAAACTAAGCCTTAGTTCAAGTCTTGCATATGCTTAGTTCAAACTCTACTTTGAACTAAGTACAGAACTCTGAACGAAGCTTAGTACTTACTAGTTTGAACTAAGCATTCCCTAGTTCAAGCTAAGAAATCTCTTAGTTCAACTAGGCAAAGCCTACTGTAGCCATGGGCTAAATTAGTCTGGACTGAACCGCCTTAGTCCGGACTAATTTGCCAGTGTAGACATAGCCTAAGTGACCATCACTGATTTGTACTGTAGTGTCCAGAAAATGGATCTCCTGTGCAGCATTGGAATTTGTATGCAGATTTGACACCATCAATTTAGAGTTAAATAGAGACTATGGGTTTTTTTCCAATTACAACAGGTGATTTTGCTTTATTTTTTCCCTCACCTCCATTCTATACGCTGTTGTCCACTGTTTGAATCTAAACAACTTCATTGATTTTCTGTAACAGTCAGACTGATCCTATGACTTACATTTCCCTGCTTTTATTTACCTCCTTTTCATTTTTTATGCCTCTATCTTCAAGCATCTGACAAAGTGGGATTTTCTCCCACAAAAACTCATGCAAAAAATAAATTTATTAGTCTTTAAAAGTGTTACTAGACTCCTTGTTTGTTTTGCCGAACTAGACTGGCATGGCTACTCTTTGGAACTTGTATAGATACTGATTCAAAATTTATGGAAGGCAGTGGAAAGACTTTCTATTGGCTACAGTGAGCTTTGTATCAGGCCCACAATTATTAACTATGCATTCTTATTGCTTTCTCAGGATCATCAACTTATTCTGAGAAGGAAAGCTTTCAAGCAATGACTTAAATATACTTCTTGTATCTTAGGGATAGCCATGTTAATCTGTGTATAGCAAAGACAATGAAAGTCCTGTGGCACCTTAAAGACTAACAAATTTCTTTGAGCATAAGCTTTCATGGGCTGCAACCCACTTCATTAGTGGGTTGCAACTCATGAAAATTTATGCCTGAAGAAATTTGTTAGTCATTAAGGTGCCACAGGATTTTCATTGTTTTTATGTGTATCATAACAGCTTTTGCCTATTTGTGTTCATTTAACATCTATGATTACCATAATTGAAAGGAGATGATAGACTTTTTTGTATTTTTTCAACTTTGTACATGATGCAAAATATCCTGTCAAGTCTCTTTCATTCTTTTGACGTTTGGCTTTGTGTAGGTCTTTTCCAACAGAACATTATGGGATACTTCATAAAAGCCAATGACTTTGGTTTACCTTGCATCCTGCCTGCTGATGCTCATTTGACTCATATAGTTTGACTTTAGTACTATGCCATTTGGAGGTGTCTTTGTTAAGTCATATTTTACTGTGATTTACATCAGTGGAACTGACATGGTAATGGAGACATGTGTTATGTGGTCAGTGGAAGCCACATTGCTTTGACCTATGTTATTAGTGTAGGCCAGGCCTGAGCCAGTGAAGCCCCCTGTCCAGAAGCTGTTTGGGAGGCTGATCTCTGTTCTAGCTAGGCTCTCCTGTCTTGCAAGGGGAAGGGAGGATGAATAGCTAGCCCTCTGCCAGGGATCATTTTCCTGAGAATATTCCCCCTAAGTGCACCCACTGGGGGAATAGAGAACATAAATGAAGGACAGTGGGACCTAAGAGGGATGGAGGAAATCTTGCCCCCTACAATACCCCTTTAGCTTTTATCATAAAAAGACTATTATTACTTATCATATTCTTTGTTGCCTAAGAATTTAAATTCTCCTCTCCTTTCCTTCTTGCAAAGATTTATAACTTTAAAAAGGTGTCTTTTTGCATTCACACCATTTAAGGGCACAGGTCCTTATGTGCAATTCAGAATTGTGTTACACAGACAAATACACAAACACACACGCAGAGATGTGCATCTACGGGGAGGAAACTTATATGCCCACGTAGAGTGTGCACGGGCATATTGTTTGAAAAATTTCAGAGTATTCTATAAAGTTATAAATCTATGAATTAATTTTTAACTCCTCCCATTATTCATTCAAATAGACTGCTAAAGTTGCAGTGGACTGTGACCATGGAGTCCGCAAATCTAAAGAATTAGCTACTGGGATCTCAGAAATATATAATCATTTGCTTGATTGTCTCACAAGCCTTAAGATACCATTAGATTGTCACTGCAGAATGAGTTTGCAAGAAAAAGCCATTCTAATAAGTTAAATTACAATTTCTTCAAAGTTCAGAAGCCAACAGAATACTTACTTATTACATTAATAAGAAGAACTAAATTGGCAGAGCTATATTAGCCATTAGACTGATGGATCATTAACCCTGGGGATACCAAGCCAAGAGTCTTTACAATTTTGCTGTTATTGGGGGCGCAGTGGCAACCCCTATGTTAAAAGTGACAAGCAAGTCTTATTATAAAAATCTTTTCAAGACTTTCATTTGGGTTTTTTTTGTTTGTTTGTTTTTTGTTTTTCTGTTTTGTTTTGTTTCAAAAGCACTTTAACATCTCCAGAATTTTCAGCAGTACCTTGAAATTTGGCAAGGAATAATCCTGGGAAGAGAGACGTGCTTTATGCTTTCCCTGTGAAAATCTGTGATGTGACTGAGTCCTAAATCGTCAGAAGTCACCATTTGCAGGATACAATAAGATAATTAAAAATCTCTCAAGATTCTGCCCTTGTAAGCATGCCTTGCTGACAGCAGAGGAAGGGTGAGACTCAAGGACCAATGGTTCATTCCATGCCAGGCTCTGGTCAGTACTATGCTCTAGTGGCCCTTTGCTTTTCCCTCCAGATTTGACCACTTTTGCTCCGTCCCCTCCAACATGTCCCTGTCCTTTCCCATTCTGTGACTCCTTGATTGTCCCATTCCCCTTACTTCCCAAGGTCCAATCCACACCCCTCAGACTCACCCCTCATGCCAACCACAGACTCCCCATCAGTTTTAGTTCCTCTCTCCCACCTCTTCCTCATCTGATGTGTCTTTAAGCTTCCTCATAAGCAACTAAAAATGGAGCTTAATAATGGAAAGTGTCAGGCAACTTTAATTATAGGTGATGCTGCCGGCCCTGCCAATAATACTGGAGAAGTCACATAACCAGAGTTTTTTCAGGTGGCCCCTAGCTATGTGTTCATTCAATTCTGGGTTCCCAGCTTAAGATGCCTTAATCCTGATTTTCTTCAGTGACTGAGTACTCTCAGTGACAAATGAAGGAAACAAAATGATTGAGCCTTAGCCCTAGTCTACACTTGCTGCACTTTTCAGCGGCGGTCTATGGGAGGTACACAAGGTACATAAAATGCCTTGCGTATTTTCTGTTGACTTATTAACACCTACTCACCGCATCCTACACACTGCGCTAAGGCAAACAGAAATGCCATCCAGTCGCCTTAGCACTATGCTACTTCTGGGGCTGGAGTTACTGATGCAAACTCCAGAGCAACTGAGCACATCTTGGCAGACTACTCAATCGAACCTGGAAGAGTGCACTGACAGCAGCAATTTTGCTGCCAATAGTATGGATATACCCTCAGTTTCTGATAGTAAGGTCATGTGATCTTGTTGATGAACTCGTAGGTCTATAAATTTGTCACAGCAAACTGCTGTAACTGCTAAAATTTGTCTATTTTTCTTTTGCTGATAAACTCTGCTCCTTGCCATCTCATTATCTCCCATGTTTTTTGGCTTAATTCTTTTATGTTTATATTAGTTCCAGTGGAAAGGAAGCTTACTTGAAGAATTTTAGGAACATAGCGAACACCATATATTTCAAAGTTTATATGGGAAAGGGTTACATTTTTTAGGGATTTTGCCTTCACTGCAACAGTTAATTTGAGTTATGGCATCTGAGCTAATCTAGCTCACATGATGTTGGACACAGCATATGATAACATTTGTGACAGCATGTGTCTTCAGTTCACAGTTAACCCAAGAGTTTGGTGATTTGGTCTGCCTAGCTGGATGCCCCCCCCCCCCCCGCCTCCAGCCTGCAAAATAACACTTAGCCACCTGCTGTATCCTCACTGTAACCACACTTACCTGTGTGTACGTTCCAAGGGGGTAGCCATGTCAGTCTAATTCAGCAAAACAAACATGGAGTCTAGTAACATTTTTAAAGACTAACAAATTTATTTATCACAGGAGCTTTTGTGGGAGAAAATCCCACTTTGTCAGATGCTTGAAGATGGAGAAGTACAGATGAATGGGAGGGAAATATTTATTCAAAAAGTAGCTAAAACCCAGTCTTCACTGATGGGAAAAAAGTCAAATTACAGTGCCAATCCTTGGACTATGTTGAAAGGAAAGAGCTTACTTGTTTTAATCTCAATTTAGCAGAAAGGTTTGTATACCTTGGGCGCAAGAGGAGAAGGATGACATTGCTGCAACTTCACATAAGGAAATTATTGGTTTTTTTAAATAAACTTTTAATATTGGAAATAGCTTTTACTTATTCTTTTTAGATAATATATGCTCAAGAGTCAGAGCTAAATTTGCAAAAATGAGCATAGGCATTTGTTGCTACCTACTGGGAATGAAGGTCTGCAGCAGCCCCTGACAATTCATCAGGCAGCCAGTTAGCACAGCTGGGCCACAGGGGAACTGTCAGATGGCTAAGGCAGGCAGATGGTTTGCTCTGAAGCCCAGCACCTACAGCATATCAATGGCTGCTAATGTACGTATCTGTTATTCTGTATCTACCCATGTTTGTCTGACTACAAACCTTCCTCCTTCACTGCTCCACCCAAGACATTGCCCTGCACCCAGATTTGTGTTAGTCCTGTCTTAGCCCTGATCCTGCCTTTTTGGACTCTAGGAAATGTGCTTCTGATCCTCAGCATTAAACCCTTGATTCAAACTTGGACTTTGGTTCTAACCTTTGGCTTTACTTCCTGGTGCCGGCTGTATGGTCTGACACTGCCTGACTTCAAAAAACAACAAAATCTTGTGGCACCTTAAAAACTAACGTTTCTTTGAGCATAAGCTTTCAGAGGCTGCAACCCACTTCAAAAGATACATCTGATGCATCTTGCATCTGATGAAGTGGGTTTGAGCCCACAAAAAGCTTATGCCTGAAGAAATTTGTCAGTCTTTAAGGAAGGAAATTTGTTAGTCTTCAAGGTGCCATAGGCCTTTCATTCAGGGCTGGAACTAGACTCTTTGGTGCCCAGGGCAAGCAGCCCCAAAGGCACCCTCCATGACCTAGGGCCCAATCCAGCACCCAGCTGCTGCCAGCCAGCGGCAAGTAGCTGGATCAGGCCCCTGGCACCAGGGGCAGATCAGGGGCTCCTGGGCCTCCCCACCAGTGTCCCTCCCACTGCAGGGCCTCCTGTCCTGCCAGTGGGTGAGGGTTGGGGGGTAGCTGGAGCCAGAGGGCAGCTGTGGCCTGGTTGGTCGGTGTCCGGGGGAGGTAAAGCTGACTGCCGCATATGGCGTGGCTCATGAGGCAGTCAACCCTGCCGACCCCACCCACCCAGTGGGCCCGCTCTGCTCTGCCCTGCCCCCAGGGGTGGAGTTGCCAGCCCAGCGGCAGGGTGAGACTGGGAAAGCTGGCCTGTGGGCTGGCTCACCCCGCCCCTGGGGGCAGATTGGGGTGGGAGTTCAGAGCCTGGTCTCAGGGCCAGCCAGCCCTGCTCTGCTTCCCTTCCCTTCCCAGCACTGGGGGCACGGTGAGAGGCTCCAGTTCCCTCTCAAATGAGGTGTCTGGGGCTTTTCCCCCGTTGCCCTACCCTACTTGTTGCCGTGCTTTCATTCTTTTTCATATATACAGGTTAACATGGCTAGCCCTCTAGAAATCATTGCCTGACTTCAGTAAGCATAAATCATAAATTTTGTGAAAAAGTGGGGAATTTAGAACACATGTTCATGTACACACATCCTTCTGAAAACATACATTCATAAACTTTAAGGTCAGAAGGGGCCATTATAATCATCTAGTTTGTCTCCGTGCACAACACACAGAATCTCACCTGCCCACTCTTTAAATAGACTTCTAACCTGTGCCTGAGTTACTGAAATTCTCAAATAATGGTTTAAAGACTAAAAGTACAGAGAATCCTTCAGCAAATCCAGAATGTGACCCATGACTTATGCTGCAGAGGAGGGTGAAAAACTCTTAGAGCCTTTTCCAGTCTGCACTACTGGAAAGTATAGTGATCAACTAAACCCTAAGCATGTGGGTAAGAGTTGCTAGCTAGACACCCAGAAAGAATTCTCTGTAATAACTCAAAGCCCACCCCATCTAAACTTTCATCGTTACATCACAGGCCACTGGGCATGTTTACCACCAATAGTCAAAGATCAGCTAATTATCAAATTAGACTGTTTCATCATACCATAACCTCCATAAATTTATCAAATTCAATCTTGAAGTGAGATGGGTTTTCAGTCTTTACTGCTCCCCTTGGAAGGCTGTCCCAAAATTTTACTCCTCTGATGATTAGAAACCTTTATGTAAACTTCCTGATGACCAGCTTATACTCATTAGTTCTTGTGTCCACATTGGAACATAAGATTTTTCTTTTCAGAGAGAGTCTGATGTATGTTTGTTTTTAAGCTTTTCTGTAGGTTTTAATTGATTTAAATCTTCAGTTGTGGAAATTTTGGGTGGAGTCAGACAATAATGTAATGAGAGTAGACATTCCCAAAATTAATTTGTGGCATGAAGCCTGGGGGCTGGGTGAGGGAACAGAAGAGGGGGCACTGCCCCTCCATTGTATCTAAATGGCCCCATTGTGGTTTAGCTCCAGTTAAGCTAACATTACAACGTGTATTGTATATGTTAAGGTGAGACACTAAGTTCTCAAGCAGCATTTTAGTTTGTGTCTCTGTTTCAGTTTCAATTTCTGGAAATACTTTTTTTCCATCCTTGTGTGCACGCAGTGACATTTATGTTTACAGGTGTAGTGATATCTCATTTTGGAAAGAATAGATTTTCATCCTCTGTTTGTGTATTCTAATTGATTTCTGGTACTTTTATTATTATTCTGACTAGATTAGTTATTATTCCAATTTCATTTTAGTTTGGCTGGTTCACAGTATTACTAACTTCTGCAACTTTCAAGTTATAATGTTGTTTGGTGTCTTTCTTAACTTCCCAGGTTCTGGACTACTGTTAGGCAAGAATCTCAGCCATTACTTTTTAGAAAAAGATTCTAACTTCATAGGTTTTTAATGAAGAAAAGCTTGAAAACATGAACTCCAAGGCTCAGATGCTAGCAGGTAAATAATGGTTCCCCTCAATCTTTTTTTTTTGTTTAAAGAAAATTGCTATTTATTTATTTATTTACTTACTTACTTATTTATTGGAGTTGCAGTCATGTCTTGTGAATGCTTGGGATTGACATTCCATAAGCATTCAACTCTCTTTGGGTCACATAGTTGTGACATTCCTCTCCTGCAATCATGATTGGTATGCAGCTGCGTCACCTCAATTCTACACTCCTCGGCACTGATTTACCCTGCCTTACTGTATGATATCCCACCCTTGGGCAGCTCCTATGCAGCTTCTCCATGTAATTGGCCCTAACCCAGTAGAGGAGCCCTCTAGCTAACCACTCATGGGATAGCCCCACAGTAAACACTCCCAATCCCAGATGCATCCCTGGGAACTAACATCTTTCAGGATTCAGTGCTGCCCACTGCACCCTGCGTCAATTTATCAAAGAAATCGATATGCACCAGCTTTGTCACTCCCAGTGAGTTCTCTCGACATGCTCAGTCCATATGTACTGCTTCAGATAAAGCAAATAAGTTTATTGGCTACAAAAAGATTTTAAGCAGTTCCAGATCAGAGTAAAATGAATTAAATTATTATTATTAAATCAAGAGGTTAATCACTATCAAATAAAAGAAAACCCTTATTCTAAGTTAAGATCATGTTTCCAGTCTGTGGTTCAGCTTACCATACAGGTTGACTGTGACATGGCTTGCATGCAGACTCTCCTTCCCTGCAGGTAGGTGCCAGTCCTTGATGTTGATTGGGAGCAGGATTCCAGAGGAGATGCCCTAAATAGGGGAGCTTCTTTCTTTTAACAAGTTTCCTTGATCCCCCTTGGAGTCAGATGATCACTCATGTCCAGCAGTGGATGTGATCTTTCCCTCTTGAGCCAAGGTGCTGAGCCATTGTTCCTGTATTGCATGCCTCTGCATGGTGTGGAACCTCAGCTCTGTGTCTGTCTGCATCCATTCAAACCATGTGAAACACACTACTGGAGTTATGACATAGCAGAGTTTCATACTTGTACATATATACAATGTTGCACAAAACATGCTACGGTAGCAGTAATACAAGCAAGGAGTCCTGTGGCACTTAAAAACAGCTGCCCCTTTGGAACATTACAGTAATGTTCTGTATGTCATGAGCATTTCAACAACACCTTATATGACATATATTGTAGCAGGCAATGCACAGTTACACTGTAAAGGTGAATATGCAGATCAAAACACAAGGGTGTACATGGGGTGCAGCATGTCACAATAGTCTTGATTTATCAGTAGTGCTTGTCAAATTATGAATTTGACTGTCTCCATATCTACGTTAAAAATCAGCATCAACCACAATCTTTGAAAGCATTGTTTGAAATTTGGAAATGGTTATATACAACAATGAACAATGACATTAGTTATAGGAAGAAAACCCTACATTAACATTTTGGGAGGTGGGGGATTATGGCATAGTTGGGTGAAAAATATTGTAACTGGCCAAAATGTAATAAAACTATTAAGTCCTCTTGTACCTCTTAAGCTCTGGACCCTATTGTCATTGACTGTTGCTTATCACTTCCACAGACTGAGGCTGCTGAGAGTTTATTTTGAGTTATCAATTCTCTAAAATTAAAATACTGTGCTTGTTGAAGAACTAAGGGCTGGTTTACCTGGATGACATAAAACGAGTTGAAGGAAGGCCATTTTTATTCTCAGTAAATGTCCAGATAGAGTGTTATGGTAATGCTGATACATTTCTCCATGTAGATAAGCCCCAAAGAGTTCTGCATCAAATGGAAAGGTGACCAGATGAATTGAGTTCTTTCGGTCCTCTTCTTTCTCTGCCTTCAGTAATGTTACATAAGTTAGTTATGACTTTACTGTGATTTCCAAAGGCATGATATTTTCCTTTAACTTGCAGCTATTTTTCCTCATGATAGTCAATGTTCATGAGAAGTGATGGACTGACAGGCCTAGTTCTCCATTTATCTATAGAATCCAGAACAACATAGGCAATTACACTGTAGCCTGACCAATACTACTCTATCAGTGCCTCATTCTTAACATGGCAACCTTTCAGTACATATCTTCTAGTCAAGATAGCCAGTTTCTTAGTGGATTAGGTGTTCACATCACAGGAGGATCAGCACAAAATGCTGCTCTTTTCAGAAGAGTCTATGCACTTATTATTCAGAGGCCACCAAATGGCCATCAGAAGGTGGCAACTTGCACTCACTTCAATATCGATAAACAGTGATTAAAGCATAATTTGACACAACCCAGAACCCTCCTAATCTCCAGGCCCCCTTCATGCATGTGTGGGCCCCAGCCGAAGTAGGCATTTTTGGGCCCCACCAGTTCTTTCTCACAAATGAAGCACAGCATCAAATCCACAACATCACCCAAACCTTGTCCACTAGTGCCCACATCAGACCCCCTTTCCCCATTTCCTCTTCAGCCCCTATCCCCATTCCCTAAGCTCCCTGCCCCCAAGTCCCCACTCCAGCCCTCCTAACCCCCCCATCTTCACTTCAACCCCCTTCAGTCTCACCAACTCTCTCTCCACCTCCTCAGCCCTCTTCAGTTCCCTTGTCCCCATTCTTCCATAACCCCATGGAGGAGTTCTGAAACTTAATTCATTACTGTCTGGGAGGTGTGCAGATACTATGCGAGTGGGGCCATAATAGAACCTAGAAAGGCAGATAGGAACCAAAATAACCAGAAGCCTCATGGATTGTATTTACCAGGAGGTTTTCAAAGCAATGTTGCAGACTTAAGGTGCATATGAAACAAATCAGAATTTTGATCTCTTTGTGATTTACCCATCAAAGCTTGTGCCTGAGTCACCCCAACACCCTCCCTAGCCCTCCTGCCCTGCCACTGGCTTCCCCCGCTCCCCCGAGTCACCCCACACCCCTCCCTAACCCCCCACCCTGCTGCTAGCATCTCCCACTGCCCTGAGCCCTTCCCTAAACCTCCATACCGTCACTGGCTCCCAGCAGTCCCCCAACCCCTTCCTTACCCTTCTGCCCTGCTGCCAGGTTCCCCTGCTGCCCTGGGCTGACCCCCCCCTTGCATCCTTTCCCCAGTGGCTGCCCATCCCCAAGTCCAACCCCCCACCACTGAGGGCTACCTTACCTGGCCACCAAAGCAGTCTTGCCACAGGCTGCTGCTCTCACCCTGAGCTTGCACTGAGCATGGTCAGAACATGCTCGGGGTGGGAGGTTTAAAAACTCCCAGGCGCAGCCTGGAACATCTCCCTGCCAGCTGAAAGACTGTCTTCCGGCCGTGTAGGGGCTGAGGCTGCTGGCCGTGTGCAGCCAGCAGTGTTCTCATTGAACATTGGCAGTAAGGGGGAATACACCAGAATGCCATTCTGGAGTCCACAAATTTTAGAGGCCAGCATTCTGGGGACCCTAAAAATAGAATACTAGGGCAGAATGAAGTGTTCTGATGCATTCCCCCTTACTTTAACCCTTGGATATTGATATTGTCAAGTGGTGATGAAGGCATGACTTCTAAAACTTAGAAAGATTGTACTGTGTTGGCCACATTAAATGACAATTAGGTGCTTAACTCATTTTGCCAACTATGGGTCTTTATCATGCATTTTTCTATAAAGTGTGTTAGTATTGTTATTAAGCGGTGTCCCTGCCACAATCAAATGGATGCAGTGGAATAAAACAAAGTATGTGCACTGATGCTCTGCTGGTCATAATATCATTTGCTGGATTTCAATCGCCTTGATCACTGCAAAGGGAGTATTTTATTCAAATGTAAATTGCATCACTTCATTAAATCAATCTTGTCTCAAGATTTGCACATACTAAATCCTTTTGGATTGCAGCCTTCCCTTCTGAAATTTGTTTTGAAGCCAGCTAATCAATTTAGTATTGTTGTTACTTTTCCAGTTTTAGCCTGAAAGCCCAGAAAAAGGCAGATCTTTTTACCATTCAGGGGGCCAAGGTAATACTTTCTGGAGGTGATGAAAGGTTTAAATATGAAGAAGCACTTTAACTTGCTTGCTCATATAAAGGAAAATAAATCTGACACACATAGTCAACAGTGTACAGCTGTGTTCTCACACAGCCAGTTATTTCGATATGGTTGTTTCGCAACAACCGTATATCGAAATAACGCTTATTTCAAAACAACTTATTTCGAATTAACAAAATGTTAATTTGAAATAAGGAAAAACGCCGGAAACGAAATAGCAGGTTCATACTGTGAACTTGCTATTTCACTTCCGCAGGGGGCTGCAGGCACTGGCGGGGTTCAGCACTGCCCGGCGCTGAACCCCGTGGGCTTAAAGCCCGGTCTGCCGCCA
>ML681963.1:79412193-79538776 GCA_007922195.1 Podocnemis expansa | reverse complement strand
GGTGAAACAACGTTGTTTCACCCACGGACTAGGTTTAACTTGTTTCGAAACAACGTAGTTGTTTCGAAACAATGGCTTCCGTTGTTTCGAAACAACCATGCGTCGTGTGAACAGCCTAAATCTTATTTCGAAACAACCCCTGTTGTTTCGAAATAAGAGGGCTGTGTGAACACAGCCTACGAGTCTGTGTTGGAGATGCTAAAGGAGGAATTGTCATTTCTAGAAAGCTTTGTGGAATAAGTGTATTTTGAGAAATATTTGTACTAATAACACAGGGATTACTGAAAATGAATTGCCAAGTAAATTGTTTCTAATATAAAAGTCTGCTTTTTTTTCAGATTCTTTCATATGATGATTCCCTTTTAATATTCCGGAACATAGGGTATTACAGCAATCTCAGCCCTGCTTTTTAATGCAGTTTGACCTACTTAAATGCAGTCAGTTTTTGTTTTCTGCTATCCTTGGTTTCCATTTGTATTTATTAAATGTATGGCAGTCACTCAGTTTGTCTGTAGAAGGAACTGAATGACTCTTTTTTTCTGGGTTCGTCAGCTTCCTTCCCACTCTAGTATCTGTAATAAGTGGAAATCCCCAGCCTCCCCCAGACATCATTACAAAATTTCTAATCTGATAGCGTTTGCTAGAAAGTGGTTTTCTCTCTAGATAAAACAGTTTCATTATAGGGCTTTTTGGTGTTTTTTTGTACTAAAACTGGTTGTTGGTCAAAAAAATTTTCCTGTCAACAGAGGATGGCCTTTTCTAAAACTACTGTCATTGTATTTTGTGTTGTGGTTCACGAAAGGCATTTAAAGACTAAACCAATAGAGAGATCCTGTGGAATCCAAAGCAGTGAAAAACACCCCACGCTTTAGGCTCCCAGGCTGTCTCTTAGAACACTTGATGATGTCTTGTTCTTTTTATAGCACTATGTTTGCATATAAATAGCTTTATATATTAGACAAACCTATAATCATTCGGATTAAACTTGTTTCATTTTATATACTCCACTGCTCTGTGGCTGTCATAGGTTTACTATTTTGAACCTTTTCTAAACAGAGCTGTTGACATCTGATCCTGGTTTGTTTTGTTAAGTGTGTCTATGTAAGAGAATACCACTGCTTCATCTCTTTGAGTAAAATGACCATAGTTTGCAGGTGACATCTATAAAAATAAGTTTTTATCCAAACATTTTGCTATAGGTATTCTTAATCACTTTGTCTTTAATCTACCCTACTGTAAACCTAAAGAGTTTTGTATGTTGTAAAGAAGAAACCAGACGTCCAACTCTTAGCCCCTTATTCCAGCTGGAAGTGCTGGAATTTGACCCACTGATTGGGCACTGTTCAACAACTCCAGGTCAAAATCACCCACTGGTTAAGCTCAGTGAGGTTCCAAGCAATCTACTGCAAGTTGCAAAGGTCCCACTGGAGAAGCAATTCGTAGAATTATAGAATCATAGGGTTGGAAGGGACCTCACAGGTCATCTAGTCCAACCCCCTGCCAGAGGCAGGACCACTCCCACTAAATTCACATACAAGTATATTAATAATGGAGCCAACTTAAAAATCAAAATGTGGGTAGGAGTTGACCAGAGCCATTTATGGTCAGCAAACTAGAAAAGACCCTTAACTCCATCAAGCCAGGCTCAGAGGTAGAATATGATAACATCTTGCCAGAATTCCTCAAACACCTTAGAGTCTAGACCAAAGGCATCACAGTGGCTTAATAATGTCTACACGTTGGTTATTAATTAGAATAAGTTACTATGCATATGGCGTCAAGCAAAGATTATTAACATGCTTAAACTGGGCAAGGACCCCTACCATGTATTGAGTTAGTTCCCAATATCCTGCTGCCAGTGTGTTTAAGGTGTTCTGAGTCTTTGATACTCCAACAAATTGCTCTAGATTTGAACAATGTCCTGCAGGTCAAGCAGGTGGGATTCAGGAAAGAATGTAGCATCTGTGATGAAGTCTTGGCCTTGACCACCCATGGATTTTTTTGAAAACCATGTTTAACAAAACAAGGAGTCATCATTTTGGATTTAACCATCACTTATGACACAGTTTGACAAAGGCTTTTTGTTTAAACTCACTTGGGTTGCTCCATGTTGGACAGTGGAAGAAGTAGAGTTTCTCCAAAATCAGTCAGCTTAGAACACACATGCACAACTTCTTGGAAGTGTCATCTGCTTTCCTCAAAACTCCATTCTTTCACTGATTCTGTTCAATGTGTACATCAGTGAATAGCCAGCTGTGCTCTTACATGAGTTTATCTATGCCGATGACATCTGCTGCAGCTACCAAGCTCTGTCCTTCTCAGAAACTGATGAAGTCTTGAATGATGATATGAAGCTCATGGCAGAATATTGTAGTTGAGGGCACCTGTGGCTGAGCTTTTCCAAAATTATTTTCTGGTATATTTCATCTGCATTGTGCAAGCACAAGCCACACGTCAAATGTTTTCTTCAGCAATCAACCCTGCAGCATTATCCAAACCTAGTTTATCTGGTGTAAAATTGGGTGGGTCATTAATGTACCACAATCACCTGAAGGAGACAGCAGCCAAAGTCAGCACATGGAACAACCTGGGCAGAAAATGGTTCAGTTCAATCTGAGATGCAAGCATTCAGACTCTAGGAACATCAGTCCTTGCCCTCTGCTATTCTGCGATAACAATTGTTAATCACCCTGTATCACTGACGAACCATCTGTGCCTCAAGTTTTGATCCGTCAAGGCACCTGTCGTCATCTCTGAATAGGTTTTGAACTGGACAGGGTGACTATGTGGCCAATCTCTTTAAATGGAGTTTTTCTAATGACCTGCAATGCAGTTGCAGCCAACTTCAGAGTACGTCACTTCTCCTTGACAAATGCCCACCGACTAATTTCAGTGGTGGGCTATTGCTTGTAAACCTGGTATGTGATGCCATCAAATGGCTAGGCAAATTGCTTGAATGGTGAAAGACTCCAGCCCCCAAAGCTGGGATTCTTTTGATTTAAGATTTTGTCATTGGATTCCCATTGTGTATGCGAATCAACATTTGGAATAAACTAATGTCTCTCCAGAAGACCTGTTGCTTCAGAATTTAGATATTATAAATTTGACTGACTTTTTCTTGAAAATTCTTTAATTGGTATTCATTATGCACTTAAGTGTTTTGGAGAAGGAAAATTTATTTTTTTACAAACATTGATTCTCACATTACCTTTTGTCAGAGAGATAAATTTAATATCCCCAGCAGGGGCCTTAGGTGAAGGCCCATTGTGGGGCCCCCTAAAAGGCCCACTATCGGCCCCCACTGCTACCTTCCCTGTGGCCCGAGTCCCCCCCTGCACCCTTAACTGCCCCATATCACTCCCCAGGACTCCTTGTTTGTTTTTGCTGAACCCAACTAACATGATTATCCCTCTGGAACTCATAAATTATTCTTGGGTATGGTATTTTTAAAGATCTTCCCATCATGAAGCTTGTAAGTTGATCATCTTTCACTTAATATAAATCAGCTAATGCTGAACTACAAGTGAAAGTGAACACTTTAATTTTTTAAAAAAAGTATGAGCATGCATTAATAAGTAAGAAGTGGTAACATTAATGATGGCTCAAAAATAACTAAAATACCACATTTAAAATTTTGGCAGTCAAATCTTACAAATTTTTCATATAGGCTTGAGTTTATGTGCACTAGAAACATTGAATACACATAATTATAATAAATAAAAATAAGTGAAAAAGAGGTTTCTAGTGTGTAGCTATAAATGAAAAACACCAAATTTCAATGAAATTCTCTGAAGTACTCAAGTTTATAAGACTCTGTCCCCCCTCAAAAATATTAAATAGTAAGTACAAAAGAAGCTAAAAAATTACTTATCAAAAGAAAGACATACAGCACAGACATCAAACACAGATGTAATGATTGCCTAAGGGAAGCACTGTATTTAGATGTAGCAGCCTATGTCGACCTACCTGGTAACCTGAGCTAAAAAAAGCCAAAGTAAAGGTTGTCACAAAGTCAAAGGAAAAGGCAAAAGAACAGGTAAAAAAGAAAAGAAAAAGACAGTATTTCATAAAATTAAAAAATGGCAAAATACATGGCCAATACTGAGGAATTAAAAGCTGAGGCCACTGGAAGAGTTCCTGCTGTTGTGCTGTCTATTGCTTGCTCCTGCTTTTTTAGCATGTCAGTATGAAGATGATGGGCAGAGAATGGTGAAATCTGCATTTCAGATGAAGCACAGATCCTAATGATAGCTTGGCTTGATGAGCGAAGAGTGAAAAGTGGACGAAAGTGCTTAGGCTTCCAGCCCTACTAGCTCTGCTAGGTGGGAACAATTTCTATATTTTTCTATGTTTTCATTTCTGTCTACCAAAGTGAAGACGGGGCCCCTTATTGCTTGGGGCCCTAGGCGGCCGCCTGCTTCACCTACCCCAAAAGCTGCCACTGATCCCCAGTTTACTAATGGAGTGGGGAAGATAGGTAGAGGCCTATAATGATGTGCCCTGAATACTACAAGAGAGATGTTTCAAAGGGGTGGCCGTGTTAGTCTAGTTCAGTGAAACAAACAAGGAGTCCTGTGGCACAGAGGGTATGTCAACACTTAGAATTGAAATAAATGCATGGCCACACTGGCTTTCATTAATTCAAACTAAGAAACACCTCAGTTCGACCTGATGAAAGCTAACTTCGAAGTTATAAAAACAAGTTTAACTTTGAAATGACAGTTAATTCGAACTCATTAGTTCAAATTAACCCAGTGTAGCCATGTTAATTCGAACTAACTTAGTTTGAATTAGCCATGGCTTGATTTTCCCTATGCAATAGTGCTCCCTACATAATTTGAACTAGCAAGTCTTGTACATGGACATGCTAGTTCGAATTAGGGTTTCTAGTGTGGTCATGTTAATTCGAATTAACTTAATTCGAACTAATAATTAACAAAGGCTGTGTTCAGATGAGTTTTATTTCGAAACAACAGCTGTTGTTTCAAAATAAAAGTTCTTATGTCCACATGATGTTCCGTTATTTCAAAACAACGGGACCCGTTGTTTCGAAATAACAGCTGTTATTTTGAAACAGTAAAACCTCACTTGAAATCGAAATAGCCGTTGTTTCGAAATGGCTGTTTCGAAACAACAGCATTCACATGCATAGTTTCGAAACAACACCGTTGTTTTGAAACAACTGTTTTGAAACAACATGTCCAAACGGCCTTATTTCGAAATAACCATTTCAAAATAACAGCCGTTTCAAAAGCAGGCTTTCCCTTAATTCAAATTAACATTTTCTTAATTTGAATTAACTTATTTCTAAATAAGGACTTTATGACCTTTTGTGGGAGAAAATCCTACTTCTTCATACACTTTGAAGAGTGGGATTTTTTTCCCACAAAAGCTCATGCAATAAATAAATTTGTTAGTCTTTAAGTGCTGCAGGACTCCTTCTTTGTTTTACAGGAAGAGACAGTGTAACTGCTGGAAGTTTCTTACTTTAGTTTTAAGATCAGAACCTTAGTTTCCATCGGTGTCACATGGTTTAGTAGGAAGCAAACTCATCTAAATTAGACTTTAGTCCTTTGAAACAGATTCTGAAAGTTATAGTGTGTTGCTGAACGTGATCTATTTTACAATTGTTTCATTCCAAAATACTGCTAGTGGGTTAGTACTTAACAGCATGTAGTAACTTGTTATCAACAGATTATAATGAATGAGTCAGAAATTTTAGAAACAGAAGAAAATGTTCCAATCCAATATGCCTTAATCACACTTTCTTTTACTTTTAATGGACTTTCAGAAACAAATTTAGATGTATCTTAAACTCATTTTTACTTTTTTTTCTGTCATTATCTCTACCAACCTATTCTGTATATTTATTCTTGTTTGCACGTATCAGACTAAGGTTCTTACAGAAGATCAGGATGGTTGAGGAATGATATAAACCATATTAATTACCCTATGAATTATGAGGTATGCTTATTAATATTTCTAAAGTGTCATGGTCATTGGTTACTACAGTGACCCTATGAGAAATAGTGGTATGTGAAAATTTGTGCTTTTGGCCCAGGTCAATAGAGAGACACTTTTTTTCAAATTTTCCTCTCTAAAAATCCCTTAAGCCATAATATTTGCATAGACCATATGTATGAGGAAGATTTGAAGTATTCTTTACACACAAGAAGCATGCAAATAAAGTTTATTCAGGTAAAGGAGACAGCAGGACAGAGGGGGCTTTAGGTTATCTGGAGCCCTAGGCGAAGGCCCATTGCAGGGCCCCCATAGGCTCCCTGCTGCTGGCAGAAGCCCCCTTCTGGTCTCTAGTTCCCTACCAGGGGCCACAACTGCCTCACAATGCCTCTGTAATACTGCATCCCAGCCCCAGGCCCCCATGACCCTGGTGCCCCACTACTAGTCCTGCCCCCCCCCCCCCCCCACCTGTGGCACCACTCCTCACCAGAAGCCCCAGCTCCCTGTGGCTGAAGCCCTGGCTCCTGCCACCAGCTCCCCCCCGCCATGGCTCCCTACCAAGCTGTCTGCACCTGCTGCAGCTTGGAGCACTCCTGCTGACTGACTATAGACATGGCTTTTGGCGTATGCAGCAGGGTGAAGCGGTTGGCCTCCAAGCAGGGCACTGGAGGGCTCCAGCATGCCCCCTGATGGACTAAAGAACCACTTGAATGGGACCAAGCTCAGAACCAGAAGGGCAGAGCCAAAGAAAGAGGGGACAGTATAAAAGGCCAGACAGAAAACCTCAGAGACAGATGGACCAGCCATGTGAGTTCCCAACTGCGGAGGGCCCTAACCCCCCTCCAGGGGTGGTAGAAGGATCATGGAGCAGGGCTCCATCTGTATTTCCTCCCGGGGAGAACCTGGAGGAGCTGCCATTGGCAGAGGAGCTGGAGGACTGGAGAGAGGGGCCTGCTGGGGGTGACCCCTTTGAGCTGGAGGAGCTTCCCTCTGCTGAAGACCTAGAGGGGCTTGCTGCATACAGCCCCTGCAGCCTGGAAGAGCTGCCACTAGCTGAGAGCCCAAAGAGGCTACTGGACCTGCCGCCCATGGACAGTGAAGGACTGAATGGGATCCCTCAGGTGGTATACCCGGAAGTCTATGAGGAAGATTCCAGGACCCAGGTAACTGGGTGAGGGTAAGGAAGGAAGTAGCCTAGGGACAGCAGGTGAGGGTCCCACTGAGTTGCAGTCAGCACTTTTTGGCTGGAGTCCTGCTGCCCCACTGGCAGACCACTCTGCCAATGGATAAGACCCTGGGCTGGCACACAATGGCATGGGTGGGCCTGCATCCCCATCCTTCCACTTCTGGGTCCCTGGGGGCTGATTTCTCCTACCTTGGTTTTGCTCCTGACTGTGGGGGCTTGCCTCGCCTTGTCTGAGGGCTGGAGGCTACTGACTCCAGGGACCTGCCTTGCCCTGCATGAGGGCCAGAGGCTACTGACTCACTGCATTGGCCTCCCCCTGCCTGAGGGCCGGAGGCTGCTAACCTCGTGTGTCTTTGCCCCACAAGAAGGCCAAACTTACCGGCCGTGGCCCTCAATCATGCTACAGGGTAGGCAAAGTGGGCAACTGCCCTGCTGTCCACTGAATTAGGGACAGAGCCCCTTACTGCTCAGGGCCTTAAGCAGGCACCTGCTTCGCCTACTCCAAAAGCTGCTTCTGCAGCAGGATACTTAGAAAACATTCAGCTTAGCTATACTGATGCAGATGTTACACAAGCTCTAAAGTGGGCCAAGAAAACAAAGCAAACTCCCTAAAATGGGTTTTCAAGCAGGAGGTTGTGCAGCTCTTCTACAGAGGTCGCAAGCTGTCAGCCCTCACATATGCCTGTAAGGGTGAAATGGCATGGGTTATTCACAACTTTTGAGGTGGGGAGGGAGCCTGAAACATTTTCAGAGGGTCACCAGAAATAGCTTTGTGCAATTTCTTTCATGCACACTATCCTACAATGACCTGAATCTAGCCGTTCCAACAATTGTGATCTCAGTAATGGTGGAATAATGTGCATCCCCCACAACAAGCAACCAGACTGAACTGATAACTCCATCCTCCTGGATATGTAGGAAAGGAGGTCAGATGAGACCTGAGAGCCCCATAGAGATGTTTCATGCTTCACTAGGTCCATGACTCGAGATAGTATTGGCTCTATGTGATTTGCTCTCTTAATTTGAATGGCAGTGATGAGTGTGTTCTCTACCCTTTCAAAGAAGAAAATTTCTTTCTGGCCAATATCTTGGTGTTTAACTGGTAAAGGCAGCCTTGAAAGACAGTCTCCGTTACACTGCAGAGAGTACTTCCAGTATTTGATCTCATACATGTTTGCAGAAAGCAACAATGCACTTCATTGCATATGACTAGCAGTGAATGGTGGAATGCCTGTGTGTGGTCTGAAAAATTGTGTTAGAGGTTGATGGTCAGTAAGAAGTATGAACTTCCTTCCAGACAGGTACTGATGAAATTTCTGAATGCCAAAAAAATAATACCCAGTACTGCACATTCAATTTATGCATAGTTAGTGGCTGCTTTGCTTAAGGTACGTGAGGCAAAAGTGATGAGTCTCTCCTCTTCTGAAGGCATAATGTGTCACACAACTGTTCCTGCTTCATAAAGGGAGGCATGACAGGCCAGCTGAATTAGGGGATAAGGACGGATCAAAATGCGTCAGGACCTTTGAATTTAGCAATGTCCATTTAGCTTTCACAGGCTTCAGTCTTCATGTAGTGGTTTCAGTAGCATTGCTAACTTAGGAATAAACTTCCCGTAATAGTTTAGTAACCCTAAAAAAAGAGTGAAGTTGGCTAATGTTGTGGGGAGGTGGAGCATCCACAATAGCCTTGACTTTTGCTAAAGCCTTACAAAGGCCAATAACATCCATGGTATGCCCCAAATGTTCAACAGAGGGCTGGAAGAATTCACATTTGTCCTTGCAGACTCAAACACCGTACTATTCCAGGCTTTGTAGGGTGGCAGTGACCAAGGTGGCAGTGACCAGGATGTCATTAAGATAGCACTGGACTCCTAATAAGTCACTCAAGATCTGGTCCATAGCCCTCTGGAACAAAGCTTGAACTGATGTTATTACAAAGGGTAAGTGACAGTATCAGTACAGCTTCTTATGAATTACAATAGTCAACAGCTCTTGGGACTTCTTGTTGACGTGCACCTGTAAATACATTTGACTCAAGTCAATTTTTACTGAACTTTTGTCCACCAGCTAAAACAGTGAATAAGTCATTGATATGGGAAAGAGAATATGGCTCTACACAGAACACTCTGACAGTGACTTTAAAATCTCCACAAATTCAAATGAAACTATCTTTCTTCAAAACTGAAACAATTGGGGTTGACCATTTGCTGTGAATAATTGGTACTAAGACTCCATTTTTTACTAGGTGCTTCAGGTCTGCTTCAACTTTTGGTCTGACGGCATGTGGCACAGCTCTAGTTTCCAGACATTTTGGCTGGCTGGCAGGCTTAATGTTTAATTTCACAGTGATTCCCTTCATGCTCCTCTGGTCCTCTTCAAAAACTCAGTATGTTTCTTTAATACCATTGCCAGACCCATTTCTTCTTTATTCATTCTGTGCATTTCTGCCCAATTCAGCTGGCTCATCATAAGCCATGACCTTCCCAGTATGGCAGGGTAATTATCTTCCACCACAAACACTGACAATATAGCAGTCTGTCCATTGAGCTCCACCTTCATATCAATAGTACCCAAATGGGGACAGCTTCTCCAGCATACCTCTTCAGAAGAACTTTTGTCATCTTAAGCAGAAGATGGTTTAACTTCTTTTTATACACAGTGTCTGAAACCAGTGAAATTGCTGTGCCAGTGCCCCATTCCATGCGTACAGGTTTACCTTCCCACAGTGGGTTTATTCAGTATTCATGTGAGCCAATTGTCTAGGACAAGATGTGGAAAGGCACTTCATCTTCTGACTGGGTGTCATTTTGATCATCCTGAGTCTGCTCCACTGCATGCAGATTTTAGTTTTTGGTCTGCCAGACCACGGGCTTCTTTCTCTCTGGTGTGCCTTTATTGTTTGATTCATCTTTCTTTTGTGTGGTGGCACTCTCAATGGCTGTGTCCACGTGTCTTTTTTATTTTGAAATAACACAGGTTATTTCGAAATAAAAAGATTACGTCCACACGACGTTTTCTTATTTTGAAATGATGGACTCCATCATTTTGAAATAAGAGATGTTCTTTCAGAACACCTTAAACCTGGTTTCTTATTGAAATGGCCCTTATTTCGAAACCATTGTTTCGAAAGAAGGCCATTAGGACATGTTGTTTCGGAACAAACTGTTCTGGAACAACATTTCACATTCCTGGCCAGGGTGCTGAGGAGAGACCCGCTGCAGGCAATGGGGGCTGCCCCCAAGCTGCAGCCCCCCTTAGCTGGTGGCGGGGCGAGCTGCTGGGTTGTGGGTCACCCTGCGGGGGCTGCAGACCCCCCGGAGCAGGGGGCGTGGTGAGCTGCCAGGCAGTGGCTCACTCCGAGGGGGCTGCAGCCCCCCTTAGCTGGTGGCGGGGTGAGCTCCCAGGCATCTGCTCACCCCACAGGGGCTGCAGCCCCCCCCGGAGCAAGGAGCGGGGTGAGTTGCCGGGCTGCGGCTCACCCGGTGTCAGCTGCAATCCCCCCCCCCCACCTGGGCAGCAGAGCCTGGGGGTGCCGCGGCTCCCCAAGCCACTTGCCCAGAGGGCAAGCTGCTTGGGGCACCCCCAGGCTCCTGACAGACCCTCTCCCCCCCTCTGCCCTGGTTGGTGGGAACACGGCCCGCAAAGGGTTATGTTGCTACACCTCCCAGGGTGCCCCTGTCCTGAAGCGAAATAGCAGGTCCACACATAGGACCTGCTATTTCGCTTTCAGGTTTTACCTTATTTTGAACTAAAATTTTTTTAGTTCAGAATAGGTCATTTAGAAATAAGGCTTTTATTTCGAAATAAGTCATTTCAAAATGACTCATTTCGAAATAAGCCTTTGTGTGTGGACATAGCCAATGTGTCACTTTTTGTCAAATTGTTAACACATTAGCTCTTTACACCAGCATTCTGATGCAGGGTGACCTGGCCTTTCACAGCGGTAACATTCCCAGCTCCCCACTGCCTAGTGGATAGATTCTAGTGATGCCTTATGCATTCCGGCACTGGTCTGTTGCACATCTCAGGTGGCCAGTTCCATAGAGACTGCAATATCAATGGCCTTCTGCAAGGTTAGCTGAGCCTCTGTCAGCAGTTGCTTCTATATTGCTTCACTGTGCAAGCCGCATACCACTCTATCACGCAGGGCCTCATTTAACATCTCATTAAGTTCATAGTGCTCAGCAAGCTTCTTCAGAATCGCTACAAATTGCACAACTGTTTCACTTTCTCCTTGATTTCTTTGGTGGAGCTTATATCTCTCTGCAATTGCCAGTGGTTTTGCAGAAAAATATGCCCCCAGAATTTCCAGTATGTCACTGTAAGATTTTGTTTCTGGCATATCAGAGTGTATTAAACTGTGCAGTAAGATATAGGTTTTAGCGCATACAACACTTAGGAAGATTGACACTCTCTTTGTTTCTGTTATGTTCCTTGCTACAACAAAAATCTGAAAGCTCTCAGTACATGCATGCTATTGTTCTAGAGTGCCATCAAAAAGTTACGGCAGCCCTATAAGAGTATCTGTTGCTCCCCTCAACCCAACCTCCCACCCTTTCTCTCTCTCTCTTTGTCTCTCAGTGCCTTAGTGTCTTTTATTTGACTGTTTTGGGGTCATTCACACACAACTGGTCATGATTTCCTTCATTAGCCTGTTTTTGTTTCCTCAGTCTCTGCTGCCTCTGTCAGAACAAGCAGAGACTGTTTCAGTTTCAGTTTGAACTGCTCAGCCAATAGTCCAGCCCCCTCCTCAGAACAGTAGAAAGGTTTTTGTTTGTTACATTGAATTGTACTTTTCTGTTGTTGCCAGGGTAGCTTCTTGTATCCTGCCCTCATCACCAGTTTGTTACGTTAAGTCTTTATACCCAACAAGATGTGAGGAACAAACAAACAAAGGGGATTCCATGTTTATATGTGGCTTTATTAGGAGAAACTAAGAACCAGCACAAACTGGTTTAACTAATATCCTAATGAGGGGCTATGGCAAAAAGTGAGCTGGGTTGCTAAAGCAGCGCAGGCAATTAGCTGAGATACACAACAGTCTGGTGATCCCCATCCATTTGATCTGGTAACAAGAACCACAGTAATGATTAGGCACAAAGACAGACCATTTGTATTTTTAGTTTTTCAGTTTGTAGAAGTCCCATAGAGAAGATGCCTTAGGCGCATGCACTTTTCAATAGCAAACTTATTATACTAATGCCATCAAAGCAAATGGAATCATAGAATCATAGGGTTGAAAGGAACCTCATGAGATCATCTAGTCCAACACCCTGCTAAAAGTAGAACTACTCCCACTAAATCATCCCAGCCAGGGCTTTGTTTAACTGGGCCTTAAAAGTTTCCAAAGATGGAGATTCTACCACTTCCCTAGGTAACCCATTCCAATGCTTCACCACCCTCCCAGTGAGAAAGTTTTTCTTAATATCCAACCTCGACTACCCCAGCTACAGCTTGAAACCACTGCTCCTTGTTTTGTCCTCTGTTGCTACTGAGAACAGCCTAGCTCCCTCCTCTTTGTAGCACTGCTTCAAGTAGTTGAAGGTTGCTATCAAATGCCCCCTCAGTTTTCTCTTCTGCAGACTAAATAAGCCTAGTTCCTTCAGTCTCTCTTTTTAAGTCTTGTACTCTAGCCCCTTGATCATTTTTGTTACCCTCTGCTGGACTCTTTCTAATTTTCCAACATCCTTTCCATAGTGCGGAGTCCAAAACTCGACGTAGTATTCCAGATGTAGCCTCACCAGTGGCGAATAGAGGGGAATAATTGCATCCCTCAATCTGCTGGTTACACTCCTACTGATGCAGTCCAATATGTTATTGGCAACAAGAGCACATTGTTGACTCTTGTCCAGCTTCCCATCCACCATAACTCCCAGGTCTGTTTCTACAGCAGTGGTTCCCAACATTTTCTCTGCTTTGGCACACCTTGCTATCTTTAATTAATTTGAGGTACGCCACCATATAGGTGCCAAATGAACTCATGAATATTCATAAGCCAATGAGCCAATCCAGAGCTCTGTGAGTTGTTTTTCAAAAAAATTTGTGGCACACTTGCTCAGACCTGATGGCACACCTGTGTGCCGTGGCACACTGGTTGGGAAACACTGTTCTACAGTGCTGCTACTTAGTCAGCTGGTCCCCAGCCTGTAGCAGTCCATTGGATTTTTCCATCCTAAGTGCAGGACTTTGCACTTTTCCTTGTTGAACCTCATGAGATTTCATTTGGCCCAATGCTCTAATTTTTCTAGGTTTCCTTGAATCCTATCCAGTGTGTTTACCATTCCCCCAAGCTTAGTGTTGTCCACAAATTTCCTGAGCGTGCAATCTATCCCATCATCTAGATCATTAATGAAGATGTCGAACAGAACTAGCCCCTGAGGCACTACACTAGTTACTAGTTGTTAACTAGATATTAAGCCATTGGTCTCTACCCAGTGAGCCCAATGATCTAGCCAACTTTCTACCCACCTTACGGTCCCTGAATCCCAACCATACTTTCTTAACTTGCTGACAAGAATGCTGTGGGAAACCATATCAAAAGCTTTGCTAAAGTCGAGGTATATCACATCAATGGCTAGTCCCGCATCCACATATCCCATCATCTCATCATAGAAGACAATCAGGTTGATCAGGCATGATTTGCCCTTGGTAAATCCATGCTGACTTTTCCTGATCACTCTATTTTCCTTCAAGTGTTTCAGAATGGATTTTTTGATGACCTTCTCCATGATTTTTTCAGGGATCGAGGTGAGGCTGATTGGTCTGTAGTTTCCTGGGTCCTCCTTTTTCCCCTTTTTGAAGACAAACACTATATTTGCCTTTTTCCAATAATCTGGGGCCTCCCCCCTTCACTGTAAATTTTCAAAGATAATGGCTAGCAGCTCTGCAATCACATCAGCCAACTCCCTCAGCACTCTTGGATGCAGTTCATCTTGCCCCATAGACTTGTGCACATCCAACTTGTCTAAGTAGTCCCTAACCTGACTTTCCACCACCAAGAGCCGCTCTCCTTCTCTGCATTCTGTGTTACCCTGTGTAGTAGCCTGGGAGCTGACTCTGCCTGTGAAGAATGAGGTAAAAAAAGCATTGAGTACTTCAGCCCTTTCTGCATCATCTGCCACAAAAATACTTGCCCCATTCAGTAAGGAACGTACACCATCCCTGATCCTCTTCTGGTTACTGATATAATTGAAGAAACCCTTCCTGTTATCCTTCACATCCTTTGCTTGCTGCAGCTCCAACTGCCCTTTGGCCCTTCTGATTTTATCCCTGCAGGAACGAGCAGTATCTTTATATGCCTCCTTAGTAATCTGTCCAAGCTTCCACTTCCTGTAAGCTTTCCTTTTGTGTTTCAGCTCACCATAGAGTTCTCTGCTAACTGGGCACCTTCCATATTAGCTGTTCTGTCTGCACATTGGAATGGTATCTTCCTATGCCTTTAGTCGAGTTTCTTTAAAATACAGCTGGCTTTCTTGAATGCCTTCCCGTTTCAGAATAGCCTCCCAAAGGATCCTGCCCATCAGTTCCCTGAGGGAGCCAATATCTGCTTTTCTGAAGACTAGGGTCTGTGTTCTGCTTCTTTCCTTTCTTCATTTGATCAGGATCCTGAACTCTATAATCTCATGGTCACTGCTGCCCAGGTTGCCATTTACTTCTACTTTCCCAATCAATTTTTCTCTGTTTGTGAGCATCAGGTCAAGAGGTTCAAGGCCCCTAGTTGGTTCCTCCAGCATATGTACCAGGAAGTTGTCATCAACACTTTCCAAAAACTTCCTTGATTATCTGTGCACTGTTGTATTGCTCTTCTAGCAGATGTCAGGGTATTGAAGTGCAGGGTAATTGAGAACCAGGGTCTGTGATCTGGAAGCTTCTGCTAGTTGTCCATAGAAAGCCTCATCTACTTGCTTGTTCTGGTCTGGTATAGCAGACACCCACCACTACAGCACCGTTGTTGCACGCTCCTCTCAACTTAACCCAGAGATTTTCAACAGGCTTATTTCCACTTTCATAGTTGAGCTCCAGGTAGTCATAAAGCTCTTTTACATATAGTGCAAGTCCTCAAGC
Organism: Podocnemis expansa; assembly: GCA_007922195.1. Classification (NCBI taxonomy): domain Eukaryota; kingdom Metazoa; phylum Chordata; order Testudines; family Podocnemididae; genus Podocnemis; species Podocnemis expansa. The sequence continues at coordinate 79,523,563 of ML681963.1, read as the reverse complement.
TCTTCTTTCCTGTGGCTCTGTACACATATACGTGCTTAAATCGATTCAACTTGAATCGATTTAAGCTAAATCAATATAAAAATCATTAAATTGATTCAAGTTGAATCAATTTAACAAGGCCAGACAAAAAAACCTCAAACTGAACTAGCATGTCCTAACAGAGGACTTGCTAGTTTGATTTTGGAGAGGGGCAACATGGGAGGTATGGCAACATGGCCACCTGGCAGGGCCATGTTGCCACCCAATCCCCTGCTACTGGCTCTCCAGACTGTGGACTCTGAGCAAATATAGAGAATCTGGGAAAATCTGTTTTGTGGGCAAGTGTGAAACAGAATCAGGATTATGTACAAGTTACATATTGGTTGCCTATGCAGTGCTGCCTGCATACAATGTTTCTCAGCTTGGAGGGTGACTGGAAGAAGATATTCATTTGGAACAATTTCCAGTTCTGCTTTTTTCTGTTTAGTTTTTATCTACTGTCTTTTTCTCCTTTTACCACTGTACTTTTCCTTCCTCTCTTGCTAGCTGAATGCTGATGAGACACATTCTTGCTTCAGCTCTCATTTCATTTTCTTGTAATTCAGAATTGAGAACAAAATGCCTGATCTGAGGGTTTTCTTTTTTGGCAAGTTGGAAAACAGTCCCTTTTGTGTTTCCACACAGGTATTTTTAACTCCTGTTTGTTTTAAGTCTTCTTTTCCTAATGGTTAAAAAATAAAGTCAACTCCTTCACAGAAAAGCTCCGCTTTGTTCTTGACTAAAAAATAGGATGGTACGTGTCAGTAAAGTTCAGAAACACCTTTTCGCTGCCTTTTTTCTGCCAGTATGAACAAAAAGCTGATCCTTTTTATAGTCATTATTTTGAAAAAAATTTTAACTCCACTCAGGGGGCAGTTGCTGCTTTTCATCATCTTTTATGCAGAGCTTTCTTGATGTCTCGGTTAGCACAGTCAGTCAGTTCATTATCGTCTGAACTTTTCAACAGGCGTGTTTGAGAGAGAGCTTTTTGAACTTCGAGCTCTGACGTACAGATATATGAAGAACATAACAGTAGTTGTCAAGATTTGTTTTCCATTGTCTTTATTTGAATCACTTGCTTGTATATATTTTATTTTGTATGTAAACAAAGTCAAAGTGGCTACAAACAAATAGCATTAGCGTGTCCTATGCAGAATGTAAATCAATTCCTTCCCCCAAACTTAATTTGTTTGGTTTTGAGGAATGAATGGCTTAGTGGAATGTCCATGCATTTACAGTGACTTTTTACCTCTGGAACCTAGCCGACACTGGTAACGATTGAAGTTGTTAATGCCCAGTGATGGAAATGGATAGAATTCCACCTTGTACTGAACGGGCAATATAAACGCTCCAAATTCACCCCAAAAAAGTCAAACATCAGCTAGGGATTAACTCAGCTTACACTACATACAATCTCTGATTAAGATTTCTACCCTTGGCTGCTGCAAACTTGGTTGGAACTAACTTTTTCCTTTCAGGACCCCTTTCTCTCAGGCCCTATTCCCCTCTGTTCAGAGAGGCAATAGAACTCCTTTTATATCCTGTGTGGTGTCAGCTCTGCATCAGCAATAATAACCTTAAGCCTTCAGTCACAGTTAGAGCATCTGAAATGCAGATGACACGGGAGCCTTAAATCCTTATTCACAATCCTATTACAGATAGCCGTTGGAAAGATAATATGAAATGGGTTGGGTCTCAAGCTCATTTACTGAATGAAGAGCCCTGTATTAATTAAGGGAAAAAAAAATCAAAACCCACACACCATAACTGGCATTAATTGGCATTCTTTTGGTAGCCCTCGCAGAAAGGCAGAAGGTTGAAAAGCATGAGAATCAGCTGTTCTTGCACTTGCAGAGGTGTGGTCCCTTCATGTTAGAGGTAATGGGCAGTACGGAAGTTTGAGCTACTGGTGCTGTATTTGTTCTATGGCTGAATGAAAGAATTCTAACCTGTAAATCTTGACATTTTCCTAAGAATGAAATTCTACCAAGGAAAAAGGGATGAGAGACCCTTATACAATATAATTATAACAAAGATTTTTATAATTGGAAATATTAGTGCCCTTGGGAATCTGCTGACTTAATAACTGTTGTCTGTCAACATACAGCACCACAACATATTGCAGGCACAAGAAGATCAAGCAGTTATGGTGAATGTTTTCTTAGTTTTCATCTTCTCATTTTTAGCATGGGAAAATCTACTTTTACGACCTTAAATGTGTTTTATGACCCTAAGGCATTTTAACAAAGTCAGTCTGCTCTTGATTTCACAGATGTCACAATCCTATAGATCAACAAATGATCAAATTCTTTAATGTAGTAAATATTACACACCTACATTAACATTACATTATTAAGGTTGCAAAGTGAAACTCTCAAAAGTTAGATATCAGAATTAAGGTTTCCTCAGCAACCTTGACTTCCCCTCTTGTGTGTGTGTTTTCATACAGTGTTTAATTATATAGTCAAATACCCGGTTCTGGGGCTGCAGCAGAATTGAGCTGTAGTGGAGGCTGTTGTCTGTTAGAACAACAATCTCATTTGTTTGCAGAAGCGGGAAGATGTGTAATATTTGTATTACTGGGTGAGAGGATTGCAGGAAAAGAAAGTGGTCTCATGGATAAGAGAGCATGATGCTGCCCTGCAGCATTGTCGTCTATCCCTGTCTATTACACTGTTCCTATGTCAACCAGGCAAGTCATCTTAAATCAAACTTTTCAGTAGTTACAAATTTTTGGGGGCTCCAGCTTGAGACCATCTTGTCTGATTTGCACAAATGCTGAGCACTCACAACTGCAACTAAAGTTAATGGGAGCTGTGCTTTCAACATATAAAGTGCTATGTAACAGTAAGTGTTTCTGAAAAATCTGATCCTAGGTGTCTGAATCTGAGTACACAAAACTAGTGGATGCTTTTTTTTAACCTTAATTTCTCTGTGCCTCACCTCCCCATCTATAAGGGGAGGGGCAATAATTGTGCCCTCACCTTACAGGGAGTTGTGAAGATAAACTAATATTTGGAAAGCACTCCGACACAATAGAGATGATTTTTACAGAAAAATCCATCAGGAAATAACTAATTACATCTTCACAGCAGGTTTTTGAATAGTGTGTAGCAAACAAGGCCAGGGGGCCACATATTGAACAATAGAGATAAAACAAAATATTAAATAGCTGCTCACTGAGAATTCACTGAGAATTGTCCATCCCGGGCAATGAATATGGAAGAGATCCTGTGGAAAAATAGAATGTGATGATGTACTAAAGACCATACAATAACAGAGTATTCACAAGCAGGTTAACTTCAGATTGCACGAACAACCTTATTTCTGACATTTCTTTCTTTTTTTGGCTTTTTTTTTTGAATGCTTAAACTTGCATCTTTAATACCCTTTAACAGAGTTTTTAATTTTCTGGGGGGGTTTATTAGGGAGGGTGAGCAAATGGAAAATACAACGTATAGCATCATAATATCTTTCATCAGTTGGGTTGGAGCCTTTAGATCCACTGCACAGACTTCTACCGCTTGAACTAAAAATAGTAAATTGTTATCGTCTTTGTGGAAATGCAGTAGAGGGGGAAGATGCCCACAATGGAGGAACAGTATCACTAAAGAATCCTGGTCCCATCACAGGCTTTAGAGGACAGTGTGCTTACAGCTCACAAACTCTTCTGGTTTCTCCCAAACCTTGACCCCTTTTCTATCCCATCCTTTACAACCTATCCAGTCCTGTCTCACCCCACCCCTTGGGTCCTCAGCTGAGTACAAGTCTGCTTTTCTATCCAGTCCTAGTCTTCCCCACCAGGCTTGCTGTCACTTTCCTTCTCTCATTGTCCCCCAGTTCCCTCTTTCTGGCTCTTCACCCTGTTGCTCTCTGTTGCCCCTTGGCCACCTCCTCTCACTCCTCTTCCATGGGCTGCTCCTCCAATTTATCTTCCCACCACCTCCATTCTCTCTTTGGTTCCTTGTCCTATCTAGCCAGTCCCAGTTCTCCTTTCCCCTCTCCTTTGTAAGATCTGTTTACTCCTCCATATGTTTGTGAGTCAGATCCCAAAAATCATTATTGTTTTTTAATAGTTTCATTTTTAGTCTGTCTTTTGATTTTTTAATTCCCCTTGTCCATCCTCAAAGTCAGTATGACAATCAGTGTAGCCAGTGTTCTCAAATGTATTAAAACAAATGAGGAATCCTGTGACACATTAAACAGAATTTTGTGCAACTTTGTCAGATGCATCTGATGAATTGGATTTTGTTCCACGAAAGCTTATTCCCAAATAAATTTGTTAGTCTTTAAGGTGCCACAGGACTCCTTGTTTGTTTTACTGAAACAGATTAACAGGGTGACCTCCTAATATATAGTAAAGTGACTTTGGCTCTTACTGCAGGGATCTTGTTTCCACATCTGCCTATTACTTTCAGTTGTGCCCCAACTTCTTCCCAGCCTCCCTATCAATTCTGACCTCTTTCCTCCAAATTCCTCTTCCTTTCTTGGAGCTCTCACCCAAAGGCCTGGGGGATATGGGTGCTGAAGGAGGCTGCACTGTGGCCACATTCTCACAATTCCAGGCTGGTGTGGGAGACAGCTCCAACTGTTCACCTATCTCTTCCCCTTACCTGCCCCAGTGTTGCAGGAGGAAGAAAGAGTAGCCATCCCATTGCTCATACAAGATGGGGAGGGAGCAGTCACCCTGAGGTGCTGGCTCTTTTTCCTCCCTCCTATGAAAATAGTGTCAGCTTTTGGGGGGCTTGGGGTGGAGGAGGCTTGGGGTGGAGGAATCATAGTCTGTAGGGCTAGCTTGCCTTCATTATATTCACTGCTTTCCAATATTGAGTAGTAATGCGAGGAACCTCAGGCCTATATACTGTAAGACATTAGCTTCAGCAAGTTAGCATAAGCTTGAGGACTATGAACTTTAAACACACAAACTTTGAGCAGATCGAAGGCCCAAAGAAAAACCCAAGTTTTTTTTTTTTTCTACTGGGGAGCTGGAAACAGTGTTTTAAGAAATATTACTAACCACAGGTACATGATCTAAATACAAGAGTGTCATGGCAATGTACTGATGTACATACTAGGTATATGAGCTTCATCTGCAGATACCTAACCACAAGAGGATCCTGGTAATGAAGTGACATACATGGTAATAGTTGAGATAATTTATATACTAATCTATAGGAGAAGAACACTCCAACATTAACAAGGTGAGAAAATAGAAATGAGGAAAAAGGGAAGATCCTCTATTGACTATGCATCAAACATAGTGATGTCAGCATATCATATTATTGAAGTTATATCCCAGCCTTGGAGTGGTAGGAGAAAAAAAAGTAGTTCTTGGAAAGTGTTAGAATGATAGCCACTGGTGATGAAAGCGAAGGTGATGGTGGTGATGAGGAAGATGATAGCTAACACTTCAGACTGTTCTACAAGAGGTGGTGTGAATTTATGTTGATTTGCATCTCTATCTAATTTACAAAGCTGGGGTCTTTGAGATTGTGCTAAATGTATTAATGATCTATTTGGAATTATAGAAGAATTCCTATAGTGTAAATGCTGTAACTATGCATGTTGGGGTTCTCTAGCTATGTAATAATTTGAATAATACTGGGCCTGATCATGGGAGAAGAACCTGTTAACCCTCCAAGTGATTACTTAAGGCTCTTCAGTTATCAAAATAGTCTGTAGGTTAGGCTCCCAGAGTGATCTGCCTGAGTGCTGCTGTAGTCATGACTGACTGGTCTTCCCAAGAGAAGCCATTTGGAAAGACAACCAATCACAGTGCACATTTCCTAAGCAAAGTTGAAATTTCTGTAACCCCTTTGGGGTTTTAAAGAGCACAGTCCCTTTAAATCTTTGCCCTGTGAGGGAGGCACTGATTGTTCTGGGAAGAAAGAGTGATGTTGAGGGAGAAGAACTGCAGACCGAAGCCCAGTCAGAGAAGCAGCCAGAGTTCCTACCCACAGTTGGGAAGGAACAGAATGGTGACTGCGACGCCCAGGACAGGAACCACAGGAGGCCACTGTGCTAGGAGGAGTCGGCCGAGGACAGAGCTGGACCCAGTGAGCAGCCGCCCAGAGATCTGGGACCATGAGTATGGGGCCTGGAACTTGGCCTGGGACCAAGGAGGAGGCTGTAGTTAGTTAAGTGGGAAGGACATCACTCTTTGGTTGCAGAGAGTGACAGAAGAGGCACCAGAGGGTTTGTTGGAGAAAGCTGCTGGTGCTGAAGATGACAAGGAGCCCTGTGGACTGACAATTGGACTAGAGCTGTGCTGGGACTCCTGAACTCAGGGTGCAGACACAGCTCACTTTCTGCCCTCAGCCTGCTACACTGCTGGGCCTGCAGGGCGCTGTTAGCTTTCACCCTGTGTTACTGCTGCCTCGTCTCCCCTGTTGGTTTCTCCTTTGCACCTCTGTAAATAAACCTCTCCCATTCCCATTATTGCTGTGCTATCCCAGTGTGTGTGTTGTCACTCTGAGGGGTTTGGAACAGGTGCCCCTGGGGTGAAGGGACTGTCCCTGCTGCATTTCTGCATGCACCCTTCCTTGGCCAGAGCTGCCTTTAAGGGCAGACTCCATCTTGGCCACAAGGGTGTTGTACTATCTCCCCCCTCCAAAAGAAGGGATCCTTGATGCCCCCAACAAGGTAGGTAGTTTTTGTCCATGGATTTCCAGCAGGAGACCCAGGGACCCCACTGGTTAGGAGTATTCCCATCACTGAACCAACCAGACACTGAGGGGTGGAACAGGTTTCCCATGAGGCAACTCACTCCCCATGTACTCCAGAGATTTTTAGTTGACTGGGTTCCTTCAAATGATCATATGTCAGTGCACACCTGGGCCCTTCCCTGAAGGAATGTCTAGGCTGGCTGTCAGGCATTGACTGAGATGGCAACACTGAGCATGGGGGCATGATGACAGATCCTTGAGGTGTAAAATCAAGGGCATCTGGATTTAAAGTGGCTCTCAGGGGTACAGGGTTCTCTTCCTCATTGGGCTCTTGGGGGGTCCCTACAGATTTGGCCACTGAACCCCCTGGGATGCTTACTGTGGGTTCTTCCCTTTTCCCATCTCTTTGTGCAACTACAGAAAAATCTGTTGTGGCTGAAGCTTCCCCAGTAGGACATCTGCTGAACCACAGTTCATCCCCACTCTTTGAGGAGTTGGGTGTTTGCAAAGACCTGGTCCATCTCTGTCTCCAGGATCATGTCTGACTCATGGGGCCAGGGGCTCAGAATCTGTGAAAACATCCTCATGAGGGAACAATATCTGTCCTACAGGTAACAGGTGATTCCAGTGAAGAGTTTTGGTGGGGCCGCAACTGCTCTCCAGGCATATCCATTACATTGGTAGATCTCACAGTTTCTTCTCAGTGACGTACAGGTGTGACTCCCAGCAACCAGCAATTTTGTGTTTTTCCTGTCATCCAAGATTTCAGGCCAACACTTGACCACCAATCTGAAGTTCCTGTTGCCTCACTTGCTGATCATACCATGATTTGTTCTTTTGATTCTGATGGCTTGTGTTGCTATCCGATATGCCTCCTTCCTTTAGGAGAGCCACATCATCCAAATATGTTTCAGGGACTGCCCCGTCTGAAGATACTCCAAAACATAGGTCAGCTGGCAACCGAGACATCAACATGTATGGTGTGTATCCAGTTGCATTGTGCCGAGTGCAGTTACAGGCATGTACCAAGTGCTCCACGTGCTGACTCCAGGATTTTTTCTGCTGAGGCTCTAGGATTCCCAGCATGTTGAGCAGCATGTGGTTGAATCGTTCTAGCTGCAGATCCCATTGTGGATGATAAAGGGTGGTGTGTGATTTTTTGATCTCCATGACTTTGCAAAGTTCTTTTATTAATCGATTCTCAAAATCCTGTCTGTGGTCTGAGTCTTGCAGGCAACCTGTAGTGAACGAAGAACCATTCCCACAGGATCTTGGCAACTGTGGAAGCTTTTTGATTTTTTGTGGGATAAGCCTGAGCATAATGAGTAAAATGGTCGGTTACCACCAGGATATTGGTTGTACCCCAGCAGTCAGGCTTTAATGACAGAAAGTCCATACAGACAAGCTCCATGGGTGCTGAATTTAGGATATTTACAAGAGGAGCTGACTGCTTAGGCAAAGCCTTTCGTCAGATGTATCTGATACAAGTGTGTACGTGGTCGGCAATGTCGCATCCCATCTGGGGCAATAGAATCTTACCTTAACTAAGGCTTCTAACTGTTCTACTCCCAGGTGACCCATTTGATCATGGCAGGCCTACAATACACCTTGTCGGTACTTTTTCAGTAGTACCAACTGCTTTGGGTGAGGTCTCAGGCAATGCTTCTGCCCTCAATAAAGTCATTGTCTTTGAACCAATAAACTAGCCCATTCCTTCAGCAAGAGAACCTCCTCTGGATGATTCAACCAAATACTCTTGGGATCCTTTCCCCTTTCCAGTCCATAAAAGGGCATCCTTCATTCATGGATCAGCTCTCTGGGCATGCTCCACCTCTCGATCCTTTAGTTTGGGCAGCCGAGGAAAACTTGAGTAGACTATCGGTATGGCTTCTAGAGATGCCCCCAGGCAGTCAACTGCTCGTTCTCCATTGGCTGTGGATTGTTCCTCCACAATAGATACTCGGTGGCATAAAGCTCTCAATTCTGGGGTCCCCACATTCATCCAGTGATTAGGTGACAAGTCTTTAGTGTGAAGCTGATAAGAAAAGGCATCTGCATCTATGTTTGTTCAACCAGGGCAATACTGAAAGGTGAAATCATAAGCTGAGTGCTGCTAACCACCAATGTCCTGCTACAGGTAATTTTGCTGTTGTCTTGATATATGTCAAAGGGTTATTACCAGTCTTTATGATAAACTTTACTCCATAGAGGTAATCATGAAACCTCTCTGTCACAGCCCACCTAATGCTAGGAACTCCACTTGATGAGTGTGGTAGTTTCTCTCAGGTGGTGCGAGGCCTCTACTGGTCAGAGTTTGCCTTCATGCTCTTGATAAAGAACAGCTCCTAAGCCAGTGTAGCTTGCATCGACATGGAGCTCATATAGCTGGGTGGAATCAGTATACACAAAACAGGATATACCCCCAATAAGGGCAGGAGTTACAACCAATTCTGCACTAATGAATCCACCTCCATTAACAAGGGTGCACTAGCAGAGGACTGCTCTGGCCCGGAATTGTTCAGGCGGTACCTCTCACTTGCTCTTCTTTAGGTACCTTATCAAGATGTACTTCCTTGGAGTGAGTACATAGTGCTATCATGCCATTCAATTCATGGCTGTAAATATGGGTGTGGACCTTCACTCTCCCCAATATTCCCACTGCATCAAGGATCTCCTCAATTTCATTGGGTTCCATCTCTTCTGGGAGCCCTGCCACCAGCACAGCCTGGGTTACTGAAATTCATGGCCCTTGACAAAGGTCTTCTAGTAATCCTCTCTCCATTCTTTTATTTATTTTATTTGACTCAGCAGGTGGTCTCTTTTCACCCAAGCTGTGAGACATAGAGGTTGTAGGAGGGAGGGCAGTCAGGATGCGCCTCCCTCCTCCAAAGCAGTTGACCCACGGGTTGAGTGCTCCCTCTGCTGGCCAGAGGGGGGCTCTGCAGGGACCCGGGCTGGGACCTGGAACACAGGAGGCGGGCCCAGGGGAGGGGAGGACCATATAAGGAGATGAACCAGGCAGAACAACAGGAGACTGAGAGATAGTGCAATTCCTGAGAGCACTCAACCCCAGTCTGCAGATAAGCAGCATGAGCACTGGTGGGACTTCTTGGTCTACTCCCCACCCCAAGAGGAAGACTTGGAAGAACTGCCTTCAGTTGAAGACCCCCCCCCTGGACTGGGAAACCCCTGCCAGCAATGACCTGGAGGCATTACCCCTCCTGGAAGACCTAGAGGACCTACCAGTGCCTGCCACCCTCAGGGGAAGAAGGTTTGATGGGGATCCCTCTGGCATACTACCCTGAGGACTTGGTAGGGGAAGAAAAGGGGGAACCTCAGAGGAAGTAGCCCAGGGAAGAATGGGCCTTTCCTGCTGGGGTGTGGTTAAAGCTGGTGTGTTTTGGTGGGAGCACTGCTGGTTTATTGGTGGCCTTACAGCCACCAAATAGGGCCCTGGGCTGAGATGCAGTGGAGTGGGTGGGCCTGTGTCTCCCTCCCTTGCACCCAATCCCATGCCAACCCTGGGATATTGACCCTGCTTTAAACCCCCACTGTAAATCCTCGCCTACAGCCTTGCCTGGAGGGAGGGCTGGAGGCCTAGACTGTGTTTGGCTGCCTTGCCCTGCAAAGGGGTACTCACAGATGGGAACTTGGGTGTGGCCTCACCTGACAAGGGAGTGGGAGGCTGCCTGCTGGGTGGATTGCTTGGCTGCCAACCACCTACAACTTAGAGGTCTGTGTGCTGCAAATTCCTGCATGGGCCACCAGGTGTAACACCCCTGTGGCCAAGATGGAGTCTGCCCTGAAGACAGCCCTGGCCAAGGAAGGGTGTGCACAGGAACACAGCAGGGATAGTCCCTTCACTTGCGGGGCACCTGTTCCAAACCCCCAGAGTGACCACACACACACACTGGGAGAGCACAGTGATGATGAGAATGGGAAAGCTTTATATACAGAGGGGTGAAGTTGAAACCAACAGGGTAGATGGGGCAGCAGTAACACAGGCTAACATAGGTGTTGGCAACCTCTGCTGGCCCCCATGCTAGCCCTGCCCACCACACTCTCAGCAGGTGCCAGAGGGGGTCAAATGGGGTGGAGCCAGGGACTCCAGGTTGGGAGGGGGTTTGGCTAGGGTCCCTGGTGGCAGGTGGCCCTGGTGCATAGGGGGGTATAGGTGAGCCACCCTGCTCCCCTCTACTGTGGGGACTGACCCTGGGCCCTGCACCACTTCGGTCCCCCTATGCTGAGCTGTGCCATGCCAGCTCCCAAGCCACGCAGAGCCCCCCATGCTGAGTTTCACCACCCCAGCTCCTGAGTCATGCAGAGCCACTTTGGCCCCCTGTGCTGAGCCATGCCACACTGGCCCTCCCAAGTCATGCTGTGTTGCTCCAGCTCTTGTGGCCCCAAACTCCAGGCCATGGTTGGTGGCAGGGTCAGCAGGGAAGCCTGAGCAACACTGCATGCTGCTCAGGATTGGTCCCTGTGCCAAATTTGGCACATGTCCCAGGGAGTCTCTGACCACTGGGCTAACAACTAATACAGGGCCCTGCAGGCCCAATGGTGTGGTAAGCTGAGGGCAGACAGTGAACTCTGTGACCCAGCAAAGCTCCAGTTTAGTGCTCAGTCCAGGGGAGGGCTCCTGGTCATCTTTGTCACCAGCAAATTTCTCCCATAAACCCTCCCATGCCTCTTCTGTTGCCCTCTGCAACCAAAGAATGATGCCCTCTCAGTCAACTAGCTACAACCTCACCCTTAGTCCCTGGCCAAGTCCCAGGTCCCATACTCACGGTCCCACAGCCCTGGATGGCTGGTCCTGGGTCCAGTTTTGTCCTCGGGTGACTCCACCAGCACAGTGTCCTCCTATGGTTCCTGTCCTGGTCATCGCAGTCACTGTTACGTCCCTCACCAACTTCAGGCAGGGCATGTGCTGCTTCTCCGACTGGGCCTGTGTCTGCAGCTCTTCTCCCTCAACAGTGCACTCTCTCCTCCCAGAGCAATCAGCGCCTCCCCCACAGGGCAAAGATTTAAAGGGAACACATTCTTTAAAACCCCAAAGAGGTTACATTTCAAGACAGCTGGTGTCATTCCTACCATGTAAGGCTAAGTGAAAGTTTGCAACATTGCCCTCTCTCCTTCCCGTCCTGCAGTAATCAGTCCCAATCTCCTTGCCCCCTTCCCCAAGTTTGAGCTCCCATCCACCCAGCTTCCAATCTTTTCTCCTCCCAAACCCTCAACTCTGCCATAGTTCCACACTCTCCAGTCCCAGCCTTCCAGACTCTTTCCCTCAATTTACTCTTGTCCCTCCTTCCCTGGTTTAGTTCTTGTTCTCTAGACATTCAAGTCTGAGAATTTAGGTCAACTGACTCGAGCTTGTAGGGCTTGGGTTACAGGACTGAAAATAGCAATGCAGACATTTCAACTCAGATGAGATCCCAGGCCCTGGGACCCACTACGTTTGCAGGACATCCGAGCTGAGTCTCCACCCCAACCCCAAATATCTGCACTGCAATTTTATAGACCTGAAGCCTGAGCCCACTGACTTGAACCATCCACATTTATGTTCCTGGTTTTTGCTGCAGTATAGACATACCCTTTGATGCCCTGTAGTCCTGAACTAGAGCATACTCATTGCTCTATGGAGATGACACATGCAGAGTCTGGTCAGCAGAAGAGATTTAGCTGTTAGGCTCTAGGAAGCCTCTAATGTAGGGATTCTCAACCTTTCCAGGGTCATGACGCAGCTGGGACATGACGCACCCATGTGTGACAAACCGAAGCTCTCCTGGCAGCCCTGAATTCTCCCACCCCATTCCCCCACAGCTCCAGCTTACCCAGCCCCCAATTCTTCCTGTGCATTGCACGGGAAGCCAAGGGGGACCTCAAAACCATTGGAACTCTGATCCAGGCCAGACCCAGGGCAATATGACATTCTACATTTCCTGTCCTGGCCAGGTGCTTCAGCCTGCTGCAGGGCAGATTTAAAAATGCCCTGCCCCTGCCCCTGCCCAGACCCAGCTCCCTGGTACACACAGGTGAGCAGAACAGCCTGCTTGTGTTAGTTGCAGTAACAGAGGTAAGCTGTCCATGTCATGGCCCATGACTCCCCACCACCACAGCTCTCTGTCAAAACGAGGGCTTTCAGTGGCAGGCTGCTAGCCTACACCACACTCACCTATGTGTCCTGACACACTTGTGTCATGACACAGCGGTTGAGAACTGCTGCTCTGCAGTGGTTAACTGCAATTTTTTAAAGGTTTATAACTTAGGCAGATTTGGAGAATGGCAGATCCCTCACTACCACCCACTATGTTTCAAGGTCTTGTATCAAAACATGGGGTACTAATGATGTTCAAAGAAGAGATCTCAAGAATTTTTTAACTTGGGCAAAACAGTGTTGTTGTTCCCTGTCCTCCTTCTTGGCACTGACTAACCATTTGAACTGAAATTTTCTCTTCCCCACTCTCTGTCCCCCAAAAAATCAGACTGAGGCAGACAACTGATGTGGATAATTCCAGCACAAATAGTTTGGCAAAGTCGCATGCAATGTCTTGTAATGGGAAGTGTTGGACAGCCTTAAATAATAGGCATGGCTTACAATAAAGTCAAACTAAATTCAGTCTGGAAAAAAACATTCCAAATGTTTGCATATTGCATTTAAGTCAGTCAGTTCCACTTCATATTTCTCTATGCTTGGCATCTTTGTTCATTGCTCTTTCTCTTAAGCTTATGTTGAAGTCACATACTCAAATAAGACCTTCTTTTATCTGCACTTAGTTTTGACAGGTTCCATGACAAGTTATGGTATATTAGAGAGAACAGGATCACATGAATGTTTTGTAATATGTTAGTTTATTTTTAGTAACTATCAGTAAATAAAATTGCTTGTGCTTTGAGTTATATAAATGTTCTGATGCACTTATAAATGGTAGTGTTGATCTAGAGCTCATATGATTGATATGGGTAGGTCATGCGACTAGATCATACAGTATTATCCATCCTCTCACACTCATCAGTTCCTACACATTCATAGTACTTAGTGCAGCCAGATGTGTAAACTCTTACATTGTCAAGATGTGGCAAAAAGTGACCATTCAGAAACATGTCAAAAAATAGAGATAAACATTGTTTAATGAAGAATAAGAAATATGGCTACAGTCCATACAGAGCTTTGAGTCTGCTGTGTTTTGAGCTATGGATTCAGGTTCTTTAGATCAGGCAATAGCAGCTTCATGCTGTTCTATCCAGATGTCCGTGATTCAGTTCTCACTGGCATACCCACAGTTGTCATACTATGATTGAATCATGGTTATTCAGCAATAACCACAAAGGGATTATACAAATCAGATATTCAGAACCAATCAAAACTGCATAATTGAATGGGAGGGAGGGTGAAAAGAACAACTAAGGACCAGTTCTCAACAGCTTTGTCATCTGATTGAGGACGTTTCCATTCCAGTAAAATATTTCCTGAATTGTTCAACATGAATTAGTTTATTACTAGAAGGTAACTTTTATTTTTTGTAAATTACATCTTACTTACTACTTCCTTGGCAGTGTAGCATTCATATTAACATGTTTAATATTCTGTAGTCATTTTTCTGAGCTTTACTGGGTTCCTAACAATTTATTGTAGTTCCCTTATTTCCAGCCCCCCAAAATTAAAAAAAATCATGTTACCAACTTTGCCCATCAATGCGGGCTCTGCTCATTTATTAGGGTTACTTCCTGGAGGGGGGGGAGGTTGTAATTTTATTAGTATACTGCTTGTGTTTCTATGTGGAGCTTACTACTCCCTTCTGCCAATCCCTCCCAATAGAGTCACCCTTGCAGGACCTAAGTTCCCAAGACTGGGTTTCTAAGTGCAACTGAGTGGACCAGCTCTATCAGCACTCTCTTCTGACCCCTTATATGTCCCTGAACTCAGCAGGCCGGGTTACACAGCACTTCTCTGCTGCCATCCTTATGTGCCCCTATACCACACCGGACAAGACTTGAGTATGCTTCTGAGCAGGCTGGGTTAAAACAGCACTTCAAGCTGCCACCCTTATATGCCCATGGACTCAGTCGGGCTGAGTCAAAACAGGACTTTCAGCTGTCACCCTTATATGCCACAGGTTCCGCACACTGGTAACCCCTTAATGAGCAAACCTTACAAGGAATCAGGCATCACAGGGATCTTTGGCAAGGTAAAAGGAACGTTGCTGTAGAGCAATTCAGGGAAGCCAAGAACACAGAAGAAGTCTAGCAACCAGCTTGATTAGGAAAGTTACTTTATTGCCAGGGACATAAAACATATGAATAATTATAAAAGGAAAGAAAAATGCCCAAATAGTTACAATATTAATAACCAGGCAAAAAGAGGAAAATGATCAAACAGTTGCAATATTACCCAGTTTCAATTATAGTATTGGGGAAAGCTAGCCCAAGTGGATTACAAAAGATCGGGTTTAGAGAATTATAGTTGGGTGAAGGAAAAACAAAGAGAAGCAAGGGGGGAGGGGATGTCTCACCACTCAGTGCAACTCAAAGGTACCCAGGACCCAGGCTGTTCAGTTTAGGGTCTGGAGTGTTGGAGACAGGCAGAACCTCCACCATGATCAGCAAGGAGAAGGTGAAGTCCCAGTGGACCTGAGGCAGCTTGTAGGTCCAGGCAACAGATCAGGCATCAGAACAGATTCAGAACTAAGTAACCCTCATGTGGAACATGGGTAGGGATTTATGTAGGGAAGAAACAATGGTTCAAAGCAGAACACTGGGGTTGTTTTGGGGTAAATAATGACTTAAGGAAGTAGACCAGAGGTGTTTTGTTTAGGTGGACAATAGGAGCTGATCATTCCTGGTGATGGGTGGCATTCCTCTGAGGGAGCTTACAGTGCAATCAGGAGGATTCAGTATGTTAGGTATCAGTTGAAGATCTATTGACTAGAATTGGTCTGATAACTGTTGGGCTGGGTGTGTGCGGACATGAGTTCATTTGTCTCAGGCGCAGGGATCCCCCATCATGCAGTGCTTCCCTGCTTTGCCAGTCCCAGAGTTCAGTGCGACTCCTGCCTCTGAGCTTGGTTCTCCATTCAGTATGCTAATTCTGGTTCCATCCTTGATGCAACTGAAATTTCTGCTGTCTATTTGGTGTGCTAATGACTCACATGTTCAAAGGGGTTTTAGGTGTGTCTCCCACTGCCTTTCATTGTTTCTGGTTTCTGGTTCAAGCAGAAGCTGAAGGTGGGGCGGGGGGCGGGGGCGGATGAGTTTCAGTAGCTGGATATTATGCCCTGGTTCTCCAAGAACACAGAGCTACCAAGTAACAATGAGGGAGACTCCATCCACTTGAAATCAGATGGGGAGGGGGGCCCGCTAGTCTGTTTCCCTGTTCGCATGCATGTGTGACAACTAGTGTGGTCAACTTTCCCAAATTTACTGAATGATTCTCATCCCTGCTGCAGGAGCTCTCATGGGCTCTCTCTTAGGGTGAAGCCTCCAGCTTCCTCCCTCCCCCCCCACATATTCCCTACTCTTAGCTAATTAATTCTGTCAGTCACCCCATATCTGCCTATTTCCCTGTCCAGGAATTAATTATGCATCTCCAGGCCCCACATTAATTCTGTCTCATTAGCCTCCAGCTTTATATGTTCTCCCAATCTCAGCTCTTCTTCTCCTTACAACTGTGGGAGTGATTTGTTCACCTTCTTCTATTTCAGTGTTGCCAGGATGGAGAGAAAAGAGGAGCAGCTCAATCCATTGTTGACAGGGGTGAAGTTGGAAAAAGAGCTGCCCTGAGCTTAATCTTCTGCTCTTTTTCCTCTCCTCTCCTCTCAAACCCCCAAAGCCTGGTGGCTCCTGAGGGAAGAGGTCTCTGTACTTCTAGTGACTTTCCTGACTGGCTGCTCTTCTCCAGGGGGTAGGAAGGTTCTTCCCTCAGTTCCCATCTCTGTATGGTGGAAATTCACTAGAGAGCCAGGGTTTCTCTTTGTGAAACAGACACCAGTTCCCAGTCACTCATAGCAAATGCTGGCAACTTTGAAATTCTCTATAATTCTTGAGTGAGGTGTGAGAGGTGCATACAATGATGGCACCAGGATGTAACATGAAAAACCAAGGTCTACATTAATGTCTATTTTTTATTTAGACAATAATATCTTGGTTATAAACAATACTACCCTAGTTTAGGCATCCTCTGCCTTTCTATGATGTCCTATCTTCCTGAATTATATGACAAACTATTTTGGTGAAGGTGATTTCAGCATGTGACTGAATTTTAAGGCCAAAACTTCAGCATCTTACTGCAATTACTAGAATCCGAAATCGGCAGATTCATATTTTGTATAAGTGGGATAATGGCATTATAGGCCTGTACATGGTGGATGGATTACCACTGTAACCATTCCACTGGAGATGTTAGTTTGTCATTGGATCAATACCTTAGGAAGGAGGATTTTGACAGTAGAGCATTTTGGCACTCACAGACCCAAAAGCCTATTTGGACAAAAATCTACTTTTTAAATGTGTACCTGCTCTTCAGATAAGCAGTGCTATTAGCTATAATTTGCTATTATGCTCAAGAAAGAGTAAACCATGTTACCTGCCAAAACACAAAGTTTTTATTCTTTTCTTTTTAATAATCATGCCTTGCATCTGAGAATCACGCTCACTGTTCTTGTATGGTAGATAAGTAATTTCTCTGATCTTTCCAGTGTGACTTAAAATGTTGGCATTCTGAACACCTTCTCTCCCAGACAGAAAAGAAATGAAAAATGATGAAGGGAAGTGGGGAGAGGAAGGTGTATAGAGCTCCCAGTTTCACGAAGCAGGGGGATACAGGCAATACAGTTTCAGACATGTAGTGGAGTAGTGAATGAGGGACCACACATTTCCTGCCGTAGTAGGGAAGGGAAGAATGGTGTGTGTGGGGAGCAGAGATTATATGGCATGGGAAGAGGAGGCTGTATGACAAAGGTAAGTGGACAAGAGCAAGGGGGCCTACTTGAGGCCCTGACATGGTGAAAAGGGGTAAGAGAGACAAGGGAGAAGAGGAGAACTTAGAGCTCTGGGGTGGGAAGTACAGAACTTGTGGCAAGAAGGAAATGGGGACATTGCAGAGAATCCCTGAAACAGAAAGGAAGCAAGCACACAGAACGGTTGTGGAGGGACAATGGAGGAAGACAAAGGAGCCCCTCATGTGCAATGTGCTTGGCCTATGGAAGTAACAAAGAGTACATACTCAGATTTTAAAACCTCCAGTAGTGAGTCCCAAAACCCAGCTCTTTGGGCTCATTTTATGGGACTAAAATTAGTTGTGTACAATGGTTAAAGTGTAATTTGGTGTGACCCAGAACCCTCCTAATCAGTGGGCCCCCTTCCCATATTGTCCAGATCCCCTTCCTGTATTATCTGGGCTCCATTCCCGTATCTTCCATCTGAGCCCCCTTCCCATATCATCCATCTGGGTCCCCTTAATGCATGTCCGGGCCTCAGCCCAGGTAGGCATTTGCAACCACTTCTCAGTACCACATGCACCGGTTATCACCCTGCCCATTCAAATCTGCCCCATGCCCTCACCCCATGCTGTGCTGGTGCCTCCTGGCAGGAGCGCCCCAAAAGGAGGCCAGGCCCTGCTCTCACTTACCAGCAGGAGCAGGGCAGCCCTAACTGGCCTCCAGCAGCACACAGCACAGCCCCAGACTCCCAGGGACCTGGTGGGGGAGAATCTCCCCTTAGTCAGACTCCCTTGGCTGCTCCAGGCTGCGCTCTGCGTCTCCTCTAGCACAGCCTGCCCTACGCATGCTCAGGGGAGCCAGCTGGCTTTTTCTCCCACCAGAACATAGCGTTCCACCTGATTTTTTTCTATTTTTAGGGTCCCTGGAACGTTGGCCCCTAAAAATAGTGGGCCCCAGAGTGGCGTTCTAGTGCATTGCAGCCTATTTTAACCCCTGACTCCTTGTTTCCCCCAGCCAGCTTCTCTGAGTAACCCCAGCTGGCTGGCCTCCCTGAGTCCCCCAGCCAGCTAGCTTCCCCAAATCACCTGGGGCAAGGTGGGGGGTTAATGGGGTGGGTTTTGGGGTAAAGTGGGGATCTGTGAGGAAAGGTGGGTTGGGACAGTAGGGGATGGCTTGTGGGGCTCTATAGGGCAGAGTGAGTGGGGTGGTGAGGGGTGAGGAGGTAGGGGTCTATGGGGCTGGGGGGATTCATGGGATGGGGAGCTCCATGGAGTGGGGGGAGCAGGGAGCTGGTGGGATCCATGGGGTAGTGGGGGATGTGGGATGTACAGCATGGAGTGGGTGGTGCTGGCTCCTGACTTAGGGCACTCAGCCGGGAGGGTCCTAGCAGCAGGCGGCGCTGTGGGTGTCCCCCCCAGCCCCGCTTTTAACCTGTAATCGCCTCAGGATGCAGAGGCTTCAGGTGCAGGGCCAGTACCCTCCCGGAAGAGCCACACAGCCACACTGCTCCTGCCCCCAAGGCAGAACAGCCAGCCCAGGGATAGAGCGTGCCAGCCCAGATGCTGGGCTCAGCTCTCTCATCCCGCTCCTGGGCCAGCTGTTCCTCCCTTGGGGGGGGGGGGGAAGGGTCAGCCCAGAGGTGGAGCAGAAAAGTAGAGATTAGTCCATGGACTGGCCTGGGGAGGGGCAGGAGTGCATGGCCAGCCTCTGGGCCAGTGGCACAAGCACCTGGGGTGGGCAGCTGGGGGGGGGCACCCCCATAGGTTGATTGCCCCAGCCCCACCCAGGGCCATCCCTACTAGGGACGGATGGCCTTGGGCCCTGGTAAGGGGGAATGCACAAGAACACTGCGTTCCACCCTTTTTTTCTATTTTTAGAGGCCCTGGAATGCTGGCTCCTAAAAATTGTGGGCCCCAGAATGGTGTTCCAGTGTGTTTCCCCCTTACTTTAACCCCTGGTTGCATAGATATTTAGAGTGGGTTTGAGTCTAAGCCCAAAACCCTCTTTATTACTGTCATAGCAGATGTCCTGGGAACCCAAATCTATAGACCTCATCTCTGACCCTCATTGGCATGGGTTTTTAAGTGGAGTGTAGACATACCCAAAATGTGTGATCGTCTACTATTAAACCTTACACATACATGACAGATGAAGGTTGTATAATACTGAAGGTTTTCTCTTCCTGGTTGGTAGGAAAGAGAAAGGAGGAAGTCTAGCTCTTTTGACTGCAAAATTAATCTTCCAAATGTAAACTGCTAAAATGATGTCTTCCTGAGGTTGAAGTCTACTTGAAGCACAAGCATGGAGAAGTTTGAATTCCTATACTCCCTGTTAATTACAGTGGTGTGTTAACTCTCCCAATGATCTGTCTTGTATATAAACATCAACTATTTAATTGCTGATTACTTTGGAATGGGGAAAGGGTGGAATTGAAAGGATTGGAGCAGGAAAAGCAATCCAGAAGGAGTGCAGGGGAAAACCATCAGGAGCATTGCTGCCCCAGGGAAGGACCCGGGGCACTGGTCCAAGCCCCACCCCCTGACCGCAAGCCACACTCCTGGCCGGGGACAGGGCAGGGAGCAGCAGCTGCGGCTGCAGGTGCCCAGGCCCCAGATATCTGGACCGATCCGGCCAAAGACCGGGAGAGGCAGGGGCCTCACCAGGACTCAGGGCACTGGCATTCGGGGCACAGGCCCTGTGTCCCAGGTGCCAGCGATGCCCCTGAAAACCACACAGAGCAGTGAATGAAGAAGATTGGAGGATGGTGAGGGCAAGGCTGGAAGTAGCAGTGATCCAAGAACTGAACACAGTTACTGATCAAGTCATTCGACAAAGTTCTGAACAAATAAAAACCTGAGTTTAGTTACTACAGAAGGACCATATGATCTCTGGTAAATCTCCCATTGATATCACTGGCCACTCTTGTGTGGATTGAAGGGAGAAGGGGATCCTAATTTTGTGGACATTAATTAAACATGGGATTTAGTCTTCTCCACTGAAAGCTTCTGTAGTAGCTTGTAAGGGAGATAGGCAACTTTTCCTTTGGGAGGTCGGATAAGGTATTTTGCAGAGTCCTGTCTTTCCACAGGTGGCTGTTAGGAGCAATAGGATTCAAACTGGGGTAAGAAAGAGCTACAAGGCAACAAACACCACCACATTGCCACTTGGCAGCAGTTGTAACCAGGCGAATTCCTGAAACTTGCAAACCATAGTGGATGTACACTATGGGAAGTCCCACCTGTGAGACCTGGTTTGGCATCCTCCTGAAAGGCTCCTGACTGGCCTTGTATAATCCCACAGGCATACCAGGAAGTGCTCGAGTAACAACATGGATCTCTTAATGAGCTGCTCTGACTGACTATGCTTCTACCATCAAGTTTCACTCCAATTTGAATTCTGCCTCTTGCCTAGGACTCAGGATGCTGGAACTATCCTGACTTTGGCCTAAAAATCTGACCTTGCGTTGCTCAAGGGAGACTACCCCTTCCCCCTCCCTCACCCCAGTTCTGCAAGGAAGGAGGAGAGAAAATCCATGGAAGAACAGTGGCTGTGAAAGGACTCTGGGAAAGAGTGCCATGTCCCTTTCCACAATAATGCTGGCTTTGGGTCCTTGACTCATCTTTTCTGGAGCATCATGAGAGGTGCCCTCAAGGAAAGAGAAAAGGTTCCATGATTGGACCATGCAAATATCTGAAATGGTATGCATAATGTGTGCATTTGAACATCTTACTGAAGTCAAAAGAGTAAATTTTTTTAAAGGGCAGCTTATACTTTTTTCAGTAAATCCAGTGATATGTAAGTAAAAAAAAAAATAATAATAATAATTTCCCACTTATATGTTGCTAATTTCTATATTTCCCATAACTAAAGATAGCTCCTTCTCATCCTCCCTACATGGAACTATACCATGGCAAGTTTTGCATTGAATGTTTCCTCAAGATACTTTTCTTGTTCCCTGGTACTTTCACTCTCCAGGTGTAACTTCCAGCTTTGAAGAACTAGAAGCTGTTAATGTGAAATTTTGTTATTCATTGTGAACTGTGGCTTTGTCACCCTTCCACAACACTTAGTAATTCTTCAAGGAAAGAAGCAGTATTAACTAAAGGCAACACTTCTTCATTCTCCTGTTATGACTCTACAGCATCTCCAGTTGTTTGAAATGAGAGCAATACAACTATATAATCGCACTAGTTCCATTGAACTGAACCTGAAGTTGTCCAAGGCATTCATCTATACCAATGCTGCTGAACTCTTCTTTGAGTAATAAATACCACTTTACCATCTACAAAATTATAACTCAACTAAACATGAGAATTGGTTCATCAGATGATGACTCAACTGGTATATTCTTTATAATATATAGAATAGTTTTCATATCTAGCCTAAGAACTGGATACCTGCAAGAAATTTAAGTCAAGACACTTCCACAAGGCTGAATTTGTGCCATAGCGTGGCAGTTCATAGCCTTGGCAGCTCTGGGATTGCTGCAGCAGTTATAAAGTGTAAAATATTACTTGAGCCCTGGTCTCTCTCTCTTTAGGAGGAAGAGCAATGCTTAATTTGTAAACTCCTGTACTTGATGATTTCATATAAAGCTACATTAGCTGTCTCTGTGGGGCAAATGAAGCAGCAGGCTGGTTGCATTTATCCTATGTTGAGATGAAAAGCTGATTATGGTGATGAGTGCAGATGAAAGAGAAACATCTCAGAGATTAGGTTTTGTTCTCTGTGCCCTACATTGCAGAGTAACATAATCATTTCATGCTGGTTGATTTACATATACAGTCTTTCCTCTGTCGTCTTATCAGAGTGCACAGGTATGCAACAAGTGAAATTATCATCAGCAAAGTGTAATCATATTCTGTTCACAGTACCTGTTACAGATTTTTGTGTGAAACTGTGATGTTATAGGCAAGGTACAGTAAAACTAAGTCTTTGTTTGGGAGATATCAAATAAACCATGAGCAAACTATCAGGAATTTACAACTCTAGTTATGTTGCTGTCAGATGGAAAGAATTTTAAAACAATCAGAATAAAAAGATCTTCAGTGGTTTACATAGCAGTGGGAAGTGACTTTTTTTAAATATTATTTTAAAATTTAACATAGTTTATGAAAGTTCTGTCTTTTGCATGTTAAGAGCAGATTTTATGTCTTTATTGCAGAAAACACAACCTATCATTGCCTTTTAATGTGGGCCTCTAGTTGCGGTGTGTTGGAATTTGTTTTTTGTTTATGAATCTCAGCAGAAGGAAGAGATGCCATATTTCGCCCAGGCAGGAGACTTTACTGTAATGTGTTAACAATTGCAAAGGTTTTAAAGCATGATTGAACCCAATACCATTTTTCCTCCCAAATTTCAGTCACTATTGCTCTCTTGCAGAAGGCTATATTAATTTCAGTGTTTAAATATTTACTGTCTTTATAAATCATCTATGTTTAATAAAATAATAAGGGTCTTTGCTTCCACCCTGCTTTGCTGTAGAGCTGTTTCACATAAAAGCATCAGAGATTTTGAGCTAAGGAAATAGAATCTTTTGTCAGATTTGTGCCCATTTTCTTTGTTTGCCCAGAGACTGTCCTGTTTGTCCAATATACACGACAGAGGGGCATTTCTTGCACCGGTTTTAGGGTGTTGTGATTTCTGATGTCAGCTTTGGGCCCATTTATTCCTGTCCTGTTTGCCGGATAGGTAAGGCAGAGGGGCATTTCCTGCACCACTCTGCCAGCGCTGTGGTTTCTGATGTCAAAGTCAGAGGGCTGCCAGCCCCTTCTCTTTCCGACGAGGCTGCGAAGACCTCATTTCCCTACGAGCCCCCTTTCAATCCCTGGGCACGATGCCTTTCGCACGGCTGCAAACCTGGGGGGAGGACGCTCCCGGGAGAGCGGCAGCCAGCCAGAACCCGGCCGCGGGGGAGCCGAGGGATTAGCGGGGCAATGTGGGGGGGATGGGGGGGGGGAGGGTAAGCCGCCGGCGGTGGCGGGTCCCCCGCAGCCAGGACGCCCCGAAGGGGCCCCGGGCTCTGCCCCTGGCGCGCAGCCCGGCGTGGGTGAGGCTGCTGGGGCCGGGAGGGAGGCTTTAAATCCGGGGGGATGAACATGAGCATCCTGGAGCCGCCGCCGCCGCCGCTGCAGCAGGACTCGGCTGCCTCCCTCCGCACCTGCAGCCGAGCGCAGGGCGGCGTCTTGCAAGGTAAAAACCCCTGCGTCGGTCTGTCTCGGCTCTGTCCGTCTGTCAGCATCCCGGGGGCGAAAGAAACTTATTGTTCGTCTCCCTCTCCCCCCCACACACCTCAAGGGCGAGAGAAAATCTTCCCGGATTGAGCTCCCGCCGTCCGCGGCTGCTGCGTTGTAAATAGCGCCTGGGCCAGCTCGTGTCTTTTTTCTAGTCTTCTTGCCCCTGCAGCTTCTCCCTACTGCCCACCAGCTGCACCAATGCAAGATGTCGCTGGGTTGTTTCGGTTTCTTTCTGCAAACCTGGCCAAGGTCCCCTGTTTCCTTTCCCCCACCCCGGTTAATGCTGAGAGACAGAGGTTACAGGTTCTCCCTGCAGCCGGCGTTGGTGGATGCAAATCCCTTCGTGCCCGGAGGAGGGTGGGTGGCTAGAAGGCACATGATTAATGTTTACAGCGTGAAAGCAATGTGTTATACTCAAGGTGGTGGGTTTAGGAGGAACCAACTTAGAAAACAGAAGGCTATCCTGTGTGAGGTTATATGGAAAGTCCTTTTATATAGTGCCCCATTTCTCAAAAAAAAATTTAAAAATTGAGGCAGGAAAAAAAAATCCAGAAGAAACCTTACATCAACACTGTTTATCCACAGCTTACTGGCAGAACATTATCCTCTTCCCTCTCCTCCCAGCACATATCAAAAGATTTATGTGTGGAGACAATTAAAATAGATTCCCCTTTCCCAAGCACCCTATGATGTCAATTCAGATACTGTTCCAGTGGATAGAGCGTAGGACTGGAGACAGGAATATCCAAGCTCAAATCTTAGCCCTGCCACTTTCATTATACTACTTTGTGAAATTTACTTAGCCTGTGCCTGTTTCCTGTGAAGCATGTGTATGGTGTGGGGGGAGTGGTAGACTAACAGTGATTCCTGGTTTTCTTGATCTCTGTAAAAGATGAAATAATGGAAAAAACAATGTTTCAGTCAATAATTTAGTTAACAAACAGTGGGAGAAATGATCAAAAGCCTGTCAAATTTTGCTGAGCTGTTCAGAGTGTTTATCATCTGATTCTTACAGAACACTTTGAGAAGTGCTATGCATGGGGTAAGTATTAATTGTAATTTCAAGTAATAACACATGAACAAGTTTTATTTCCAGAACAATATCCATAGCACCAGCACATATAAAAATTAGGTTAAGCAGTTAGTTGTAACTTTCTGAAATTTCTATCTTTCGGCAGAAATAGCCCAAGCTTGGCCTTCTGTCTGGAGGCAAATTAGTTCATTTTGGCAGGTTTCAGGAGAAACTGTTCTGTCTTCCTTCCATTGTCCCTCTAATGAAAAATGACCGAAGTGTCTCATTACTTGAAAATAATAACCTTTTTTATGCCCTTCCAGGCAAACTGTCTGGGATTAGAAAATTGAAGTTTGGCATGAAATTGCCCCTATTAGAAAAGTACCTTCTAAGGTTCCAGTGAAAATGCATTTTGACTTTACTCAGAGATGCCCCCATTGAAAATCATGTTTGATACGCATGGAGTACATTTCCTTATATCTTTTCACAAAGCTTGTGAAGTGCATGGCTATGTGTAAATGGCTAAGTTAACTGGATAGTTTGAAATTAGAAGTCAGTTTCTTAATATATCAGAAAATACATGTCATGAAGGCATAGATACCTCTAGAAGGACAGGTAAAAGTAAAATATTTCTGGAAACCTTATGTCCCCGAGCTTAGTGAACCATTTGAAAGGGAAACGAGAGCATCCTAGAAATGCTTCTCAACTGAATGCTTCAAAAAAGAAGCATGGTGTATAAATGACTTATTGTCCTACTCCAGAGCTTTATCTCAGCCCTTTCCTCTTTACTACGTGTGCAGAAACCCTGGCAGTCCCTATACTTTCAAATGAGTAGGATGTACAGAAGGTAATCCAACCTCTTTAGAAGTTGCATGACTAGATTACATTGTAAACTCAAATGGGCAACTAGTAGAAGAACATAAATACCAAAGAGAGTGACTTGCTCAGATACTCACTTTATTAAAATAAATTAATAATGTCATAAAATGCAAACTCTTACACTAAAACATTTAATGTTACAAAGGTGTGGGAAAGCTAATCAGCTACACATACAGAATGAGAATACTGATGCATTATTTTGTGCAATCAGGCAAAGAATGACAATTGCCCCAGTTTCAATAGCAAAGAACACTTACGTTATTACTGATGTGTGTTAATGAAAAAGAATAACATAATCTCAGGTCTTTGATAAGGAAATTCTCTCCAATTTTGCAGATATGTATGTGCATAAATGTTTGTTGGATCAGAACCAAAGGTTGCAAAGTAACTCTGTAATGAACCAAATTACTTTGAGGGGGATGGAGGAAGTAAGGGGGAAATATGGATAATCATTTTTGAGTATCTTTTTTTTTTAGTTTAAGGTGAGCCATCTTTCTGATTTAGAGAAGAAAATGTATTTAGTTTAGTGTTTATGTAAGGGCTGATTGGGGAAAAAATTCTGTTATATGTACACATATTACACATACTCCTAGTTCTATTTCTTCTAGTAATTACTTTTCCTCTTAAACTCTTAAGCACTTTCACAAATGTGTTTGTTAGGTTTTATCCTGCTTCATTCTTCTTGGCAGGAACTGACATATGTTGTGAAAAAGGATTCTTCTGTTGAATGAACTAAGCTCTGGTCTCATGACATAAATGTGTGTTTGACCATACTTGGTCTCTTACATAACTTGTGTTTGTGGACTAGATTCTACTGATGTTTTTTTGTGTTACTGAGTACCCAAATAAAAGATCCTTTTTAATAGAAAATTTGGAGTCCTTTTGGCTTTGTGTCATATTGCTGTCAGAGGGCTATATTGCACATATGTTTTTGGGGACTCAGTGACTTGAATATGAGCCCTAACTGTGTGTAAAATTTTATTAGGATTGTGCCAGTGTACTTGTTCCTTTATCCCCACTGCACTTGCTGTTTTTTGCTACTCACCATTGCTTTTTATAGCTGGTGAGTGGCATCAGGCTCACTGTACTTTTTTGTTTCTTTGACTGGTTTTAGGGGTAAGCATAATCTAGAGTATTGGTGCTCAGCCACTGTGTCAGGACACATCACTTTGTTACCACATAGTGGTAAGTGTGTTGTGGAGAGCCACTGAAATGACTGGATTTAGCCAAGGGGCAGAAGGTGGGTTGGTGTGTCCGGTAGAGTCGCAATACACTGCCAGGTGTGTTGCAACCTACAAAAAGTGGAAAACTTTTGATCTAGAGGCTGGTATCTCATTTTAATGACATACTTTGGAATATAATTGTCCCTCCAAGCGTTATTGTACATCAAGCAATTATAACCAGGAAATTCTATACTCACCATTGTCATTTAGCCCTTGCTTTGAGAGCTGGTCATGAGAAGCTGACCAAACACTTCTTAGGTTAGTGTCTGTGATACTATTCACTAAGGCTGTGTCTACCCTTACAAGTTATTTCAAATTAATGAGGCTTAATCCAAAATAACTTATTCCCTGGCCAAGGAGGCATTTTATTATATTGAATTAAGCAGTTCCTTAATTTGAAATAAGGAATTGCTAATTTGACAGGGGTGCCAAACTTATGGAACTCAAGAGCCACACAAGTTGATTATTAAACCTTTGAGAGCCACACTGAGGCATATAGCCATATACTTTTACCTACTCCAAAATTACTAAGTTTAAAATTCATCATACGCTTTAATTTTATCATAAAAAGAGGGCAAATATTGGTTTTACTAATGTCAGATTCTAATAAT
Organism: Podocnemis expansa; assembly: GCA_007922195.1. NCBI lineage: Eukaryota > Metazoa > Chordata > Testudines > Podocnemididae > Podocnemis > Podocnemis expansa. The sequence goes on along the minus strand of ML681963.1, from coordinate 79,495,985 downwards.
TATTTAAGGTTACCATGAAAATTAGGCCTGTACAGTAAAAACTTAGCTGCTGCTTGATGTAGAAGACAGCAGGCTAGTGGTAAGTGTTTGGTTTGGTTTGGTTTGGTTGGTTTTTTTTTAAATCCCAACCATGCCACGTTTCTCCCCGCCATCCCTGATCATGCCGCACTCCTTCCCACTGGCCCGACCCCCTCCTGAACTCCTAGGCTGGGGCTGCTTTCCTAAATTGATTTGCTAACATTCTACCGGGAGCCACACTTTTTCATTCAAGAGTTGCATGTGGCTCTCGAGCCACAGTTTGTCCATGCCTGTGATATAATAAAAGCTCCTTTTACTTTGAAGTATCGCTTACTTCAAAGTTATTAGTCTGAATGAAGCCATTTTAAGTCACGGAATAGGCTTAATTCAAACAAATTTCCCTATTCTTTTGCCTGCCTTCCCTATTTCAAATTAAAGAGTCCAGTGAAGACTCTCTGTTTTAAATAAACAAGGCCCACTTTATTTTGAATTACAAAGTCTTCACTGGACTCCTAAATCAAAATAAACTTCATTTTCAATTCAAAGTAGTTATTTCAAATTAACTTTGTAAGTGTAGACATAGTGTAAGTGACACTGTATGGCATGGAGCATCTCAGGGATGTAGCAACTCCCAGGAGAAGAAAAGAGCAAAGAATGGGAAGTAGTGCTGCACAACCCTCTATGCCAGCAGCAATATCTCCCAGTGTACAGTATATGTCAATTTCCATAATGTTCTCTTTTCCACAGCTGGCTGAATGTCCCACCATTCAGTTAGCTACTCAGCCTTGTGAGGGGTTACTGCACCAGTGGGCCATAAAAATTTAATAAAATTATGTTGAATTGAATAGGGCACTTAGTAAAGAAACTCCAGGGCTCAAGAGCAGTAGATTCTTCCTATAAGTTAGTGCTCCAATCCTGAAGGCGTACGCGACTAAGCTAACCATATGACTAGTTGCATAGGAACTTTCCAACTGATACTAGATCCTCAGCGTGGAAACTAGAGATGAGATTTCTGAAGATCCAGCAGGTCAGATGGAATAATGCGGTGGATAGCTGTATCTGTAAGAAAGTCAAAGGTGAACAAAGATCTTCAACTGTCTGAGGAAGACGAATGATTCTTGTTAGGACTTCCAGTCTAAGAAGAATGGGATTCAGGGCATATGAACAATGAGACGTTTTAAACAAGGAGTCTTTAGTTTCTAAAAGTTCCACAGGACTCCTTGTTTGTTTTGCTGAACTAGACTAACATGGCTACCCCTTTGGAATGACATTAAGGCTATGTCTACACTAGCAAAGTAGTCTGGATTAAGGAGGCTTAATCTGGACTAATTTGGTCCCTGTCTACACTAGGCTTTCCCTAGTTCAAACTAAAACCATTTTTAGTTCAAACTAAGCAAAACTTAGTTCAAACAGTAAGTTCTAACTAAGTGTAGAGATTGAAATTTAGTTTGAACTAGCAAGATGTAGTTGTGCTAGTTCAAACTAGATAAATTTGAGCTAAATGGTTCATTCGAACTAGCTGCGTTTTTTAGTTCAAACTAGCTTTTGGTTCAAACTAGCTGTGTTTTTTTTAGTTTGAACTAAGCAAGTGCAGCTAGTTTGAACTAAATAGTCATGTTAATTCAAACTAACCTGGAACTACTTAGTTCGGACTAAGCAAGCCCGAACTAAGCTTTCAAATGTAGGCATAGCTTATGTGTTCTTCCCTGAACCAAGACGCGAGATGTCATTCTAAAATTAGGTAGGCTTCTGAAGACTTTGGGCAAAGATCCACTGGTGATGATGCATATCAGCACTAATGGCACTGTCATAAGGTAACTAATGGTTTATAGACAATGTCAGAGACCTGGGAAGGGTGGTGCTGAAGTAGAGGAATGTCCCCAGTGATCATTTTGGGAACACTTTCTGTCCTGTAAGCACAGGAAGACAGAAAATTCTGGAAGTCAATCACTGGCTAGCTTTGTGGTATAAAGTAGAGGGGTTTGGCTTTGTCAAACATTGGCTCAATTTTAATGGGGAGATTGGGCTATACAGTTTGGGTGGCCTCCATCTCAGTAGAAGGGGAAATATCTTCATGGGCATGTACTGGCAAGTCAGGATGGCATTCAATTAATAGCAAAAAGGGAGGCTGAAAAGAAGGAAAAAATGAGCATTCCTTTAGTGCAAATCATGTTGATGTGAAAAGTAAGAAATCAAAGGATGAGAAGGGGAGACATTCTTTTATTGCTAATGCTAGGACCTTGAGTAACAAATAAGAGGAATTGGAATTGCTCATTTATGAGCATAAATTCAACTTGGTTTTACTGAAGCTTGGCGTAAGATGGAGTGGCACCTTGTCAGAAGTTACTTTACCTGTTTAAGTCACTGATACCTTGAGAGAAAATGATCTTGAGTGCTTTTGGATCAATAACTTAACAGATAAAGCACTGGACAGGTGTTAGCTGGTGTTTGCTGCTGACCACCAAATCATACCGGAGAACAGGAATACCAATTTCTTATCTACATTGTAGAAAAGAAAAAGCTGTGTGATCCTGTGGGACTTCATTCTAAATGATGTGCTGGAAGTATTGTACTGACAGTATTAAAACGTCTTTGGAATTTGTAAATGTTATAGATGACCGTTTTCTAACTCAAAAAGTGCTGCGTCCAACATCCTTTTCACAGATAAAGAGGAATTGATCACAGAACTAAAAATTAATGGTATTTGGGTACAAGTTATCTTCAGTGAACTGTGTTTGTGCAAATAGAATAAAGTCCAACCCAGCAATATATATGTAGCTGGTGCTTTAAAGGCCAGCTTTACAAAGCCAAAAGAAAGTGGTGAGCTGCCAGATCAGTTGGGGAAGAGCATGTGAACAGAAAAATGTGAATGATGCTTGAGAATTGTTCTAGAGCACTTTGCTCACTGCCACCTTCAAGAGAAAAGGCCACATTGCTTAAAACCCAGCCTGCCTTATAGGAGAAATAGTCAACTTTTTAAAAGGGGGGGGGTAGTGGAGGGGAAGTTGGTATTAATGAATATAAATTATAAGCTAAAAATTGTAGAAAATAATAAAGAAAGCAAAAGGATACATGGAGAGACCTACTGTATGATTAGCAGAGTTATTGACAATAAGAAGTTTTAAAAGTACATTAGGAACAAAAATAATCCTAATGATTTGCAAAGGGATAGCCCCATGTTAGTCAAGTTCAGCAAAACAAACAAGAAGTCCTGTGGCACTTTTTCTCGCATGAAAGCTCATGAAATGAATAAATTGGTTAGTATTTTAAAATGCCACTGGACTCCTTGTTTGTTTTTACTAATCCTAAAAATGGTATTGATCGATTACTAGATGGAAATGGTAGAACTGTCAATAATAATGCAAAAAAGGCCAACGTTCAATAAATATTCATGTTCTGTGTTTAGGGAAAAAATCAGATGTGATCAAATCATGTAATGAAACAGTTTGTATTACAACAGTAAATTAAGGAGATATTAAACAACATTTATTAAAGTTAGACATTTACGAATTAGCAGGTCTGGATAATTCACCTTCATGAATTTTTTAAAAGAGCCTGTCAAAGAGGTTGGTGGATGATTGCTGTTAATTTTCAGTGTCTCTTGAAACAAAGGGGAAGTTTCAGATGACCTGAAGAAAACTAATATTGTGGCAGTGTTTTAAAAGGTTAAACAGGATGACCCATATAACTGTTCCAAAGGGGCAGCCATGTTAGTCTAGTAAAGCAAAAAACGCAAGGAGTCTTGTGGCACTTAAAGACTAACAGATTTATTTATCACATGAGCTTTCGTGAGAGGCTATCCCACTTCATCAGACGCTTTGAAGAAGGAAGCACTTACAGAATTGGATGAAAATAAATGCAGGGGAGTGTAAGACATGGGATCAAATCATACTGCAACAGCAAATCAGAGCATTTGTAAGGATTCAGACTTTAGGAAACAGCATACAGAGGGAGGGTGAAGTCAAATTACCTGTTATAATGTGAAAAGAATCCATAGTCACAATTTAGCCCTGCTTTCGCACAATTTAATTTGCATATTAATTCAATTTCGGCTGTTTCTCTTTGAAGTCTTGATGTCTCATTGATTTTCTTGACAGCCATTGTTAACAAGTCATCAAAGGCGTGATTAGGAAGATGGAAGTGCTCAGCAACTGTGTCTTTTTTTTTTTTTTGTGTTATGATTTCTGATATCAGTTTTATGAGCATTAAGCCTTCTCCATAGGGTCTGTCCTGTTTGTCCAATGTATAAGGCATGGGGGCATTTCAGCCTGACATTGATCCTGTGTAAAATAATGGAATAGCTGATATGGTGCACAGCTAATAAAGAACTGAAGGAATGTAATATACCAATCAATATGGGCTTATGGAAAATAGATCCTGGCAAATGACTTTAATACCCTTTTTTATGTGATTACAAGTTTGGTAAAGGTAATAGTGTTGGTGTAATATACTTACAGATTTCTGTAAGGCATTGATTTGGTACTATGAGGTATTTTTTTTTAATTAAAACAATGCAAAATTAACATGGCACACCTTAAATGGATTAAAAACTTGGTTACTGATAAGTCTCAAAATGTAATTGTAAACAAGTTCCAGAGAGGTAGCTGTATTAGTCTGCACACAGCAAAAACAGTGAGATTCCTGTGACACCTTAAAAAATAATACATTTCTTCAGGTATAAGATTTCATGGATGCATGAAGTGGAAACTACAGTTAGTTGGTGTGTATAATACACTTGATTAGAAAGTGAGAATATGTGAAGGGGGGCAATTACTTTTGTAATGAGCTATCCCTTCCAGGTCCCTATTAAGACTCAAGCTGATAGTATTAAGTTTGCATATGACTTCCAGATCTGCAGTTTCATCATCAATTGAGTGTATTGTTAGTGGGGTTCCACAGGTTCTTTGCCCTATGCTATTTAACATTATCATCAGTGACCTGGGAGAAAACATAAAATAACCACTGAAAACATTTGTAGACGAGCCAGAGACTGCAGGAATGATCTGTAACAAAAAGGACAGGTCGCTGATACAGCAATTTGTATTGCTTAGTAATCTGGGCACAGACAACTGTGCATTTTAATACATTTACACTTAGCCACATAGATGTGGGGAAAAAAGAACATAGGTCCTACTTACAAGATGTGGACCTGGAAAGCAGTGCCTATGAAAAAGCTCTAGAGGTCATGGAGGATAATCAGTTGAACATGTGAAACATATTGTCCAAAAGGGCTAATGTGAACCTTTAATGTATAAACAAGGGGATGTTGAGTAGGAGTTTGGAGGTTGATATTACTTCTGTATTTGCCTGGAATACTACATCCAGTTCTAGTGTCCACAGCTCAGGAAGATTGTTGATAAACTGGAAAATCTTCAGAGAAGAGCCATGAGAATGCTTAAAGGATTGGAAAACCTGCCATACAATGATAAACTCTAGGAACTTAATCTATTTATTTTAACAAAAAGGATTACGGGATGACTAGATTATTGTCTATAAGCACCTATACAGAGAACAAATATATGATGATGAGCTCTTAAATCTAGCAGATAAAGGCAATATAAATCCCATACTTGGAAGCAAGAGAAGTTCAGAGTGGTAATAAGGTATAGGTTTTTAATAGAGATGGGAAATTAGCTGTTGGAGCAATTTACCAAAAGTCATGGTGTATTCTCTAGTCCTGGCAAGTTTTAATTCAAGGCTGCTCTAGTTGAAACAGAAGTTAATTCAGGGAACTCCTGTAGCCAGAGTTACACAGGAGATCAAACTAGCTGATCACAGCTGTCTGTTATGCCTTTGTAAGCTATAAAGTTGTTAAACAGGACTATTAAGAGTCTTCATGATTAAGCATGCGTCTGCAGAATTAGAACCTAAAGCAGTATCTTCCCTTTAGTATGCTGTATTTAATGTCTTAAATTAAGATGATGATTTGATTTATTTGATTTTTTTTTTTAATGTAAAGTGAGGGTGGAAGAAGCCATACTCTTGAAAAGACTAATTAGAAAATCCATCCAAACCCATCTCCCCCATGAAAACCAAGAAAATCTCAGCAAGAAATTGCTTGTAATGTACATGTGCAATGTTTTTTTGATAGACCAAACTAATAAAGTTGTATAACACTTTTGTTTTGGAAAATAAAAGTTGATAACTTAAAAATGGTGACATCAGCACATGAACAGATACATAAGATATAGGATTATTTTTTATATTATGGGACTACTTCAGAGTTAATGTTAATAGCCCTGTTCATTTTAGTGATTTAATATTTCCACAGTGTGAAATGGCTATTATTTTTGAGTCTAACAAATACACCTGAAGGGTATTTGAGCCTCTTCAGGTCAATGTTTTGCTGATCATTGTACACTCTCTGAGTGTAATGTTCATACTCAGATGCAACCAAGATGCATTGATGTCTGAGATATGTACTTATTCAGTGCTTCATAGTACACACTGAAAGAACATTTTAAGGAATTGTCATGTGGTACTGAAAATATTTTAAGGGATTTCTATGCTCAAACTGTGTTGAAGCTATTGAGTGAACTCTTTTTTTATATATATATATTTTTTAACTCTTCCCCATAAAGCTGCCAGCCTCAAGTCTATCTTCTTTGAAGGTAAAATATGAATAACAATGGCTATATAATTTGTTACAGATATAGTGTTTCAGAAACTGATGCTCTGTGACCATGCATACTTTGGTTCTTTCCATATGATTGATAGTATTTCATGATCTGGACCAAGAAAGTTTGCACATGAAGACAGATTAGCTCTGTCTGATGTCACCTGGATAACTGACTTGTCTATGGCCATGGCCTGAATTTATAGAGTGCATCATCACCAATCTGTTCTGTTTCCCAAGAATGCAATTTACGGAATCATCATCTGTCTCTCTCTTTTTTTTCACATCAGTCTTTATATCCAAAGCTTACCATTTCTTTCTTCATTGTAGGGTCTTCTGCTCCGTCTTAATGACAAAAGTACTGTTTAGGCTCTGATCTCTTGTCTTTACTGCAAGATTCCTCTGCCGTTTCACTAATACCTGGCACTGGCTCCATTTCAGTCTGCCTGAACTCTAAGGCTATGTCTACACATGCATTGTTATTTCGAAATAAGGATTTTGAAATGAGTTGTTTCGAAATAAAATCCTTATTTTGAAATAAGTTAATTCGAATTAAGGGAAAGCCTGCAATCCAAACGGCTGTTATTTCGTAAGGGATATTTCGAAACAAAGCCATTTAGACCTGTTGTTTTGAAACAGCTCTTTTGAAACAACAGGTCTACACAGTTGTTTCGAAAGAAGAGGTCTAAACGGCTTTATTTCGAAATATCCCTTCCAAAATAAGGGCCGTTTCGAGGGGGGGGGCAGGTTTTACTTTTTCGAAATGACGATTCTTATTTCGAAAGGATGGGATCTGTCCTTTCGAAATAAGAAAATGTCATGTAGACCTAATTTCTTTTATTTCAAAATAACGAGTGCTATTTCGAAATAAAAGTGCGGTGTAGACATGGCCAGGTAATGATAATTTTGACTCTTAGGCTAACAAAACGACCATGTATCCACCCTTCAGATTTCTTCTACTGGCTTCCCTTTAAATATCACTTCAAGTTTGAACTTATCAGCCTGCCTGAAAAGCCCTTTGGAAATCTTCTGCTCTCTACATCTTGAAACTTTTCTCTGTGTCCTGCCTCCGCCTCTCTCTACTCAACACAGTTGGTTTCTTTCCACAGTCTTTCATGTATTTTTCCACAGTACCTCCACTCTGGGGAATGCTTTTTCTGTCCAAATATGTGAAGCCACCACTTACTCATTATTCATGTTGTCCTTAAAAATCCATGACTTCTGAAAGGTCCACAGGAGTGTTCTATATTTAATTTACAGAGCTGAGGTAAACCAAACCACTCCCACATTTGTTTCCTGTTTCTTACATTGTAGACTCTGGGGCAAAAGCTTTATTCCTCTGAGCTGTAGATTGCTGAATGTACTATTGGTAATATGAAGATAATCCCAATTTAAGTTCTTTCCTTTCCTGTGAGGTACTCATTGGTTACATCTGTCTTACATTAACCTGATAAACACATAATATAAATGGACGTAAGCACTAATATCTGAATTTTTTTCACTTACTACTGTTACATATAACACTGGTGATTACTTTTTCAGTGTATAAAATTTGGGCTGAATCCAACACCTGCTGAAGTGAATGGAAGTCATTCCAGTGACTTAATGGGCTTTTCAATGATTCTTTTGTACATTTGACAGTACATTGCGTAGAGTCCATCATACTTTCTTATGTGGATCATTTTAGTTTCTACTTTTGTGCGTCTTTCACACAACAACAAAGGAGAGGCACATATTTGATTGTAAAATCATAAAAATTATCAAATAGAGTTGGGGACAGATGTAGTAACCACAATGGCTTCTAACTTGTTTGATACTGCCTGTATTTCAAATTGATGGTGTTGCATTACAGTTTTTTTCAGTGCACCATCAAGACAGCTTAAAGTGTTTGTAGACCAAATTGATTAAAGGATATAGTGGCAAAAAAGGTGGAAATTGGAAATTTAAAGGAGGCAGACTTTTTTTTTTTTTTTTTTTTGGGTGACAAGTGGCTTTTTCCTATCCGGAAGGTAGTCTGTATGCAGCAATTGAAGGTAGGGGCCAAAAAGCCTGGAGCCCCAAGGAGGCAGCCATAGAGCTGCATGCGTCTCCAGAGCTGCAGGTTGTAGATCCAGATCTAGTCTGACCTCCTGTACCATGCAGGTCACAAAACCTCACCCACCCATTCCTGAAACAAACCTCTAACGTAGTGGTTCTCAACCTTTTGCAGGTTGCAGCACACTTGGTGGCATATTGTGATCCTGCAAAATACAACGGTCCACCCACCACTCCCCTCTGCTCCTCTCAGCCAAATCAAGCTATCTCCCTGGCTCTCCACAACACACTTACCACTGTGTGGCAACAACCCAGTAATGTGTCCTGAAAATGGTTCAGAACCACAGCTCTAACCTATGACTGAATTATTAAAATTCTCAAATCATGGTTTAACGACTTTAGGTATGTCTACACTGAAAAGGTTTTTTTGAACAAGGAGGCTTACTTTGAAAAAGCTTTTTACTTGTCAGTGCAGGCATTTTGTTGTTTTGAAATAAGCACTTCATTACTTCAAAAAAACCGAAGCACTGTTTTGAAATAACTAAACCTGCTTTTATTTCAAAAGAGTAATTCTTTCAAAATAGGGGTTTTTTTTTTTGTTTTTTTTTTTTTAAATATCTATTCCAAGCCACAGAATTGGCTTTTTTCAAAATAATGGCCCTGTATTTTTCCCTGCCTTCCCCTATTTCAAAAGACTCTACCAGCTGGGTCAGATAATTGGACTTAAAGGGGCAGGCCACCTTGCTTCAAATCTACAGAAATTTGTGTGTATTTCAGTGTGGTTGCAGGGTGACACTTTGAGCAGGACTTAGGCACATCACATTCGTGCCACTGCAGTGGTTGCTATAATAAACTGTTAAGTTTGGATCTCATTTTTGCTGCTTGCAAAAAGGTGTTACAGCTTAATTACTTTACTGACCAATGCTAACGGTCTTCATTCACTAGTCTGGGGTTTTTTTCTTTAGTGTTTGGCACCAAGTATGATATGGTGTTTGTTACCATTTCTTCAAACCATTTTTTTTTTAAAGATGGTCTCTGATCAGTATAAGATAAAGGCAGATGGTATATTTGGCACCACAAAAAACATAAAGGAAGATACAGCCCCTGCCCTACGTAGCCTGCATGCTCAGAGATAAGCTTTTTAGAAAAAGGGACTAAGATTTAACTGATACACTAATTGTTCTAAATAAACCTGCTGTTGGTATTCTGTAAAAATATCTCATGTATATTGTCTGCATTAGTTTTATGCAAATAAAACTAGATATTCTGTTAAACTAATTTTTTACATTATATATTTTTTGCCTCATCAAGATTTTTGGGAGTATCTTTAAGATTGATTGATTGTTTTTAAGTTGACCAGACATGACAAATAAAATAACCAGTCAGAACTACACAGTTCCTTATAAAAGAACTAGAAAGAAATCCAAATGGGATACTACACTTTTACATGGCTTTGTCTGCTAGAAGTGTCAGATTTTTGTTCACTTTGTTTTTGTATTTTTGTTGGTACAGTACATTCTCTCAGGAGACCAAGGATTACATTTGAGACATGAATAGAGTTCTGTACAAGCTGTTGCGGTATGGCTTTTATCTGGTTTCTGTTACTTCAAGTATCAGCTGATACTTGAAGTTAGTACATATTTTTCTAAATCAGACTGCCATATCCAGAGGCAAAAATGTTTCATCTCGTCTGTAATTAATTTTTGCCTCAATTTGTGAGGTCAACTGAAAATTGTCCACATGCTCTTCTTGTGCACTTATCCCATGATGACTCTCTGTTTTGCATTTCAAAACCTTCTATAATTCTGCGCACTTGGCTTATTTGTTTAAAGAGAAGTGTCTATCTCAGAGTTTGTTCAAACTTGCTTTGAACAGAGCATATCTGTTGTCCTAAGCCAAAAAGAGCAAAGCACACAATATTCATATAATGTGTGGGGTTTTTTTTTTTTGAAGGAACAAATCCCATGTTCATTTTAAAGTGTATTAAATAATCAAAATATCCATTTCATTTCCACATTTCTGAAAAATACTGCCTTCTGTCTTTCTTTTCAAGAGGCAGTGTTACATTCAAGCTCTTTGACACTTTTATTACTGGTAGTTTCAGTATATAGTTAGCTAGGTATGGTCAGTACACAGACCAGTTACCAGGAACTCCTGAATTTCTTGTGATTCTGGTCATGTTCCTCAACCTTTGCTCCCTAATTATCCCAGAAGTGAAACATGTATAAATACAGATACAGCTAGAGATGGCATGAAGATGAATTTCATTTTCATCAAGAATGCTAATTCTGTCAAATCCAGGCAGAAAGCACCTTGCCCCTTGCAGCCAGAATGCAGTTGTGAATTGGGAGTCAGAGGGAAACCTCACTCCAGGAGGTGCTGGAGTGTTAATTGGGGACATGGCATTGTTAAGAAAAGTGTCTAATACTGATCAGCACATGTGCTCACAAGAAGACACTAGGTTAGTTAGCTGGGAGTTTCAGCAGCAGCCAGAAGTGGACCACTTATTGCTTCATCTGCAAAAGAAACTTCAATAATGAAATCTTTCCTGATACTCAGTCTAAATATTATATGCAGAGCTGGTAGTTAAATGAATGTTTTCAGTTGCTCAGATCTTAGAAGAAATTTTCCAGATCTCAGGCTGAATTTTTGGGGGGAAGACCTTCAGGAAAAATAATTCAACTGTCTGACAAGATTAAAGGAAAAAATACCTTGTTTTGGTTATATTAAGAAAATTCTTAGTCATATTTTGACTCTCTTGGTAGAGTGCTGGTCTTATCAGGGTTGTGCCTTTTGCTGTGCCAGTGAAAAGCCCCATGCATTTGGCAAGTTATGAGTCTATGAAAATTAGCAGCTGAATTCTCTGAAGATTCTGCCTATTGTGGGCATATTTCAGCCGATGTTACAAGGGCTGAGCAGGACTTCAACTGAAGTGCTTCTCTTGGCAACCAGGAGCTGTTATGGTGCTGAGCACAGAAACTGACAGAAGAGAGACTGACTCACTTGAGCATTCAGTGCTTCTCCTGCTGATATCCAGACTGGGAGATGGATGAAGAGAAGAAAACTTAACTGGAATGCAGAAGAATGAGGAGCTGGGATTGGGGATCATTAGAGGGAGATTGAGAAGGGATTGAAACCTGGCAACACTTAGAAGTGGAGCCTCATCAAACGCCTCTGTGGCAAACTACATAGGTTCAAGTCAAAGAAAGAAAGGACTCCATCTTGTCCAGGAGCAGCAGCATGTCTTCACATCTCTCTGATATCTAGGGAGCCAAGCTCTGAGAATAGGGAAAGGAGTCTGTCCTAAGGCAAGTGTGAGGATAAAGCTATGACAAAGGATAAAGGGTCATGTGAGAGAATTCTGCCAGGAAACATTTGAGGCAATATGAGAGGGGAAGAATGAGGGCTGAATTGCAAAGCTAAACTGGAATTTAAGAAAGAAGCAGAGGGGGGCAAAATAAAAACTGAGTATCCAGTTCCTGTGGGCGTGTTATCTGTTTAGGGACTGATCAAGCAAACAAGAGCCCCGCTTTTTGCATGTTGCCAAGATACAAAGGGGCAGCCGTGTCAGTCTAGTTCAGTAAAATAAACAAGGAGTCCTTTGGCACTTAGACTAACACATATTTATTGTGTAAGCTCATGCAGTAAATATATGTGTTAGTCTTTAAGTGTCACAGGACTTTGTTTGTTTTACTGCTTTTTGCAGAGTCTTATGTCAAGTCAACTAAGCTGTATGTGGGAATAAGTTCCTGGCCCTGGAGATCAGTCTGCGGAATTGAGCCCTTCTGTTGTAAGCATTTTTATGATTCTGGGGATTAGATGTAGACAGTGACAGAGTATGGCACAGCCATGGATATGGACATATATACAGTCTTTAGTGTAGATTCACTCTTAGTGGCATAAAGGCTCCTAGAGTTGAAAGGAGCACTAGCAACCCTGGGAAAAAGTGTTTTACTACTTGGCCTTTGCTTCCTTATGTAACTAGGTGACTTGGAAAGCTGAAAAGATTGATTGTGAAAGAGTGGAGAAAAGGAGGAGTTGAGGATAGAAGACAGACAGTAATGGAAGGGAGAGTTCCGAGAAAAATGAAGGTTGAAAAAGGAATCTAAAGAAAAAGTTAATCAACAGGCAGGGTAAGGGAGAAATAAACGGAGAAAGTGAAGTGCAAAGGAAGGCTACAGCAGAGGAGTGTACACAAGCAGGGGTTAAAGCGGGCCGGAATGGCCTGAAAAGCTGTTCCAAGGCACACTATTTTTAGGGGCTGAGCGTTCCTGGCCCCCTAAAAATAGAAAATGGTGCTGAAACGCTGTGTTCCGGGACACACCGTTGAAAAATAGTGGGACCCAGAACACAGCATTCCGGCACCATTTTCTGTTCTTAGGTTCCTGAATGCTGCACCCCAAAAAATAGCAGGCCCCAGAACAGCATTCCCCTGTGTTCTGGCAGGCAGGGGAGGGGGCAGGCTCCCCTGCACATGTGCAGACTGCACAATTCCCTGGCCCAGCATGCTGCTGGTAAGTACCGGGCTGCCTGCTTGTGCTTGGGGGGGGGTATTGGGGTGGCTATTATGGGCTGGGGGTGGATTTTGGGGTGGCTATTGTGGGCTGGGGGTGGATTTTGAGGACAGGGGTGGGTATTCGGGCTGGGGTGGATTTTGGGGACGGGAGTGAGTATTGGGGTGGGTATTGGGGGCTGAGATGGATTTTGGGGACAGGCAATGGATATTGGAGGAGGTAGCTGGGGTGGGGGCAGGCACTGGGGTGCGGGAGGGGGGCCACCTGTGTGGGAAGGGGGGCCTACCTGATTAGGAGGGTTCTGGGGCCCACCAGATTGTACTTTAACCCCAGTACGCAAGCAAGAATGATGGATATTCATTTTTTTATCTATAAAAAAAATGCAGATGTACCACATTGCTTTTCATTATTGTCATTGAATACTTCTAATTTTTTTCTTTATAATCCCTGTCTGTGGGTGACCTCATTTGCAGTAAGAGCTTTCATTAACCATCTCTACTCAGCTTCCAGTGACCATCTTGTTCAGTTTGCTTTGATACTAAAAGTGTTATCTTCTCCTAGAAATGATCCCTGCATTTTTCTAATGTCACCATGTCCTGGGATATCCTTCCTCATCCTATATCCATCCAGCCTCACCCTCTTCTCCTTCTAATCTGCCTCAACCAACATCTGATTTAAAAATTTCAACCAAATTTTTCCCTTTGTATCTGAGAACTAGTAAAACATTTTCTTTTCATGAGGAAATGTCATTGCAAATGAATTTTTTGTATGTCACATTCAGAAACAAAGCAAAATTTCTTTAATTTTAGTTTTCAAAAACTGAAAGTTTGTCTTGATTTTTTTTTCTGATTGTCATCTTCAGCGGTAAAAAAAAAAAAGGAGAACAATGAGTAAACAAGGAATCTTGTGGACTTTAAAGATTAACAAGTTTTATTTGGGTGTAAGCTTTTGTGGATTAGAACCCAATTCCTCAGAAACATGAAGCAGAAATAGCAATTTGCTAGCTATACATACACACATGCAAAGAAGGGTGAGACATTATTATGTGAAGGGTCAGTGTTAATGACGTCAATTCAAACAGTCTGGATATGGCCCATTCACAACAGTTGATGAGAAAGTGGGAGTGCTGAAAGAGGGAAAATTACCATTTATAGCTTTTTATAGTATATAAAAAGTAATTTTCCCTCTTTAACCATTTTCAGCTTCTTTGAATGTGTGTATATACCTACAAACTGCTATTTCTACTTCATGCCTCTGAGGAAGTAGGTTTTAACCCAGTGGTTCCCGACCTGTGGCCTTGGGGTCAAAAGTGGCCCACAGGGGCTTTCCTTTTGACTACAGCAAGGAGCCACTGCCTAAGGACCCACATGGGATATGTTTCCTCAGGGCTGAAAGACCAGTGCAAGCTCCTTGCTGCAGCCAAGGGGATGGGATAGCTACGATCTCTCTGTCTGTAGCAGGGAACACAGCAAAATACTCTGCCTAGGTCCCTAAGTGCTGGGGTCCCTGCTAGAGCCAGAGGGAGGTGAGCACTAATCTTCTATCCCTCTGGATGCAGAAAGGAGCCAGGTGGCCAGGTACCCAGGGACCCAACTGGAGTGCATAGGACTATAGGACATGCGGGCTATGTCCACACTCAGGGAGTTAAATCAATTTAACTTGAAGCGATTTAAGTTAAATCGATATAACAACCATTAAATCAATTTCATTTAAATCAATTTAACAGGTCCCCACCAAAAAAAAAAAAGAAAACAAATTGAACTAACATGTCTGGAGCAGGACTTGCTAGTTCAGTTTAGGAGAGGGGCACTCTGGGAGTTGGCAGTGTGGCCCCCTGGCAGGGATATGTTGTCACCCAATCCCCTGTCTGGCTGTCCCCAGGAGAGCCAGTGGCAGGGGAAACCCCACCCCCTGGCTCCAGGCTCCCAGAGCCCAGTGGGTGAAGAGAGATGCCCCCCAGAGTGGCTGCAGCCTTCTGGGGCAGGCAGGCAGGGGGAAGATGGGACGCTGTGGCCGGCTCCCTCCTCCCCGCACCTGCCAGGTGTGCAGGGGCGCACAGTCCCATGAGCTCTGGCCAGGTGGCAGGGGCAATGAGTCCTGCGCACCCAGCTCCCCCCAGCACCTGCCAAGTGTACGGGGGCAGGCAGGCCCATGTGCCTAGCTTCTCTACACTTGGTGGGGCAGTGGGGGCAGGAAGCCCAACGTGCCTGGCTTCTCCCCACCTGGCCAGGTGGTGGGGGCAGAGAGTCCCATGTGCCCAGCAGCTGCAGGGGGGAAGCCAGGCGTGCTGGGCTCCCTGCCCCCACCGCCCAGCCAGGTGTGGGGAAGCCGGGCACCCGGGACTGCCTGGCCTGCCGCCTGGCCAGGTGCAGGGAACCTGGGTGTGCGGGACTGCCTGCCCCTGTCATCCAGCCAGGTGCCGGGAAGCCGGGCACACGGGATTCCCTGTCCCCACTGCACAGCCAGCTGTGGGGATGCTGAGCATGCAAGACTTCCCTGCTCCTGCCACCTGGCAACTATAGGGGGGAGCCAGGTGGGGGGTGTTTCCCTCACCACTGGCCCAGCCAGCTGGAGTGGGGGGTGAGCCCCGCTGTGCTCCCTTGCACTCCCCCTCCCTCCCTGCTCAGGGTGCTGATCCGCTCCCTGCGTAGGGTGCTGGGGAGGGGCCTTCCTTCCAGGGTGCCATGCACCCTGGGAGGAAGGTCAAACTGTTATATTGATATATGGGTCATATTGATATAACACAGCCACACTGGGTTATTTCAAAACCACAGTTTTGAGATACCCCTCATTTTGATCTAATACTAGATTTTACTATATTTAAATGATTTTGCTTATTTTGAAATAAGGGAGCTCAGGGTAAACATCAAGCAACATATGACAATTGCTTTGAATCAACATTTACCAAGAGTTGCCATATAGTCCTATCTGGAAAATGGCATCATTGTTCTAAGTTAAAACAGGAAATAACTTCAGTGTCTTAGTGAGGAGTGGTAACTGTTGGCAAATGCTGACTTTTAATAACCACAGAATGGAAGGGAAAAATATATCTCTTCGACATTTATGATCCAGTGGTACTTTAGTTCTTGCATTGTTTAGCAGACATTATTGCTCAAATCAGAATTTTGAACCTCAAATTACATGTAGACTCATTAGGTCATATCTTTTTTTGATGCAGTGATATGTTTCTTTGTGACATGTCCTGTTGCTATAACTTAAAAAATATCTTGAGATTTTCTTTTCTTCCCATCAAAATATGAATCTGCTGCTAGCAACCTTCAAATGGCTTATTTTAGACTAAAGACTCCCATTCTCATTCTTTACAAGGCTGTGGGAGGAAAGACAACTGTTGCACCTGAGATGTAATTTTCTTAGTTCAAGTGCATATTGGGTCTGTATAACACATTCTGATAAGTGTCTGTTATTGAATGTTTGATTCTGTTAGGAGTATAAATCTGAATAAGCTGATTTTCTCCACTAAAAAAAATATAACAAACTCTGTAATGGGCACTTTTGATAGTCTTCTAATACACTCCAAAATTTAAACCAAACATTTCACAGATTTTAAAACTGAAGATTCTGCTTAATTCATATACAAGTCAGCCATCATACAGTCTGAAAAGCTTGTGCTTTTTCTTTGAGCATTGTCCCTGTGTGTGCTCCACATCAGGTGTCATCTCATCCCGCAGTGAAAAGCGGAGTCTTTGTAGCAGTGGGGGCTGGGTGCATGCTGTTTGGAGCTCATGACAACCTCAGTGTGGCTTGGCGTGGACCCAGCCCCCCAATCCCTCAGTTCCTTTTCAGCTGCCTTCGGTGAAAACAGAGATTCTCCTCAGTGTTTTGGCTTTCAAAATGCTGAGTTCACCCAGCTTTAAAAGTGCTCCTCCTGTAATGAGGTGATACCTATCTCTGATGGACACTTGCAATGTGTCCAGTGCCTAGGGGACTCCCATGTCCCACAGAAATGCTCTCACTGCAGTAATCTCAGCATGAGAGCAAGAAAAGAGAGAACTACAACTAAAAATGTTTTAAATGGAAAAAATCCCATGGACCCAGGTTCTGAAAACACCTTGCAGAACAAGCGACAAGAGTTTCTGAATCTATGGAAACTAGCACCTCAAAACAGAGACACTCCCCTCCGAAAAAGATTCCTAGAAATAGTAGCCTAAAGGCTTCTGGTTGATCACATACATGAAGAGGAAGTACCCTAAAGGCTTCTGGTTCCTGGGGTACAGAAACAGCTGGTTTTGTAAAGGCTTTTGGTTCTTCTGGTACACAACAAGCTAGTATCCTAAAGGCTTCTTGTTCCTAGGGTACACAAACAGCTAGTATCCTAATGGCTTCTGGTTCCCCTAGTACACAATGAGGTAGGACCCTAAAGGCTGCTGGTTCCTAGGGCTCACAAAGAGCTGTTAGGCCTAAGGACTCTAAATCTCCTTGTGAGGGGTTGAGATCTTTAAATAAGCACTCTTTCTCAGGTTTGGGGAAAAGTGCATCTCTTAAAGCACCAGAGTTTAAATCCCCAGCACCATCTATTGCTCCTACGGAGAGCGCAGTGCAGGAAACATTACAGGATGTTATGCTGGCACCACATTCCTCAGTGGAGCCATAGATCTATGTGGTACAAAAAATCCCATCAATGGCACTGGGCACTGCACTGTCCACAGAACCACCATGCAAAAAGATGAAGAAAAAGAGTCAACTATCACTGCCTCACTAACTGACTGATCCATCACTGCTGCAAGCTCACTCCCCATGCTACACCGAACGGGAGCGGACTTACCAGTCTCCAGAATACCATTCCCCAACCAGATCCATGATGCAGTGAACATCACAGCCACGATTCACGATATCATTCTCAGTGCTGCCACCAGAGCACCCCAATAAAGATCCTGGGCAAACTGGGGACACTTTTCATCTTACTACACCCACCAGTCCAGCCTCCATCATTTGCACTCCCCCCATAGGTCACCTAGCACATGTCTTTCAACCCTGTCAGAGCAAACCTCACAATGAGCTCTAACAATCAATATCACATAAAGAGAGCCACCGGTGCCAGAGCAACTCTCCTCCACTGATGAGGCAGTGATCCTATCCATATCAAGCTCCACTGATGACTCAAAGCGATTCAGTGAATTGTACAGATGAGTGGCTCAAGAACTCAAAATCCCCTTAGAAGAGGTTAACGGATCACAGCACAAACTTTTAAAGATTCTCTATGCCACAGCCGCCTCTAAGATTGCCATACCAATGGATGCTACCTTAATGGACCTGGCTGATATAATGGCTACCCCAGTGACTATAACTGCCACAAACAAGAAAAATGATAGAAAATTATATATTCCCCCTAAAGGGATGGAATTCCTATTCACCCATCCCTGGGCTAAGCCACTGGTTACCAAGACAGCAAATCACAGAGGTAAACAGCCAAGTTTTAAATCCCCCCCCCCGATAAAAATTGGAAATGTCTGGACCTCCTAGGTCAAAATGTCTGTTCATCATCGACCCTGCTCCTGAGGGTAGCAAATTATTGTGCCTTGCTTTCAAACTGTAACCATTCAGTTTATGAAAAGCTAATATAATTTACGGATGACCTACCAGGTAATAAAGAGAGAACAATATAGAGCCTTAATGGAAAAAGGCAAGTTGGTAGCAAGAACATCTCTGCAAGCATCCCTGGATGTAGCAGACACGGCAGCAAGAGCCATGGCTACAACAATAGTAATGCATCATGACTCCAAGCAGCAGCCTTTCCTAGGGACCTCTAAACAAAAATCTAAGATCTTCCCTTTGATAGAGTACATCTTTCTTCAGAAAAAAATGACACAGTGACGCACTGCAAGAAAGATTCCATGGCTACTCTATGTACTCTAGGAATCTGTAAACCAACATTTAAGAGAAAGCAGACTAGGTTCTGACCATATGCTCGCCAATCTCAACCATGCTACCAGTCTCATTACTAACAAAGGCACTATGAAAATCAACAAAGAGAAAGACAAAGGAGATGCAGACAAAAACAATCCATGCAGCCCCCTCGCTAATGCACAGCATCCACCCCTGAAACCTCAATTTTGAAGAACTGATTGAGGCTTTGAGACTTCCTCCCCACCACACAGCAACAACCACACTAGACTCAAATTTTGAATGCCAACTCGGGCAATGCCATCTGGCTTGGGCTACCATCACGACAGAAAAACTGGTCCTAGAAATTGTGAATATTGGTTACTCCATCCCATACATATCTCGCCCACCTCCACACTACCCTTTCTTGTCCCTCTCCAGGGATACCATTCATGTACAAATCCTCCATCAGGAAATCCAGCAACTATTATCAATAGGAGCAGTGGAATCCATTCCAGCACAGCACAGAAAGTCTTCTATTCCTGATACTTTGTAGTACAAAAGAAATCAGGAGGATGGAGACCCATTTCAGATCTACGACCCCTAAACAAGTATATGAAGTGCCAGAAGTTCAAAATGGTGACCCTAAAAAGATAATTACCATGCTGCATCAGAGACAGTGGTTCTCATACCTCGACCTCAAGGATGTATATTTTCATGTCACCTTTTATCCTGCACACAGACAATTCCTTTGATTTGTAATAGACAGCTCACACTACCAATAAAAAGCAATGCCCACCAATGTTCCCTCTAAGGGGAGAGAACGGCTGAGCAACTCCTGTTGCTCGCTGTGCTCTCCCCCCCGACGGGGCCTGCTGCGCAACCCCTCCCCCCGCTCCCGCTCGTCCCCCCCACACCCCCCGGCATCGGCCCCTGGCCCCGGCATCGCCCCTCGCCCCGCTCCCGGCATCGCCCCCCAGCCCTGGCATTGCCCCCCCCGCTCCCGGCAGCACGCCCCCCTGCTTCCACTCCCCCCCCCACCCCCACAAACTTACCTCCGGGCGGGACTGGAGGGGCAGAGCCCAGCCCTAACTCCTGGGCCAGAGAAGCTCTGTGGAGCATGCCCAGATTTTCTGGGCATGCTCCGTTAGAGCTTTTCTGGGCGGGAGTTTTCAAAGCTCCCTACTCCACAAGGAGCTCTAACCAGGGACTCTGGCTGCTGGCAGTGCGCTGCCGGCAGCCTTCCCTGCGCTGGCGGCTGCGGTGGGCTGCGCTGCAGCGCGCCAGCGCAGCTTACAGGGAACATTACAGCACTCTGGACATTCTACAAACTCCTAGCGATAGTCATGGCTTTTTTAAGAACGTGAGGAATAAAAATCTTTCCTCATCTAGACGATTGTCTGATCGCTGCACAATCCCAGGAAGGTGCAGCTGCAGCCATCACTCAAACCATTACACTCTTCCAGAGACTAGAACTCAGAAATAAACACAGAGAAATCCATCATTACTCCTACCAAAGTGATTACCTTCACTGAGACCCTATTGGACTCAACAGTAGAAATGACCTCACTGACTCCCAAAAGATTTCATCACATTAACAGATCTTGTCACTCAAGCAAAAACTGCACCATATGTCACCATGCATACAGTGCTATGAATACTAGGCCACATGGCTGCCACGACAAGCATAGTTCCAAATGCCAGGTTGCACATGTGATCTCTACAAGCATGGTTAGCAACCATATACAAACCAAAATTCCACAGCCTTAACAAATGTATCACAATCCCAATACATGTGAAGAATTCTTTAAATTGGTGTATCAAACCAGAAGATGTCCTACGCTGAATACCATTCTCACCACCACAATCCACAATCATGATGGTCATGGATGCTTCAGTATTAGGATGGGGAGCTCACCCTGCTCAGAATACTATACAAGGCTGTTGGCCAAAGAACCAATCTACTCTACAAATAAATATTCTGGAACTAAGAGCAGTGCAATACGCCTGCGAATACTTCCTATCCATCATTCAAAACAACTCAGTCAGACTAATGACAGACAATATGGCCTGCAAGTTCTACATAAGTCACCAGGGAGGAGCACAATCACCCTCCCTATGAACAGACTCAGTCACGCTATGGAATTGGTGCATTTAACATTCAGTCACAATCTTGGCATCCTACCTGCCAGTCAAACAAAATACCACAGCAGACACCCTAAGTAGAACTTTCCCATACAACTGCAAATGGGAAATCAACAATTAGCTCCTATGCATCTTCAGATGATAGGGTATCCCATCTATCGATATTTTCCCCACCCCTTCAAATCACAAAGGTCACCACTTGTGCTCCAGAGTGGGAATAGGACCCAAATCTATGGGAAATGGCTTTCTTCTCTCTTGGTCCTGATTGCTCCTTTAAGCATTTCCTCCATTCCCACTAATTTCCAAGGTACTTCACAAAATCAGAACCGACTAGGCTTGTGTCATCCTTATTGCACCAGCTTGGCTCAGACAGCCTTGGTTTCCAGAACTACTCGATCTATCACAATGCAAACCAATTACCTTACAACTGACATGGGACCTACTGACCCTGAATGCTAGTTACTCACACCATCCAGAAATCCAGAAGCTACACCTGCTACCTGGATAGCCTACTACCTGGATGGTTCCAACAGGACGAATTACAGTGGTCAGAACTGGTATGTCACATTTTGCTAAACAGCAGAAAACCTAGCACTAGAAGAACATTCTTACACAAATGGTGAAGATAACAATCATGGTGCGACCTCCATAATATCACAGTACCATCATCTTCAATTCTACAAGTCCTTGATTATATCCTAGAACAGGCGTGGCCAAACTGTGGCTCCGGAACCACACATGGCACTTGAATGCAAAAGTGTGGCTCGCGGAAAAATGTCAGCAAATCAGTTTAGTATGTAAAAGTATATGGCTATACGTCTCGGTGCGGCTCTTGAAGGTTTAATAATCACCTTGTGTGGCTCTTGAGTTCCAAAAGTTTGGCCACCCCTGTCCTAGAACTGAAACATTGAGGACTGGCATTCGGCTCCCTGAAAGTACATTTAGCAGCAATTTCAGTTTTTCACAACCTCCTCAATGACTCAACAATATTGTCACCCAATAGTAAAATGTTTTTTTCATCAGCTTCCAAAGATTATACCCAAGCATATGCACCCCATCACCACCTTGGGATCTGAACCTCGTCCTAAACACAATTACAACCCCCCCCCTTTGAACCTCTGGCAACTTACTCAGAGCACCACATGTCCAAAAAATTAGCCTTTCTGGTTGCAATTACATCTGCAAGAAGAGTAGGGGAAATTAATTCCTTTACCATGGAACTTCCATACAGTGTCTTTTGAAAAGATAAAGTGACCCTATGTCCCCCTCCCCATTTTCTTCCAAAACTTATTTCAGATGTCCATATTAATGAACCCATATATTTACCTACCTGAAGCCTCACAGGAATTCCCACAAAGTTGTCTTCCACACACTTGATGTATGACAGGCATTATCCTTCTACCTAGAAAGGAAAAAAATCATACAGAAAATCTAACAGACTATTTGTATCTATTGCAGAAAAATCTAAAAGCAAATCAGTTTCTAATCAGAGACTTTCAAAATGGATAAAGGATTGCATCCATACATCCTACCGTCAAAATGATCAACAACCATGTAAGGGAGTCTGAGCACACTCTACATGAGCTATGGCAGCCACCACAGCACTCTTGAAAAACATTCCACTCACAGACATTTGTAAAGTGGCCATCTGGTCATCCCTTCACACCTGCACTGCCCATTATGCAATAGACAAGGCATCATTGAACAATACCAGTGTAAACAGAGCAATGCTTTCCTCTACACCAAAGTCCCTCCTCCTACCATTAACAACCGCTACATAGTCACCTGATGTATAGCACACACAGGGACGTCGCTCGAAGAAGAGGAAGAGCATGCTTACCTGTAACTTCTGTTCTTCGAGATGCGTGTCCTTGTGAGTGCTCCACTACCCTCCCTCCTTCTCCTCTACTTCAGAGTACTACTGTGACTCCTCTGTGGTAGAAAAGTGACTGAGGGAGTGGGGGCTGGGTGCACTCCAAGCTGTGCCAAGGCTGTCGCAAGCTCCAAGCAGCGTGCATCCAGCCTCCACTGCTACTGCTACGAAGACTCCGCTCTTCACCGCGGAATGTGATAACACCTGACGGGAAGCACCCACAGGGACACACATCTCGAACAACAGAAGTTACAGGTAAGCAATCTTTTCTTTTTATCACTTCAAAAACATTCACATTTTTTCTTTCATTAATGTATAATTCTAATTACATAGTGTTGTTTCAATTATATAAAACAAACACGAAGTCCTGTGGCACTTAAAGACTAACAAATTTATTCATTGCATGAGCTTTCATGGAACAAAATCCCAGTAAATAAATTTGTTAGTCTTCAAGTGCCACAGGACTCCTGTGTTTGTTTTACTGAACTAGACTAACACAGCTGCCCCTTTGGAACTTGTTTTTAGTTATGTGTTCACAGAGAGTGCATATCTCTTGTGTTTTGTCTGTGAAATGTCTCTGTCCCCATATGATACCGTCAAGTATCAGTTATAAGAGCTACATTCTAAACATTGGAATTACTGTTCATCAATATATTATGCAGTTAGATGATGATTTACAATCATTAGTTTTGTTTTTAACTGAGTTTCAGCGGACTTAAATCAGGCAAGGAGCTGTACAGGGAAAGAAAGAAGCGCTTGGAGCCAGCAGCGTATTGCTTATATAGAGGTACAGGATTTTCATGATCATATCTTCCTTACCCATACTGTTAAGAACTGAGGCTTAATATTTGTCAGAATGTTTTAATGGATGTACATTTAAGATGTAGATAGCATCTGCCAAGTAATAGTTATAAATTTTAAAATTTATTGTCTTAATCTGCTCAGAAAGTGATGGTTCAAATATTTGAACATTGTAACATCTTCTTTTAAGGATTCTTTGATGCTCTGTTTGGATTATTTTGTGCAGAATTTCAAAGGGGTAGCCATTTTAGTCTAGTCCAGCAGAATAAGCAAGGAGTCTGGTGGCACTTTTAAAGACTCACAAATTTATTTATCATATGAGCTGTTGTGGGAGAAAATCCCACTTCATAGCATCTGACGAAGTGGGATTTTCTCTGAGAAAAGCTCATGAGATACATACATTTGTGAGTCTTTATAAGTGCCATCAGTTTCCTTGTCTGTTTGTGCAGAATGATACTTTTGACTAAAACCTAACAGCATTTTAACATGCTTTCCTGGCCAATTCAGTCTACACCCTGTCTTGTGATTGGCATTTATGTATAAAAACATCCTCTTTTGGTAATCAAAGCACTCAATACATTCATTGTAGCTTTTCTTGGTGACCCCAGTGTTATGTTTTCAGTTGTATCTTTATGTCTTCAGTGAATTTTTTGGCAAGGTTCAAAAATTCGCTTGACTGATTTTCTTGCGTTATGAGTGTATAGCATTTTGTATGCAGAAAGCATGATTTCGTTCTTTGATACAAGCTGCAGGTACTTATTCCTTAACAAATGCTTGATAAGGTAAGATGCAGTCATTTGCCAGAATGATACAATATATTTAAAACTGACACATGTAATTGTAAAGTGCCATGATTTAAATCTTCATCCCATTTTTCCTCCAGTAAATAAGAAATAGGTTTATAGTGACAATGTTACTTTCTTTACAGACAAGGAGTCCTATGGGACTTTTAAAGAACAACAAATTTATTTAATACATTCATTAGATAAATTTGTTTCTCTTTAAAAGTCCCACCGGACTCCTTGTTTGTTTTGCTGAACTAGACTAACATGGGTACCCCTCTGGAACTTTTCTTTACAAAGCTGTGTTTTCTTTAATTATGTCTGAACTGATTCATAGACGCCTGTACCTCTTTGTATCCAGAAGGATACAATGCTCTTTTACCTTTAGGAGTTATGAGCAAGTCAAATGGCAGTAGACAAGAAACTCATAGAGTGTGTATGAATCCAGATCATTTTAACAGTGATAAGGAATTGAGAGATACTGTTTGACACCTCTGTCAAAGAAGTGTATGTTTAGTAAATTATGTCCACACATATATCATTATTTCGAAATAACCCATTTTGAAATGAGTTATTTCAAAATAAAGTCCTTATTTCGAAGTAAGTTAATTCGAATTAAGGGAAAGCCTGCTTTCGAAATAGCCCTTGTTTTGAAATGGTTATTTTGAAACAAGGCCATTTGGACACTTTGTTTCGAAACAATGGTGTTGTTTCGAAACAACGTGTCCAAACACCGTTGTTTCAAAACAACTGTTTCAAAACAACGGCTATTTTGATTAGATGCGAGTTTTAACGGTTTCGAAATAATGGTGTGTCATGTGGGCATGCCGCTTCTTATTTCGAAACAACCTCTGTTTTTTCAAAATAAGAAGTCTGTGTAGACATACGCAATATAAATAGAATGATTTAACACATCTTCATCTGTATTCACCTTCATTTCACTTTTGAATTGAATCTTGATTTGGTCCATTCCATTTCATTTCTATCCCACATGATTCATTTGAGAGTCAGAATTAGTAGTGTAGGATCATAGAATCATAGAAACTGAAAGGGATGATGGGATGTCACTGAGTCCAGTTGATTGTGCTCATGGCAGGACCAAGTACCCTCTTAAACCATCCCTGACAGGTGCTTGTACGTAGGGGCTAAAGTATGCCTGAACGCCATTCTAGGGCCCACTATTTTTAGAACTCTGCATTCCGAGGCTCACCATTGAAAAATAACGAGACCCAGAACACTGCAGTCTGGTTCCATGTTCTATTTTTAGGAGCCTGAATGCTGGGCCCCTAAAAATAGAAGGCCCCAGAGTGGCATTCCCCCGTGTTCCAGTGGGCAGGGGATCAGGGCAGGGGTTAGGGGTATTACTAGGGCCTGCAGCCCTGCCCAAACCACTCCCCTTCCTGGCCCTGCCCCCAACCTGGGGCCTGCTGCCAGAGCCCCAGTCATGGTGCCACACTGGGGCCTACCACCCCCACGTCCCCAGCTGTGCTGCCGCTGGTGATCATGAGAGTGGCTGGCTTGCGTTGGTTGGGGGGGTATTGAGGATGGGGGGTGTCAGCAGCTGGGGTCTGGGGGGCCCACCAGCACTGGAGGGGGGCCCACCAGTGCAGGAGCATTCCTGGGCCCCCTAAATTACTCCTCTAGGCTGGAGAAAGCGAGGGTCTGCAGGCTGGGGCTCCTCCCTCCCCTCCCTGGAGCCTGTGGAGGCTCTGCCCCTTCCAGCCGGGGCCTGGCTGTTCATGTGGCCAGGCCCCAGCCTCCAGCCCAGGCTCCTCCATGCTGGCCAGCGTGGCCTCCTGCCCCCAATCCATCTCTTTGCCCAGTTAAGGGGGCAGGGGGGGTTGGGGTGGTCAGGCAGCTGGCAGGGAAAGCAGGGGGCAGGGAGGGTGTGTGGGAGGGGAGAAGGGGTCGGGATGGTGGGCTGGGGAAGCCTGGGGGGCCTGAAGAGGGTGGGGGATTAGGAGGGCTGGAATGGGGGCAAGGAGCTTAGGGTGTCGGGATTGGGGCAATTCTTCAGCTTTCAAAAAGGTAGCAAGTGACAGCAGTTAGGCAACCACACAATTACCAAGGTAATCAAGAGGTATGGCATACAGTAAGTGCCATTCATACCCTGGAAACAGCCAGTGCATGGTGCCAAAATCTCCTGTCCATAACTAGATAAAGCTGTGGAGGTGAAAAATCTAAAAATCAGCTGTGTATTTCCTCAAAGCTAGTGTGGATGTTACTTAAGTGGAGTGACTGCGCAGTGAGAATGTTTGAGCATGCTAACCCTGTGCTTTCAAAGAGCCTGGAACATGTTTCCACCAGAATCCTGTAAATTACAACAATTCATAACAAAACAAACAAGGAGTCCTGAGATGCTTAAAGACTAACAAATATATTTATTGCATGAGCTTTCGTGGGAGAACACCTCATTTCATCAGATGCTTTGAAGAACAATTCATAGGAATCTTACAGAGATGTAATGGAGATATCAGATAAGTATTTGTTTTAAATATAATAATAGCCAAAAGACTGGGAATCAAAGGCAGCCATGGAATTATTCTCTTCATTATGCACCCTAATCTGTCCATCAGAAGAAACCATAATGCATTGAAGTGATTTGGTATTTAGGTAGAGATTTTTTCTTAAATTGCAATGTAGCCCCAAAATGATGGGGCAGGTAAAGATGCAAAGGACTGAAAATAGGCTTTTCAGAAATACTGTAGCCTTATCTCAAACCATCTAGAAGCCCATTGTTTTGATTTAAGCTGTGTTTAGCACCCTTCTTGTAAAAGCATTTTCCTGAAAAGAGATGTCTGGAATCTTTTTGATTTTTAAAATTTCAATTGAATCTATCCCTCTGGGACCATTAAGACATCTTAAATGCTGTCAGTGATAACTAGCTGGCTTCCCTGTGAACTGTAACTCTGCATGTAGAACACAGGAGATGAGGGTATTAGGCAGAAATGTGACAGCTAGGATCCAGATTGAATATTACTTTGGTTTTGGGTTGTTTGAAAGCCATGGATTAGTTTCTTTTGATTGTAGAGCAATTTGGGTGAGTGCTAAATGACTTTGGTGTTTTTTATTAATAAAAAACAACAACTTTCATTAATTTTTCATTGGTCTAGATTTTTCAATAATTTTTGTTGCACGAGTTTGCACACAAATTTTATTCAGAAAAAGTTTTGCACACGGGTTGAAAATCTTGCACACAAGCCGCCAAACCCTAGAGGGAGCATTGGTTGCAATGCAGTTTTTGTTCATAATCCTGAAATGTTCATAACTGAGAACAAAACATTATGGGTCTTTGTTCCAAAGTTATAACTGAACATTAACTTAATACAGCGTTGAAACACTATGTGCAGAAGGAAAAAAAAGCTGCTTTTTCTTTATTTTTTTTTACAGTAGTTTATTATGTATAACACCAGTACCAGGTGTGTCACTGACACAAAAACACCTTTGGGGCATAGGCCCTGCATACACACCCCATGCCAGCCCTGAACCAGCTGGCCCCAGGCCTGATTTGGGTGGCTGCAGGCTGGATCTGGCCCCCACCACCTGCTGGCCCTGAGCCAAGCCAGTTCACCACCTCTGGCCCCTGCCATGCAGGTAAGTCCCAGACCCAACCATGTTTCTGGGTCAAGCCAGCTCACCACCCCCCATCTCCTGCCATGCAGGCCAGCTCCAACTCGCCAGCCCCCACCACCTGTCTGGTGAGTCGCATCAAGCCCTGACCAGTCACTCCTCACCTCTGCCAGGGTTGGGGCTGGGCCAACGAGTCCCTCACTCCTGCTCGGCTTGGGCAACACCCCGCTGCTCACCTCACCACCCCTGCCCTTGCCCTTTCCCCAGTAGGGCCCCAGTAATACTTACTTTTGCTGGGGACATCACATGCTACCTGTCTAAGAGGGAGGGATTTAAATTTCCCCCTCTCCTCCCCTCCCACCCTGTAGCACATGCTTATGTTATGTGGTGTGGGGAGTGGGATTTGCTGTTGCAGCTGTGACAGTATTTCTGCAGCTAGAATCTAATAGATTAATCTGCATCATTTCTGTAAAACTCAGATCCACTAGTCTGTCAAAATGTTAGTGTCAGCTGTATCAAAGGCACAAGATTCAGTGTGTGTGGAGGGGTGCAGTTTAGGCAGTTGGATCGACTTCAGTAAACAGGTTCCAAAGGGGTTGTTGTGTTAGTCTAGTTCAGCAAAACAAACTTTCTCCCAGAAAAGCTCATGCAATAAATAAATTCATTAGTCTTGAAAAGTGCCACAAGATTCTTTATTTGTTTTTCAGTAAACAGCTCTGGCTCTGGTGAACCCACCACTGCAATATTGTATTCAGTACTGAACATTTTAAAATCTAGAAAGGTAAATGTGGATTGGAGAGAATTTCAAAAATACAGGATGATTAGTGGGCTGAAGGGATTTTTTACAAGGACAGTTTAAAGCAGCTAAAAATGCTTAGCTTGACTGAATGACAGCTTAGAGAAACATGCCTGTCTGTAAATAACACCACT
This sequence comes from Podocnemis expansa, assembly GCA_007922195.1. Classification (NCBI taxonomy): domain Eukaryota; kingdom Metazoa; phylum Chordata; order Testudines; family Podocnemididae; genus Podocnemis; species Podocnemis expansa. The sequence goes on along the minus strand of ML681963.1, from coordinate 79,466,861 downwards.
AATACAGAATACATCTTTAGGCTGCCATAAAACGGAATAATTAAAGTTGCAGGGTAAAACTGAGATGACAATTTAGTGTAAAGCAGGAGAAATGTCCTGACAGTTCAATCACAGTGCACATGTTCACTGAGTGTGCAGTATGTAAGAAACAATCCTGTATGGAGAGATGACAAGTATATATTTAAAAGGTGTTCCCTATCTCTATATTATCTGAAGATGAGGAATGAGAGACTGGGCTTGAAGAAAAATCTAAATTTGATATCACAATGTTGGGACAGATGACCTGAATTAAAATCATCCAAGGTGTTGGGGATCACTTGTCCGCCTTACTTTTTACCTGTGCTGTTAGAGCCGCCTACCTCGTTGCTGCCATTGTTTTCTTTCTCTGCCAAACATTTCTCACAGCTTCTAGGCCATCCTTTTGCTACACATCTTTCATTATCTGTCTGTTTCCTGACCATTATGCCCAAGTCTGCATTTTACCCTTTTACTTGAACACCCTCTTGTAACAGTAGATGGTTCACATACATTCTTAACCACCCAAAGAAACTGAATTATAAAGATAGTATTTGGTGGTGGTAATGGTGGGGAAGGATTAGATATTATACCATATGCTTCTTGATAAGAGTTGCATGCAAAAGCCTGCATGTGGTCTGCTTGCACAGTTATTAGCTCTAATTAAGGTTGGTCCTTGTCTTTCATAAGTACTAAAGATGTCACTTTCCTTCCACATTAGCTAAGATACCCAACTGCTTCTTGACAATTCTTGCAAGACAAGTGTAGGACTGAGCAAGCCCCTCTTATCTTATTTTCCAAGGACTGTGGTTTCTAATCCCTATTTCCCAGTGAGCATCATGTGTTCACTTGAACTGAACTCACCTTGGATGCCAGATCCCAGCGGAGACAGAAGAAGAGAGGGGTAGGACAGGTGTTTCCACATGGAGATACTGACTCTGAAGGAGCAGGGAGAGGCAAAATACAGCCCATGGGCTGAATCCAGCCCACCTAAGGTCACCATCTGGCCTGTTCTCCTCTGCCACTCTCAGCTGGTGCTGCACTCTGCGCCCCTGCCCTGCCCCCAGCCAGTTGCACAGCTCTAGGGCTGCACTGCCCCCCACAATTGGTGCTGCACCGCTCTGAGGCTGGACTCAGCAATGTGCCACTCTGGGGCTGTGCTGTTCCCTTTTGTCCCCCCAGCCAGTGCTGCACTGCTCTGGGGCTGGAACCGGGGCACTACTGCCACCACTCCTCTACACACACACACACACACACACACACACACACACACACACACACCCACACCCCCCCCTTTGCAACCAGTGCTGTGCCACTCTGGGGCCAGGGCTGTACTGCTCCCCTCTGTCCCTCCTGTCTGACGCCATGCTGCTCCAGGGCCAGGGTTGCGCTGCCCACTTCGTCCCCTGGTTGGCACTGTGCCACTCTGGATCTCCCATGGCTTAACACTTCTCTGCATTTATTTCCTCCATTTCTGTAAATTCCTTTGTCTTCAAAGCATCTGACAAAGTGGGATTTTCTCCCATGGAAGTTCATGCAATAAATCAATTTGTTAGTCTTTAACAGTGCCATAAGACTCTTTATTTGTTTCACTGCACTAGACTAACATGGCTTCTCCCTTTGGAACTTGTTTTATTAAGTGACAATTAGAGCTTAAATCACTCACAGTCAGGTCCAAGTGCTGAGACCTACTATGGGGCAATGTTTCTGTGAGTGAAAGAGAGACTATCCAGTCTGCACTAACAGTAAGGTTCCTCCCCTGAGAGCTGAACGTCAAGAGACCAACTCACAAAGGTGACAATAGAGAGACAGGCAGGTGACAGCAGAAGGTGACAGTGCAGGGCTGTTGATGACAGGGCAGTGAAGTGAACTGAACGGGGGCATGATGAATGACAACAGTAAATGAATGATGATGCGGCAGCAGCAGATAGTGACCCAGAGTCAACAGCTGCACTTGGTGAAAGTTGGAAACTGATGTTGTGGCGTCAGCAGCTGCAAAGGCATTGCTCGGTGTTTCTTCCCCTGAGGAGAAATCTTGTGAATGCACCTCTGAACTAGGGGCATCACTGGGCCTGGGCACATAGGGCACAAGCCCCAAATGTGCTGGAGAGTGCCCTGAACTGCACCTGAGAGCTGGGGCCAGCAGACTATTTTAAATCTCCTGCTCTGCTGTGGGTGCCACAGGACGCTCACTACTTTGAAGGACATCACCCAGGGCAGAGTAGGGTGAAAAATGTAAATGCTGCTGTTTGGCGTCTGGTGGCTCCCCTGCTCCAGCAAAGGTAAATACTTTGCTGGGGAGGAAAGGCCTCGGAAGCTGGGTGCAGGTGGAGAGGTAGCAGGGAAAGGGGCTTGGGTGTGCAGGGCCCTGGGGCACGGGGAGGGGCAGGGAGCCTGCCAGGTACATGAGGTGTGGGGTGAGGTGGGAGGCCTGCTGGGAGCCAGCTTAATGGGACCAGGTAGGGTCCTACAAGGAGCGGTCCTGGGTTTGGTGCAGGGTGCTGGAGTCCCAGGAAGCTGCCAGAAGCAGTGCCAGGAGCCCCAAGGTGCAGGGCCCTGTAGTAGCACTGGGCTGAGTGTGGGCAGACCTGACACCATGCCTGGGGAGGGGGTTTGAGGGCCTGTGCCCCAAATTATTTTTTTCAGGAGCAACACCTGCTCTGAACTCTGGGTCTCTGCTGACTAAGCATAGCAGCTGCAAGTGGGGTGTGGTGGAGGGGGAGGGGAGAGGCATGATTAAGGAACATTTATTTTTGGATTTTTCACACCACAGCTTGAGACATGAAGGCAGAGGCCACTGCCCAGTGTACTCTGGGCTTGGGGTTAGAGTTCTGATCACGGTCAAATGCATTCAGATCATGGTAGTGGTATTTTCCTAAATTAATACCAGGTTCCTTTCCTCTGTCAATAATTTTTTTTCTCTGCTATACACAGACCTCAGTGCTTGCAAGTAGGAAAGTTTGCTTCTTAGAGGGGCTTGAGGTGATGGCTGATTTTGCCAGATTACTGGGTGGGGCCTCAAGCTGGTTCTGTGTTATACTGTTAAGGGTGATCCCTGGATATTGAACCCGTTCTTGTTACAGCCAGCTCCAGCTGGCAGACAGGTTACAAAAGCCAGACAAATATTTGCTTAAAATGCGTACCTTTGTTTACGTTGGTCTGCATCAGAGTGGATTTCAAAATTGTGATTAGGGATGCAGAAGTCCCATTATTAAATGAGAGGTTTGACCAACACATTTGTTTGTTGTCTTTTTCTTGACTGGTTAGACATTTCATTGATAAAATATGATGTACTGGCTATGTCCTAACAGTGCTACGGAAGCTACAGACACTGTAACTATATTATGCATTTAATTTAATATGCCCAGATGAGATCCATTATGTGGTCATTTCCAGTTCACCTTCATTTTCAAGTGTGCTTTGCTTTTGTTTGTTGTTCTCTAAGTGATTAGTTTCCATCTGTAAGGGAGCTCTGGCTCAAAGCTGCTGTTCATTGCATTGAATAATATTTGGTTACTCTGCAATGAGTGGATGGCTTTCCAACTTTTTTCCAATTGGTGTTCCAGAAGTCCTTTGCTTAGAAAGGGTGTGTCCACCCCCCACTAGATCAGCAGTTCTCAAAAGTCATTATACCATGACCCCCTTCTGACAACAAAAATCACTATACTGCCCCAGGAAGGGTGACTGTAGCATGAGCCCTACCACCCTGGTTAGGGGTTGGAGCAGCAGGCAGGGCTAGCTCCTGCTAATGAGCTCTAAATTAGAAGGGATAAGGAGCAGCTGTGTAAACTTGCTCAGGGTGAGCTAATGAGGAGCAGCTGCAGGGCTTGTGAAGGCACATTTCATAAAAGGGTGGAGAGGGCACCTAAATCACCACCTAGAGAGTAAGGCTACTATGGACAGTGAGCTTCCCCTCACTTTCATCTGGGGGCAGCTAGGACCTGGAAGCTGCTAAAATCTGTGTATATATTAGGAACTGGTTGTGGCTTAAATTAAGATTAATAAAATTGGGGGAGGGGAGCAGAGGTCTCCATGTGATTTTTGTCAGCAGAAGATTGGATCAGTAGGGAGAGGGCATCCTGAAGCTGCCACAGGGCCACTAGCCCAAGGGCCTCAGTGTGGGTCAGGGAACTGTAACCTAAGTCTTGTTACCCGGAGCTGACGGCCTTGGGCTTTGTCTTTGGCCCTGGGAGGTGGAGCTTTGCCTCAGCTTCAGCCCTGGACCACAGCAAGTCAGTCAGATCTGTCAAGCCCACCCACATTCGGGTCCTGACCCACAGTGTGAGAACTGCTGGTAGATGGTGAACGGGCCATACCACAAACATGTCCTAGGAGTGTGGGGCTCCCTTGTTTTCCCCTCCATCATTAACTGGCTGATGAAAAGTTGCAGTTTTAAATTTTTTGTTTATATGTTCTTGATAAGTGTGGTAATTCATATTCTGAATAATCTGCAGCTGCTAGTATTTATGGACAGACCAGCCTTATCGTGGTCTAGAATGTAAAAAGTGGGCTTTCAAAAGATGCTCCTTAGTCTATTTGGAATATACAGTTGTCTGTCCAGCCTTTTTTCCAGGTTGCTGTTTCAACTTTGTTGTTTAAAGAAGGCTGGTTGGTGTGGATGGCCCACCTTTAGACAGAGGGTGTATTTTATTGGCTCTTTACACTGTTAACATTACTACCATTAGTATCAGTGCATTTACCAGTAGTCTAGTTTTCCCTGTTAAGTCTCCTGCAGCCTGCACTAAGGCTGTATCTTCAGAGGGATGCAGAGGAAAATAAATCCAAATTAACTAAAGGTGTCAGTTAAAAAGTGGATTAGTTTAGCTGCATGAAACCTTGTGTGAACCTTCTCCATCAGAATTAGAGACCCTAATTTGATTTAATTGACTCACTTTGAAAGTGTAATTTGTGTGAGAGCAAAACTGTGCATCCTACTATAATTTATAGCAGACTACTCAGAGCCATGTAAAGTTTTTGTTTTACTGAAAAGAGACCAGGAGGGTCTCATTACAAGGAGAGTAAGATCAGAGGGTCCCTTCATCTTTTTAGGGATCTTTTCTCCTTAAACTGTCTAGTCAAGCACTTTTCCTGAATTTCATGGTTTCCCATCTATTAAGTGGACTTACCTGTACATACCTGAGGGAGGAGGGGTGTGCGTGTTTGTGTGTTGAAATATAATGTTTATACAGTCAACTAACTCATCTGATGATTTTATTTGAATGGAAAGTTTGCTTATATTGTTAATGACCCATATTCTATGGTCAAAACATTCATGCAACTCCATGGACAAAACTTGCCTCAATGTGTTGTACAATAGATTCTTCACAACCTATTTTTGCAGGCATTAAAATCATATTTTAATATCTGATTTTGGAAGAATAAGCACTGAAGAAAATAGTCTGAAGTCTATTTTCTATAATGTCCTCTGTTAATATAATCACTATACTATTACAGAATTTGTAGCAGGTGCAGATTTGAACTGAATTCCACCCAGTTTTCAACACACAAAATTGTTCAGAATAAAAACGAAGATCTTAATGAAGTTAATTCTTCTGTTTTGTGAAGCATCCCTTTTATTACAGTTCTGAAGTGCAAAATGCAAGCAATACAAACATTCATAGGATTTTAGGACTGGAAGAAACCTCATGAAGTCTTTTTATCCAGTCCCTTCCACTCATGATAGGACTAAGTATTATCCACACTGTGATCTAAAATGTGTTGCTCAGTAGGGTGAAAAGGACACTCCCCCGAATGATGCCATTTACAGCAACCTACGCATGCCAGCACTCTGTAGGCAGAAGATGCTCTCCTACCAACATAACTTTTGCCTCTTATTGAGGCAGAATAATTATATCGCTAAGAAAGTGCTCTCCCATCAGTATGTAGAGTTCACCATACACATTACAGTGGTGCAACTGCATCGGTGCAGCTGTGCTGCTGTACCACTTCTAGGGTATGTCCACACGTATCTTTTAAATCTAAATAACACTGATTATTTTGATTTAAGAAAAATTAGGTTCACATGATGTTTTCTTGCTTCAAAATGATGAGCTCCGTCATTTCAAAACACGAGACGTTATTTCGAAATAGCTTAAACCTATTTTAATTCGAATAGTCTGTTATTTCAAAATGGTTGTTTCAAAATAATGCCGTTTGGGTGTGTTATTTTGAAATCACCATTATTTCAAAATAACACTTTTGCCCTTCTCCTTCCCAGGGTGACTTCCTTTTTGTATATATTGGGTGGGGGCATGGCCCAATGAGGGGGCCATGTTGCCACACCTCCCATGCTGCCCCTCACCTGATTTGAAATAGCAAGTCCTGTGTCTGGACTTGCTATTGCAATTTGCGGTTTTTGCTTATTTCGATTTAAGTTCATTCGAAGTAAGGATTTAATTTTGAATTAAATTATTTCGATTTAACTTAAATCAAAATAAGCATGTGTGTGTGGACATAGCCCTCGTGTAGACCTGCCCTAGATCAGTGGTTGTCAAACTTTTTTCTTTGTGACCCAGCTCTGGGTCCCTCTGCCATGCGGCAAACCTCCACTGTGGGGAGGGAATGGGCTGCCCCCCACCCCCATGGGATCAGCGCTGGCCAGCAGGGGAGTGAAGGGTTTTCGCCCCCCACCCTCCTGGAAGCAGCGCTGGCCAGCAGCAGAGCAAGGGGCAGCTGCACCCTCTTGATTAGCACCAGCTGGTGGGGGAGTGCTGGGCAGCCACCTCCTCCCCACAGAAGCAGGAGAGTGAGGTACAGCCGCCTCCCTCCTGGGATCAGCACTGGCTGTCAGAGGAGTGAGGGGCAGCTGTCCCCCCCGAAGCAGCGCCAGCTGGCGGGAGAGCAAGGGGCAGCCACCTCCCCTCCCAGAAGCAGCGTTGGCTCGCAGGGGAGTAAGGGGCAGCCGCTCCCCCTCCCAGAAGCAGTGTCGGCTGGCAGAGGAGTGAGGGGCAGCCAACTCCCTCCTGGAAGCAGTGCCAGCCAGTGGGAGGGTGAGGGACAGCCGCCCCACTCCTGGAAGCAGCGCTGGCTGGCAGGGTGGCGAGGGTCAGTGCCTCGCCCTGTCACGACCCGTACTTTGATGAACACTGCCCTAGACCATCACAGGCAGGTGTTTCCTTAACCTTGTCTTAAAAATCTCCACAATCTCTCTAGGCAATCTACTCTAGTACTTAAGTAACTTGACAGTTTAGAAGTTTTTCCCAAATGTCAACCTAAATTATTCTTGCTGCATTTTAAGCCCATTGCTTCTTGTGCTATGCTCAGGGTTAAAGAGAACAATTATTCTTCCTCTTCTTTGTAATGTCTTATGTACCTGAAAACTCTTATCCGGTCCCTCCTCAGTCTTCTTGGCTGTGTCTATGCTAGGAAAAGTTAGTCTGAATTTGTTTAAACTGAACTTGAACTTATTAGTTCAAATTAACAAAGTGGACTAATTTGAACTAATGTTAGTTCAAATTAGTTTGAATTAACAAAGTGGACTAACTGCCCTTAGTTCGAACATACTAAGTTCAAACTGAGGGTTAATCCTTGTTTACATCGTCCTTAGTTCGAACTAAGGATCAAACTAAGGGCTTAGTTTGAACTAACCAGCAAGTCTTATTAGTTCAAACTAAGCTTGCATTAGTTCAGATTAAGGAATAATACTCCAGCGGAGTTCTTGTCAGTATGGAGTAAAGAGGAAGAATTACTGTTCATGTCTTGCTTGAACGTTCCTGCTAATATATCCTAGAACAGGGGTCTGCAATATGCAGTTCCAGAGCTGCATGCGGCTCTGTGGCTGCCTCCCTTGCAGCTTCAGGCCCCCCCACCATTACTGGTTCTGGGCTCCTCCCCACCCCCCCCAGGAACCCTGTGGCAGGCACCCTGCCCCAGCTCCTCCCTCCAGGAAGCTACACCCATTGCAGCTCGCAAAACACTTGGTTATTGAAAGAATTTTTAAAAGTGGTTATCTTTTGGGTTGCCAACCCCTATCCTAAAATGTTTCCCTTTTTTTGCAACAGTGTTACACAATTGATTCATTTAGCTTGTGATCAAATATGACCCCCAAATCCCTTTCCTGAGTATTCCTTCTTAGACAGTCATTTCCCAATTTGTATGAGTTCATCTTCTTGTTCTATTCTAAGTGGAATACTTCGCATTTGTCCTTTCTTAAATTTCACCCTGTTTATTTCAGACCATTCTTCAGTTTTTCCAGATCGTTTAGAAATTTAATTCCTCCTCAAAAGCATTTGCAACACCTCCCGGCTTGGTATCATCTGCAAACTTTATAAATGTACTCTCTGGGTCATTATCTAAATCATAAATGAAGATACTGAATAGAGCCAGAAAGGTTTCCTGAAGGACCTCCACTTGATATGCCCTTCCAGCTTGACTGTGGACCACTGATAACTACTCCCTAGGCGTTGTTTTCCAAGCACTTATGTACACACCTTATAGTACAGAGGTGGACAAATTATGGTTCACAGGCCACATGTGGCCAATTTCCAAAGGGTCAGCCATATTAATCTAGTCCAGCAAAAAAACCAAGGAGTCGTGTCGCACTTAAAGACTAACAGATTTGTTTTTTGCATGAGCTTTCATGTGAGAAAATCCCACTTTGTCAGATGCTTCAAAGATGGGCGAACTGACAGAATGGAATGAAAATAAATGCAAGGGGGGTGTAAAACATAGGATCAGGTCATACAGTAACAGTAAATCAGAGCAGTTGTTAGGTTCAAATCCTAGGAAGGGTGAAGTCAAATTACCTTTTGTAATGGGAAAAGAAACCATAGTCTTGATTTAATCCTGCTTTCACACAATTTAATTTGCATATTAATTTGAGTTCAGCTGCTTCTCTTTGAACTCTTGATGTCCCAGTCACATCTCTGAGTACAGTTGTTAACAAATCTTTTATCAAATGATTAGAAAGATGGAAGTGCTCAGCAACTGGTTTCTTTGTTTTGTGATTTCTGATGTCAGTTCTGTGTTCATTTATTCTTTTGCGCAGGAATCGTCCTTTTTGTCCAACGTATAAGGTGTTGGGGCATTTCTGGCACATGATGGCATAGATCACATTAGTAGATGAGCAGGTAAATGAGCCTTTAATGGAGTAGCAGGCTTGATTAGGACCTGTGATAGTATCTATTGTGCAGACATGTGGGCAGACTTGGCAGCATGGTTTGTTGGAGGGGTGTGTGCCTGCTTTAATATTTCTGTTGTTAGGTCTGTAGTTGCTGGTAAGCATCTGTTTAAGGTTGGTGGCTGTCTGTAGGCGAGAAGAGGTCTGTCTCCCAAAGCTTGAGAGAGTGAGGGATCATCTTTTAGAATAGGCTGTAGGTCCTTAATGATCTGTTGTAGAGGTCTGACTTGAGGGTTGTATGTGGTGAGTAGTGGCATTCTGTTGTTTTCTTTCTTGGGCCTCTTCTATAGTACATGACTTCAGGGTACCTGTCTGGCTCTGTCAGTCTGTTTTTTTACTTCCTCTGGTGGGTACTGTAGTTTTAAGAAAGCTTGATAGAGATCCTCAAGATGTCTTGGAGGTATAAATTATCTTCAAACTGATGTGGTTGTGGGTGAGCACAAGGTCACAAAATTCAGTCACAAGCTGTGCTGTGGCATCATCTGGGATGGTTCTTCTAATAGCCAGCTGGAGCATTTCATCAGGCAGCTGCTCTGCCTTCCCAGCCCCCACCCCTCTCCCACCACATGGGCTCAGCAGCACCCTGGCTAGAGTGTGGTGGCTGCTTCTCCCTCCCAGCCCCAGCCCTCTCTGAATACATGCTGTAACATTGCTCTTGCTGGAGCATGGCAGCTGTCCCTCTTCCATAGTGTGGGCCTGGCAGCAGCACTCTGGCCAGAGCACAGCAGCTGCTTCCACCAGCCCATCTCCCACCATGTGGGCCCAGCAGTGCCCTGGCGGGAGCATGGTAGCTGCCTGCCCCTCTGTGGCCCAGCCTGGAGGCAGATATGGCCCTCAGGCCAAAACTTTTGCCCATCCCTGTTATGGTAGCTGCATCTGGGTTGTGCTTCCATAGTTAATGAGAAGGTCATGCAAGCTAGTATCAAAAGCCTTACTAAAATCAAGATATACCACATTTACTACTTCCCACGCATCTGTAAGGCTAGTTATCCTGTTAAAGAAAGCTGTTTGATTTGCCACAATTTGTTCTTGACAAATCCATATGGATAGTTAGTTATCACCTGATTATTTTCTAGGCATTTGCAAATTGATTGCTTAATTATTTACTCCATTAGCTTTCTGGGTTTGAAGTTAAGATGGCTAGCTGGTCTGTAATTCCCAGATTGTCTTTATTCCCCTTTTTATAGATTGGCAGAACATTTACTTTTTTCTGGTCCTCTGGAATCTCATCTTACATTAAAAAAAGACATGGAACAGCTAATGGCTCGGATATCTCCTCAGTCAGCTCCCTTGAATATTCTAGGATGTGTTTCATGACACCATGTTGATTGGAACACATCTAATTTGCCTAAGTAATTTTTAACTTGTTCTCTCCCTATTTTAGACTCTGTTCCTACGGCATTTTCACTGCTATTCATTTAAGTTATATGTGCCACAGCTACTAAACTTTTTGGTGAAAACTTGAACAAAAAAATCATTTTGCCATTTCCATATTTTCTGTTTTTGTCCCTCCAACCCCCCTGTGACCCGGGCCTCCTGGGATAACCATCTGAATATGCAAAAATCAGGGCAAGCTGCAAAACTAAGAGCCAATCTCTCCAAACACTGATGAGTGCTACTTACACCAGTCTCCCAATCAGCAACACATCATGCTTCTGATTCCCTACAATGGTTATCAAGAAGCATAACAAAATAGAAACAGTGCCCCTTGATTGCACTTTGGCTCCTCCAGCCTCCAACTAGCCACTGGGTCTCAAAAAAACAGGTTCTCCTGACCCCAAAGGGCCAGCCACATTACACAGAACGATATAGGCTTGGATCTTAACCAAAATAACACTCTGCCAACCAGTCCTTTAGTAACTCGAATTGAAAGTTTAATATAAAAAGAAAAGAAACCAAATATCAGAGATGTTAAAGGGTCAAAGTGAATCCTATACATACAAATGATTTAGAGTCCATATAAAACAAGTCCTTGGAAGAGTTTGGAGTCTTCAGGTTAGTCCATTTCCTCTGGTATACACGCAGCACCTGGGTGGGCTTCAGTCCTTCCTCCAGTCATAGAAAAATAGTTCCAGAGATGGGTGTTTGCTGTAGACTTGAAGACTAAAGACCAAATGGATTTGATGCTCCTGCCTTTTATCACCTCTGGCCTTCCCCATGCTGTGTGGTTTTTGTAAATCAACATGGAGCTCGGTCATATGGGCAAGTCCTAGTGGCTAAACAGGTTTCTCCCTGGGCCAGATACACCTGGCAGCTTCCCTAATGGGCCATTAAGGAGACAATGATTGCAAGCATCCAGTCTGAGAGTGTCCCAGAATCCAATAACTTGAAACACAAATAAAACGTATTCGTAACTTCTAATACAGACATGACATCTACATATAAACCATAGAATCATTCCTGGCAGATTACAACCTTTCTATTTGTACCAAATGTGACATAACTTATTAATTATTGCAAATAGGAAATACCAATACAAAGAACAATCATAAATGCTCCCCAAAATCCAGCCAGTGTCACACATACCCCTCCATTGAGTAACTGACCTAGCCTGTCCTTGGTCTTTCTCTTGCTTCTCATCTATTTGCAGAATGTTTTCTTTTTACCCTTTCTGTCACTAGTTTGTTTAATCTTGTTTTGTGCCTTGACCTTTCTAATGTTGTCCTTTTTACTTGTTTTGTTTGTTTACATTCATCCTACTATCACTTGCAGTTTCATAAAAAACAAGCATACATTCCTACTTTTGTTTTTGCAAGCTTTGTTCTGATGAATAATGCTACCTTTATGTGTTTTCCATTCTAGAAGGGTCAAACACACTAATTGTTAGTGACTGGCTACAGTAATTCAACTAGTTCAGTTTTTTCATACCTTAACAAGGAATGGAGGATTCCTCTTGCTCTGAAAGGGGGTGGAACTGAGGGCTACATTAACAAACTGACAGGAACTCCAGGAGGAGTGGTAGGGATGTGCAAATAGATTGTGGTGGTGGCTTTTAAGAGAGTTACAAGTGTATCTAATGCTTTGCAAAACACTGCTGAAAAAATCAGCCTGGTTGCTAGCAGGATGGGACGTTTCAGAAAAACACTGCTTGCTTCTTATAGCGATCAACTTCCCAACTATCCATTTATAGGGTTTCTTGCACCTTTTTCTGAGTATTTGAGTATTTGGTACTACTAATGACTGAGTATTCTAGATGAACCACTGTTTCTGGTATCCCAGTTCCTCCATCCCTGTGAATTGGTGCAAAAGTTGAGGATTAGAATATGTGGGGAATTCAAGTTCAATTCTTTTGAATTGAGACTGACCTCTAATCAGACTCTGTTTTAAAAATTTTAAGCAGCAGTTCCCACTTCCTTCAGCAGGCTGAAGTTTAGGTGCTCTACAGCTTTTCAGATAGTTGGAATTGCTCCTGAGCTCTGCAGATTTTTCCTGATATTTATGGACTTCCTTCAGTCTGCAGACTTTTTTTTAAGCTAATTATTGCTGTAGTGGTTTTCCCTATCTTTTCCTGCTTGATCTCACTGCCAGCAACAGAAAACAACCCAGTGCCCAAATGTAGTAAACAAACATGAATTGGTCTTCTGCTCCTGCTGTACAGTATAAAACAAATGCAAACATATCTAGTTCTTTAGCAAGATAAATTTGGACTGTTGTGGTGCAAGCAGGGGAACATAGCATTAAAGTGATTAAACCTGTGTGATAGCACTCTATTACTCCATCAACAGCAATTCCATCAGATCAGTGTATCCAGAAGATTGAAAGCTTCATAAATCAGTAATCATCACCTGATGAACATGTGACTGCTATGCCATTTCCTTCAATAGCCTGGAGGACCTTATTGTACTAAGTTTATGTATGCATGTATGGTTAAAACAAGCAAGCAGTTCTGTGGCACTTAAACACCAACAAATGTATTTATCGCATCAGCTTTCTGACAAAGTGGGATTTTCTCCCATGAAAGCTCATGCAATAAATGAATTTGTTAGTCTTTAAGTGACACAGGATTCCGTGTTTGTTTTATTCAGCTAGACTAACACAGCTGCCCCTTTGGAACTACTCTAGTGGCTAGGAGTTCAAAAGACTATATTGAAAATGTGTCAGGGAACTAAGGATTTTGGGGGCAGTAAGGGTATGTCCCCACACAGGTTTTAAATCAAAATAACGCTGGTTATTTTGATTTGGAAAAATTTAGGTCCACATGACACTTTCTTATTTTGAAATAAGAAGGTACCTTATTTTGAAATAAAATTATTTCAATAGAATAAATAAAACCTAGTATTATATTGAAATGAGGGTTGTATTTAAATTGTCATTTTGGTATAACCCTGTATGGACCTGTTATATCAATATAAAAATATATCAATATAAGGGATCTGACCTTCTTCCTCCCAGAGTGCATGGCACCCTGGAAGAAAGCCCCCTGTCAGCATCAGGACCCTGGCCAGGGAGGGAGGGGCAATGCAGGGAGGCTCACCCCTTTGCCAGCGCTGGTGGGCCTGGTGATGAGGGAGAGCACCACAGCCTGGCTCCCAGTGCCCTGGGCGGGGGGGGGTATGGGGGGAAACACCCTGTACCCAGCTTTGCCCGCATTAGATCGGCAGCGGAGGCAGGGATCTCCACATGCCCGGCTTCCCCCTTTGCTAGTCAGGTGGCGGGGGCAGGTAACCCCATGTGCCCAGCTTCCCCCCCCCACTAGCCAGGCACTGGGGGAAAGGAGCACCGCACACCCAGCTTTCCCTGCACTAGCCAGGTGGTGGGGGCAGGAAGCCCCATGCACCTGGCTTCCTCCTGCGCCAGCAGTGTGGCAGGGGCAGGGAGCCCTGCACGCCCAGCTTCCCCTTGTGCTTGCCAGGCCTGGCGAGCACAGGGGGAAGCCGGGTGTGCGGGGTTCCCTGCTCCTGCTGCCTGGCTAGCACGCCTGCAGCTGGGGTGCAGGGTTCCCTTCCCCCACTGCCTGGCTCCCTTCTCCCCGCCGCCAAGCTCCCAAAGGGGGAAGCTGGGCATGCAGGGTCCCATCTCTCCCACGGCTGGCTGAGCCACAAGGCTTCAGCCAGTCTGGGGAGGATGTCTATTCCCCTGCTGGGCTTCAGGAGCCCAGAGCCAGTAGGGGCTTTTTTTTCCTCTGCCTCTCTCCTGAATTGAACTAGCAATTCTTCTACCTGGACATGCTAGTTTGATTTCAGATTTTTGGTTTGGACCTGTTAAATCAATTTAAATTAAATCGATTTAATGATTGTTATATCGACTTAACTTAAATTAGTTTCAGTTAAATCAATTTTATGGCTTGTGTGCAGACATAGCCTGAGTGTTAAGTGGATTTCCTGGGGAATTCCTAAGGAGTAGTTATTGCAAATTCTCAACTGTGGCTATGAAAAAATGGAGTCTTTCAAAGCTGTAGCCTTAGGACAGGTTCATTATTTGATGATTACCTGTTACACAACCTGAGACTTAAAATCTGAGCTTCTAAAGAAATGAGTGATCTTCCCAATTTGGATTTTGGTTCCTGCCCTAAAGACTGACATGAACTCATGATTACAGAGAAAACTCAGTTATGGGATTTGAAGGACTGACACCTTCCAGGTGTTGGAGCTAGAGGTAATCTCTGCTAAACATTTCAACAAATATGGATGTTCCTTTATAGTTTTTTGTGTGCTTTCTCTGTCAGTTTTCTATGTTAAGAATAAAAGTGCTTGCATAGAAGCAGCTGTGGGGTATCTTGAAACTGCTTGGAATACTCTGGGCTTAGCTTTTGGTGCAAGAATAGAGTGATGAGGGTGCTGGCCTTTTTGGGTAGCTGGGCTTGGTGGGACTATCACACTGTAGGCTGGGAACTGTGCAGCCTTAAGTGAGATTTGGGTGTCTCCCACAGAGAGATGGTGGCTTGGAATCAGCAACGTAAAGCGGGTGCCCTTAAGTGACCATGTGGGGAATTCAGAAATTGTCATAGACCCTTGCAACAGTTTAGATACTTTAGCCCTATGGAAACCTTATTGACTTCAGTGGAATTGCATGGATGTAAATAAGGGCAGAATTTGATCCACAATTTTTTTGGGGGTGGGGGGATAGTTTGGGGGTTCTTTCATGAGAACTAAATACCAGTGCAAGTTACGGTGTCTGAGGTTTTGTGTTTAAGGGGTGTATTTCTGGTGCTGTTGAACGAAATGGACAGTGGTAGCTTACACTTTTCTCATTAAGACTGTGGTTACTTATACTTGTACCAGCCAGTGAACTTTAACAGTAAATTTGCCTTTTTAGAAAAGTGAGTGGAGGGGTGTGTGTGTGAAAACAGCTGCAGAATTGACAAGCAAGCTGACTTTGTAAAGGTAGCAGAAATATCCTAGAGAATTTCACATAACCTTATGAAAGTGTATAGGTCCAGAGCACCTGGGGCTAAATGTTATGACATCAACCATAAATTTTAGTTTTGCCATCCTTTTTGTGTTAAATCCTTTAAGGGAAAGAATGGTATTAGGAAGTATAATGAGCGAAAAGTGTGATGTTATGCTATTAATTTGCAGTTTGCTGCATCAAAATGGCCTTAATTAAGTTTGACAACTTCTTTATTTTCCACTCCTTTTAACAGGCAACATTCCTGTAGAAGATTAGTCAGATGCCTTCTGTACATTCTCCACATCACATGCTGTGTCATGCAAGCCTGGAAACACTGACCACATAATTTAAATGCATGAATAATTAGGTGAGCATAATGGAAGGCACTCATACTGTCCTCCAATTGCACAGGCCCATTATGGAACTCTGCTACGTCAGCTTCTATCTTCCAAAAGGAAAAGTCAGAGGATTTACATACAAGAGTTGTGTAATGCTAGACAAATCCAATAAATGTTTTCTTAACTGCTACCAAGTAAGGGAAGGGACAGCAGAACCGAGAAAGCAGCCTTATGAAAATATTGGAGATATTTTTTTCAAGCAAACTACTACTATAGATATTCTCACAGAGCTTTATAAACTAACAGCTGAAAAAGAGAAGCTATTAGCTAACCTGCTCAATTCACACAACATTCTAGGTATTAAAATGGGAAATCAGGAGGGAAAGCTACAGGATGCCTCTGGAGGTCTGAAATTTAAAGATGATGATCACTTAGTTTTCAAGGATCAGCATGAGGCCTTTTTGGGATCCACAGACAAGAAATCTAGCTTGAAAAACAAAAAGATGAGAAAAACTGGGAGAAGAAGAGAGAGTTTGGAGGAGTTCATAAACAAGAAAGTGAAAAAGAAGGTTCCTGGAGATTTGGGACCTTCTGTGCTTAAAAGAAAAGAAATGCAATTGGGAAATGACTGGACAATCTCCACCAAATTTCTTGCCAACAGCAATCCTGGTTCATTTTCCAATTCTAACTGGCAAACAGTAGATGACAAGGGTGATTTACCATTGGACATGAATACACCACCAGAAAGATGGAGAAAAGATCATTATTTTCTTGAGTGCAGTGAGACTTTGAAATTGGATACAGATAAATCTGATTCTTTATCCGAATATGACAATGATGTGTTTGGAAATTGTATTACACATCTTGATGGTAGTCTACTGGATGATGTAGAGGGTTCTCTTAAACTATTAAAAGTGCAGGAGAGGAGCCCTTTGTTGAACTCTTTCCAAGACAGTTTGCCTACCAGATTTGAAGCCTTAAACAAGACTGCATCAGCTGAAAGCCTGCATGGTTATGAGTATACCAAGCAAATCTGCAGCAAGAAACCTGCATCTAGAGTTGTTGCTAAAGTACAGGATTTGGGAGCTTGTGTGCAGAAAGTTATAAAAACCCAAACAGAATCTGGTAACATTTTTTATACTGATACTAAAGACGATAAGGAAACTGCTACACCTATTCTCACTGAAGTGTGCAATGAATGTATACCAAAGGCTGATGTATTCAGCATAGGTGAAGCTGATGTAGAATCTAAATATACTGTGATGCAGGAAGAAGAGTGTGATGGCTATGTTTTGCAGTACAAACCAGAAAGAGCACAGATTACTGATGAGTCATGCAACCTTGTGGGAGCAGTGAATAAAACCCTTCTGAAAATTATCCAGAATGACAGTTTAGATGAAGCTGCGGAATGGAAGAGACTACAACAAATTATAAGAGCAGACAAAGATCTTCCCAGCTCAACATATGATAAAAGAGCTACTGTACTGCAGGAGAGAAACAAACATTTGTTTTTAAATCTGCCAATACATTTAGGAAATGATATTTCTCAGACAAGCACCAACCTTAACCCGGAAGATAAAAAGCCGCTATCACCCTCTTTAGTAGCCGTCTGTAACGTTTTTAATAATTCATATCCATTATCCAACACACGCAAACAAATGTCACCCATTCCTTCTCCTTTATCTTCGAGATTGTCTAGTCCACAGCTGCACCACAGGATTCTTCCACTACCTTCACAGAACGCTGAGGAGGAGACTGTGTTGAATGACTGTGTCAGTGGGCAACCTGATGCCAGAAATCTCTCCTTTGCTAGTGATTTTGAATCGCCGTTCTCTCTGAAGTTTCCTGAATCTGGGGAATTGGGATTTTCCATAAAACAACCAGGCCTACATCAGTGTGCAACTGTAGAGCATTTGGGAAAATGTGCTATCCAGGAAGAAATAACTACTCAGACACAGCAGCAGCTGTATCCAGGTTAGTCCTATCTCAAACAGTAAAATTTTGTGATGCCTTAAACATTGTAGATATGGTCTTTTAACAACCACCACCCCCAGTTCTTAGGGCATAAACAATTAAGGTAGTTTGTTTACTATTTAAGGCTTTGCCTGAACATCTGATAATATATTTTGGTTCTTATTGAAGTGATCATTGTATTTTGAAATGCTTAATGGTTATTTTTGCCAGTGTTGAGCAGTTTATATGCACAACATTTATCTTGTAACACAATACTTGCTTTTAGTTTGCCTTTCATGTAATTGCTACCCATTGTTCTTTGTAATCCAAATTAAAGATACTCTGAGAAGAAATATTTAGTTTTAAAATTGTTCATATAGCTAGCTAAATGTGTTTCACACATTTAAGATCATCGTACCATACCATATGATATGCATTCAGTTATAAAAAGAATATTTCCTAGACAGATAGAAAATTTATACTTGCTTATTTTTCTGTGTTTTATATATTCTAGACTGTCAAATGAACCTACTATCTCTTGTCAAAAAAATATTTTTGTAGTTGACTTGGTATTTCTCACTTCTAGTGCAAGTGAATTAATTTACACTAATTTAGTGTAAGATGTATGCTTTGCCCATTTAACTTCGAGTTCATATAAATGCTAAGATAACAAACTGTGTTTAAACAGTGTTGTACATGATAATCCTGTTACAATATACTTGTATAATATTACATATAGACTGTGTGTTGGCCAATTATCTTTGCATCTTGTTAGTTGGCTCTATGAGGCCCAAGTTTCTCTGCCAGACTGGGGAATTTTAGAGCATCTGGGTGAGAAGAACAAAGAGGTGGGGGGGATGGGTGTCCATTCTTTCTCTCAATGATTTTACGGATTAAGAGAGAGAGCTGCACACTTCAGTGACTTCTCAAAGTTCTTAGTGGATTAGGGAAGTGGGAAGGAAGCAGAACAGTGCTTCCTTACTCACAAAATAAAACGTTAGTCACCACTATCATAAAGATGATTTTGTTTTTTTTTTAAAGGCATTACAGTTTTTCAAATATTTTTATCCAGTCTCAAACATTTGTCTGAATACAAATCATTGTACTTTAAATGACAGTAGAACCTATTTGCCAGATCCAGATTTTTGTTGACCTGTTGTGCAATGTTGTATCCTCAGTCTAGGTTTCTTTGAGCAGTTGTGGTGGCTAGTTTTGTTCTTGGAGGTCCAATAACTGGCAGGATCTGCCATATACCAGCTTTTTACCTGGTATCAGTGTCAGGAAAGGAAAGCTTCCCTTCCAGCCACTCGTGCCCCTCTTCATGCAAACCTGACACTTATGCAACACCATAATAAATCTAAATGTTGATCTATAACTTGGTGAATCAAGTCTTTTCTGATCACTGTTACAGTGGATGCAGGAGAAGGGATGTGTGCTGTTGCTCATGTTCCCACATGGAACTCTAGTGGGGGTTGATGTAAGAAAGATGGATGTAAGAAAGGTGAATTTACAGTGAATAACTAAATGTTGCATTCCTGGTCATTGTTTGGGTATGCTAACACAACCTTCCAGCTGCATTGGAGAATGAGCTAGTTGCTCAGACTCTTTACTCACTCCCAGAACTCTTTAACTGCCTATGTATAGTATAGGTTGGTGGTCTCAAACACGTGGCCCATGGGCCGCATGCGGTACCTAAACCTGTGTCATTCGGCCCGCAATGACATGATCGTTACCAATACTTGCAATATTATTGTATGGAAAAGTTTCAGTTCTGTGGCCCTCAGGCTACTGTACTTATCCTCATGTGGCCCTCTACCAGTCCGCATGCAGCCCTCGTGGTGATTTGAGTTTGACACCTGGTATAGATAATGCTTACACTTGTTATGTCCCGCTGCAAGACAGACACTCTTCTCTCCTTTGTCCAGACTTAGTTCTGCTTCCATAGTGCTGATCTGAGCTTGGGGCTAGTGACTGGTTGGATGGGGGGCTGTCTTCTGTTTCTATGTGATGCCTGCAAGACGCCTGGCTGAGGAGACACTTGATGCAAAGCTGGTTTCTTCAGGTCAGCTGAGCTCTATAAAGAAGGAAAATGGTGTTTTTCTGCTCTACAATTCAGAGAGCCTTCAGGGCTGAATTAACTCCTCTGGGTGCCCAGGGATGCCCACTCTTGTGGCCCCTCCCCTACCACAATTCTGGCACCCCTCCTGGGGATGGGGCATTACTCAGCCAGGTCCATATTAAGGCTCCTGTAGGCCCAGGACTCTAATTTTATGTGGCCTCTCCCCCCCCCCCCAGTGGTGGCAGTGGCAACAGCTAGCATAGCAGTGGGGCAGGCTGGTGCTCGCCTCTGTGCTGCAGCAGGCCAGTGCTGGGGCCCAGCAGACTAGCCAATCGCAGGGGCAAGGTGTTGCTTGGCACTGAGGTGGGCCAGTGGTGGGACCCAACAGGCTGGCAAGCCTCAGCACTTGGCAGGGCCAGTGCTAGTACAGCCCAGGTGACTAGCCAACCACGGGAGTGAAGTGGCAGTCAGCGACGTGGTATGGGCAGGAGGCACTCGAGCAGGCTGCCAGATGTGCTCTGGGCTGGCCGGCCAGGGCTGGATTAATTTTTGTGGGGCAGCATGTAGCAGGGACCTCCGTAACCAGGAGGTCAGGTATGCAGCCTCTAAAGCCTCTTTATTAATCTCCCCCTGCCACAGTCATAGGGCTGGTGTCTGGCCAAGCCGGTGCTGGGGGGTTCTGGGGCTCTGAGGCCAGGGGCACTCCCCCCCCAAACAGCTGGTCTGCCCTAGCAGCTCTGGGGCACTCCAAGGCTGGGGCCAACTGGCGCGTGATGCATCCTCCAGTGGTGGTGGTGCTCCAGGGCCAGGAGTGCTGTAGGATTGCTGTGCTGGGACACTCAGGGAATTGGCCAGAGCAGCCTGAGCTGCAAGGGTCCTGGTGCAATGGCTCAAGAGCGCTCCTAGGCCTGGAGCGCCACACCTGGAGGCGGCACCATCCACCAGCTGGACCCAACCCTGGAGCACAGCTGCAATACTCTGGCTTGTCCTGTCCCTTGGGGCAGATGAGCTAGCCTAGGGGGACGGGGGACAACATCAGCACCATTGCCTCTGGATCCACGGACACTCCTCCCCAGCATTGGCTGGGTCCCTCCCAGCACCTCCCAGGCCTGGCCAGCGCTGTTGCTGGCCTGAGCGATCTTTGCAGGGAGATGGGGGCCTGGGTGTGTTGGATCCAGCCCACCAGTGGTTGTCGTCTGGCTTGCCATCCCAGCCCCACTTCCCTGCCCCCCTCGGCCAGAAGTGTGCTGCTCCAGGGCTGGGGCTGGGGTGGGGCTGTGCTGCTCCCAGGCTCGGGCTGCGGTGCCCCCTTCCACCTTCCCGGCTGGCACTGCACCATGCCGCTGTGGGGCTGTGCGGCACTCCTCTGCGTCCTGACCAGATCTCTGTGCCCCCTGCCGGTGTTTTGTGCCCTCCTGCCCCAGCAGCTCCTCTCCCTCCACCACAGCCCTGGCAGAGGCAGAGTTTATAAGAGCAGGGGGAAGCATTGCCTTCCCCTAATTGGCTGCTGTCTGCCTCCCCGCTGAGGAAGGAGCAGATCCCATTCGGGACCCAGGGCCACAGTGGTGGATAAGACAAGGCTAGGAAATCAGTTGAGAATTTTTTATGTACAAAGTTCTGAATTACACAATTTCGCATCATTATAAAATATGTGATAACACAACCAATTTTCATTTTTACTTCCTAATTTATTTATTTGACATAACAGTAGTACCTAGGAGTCTTAGGCATGGGAAAGGACTCCATTGTCCTAGCTGCTGTAGAAAAATAGACCACAAAGATGGTCTCTTGACTGGAAAGTTCTGAATGTCACCAGCGACCTACCATGTGAAGGGAGCAAGGTACAAATAACAAAAGATCCTGATTCTTGTTTACAGGACCTGTGCAGTTCTACAAAGAATAATATGCCCAGGTCTGTACAAAATTCCAGTAGATATAATACTCTTTTGTTTTTCCTCTGATTGGAACATTTCTCTTTGCGCTCGTACAGCCATGGTGTATCAGAAAATTATCATGTATGAGGGTGGCATCCATCCTTCCCTTTATAGCCACGTGTCTGAATTTAGGAGGTTCTGGTTTTGAGATATTGGTTTTGTTTGTCACTGTGATTGCTTGTTCCTTCATGTGGCCCTCTTTTACAGATTGAACCAAGCTACCAAGGTAATCTTAATTAACTATAAATGCTACAGGAGAACTGAGCAAGAGCTTCAAAATTCAAGTCAAGACTTTCCTGAGATTTAGTGACAGTCAGATTTGTGGCTGTAGTTTAGGCATAATATAAAGATTAACCCGTGAAAAGGAAGTTCAGGTGTGAATCTGAACTTTGTCAAAGTTTTGGGAGGATTGAGTCCTGGTCATACTATAGATTACTCTTTAACAAAATACACAATCTACATTTAGGTTGTCAGTACACACACTAAATTTAAAATAGATATGTGGAATTTCTTAGTTGTTTTTTCTCTTCAGTTGAACTGGACAAAATGTGTGGTTTTGTTTTGCAAAATTTTGTAATATATCTAAACATTTTTAAAGGTTTTATTTTCAGCTACTTGTTGCAAACTTTGCACTGTTACACTCTCATTTTAGAGACTATTGAAGTTGTTCATATCTGCTAGTGTTTTGGTTTTTTTAATTAGGAAAAATCTGTCTTTGAAATACAGTACAGTAAATGGTTTCCATGCAGCATTGACAACAAGGTGATCTCTTAGGTTTTTTTATTGTTTAGGCAAAAATCCAACATTTAGTGGCATGGTTATGAATGGAACTTCTCATACAGCTCTATACAAGAATTCTTTCCTCACTCTCACAGCTTCAACTGGAGTCATGAGACTAAGACAATCCCTATCATAAGACGATGATTCTTGTGCTGTTAAGAGTTGGTATGGGTGAATCTTTTGCTCTTGGATACCCACTGCATGTTTCTGCAGTTTAAATTACAATAGCTGGCTGACTTTGGGGTATAATGAATGCACTGAAAGCAGTGTCATAAGTTGATGATGGTCTATATATTTGCTTCCATAGTTCCCTGCTGCCCTTTTATAGCAAATACCATGCTTTGGTGGCATTTAGTTTATATCTTTTGTTGCTCAGGTCGGTTATGCATCTTTTCAATTGAAAACAGTTATATTTGTACTGAAAAATGGGCAAGGGGTCCTGTGGCACTTTTAAAGAGTAACAAATTGTATTGAAGTGCAACTGCTGGCCCACTGAGCAAGCCACAGCTTTCATTTTACCAAATTAACAATTAACAGAACAGAATTTATGGCCCAGAAGTAATTCATTAGTACAATGATTGGAAATTGTTTCTATGGGTGTGACAGTCTGTTCCCCAGATCCTGTCTGGTGTGCTGCTGTGACCCTAAATTCCCACTGCTGAACCCTGATTTGCCCTGCTTTGCCAAATGTTCTGAGTCTGTCCACTCCAGCCTCTCTCATGTAATCGGTCCCAAGTGGTGGGGGTATGTCCTCTGGCTACTCAAGGGGAGGTCCCCAAGCAAGCACCCCTGGCCCTGGTTACTTCACAAGAAGCTACTGTTTTACAGAGATTGGGACCTGCTCCCAGTCACCATATACTCAAGTCCTCCCATTTAACAAGGAAATGGATTGTGCCCAGCCTTCTTTACTCACGTCTTCTAAAGACTACACAGCTTTAGATAAACAATTACTAGTTTATTGATCAGGTTACAATTCTAAGTAAGAGAATGTGCTAATCAAGGCAGAATCATAATATAAATGAGTCAGGAGTTACCTCAAGGAAATAAATCATAAAACACACATACTAACCTAATATCTTTACCTAAACTGACCTCATAGTCCAAGTTTATGCTCTAGATGTTCAGCTGTCAGATGTTTGTACAGCCAGTCTCTGCCTGAGAGCAGGTAGGGCCCAGATCTTGCTTGAAGTTGCTTCAAGATAGAGATTCCCAGGCAAAAAGCCCCAAATCCTTTCAAATGTCTCTCTTTGTTTCCAAACTCCCTCAACCCCTCCCTCTCTGGACAGAGGTGATCTCTTTGTCCAGTCAAATCCAGGGACCTCAATTAGCATATCTTTGTTGTTTGCTGCTTTGGTTGTTTACATGCTGCTGAGAGAGATTTCTGTCTGTCTCCCACCCCCTCAAGCCATGGAAAACATGTTATATGTCTGTGCACATGCATGATCCTGCAGGAAACATGATACCATAGTAAGCACGTAAAATAGGGTATGAGCACCCATAAAGAAACCTTGTGTGGTTTAATTGGCATGAAAACATATAATCCCAGTGCATAAGTGAACAGAAAAACCATATGGATTGTAACCTAGGGTGCACAGACCTGCATCCCATGACAATGGGCAGTATTGCTATTAGAATGATCAAAGTACAAATTAAAAGCTTAAGAAAAGAGTTTAAGGCTTCCAAGAAATAGTAAAAATAACTCCCATTTAGAAATATCTGTAGCCTACCACAGAATGCAAACTTTTGCTGCCATGGAGATCTAACTCCAAATCCTGTGTAAATGCTGTTAGAGGACACTCATATTGAAAACACTCTGGAAAGTTGTACCATTTTTCTGAGGAGGTATATTTCTGTTTATTAAATGACGAGCAAGCCGTGTTACTTGTTCACTGTGGTAAGAGAAGCAAAGGGAATTTTTGTTGTTTGGACCTAGTTGTAAGATCATCTGATAATGTTGCATATTTGAGCTGGGTTCATGAAATGCTGCAATGTTTTCTCTACATTTGAGTAGCCAGAGGTTAACTGACATGTCTCAACTCGGCATGACATCACGATGAGCAGTTCAGTCAGGCCCTGATCCTGGAAATGCTTATGCATATGCTTAACTAGATTACTGTGAGTAGTCCTTGTGGATGTGCTTAACTTTACCACTATAAGTAGCCCCATGGGGAGTGCTTATGGTAGTGAAATTAAGAAGATCCATAAGTCTTTGCAGGATCAAGGCCACAGTGTATATGGTACACAAAAAGAAGGAGGTTTTCCTGCTTACTAAGTTAGGCTGCCAAATATTTGAGTGCAGTTCTTGGGCTCCATCTCAAATTCACTGGTGAGGCCTCTGCCTATTTTACTGCTACAATCAAGTAGCAGACCTGATTACAAAACGCTGTATTGTCAGCCCCTCCCGTTTAAAAGTCATGCATCACATCCACCAAAATCATGAGAGTCTATAAAAAACAAATCATAATCATTGTTAGCTGATGCTCTTGACTTTTAAAAAAAAAAGAAAGTAAGAACAAGGTATAGTTTCATCCATATCTGAAATTCCTGACTAAAATAATATTAGACTGCCACCTCTATGAAATCATATGTTTATTGGCTTTCTTTCTTATGCCCTTGTTCACAAAAAGAAGAGGAAAGGTTCCATACATTGGATGTAAGAAGGGCACTGGCTTTTTACTTGGACAAAACTAGATCTTTTTGATCATCTGCTCAGCTGTCTGTGTCACTTGCAGATGACATGAAATACACAAAGGATATTGTCCTATATTTCATTCTTCCTGTGTCTGTTATATGCTGCCCTCCAGTGTACCACTCTAATCAGGGTGGTAGCACACTCTACAGATCTCAAGCAGCTTTCACAGCTTTTGACTCGAGTACTTATAACAAACACTGGTAGAGCTGCAGTTTGGTCATCAGCATCTCGTTTTGCTACACATTGTGCTGCCTCTAACCATTTAAGAGAGAGTGCTTAGTTTGGACAAGTTGTTCTTCTATCCTTTTTTATGTAGACTCTGAAATCCATCTCCAGACTGAACTGCTTGTTCGTCAACTAAAGTAGCGCAGACATGTATAGCCATTTGAAGATGGAAACTTGTTTTGTAACCATACTTCTTTGAGGTCTGTCTATTCCATGACCAGCCCTCCTTTCCTTCTGTATCAGAATCTATGCGATAAGAAGGAACTGAAGGGGTAGCCTGGGGAAGCTCCATCCTTTCTACCATTTCCAGCAGCATGAGATAGCTAAGGCTGCACATGTGCCAATCCAATAGGTACCAGTAAAGAAAATATATCTGACTCTGATGTACTGGGTGCACAAACACTTTATGTGAAATGAGCACATGCAACACCCCTCCATGAACAACAGTTACCGAACAGGTTAGTACCTGGGTATTACTGCTTGAATTTTCTGTTAGTATTTTTGTGTGTGTTTGTTTAACTGACTAGCTCTTTGATTTGAAGATAGACCAAGTAAATAAGAAGAATTCAGTAAGAAGGTCTTGTGATTTGCTCAGGTACCATGGCTTTGGAAAAATCATTTTTATAGAAACAAAGCTCTATTTAAAGACTATTGGAATAGGAGACCACTGATACGATGCTGATTCTTTGTTTCTTTGTAGGAAGAATGAAAAGAGTTTATAAATATCTTGTATAAATGGTTGAGGAAATTGCTAATCATTTTAAAAATACAGTGGGCTTTGTCCATAGATCATTTGCATTTCATGAGGTGAGTTCGCACATAGGTCAAATCATGCATATGTTCTCATGTAATTCACATAAAAGTGGTGTACATGAATGTTACTTGATTCACAACAAGAAAGTCAGTGTGAATACTCTGAGCTTTTTGCCAAAAGAGTATAAAGAATGATGATGTTGAGGTAAAACAGCTCCATTTTTTGATTTTATTATGTTCTAATTCAAAAGTGAAAGCAGATTTGTATGATTTTGAAAATGTCAGGTTGACTCTCAGAAATCTCACTTTGTACAGAATTCTAAGCAGCAGAGAGTGAGCACGTATTCATTCAGAAACTCATAAGATTGGCAAAGTCTTGTTCAAATGCTTACATGATCAATCATTTGATTTAAATTTAAAAGTAAATATTTAGTTGTTTATAAACACTACTTTTTTGCTATAAATATAAAACGTTACAATCTGGATTTCAAATAACTGGGTTTCATGTTGGATCCAATGGTAACTGAATGGACCAGGAGTGACTCAGTGCAGTATATTCTCAAGAACACAAGAGGGAGCTGGGAGAAGGTGTAAAGGGGGACACAGAAGGAAAGCTGCTACATTTTGGTGATTTTGTTTAAATAAAGTATCTGGTTTAATCCTACCCTAGTCAAAATATAGTACAAGTGACCTTCCCTCTCCCTTCATCTTGTTTTCCTTTCCCTTGACCTCTTATTGTTTTCTCGTCCTCTCCTCTCCTGTCACAGATGCAGACGTTTCTTGTCTTCTGTCCTCCTCTAATTCTTCCACTTGCTCTTATGACCCTGACCTGTCCCATCTCCTGATCTCTCTCACATCTACTCTCATGCCCCAATTCTCCTCTGACTCTTTCCTCTTAGAATACAAGCATGTTTTATTCTTTCTCATCTTACAAAGTCCTAAATAAAACCAACCCAAACTATACGTAATTCCATTTGCCTCTCCTGCAACATCTTTTTTTTCCTCCTCATCTCTAAAATCATTGAATATGCTGTTTGCATTGTCTGGAGCTCCTCTCCTCCATTTTCATCGTCCACTGTCTCTGGTCCAGCTTCTGCCCCACTGAAACTGCTTTCACCAAAGTCTGTGATAACCTCTTGTTGTTAATCAGTCATTAATCAGGCAAATAACTGGTAGGTTGTTAATTAGTAGCTGCGTGCGTCAGCAACCTATATGTGAGCTGTCCCAGACTGTGCTGTCACTGAGACATCCCTTCATGATTGAATGAATTGATGTGACCATGGATCCATTAAGAACAAAGACACTTGTGTAAGGTTTATTGAAAAAAAGCATGATGAAAAGCATGAACTTACAAGTACCACATGTGAGTACTTAACATATGTATGCCCTAATGCAATGGTATGGCACCGCTTGGCAGCCAGAATGTTACCATCCCATAGGCCAGACAGAGTTGACCTTGATACCCCTGACCTTCATCTTTATACACTCTCCTGGACAGGGTTTGCTCTACATCCTGTTATGTAGGTAGTTGCCACCCTGTGATGGCATCTAGTCCTACCCATCTGCATGAACAGTAAATCAAACCAAAACAGATCAGTCCATCATATTGTTATGGCATTTGACAAGGTCAAATGATCCCTGTTATGTAATGCTATGGCCTTGATGCCTTGGTAGTTTCTGTTTATAATTTCTTGAACTAGCCAAATACCAGATGCATCTGAATCTTAGCCAGCTACTGTTCATTTCCATGACTCCTTATTGACTACTGTGATTTTCCACATCTTTGACCATACTTTGGCTTTCTGTCCTGGCCTAGGATTCCAGGCTGTATGCCTCATCTCTGGCCTGGTATATTAGCTTTGTGTCTTAAGCTCTCACCTTTTCATATATCTCTTCCTCATTAAATGTCAATGTCATATTACTTCCTCATCCTCCTTGATCCCACAGATGCCTTCAACACCATCAGTCATACTCTTTCTCTTGAAATCTTCTCTATCTTGGCTTTTGTGATTCCACTCTCCCCGATTCTCTTTCTCCCTCTTTAACTTTTCTTGCAGCATGTCTTTCAGAGGATCTTTGGCTGTGTCTACACTAGAGGGCTCAGGTAAGTCAACTTAATAAGGTAGACTTAAAGTCAACTTTATAAAGTCAGCTTAAAGGGGCCCAATTTGTTTAAGTTGACTTTATAAAGTTGACTTTAAATGGGTCTCCTGGCTTAAGTCCATTTTATAAAGTTCACTTAAATGGCTCTCTTAATGGCCACATCTTAAGTCAACTTAATAAAGTCGACAACCCTTAAAGTCAACTTTAAGGGTGATAGTTACTAAGTCAACTTAATAAACTCTAAATGTGGCCAAGTAGTTGCTTAAATCAACTTAAGCCTGCTTAAGTTAACATAAGCCTCCAGCACATACATAGCCTTTCTCATTTTCTTCCTCCATCTTTCTGTAGGGTTTCCACAGAGGCATGTCCCTGATCTCCTCATTTTCTCCCTATATGCTAAACCTTAGTTCATCATGGTAATCTCAACTACAAAGAAATTCAGTTACTGTGTCTATGCTGACAGCTCTTATTTCTGCTTGTCTTCTGTCCACACTAAAATCTCTGGTTCTCTCTGACATATTATGGGTGTCTAGCCATCAGCACAGAGTCAACAGATCTCTTAAGCTTCCTCTCCTATGCACAAGCCTTCCATGCTACCCCCTTTCTCCATCACTGTGGACACCATCACCATCATGCCTGTCACTGAGGC
This sequence comes from Podocnemis expansa, assembly GCA_007922195.1. NCBI lineage: Eukaryota > Metazoa > Chordata > Testudines > Podocnemididae > Podocnemis > Podocnemis expansa. Next base: position 79,437,912 of record ML681963.1, on the reverse strand, counting down.
CAGTAATTTGGGTGTCATCTTAGACTTAGGGCTTTCTCTAAGTCCTCACATCCAGGCTATGAATTTGCAGATTCCTTCTCCAAAACATTTAAAATATGGCATTTTCTATCCATTCCAGGGCTGGATTATCCAAGGGACTTCTGGGGCTTAAGCCCTGGGTCCAAGCCAAAAAGGGGGCCCCAGGCTCCAGCCCTTAAAACCCCTGTCTCAGTGGTGGCAGGGCAGGAGCACTAAGTGTGCACCTCCCCTTCTTGTGCTGGGAGGTGATGGCCAGCTGGCTCATGGCAAGGTGACTGCCACTCTGGCACAACCATCCAGGGCTCATGGCCCTGGGGTGCAGTGTCAGAAGCCCCCAGGCTGTGTACCAGCTGGCCCCCCATTTCCCAGGCAGACTGGCCAGAGCAGGGCTGGGACAGGAGCACTTTCTGGCTCCAGACCCCCAACTCAGCAACAGGAACGGGGTGGCCTGTGTGTTGGGGGGCTCAGGCAGGAGGGGGCACTGGGTTGGGGGGCTGCCTGGGGCCCCCAGGATGGTTAATGTGGCCCTGATCCATTCAGACAAGTAAAGCTCTTGTCCAGGTTGTCATCTTATGTCTCAGTTGCTCCAACATCCTTTTATCTGGCCTTGAGAAAGGCAATCTTGACCTGCATATATTCATTCATAATACTGCTGGGAAGAATATTTTACTTGTTTCTTGTTTTGACCATGTCACCCCTCTGCATTTCCACATTGTTTTACTTTCTTTGTCACATCAAGACAAGATATTTGTCTTTATTTTCAAGGCATTTCATGGCATGTTCACACCCTATCTATCATCTCTCATTTTGCTATCTAGCTGGCAAGTCTCATCTCCGATTGGCTGATGATGCCAGTCTCTATCACACATTTGTTAAATTTTCAAAGAAACACTTTCATGCTTGCTCCCATAGTGTCCCTTGTGTGGAAGAAGCTCCATGTAAATATCCTCAAAACTAGAGTACCTCACTGTCTTCCTTCAAAACTCTTCTTAAAACTCTTCTTTTTTGTGATGCCTGTCTAGAATTTGACAATAATTAGACCACTGGTATGCTGAGACTGCTGCTTATCATGTTGACAAGATTGTCTTATTGTTTCTTTGTATTTCTTATTTGTCTGAATTTGTCTGAATTTCTCTATTCTGTCTTGGGGTCTACTTGGTCTCTGTCCCAAAGAGTTAACAATCTACTTATTTTTGTTCTGTTTGCATAGCACCTGGTACAAAGAGATCTTGATCCATGACTAGGGTTGCTGCATGCTATAGTAATGCAAGCAAATAATATATTTTGAAAAGTTAATGTAAGCAGTTGATAGATAGCAGTGAAGAACATACACCTGGAAGTGAAACATGGTTTTTTTAACCAATAAAGCCAGCTTTTAACTGAAATATACATTTATTTTTAAAAAGGATAGAGCAATCCAGGAAATTTCAACACAATCTTTTGGATGAAAAAAATAGTCCTAAATGTAAAATCTGCCTTCACAAAAAAAATACAAATAAAAAAATATTTAGCATTTGGCATTGATCCAAAACCACACAACAGCCATACTAAAAGGCAAAGTAATCAACATATTTATTGGACCTTTTGACCAGTTACAGAACAGTATCTGTTTGCATATCGCTAATCTCTACTTTAATAGAAGACCATGCATTTCCCTTCCCCCTCCTATCTGCAAAATTTGATCTGTTCCATTCAACCCCCAATTACTTGAAAAAAGTGACTAAAATATGCTTTTCCACTTCAAAGTTGGTATGTACATTCCCAGGTGAAGTATGATGATAAGACTTTTTAATCATCTGTTTGGCATCATCCCAGTATGTCAGGTCGGACTGTTCTTAGAGACACCTTAACCAGTGTATCATTTTCATAATTTGATAACAGTTCTTTCCAGTTTTTTGAACGGTAATATTATGGTAACTATCAGTGCTTGTGTTCTGCATTTAAACAGGAGAAAGCTACTTCTATGATCTTGTGTTATATGTGGATTATGAGATCTTGTAAAGTGCTCAGGTAGCACAGTCATCAAGCATGATGTAAATATCTTGCTCACTGGATATTTTGTTTGCAAGTATATTCAGTACAACCCCTCATTATGAAATTTGAGCTTTCATCCTTACTTTATAATGTCCCAGGTACTGTGTATGCTGCAGAACTTCTTAAAATGATACCACAGGTCACCAGGAGTCCTCACTAGTGAAGCTAAAACAGTACTTTAAAATTGTGATAACAATATGGCACTTCCAAAGGGGTAGCCATGTTAGTCTAGTTCAGCAAAACAAACAAGGGGTCCTGTGACAGTTTTAAATACAAACAAATTTGTTTATTGCGTGAACTTTCATGGGAGAAAATCCCACTTCATCAGATGCTTGAAGATGGGGGAACTTTCAGAATGGGAGCAAAATAAATACCAGGGAGTGTTAAGTCATAGGGTCAGGTCAGACTGTTACAGCAAATCAAAGCAGTTGTTTGGATTCAAACAGTGGAGTACAGCAAACCTGCCTGCTAATTGCTGTACTCCACTGTTTGAATGTAAACAACGGCTTTGATTTGCCGTAATAGTCTCACCTGATCTGTGAGTTAACACTCCCCTGAATTTATTTTTCTCCCATTCTGTAAGTTCCCCCTATCTTCAAGCATCTGACGAAGTGGAATTTTTCTCCCATGAAAGTACATGGGATAAATAAATTTGTTAGTTTTTAAAAGTGCACTGAATTCCTTTTACTCCCTCCCCCCATATACTTTAAGCCCATGCTGCTTTGGTAATGTCCTGTATGCTTGACTTAGTCTGTAACTATACAGTACTATGAAGACAATTAAGTGAAACTGAATGTTCAAGACAGAGCCTTTGAGTTTACAAGACCCTATGAAGATTGACCTTGATAGATACTTTGAGCAAATAGCTCCAGTTTTAATTGAATGACTTCCCAGCATGACAAGCTTAAGCAGAAGTTGTATTTTTGTCTCTATATAACATGTGACTTTCTGGTCAAAGCCAATCACCGAGGGTAGCCAAGTGAATTAAATTGGAAAGAAAAATCAGAGGTAGCTTTATGTTTCATGCTGGTCATAGATTAACGATTTTGTACTCTGTGGAACAAAAGGCCAGTGCCCTCACACCAATTCACAGTTTGCAACACACTGTAAGTCAACGACTTGCCTTAATAAAACAGGCATTTTTCTTTATCAACATATGGAGATTTCTTTAAGTAAAAAATGATAGCTGCTAGCTATAAATTGTAGAAGGCATACATATTTATGTACTCAGGTAATGCATACAAATCAGTTTAAGAATGGATTCACTAAACTAATATAAAACTGGTTCAGTTGTAATCTTCTCTTGCCGGAGCAGGATGATATATAAGCTGAGACCAATTACAAGTATTTACCTGTGTAAGTATAAAACTAACAATATACAGGGTTTTTAAAATAATGTGTGCTAAATGCTGTTTTTTCCCTCTCTCTGCTCTGTTTTAAAGAAGTGGAAAAGCATATTTTATTAAATTTATCAGAGTAGCAAAATCTGACTTCCTTTATTGTTATGTAATTCTGCATATTTTCTAATTTAAATGTTCTCTATTTTTGGCTAAATTACAGGAGCACAATGTGAATGTTTAATTTCAAACAGAACTTTTTCTAAATGTATGCATTAAGAAAGATGAACTGATATATGACATTAGTATTTCTGTAAATCATATTTGTAAATTGAATTTAAATATTTTATTTAGAAGGGACTTAATTCAATGTGGACTACATTAAACAAGATGCAAATTATTAAATACACATGTAAGTAGTGAATATTATTTAAAAGCACATGCATAAAACTGTACCCTAATAGTATAATACTTTTCTGATGATCCAAACTAATTGTTTCATTGTCTATATTGTGGGAAACCTTTTTTTTTTTTTTGTAAGGGTTAGAGAGACTGGTAAAGAACTGTCTGGATACGTGGCAGGGAAAGTAAGCAGAATCTTTTCAAGGGTTGCAGTACATTACTTCTTCCCAGAGCAAAAGGGGTGCAGGGGAGGAATTCAGTCACAGTTCCTCCGGGGAAAGTCTAGGATGCATGTTACTGCTTGGTCTGGGCTGTGTGTACGGGTAATATCTAGATCAGGATTGGCCAGACTTAGTGACCTTCCTGAGAACTCCCTCTCTGCTCCGCAAAATCCTCTAGCCCCCCCTGCTGCAGGGCAGATGAGTCCCACACCCCAGTCTGGTAGGCAGAGAACAAGGGTACATTGGGGGTGGGGGGAAGCTCTGCAATCCACACTTTAATTGGGGAAGAGCTGCATGAGGCTCACAAGCCACAGTTTGACTACCCTGATCTAGATTTTAACTAATTTTGATCTTCCCTCTGACTTTCTGGAAGTATTACAAAGGAAAGTCCTTTCATTTGTAGCTTGTGGCACTGGATATTACAATAAGAGAAAAAGCTTGCCTGGATCCTTGCATGAGTAATGGCATGGAAGCAATATACATCTGTCATAGTGGTGCCTGATAGTGTGACTCTACATGATTTGTCAGCATTTCTCTTATAGCACTGCATGATCTAGAGCTTTATACCTCAGCTGATACAAAAAGACAAAGATACTGTGAGCAAAATGTAATGGGTAGTTTTGGCTGAATAAGTGCACAATGACTCATATTTTTTAGTAGTCTGGAGGACAAAACTGTTATGTTTATTTAAAAAAATCAAAAACAACAACAACAAAACCCCGAACTCTAAAAACCATACATCTCAGTCTTCTGTGTTACTTCAAATACTTGTATGATGTTTTAGTTTCATATTAATGTGGTTCTGTTATGGAAAGTACCTTGGCAGAAAAGGCATTCTGCTTTCTTTTACTTTTTTAATTCTGTCACAGATTTCCGTATCAAGTACGCTCAGTTTAGAAATAAAGGTATGGTTTTCCTGATTGTTAGCACCTGAAAATACAACCTGGACTCTGAAAGGCAAGCTGAGCCCCTTTTGCTGCATGCATCTTCACCACCAACAAAAATCTGCAACTGGAACTTAGTTAATGATTCCCTTGATAATGTGCAAGCTGCAATACAATCTAGCTCACTTTTCCAGAGCTGCATTGTGATGGGGTAGTTGCCACTCACTGGCCTGGAGAGGATTAAATATGACCCAGAGAGAGCAGCCAATAAGGTAGAGGGGATGCTGGGCCCACTGGGGTGCAGAACAGGCTAGAAAAGCTAGCTGCAGAGCTAGATCGGGGCAGTCTCCATGGGCACTGAAGAGAGAGCTTTTTGCATGCTCAGGGGCTGCTCCCTGTGAACAGCGGGGCTCTGAGAAACACTGGGCTTGGGATTTGGCTAAGGAGGCCTTCAGAGAGCCCTGAGAAGGGATGAAGGAACCAGACTGCTGGGGCTCAAGTAGAGCCAGAAGTCTGGGAAGAGGTGGAAAAAGATATGGGGCCCACAGAGAAGTGGCCCAAGGAACTTCGTTTGACAGGGGGTTAAGGCAACATGTGATGCATGTGGGGTCCCTAGGTCATGGCCCAGAGATGTGGGCGGGGCTGGTACCTCCCTGCTTCTTCTGGATTGCTGGTGATCAGCTAAAGACCTGAGGTGGCCGCTGCAGCCAAGTAGGCTGCCAGGATTGGACTTTCCCTGGAAGGAGCATACTGGACTGGTGCCCAAACAGAAGGGTAGGCTGCCCTGAAAGGGGTTAAAGGACACAGACAGCACCGGACACTGTGGGGTGCCACTAGAGCTATTCTCCAAAGTACCATCACCAAGGGGGTCAGTGACAGGCATTAACAGTAGTAATGTATCATAAATCCCAACTGTGTATATTTTTGCCAATAGTTGCTTCTCCGAATATTAATTTTATAATCAGTTTTTTTTTAATAGTAGTCTGTTATTTTTTCAAAGTCATTTGGCTTTCTGACGTTCATCAGTTTTGGAGTTAGATTTTTGTTTTTGCATCTCATGTATAGGATTATTTTTGTTATAATTTAATACAACAGAATACCATATAGAGGTACTAATTTGAATGTACACTCTGGAGGCAGGCTTTCTAGAAAGTCTCCACACTTTTTTGCTTATTATAACATAGAACTAGATATTTCCCCATTACTTTCAAGGGCAGAAGGGAACAGAATGGTGTGGAAGGTGGGAGAGTACAGAGAAAGAAAAGGGTTAGCTCAGAGGTATGTTTTTTCTGCATGAATCTACAGAAGGCACTTGAGAAAGAATTGGGAACAGCCATTCTCCATAGCTACCGAAACTGGCAGATTTCCAAGCAAGAGACTGATGTGTTATAAGCAACATTAATACTTGCTCTACAACTTCTGTTACCATCAGGAGACAGTTAGTAGTGAAAACTCATGATGTTCTAGAAATACTTATTTTCCCTTTCTGTTGGAAGGCTGGAGAGCATCCGTGGCAAAGCTAAATTGTGGAAATAATTAAAGGTGATTTTGTAAATATAGGTTTTATTACTCCATTTTTATTAATTCCCCCAAAACTACATAATGACGTGGAGAAAGGGTCTAATGTACTTAAAACAACATTTAAGCAGGACTTGTTAATTTACTGGTGGTACTGGGTAAAGAGTGCAGAATTCAGAAATAAGTGTTCATGTTGTGATAGTTGTTTCCTTCTCACTTAGAGCCAGATTGTGGACCACTTGATCACACTGGTGAGCAGTTCTTTGCAAGTGCAATGCTGAGCAGACTCGTTACAGACAGTGGAGCTACCTGTGTGTGTGAATGCCCATCACAGTGACTAATGGTATCTGGCCGTTAGAGCATGTGAGCCTTAATCTCCTCTCATGTGTTATCACTGTAAATCAAGAGCAGCTCTTCTGAAATCAAATAGAATTACACTGATATAAAATAGGCATAAGTGAGAAAGCCCAGCCTTGTGCCCCACATTAGATGCATTTGGACCAAAGAAGTCTTACAAGAGCAGGAAGAGATTAAAGAAACTCCGTGAGCCCAGCTAGCCTTGCCATGTCATGCCTGCAACTAATTCAGAGAGCAGGGGCAGCCTGAGTGGTAGGTGGTATGGTTAGAGTGGTGCCTGAAGTAAGGGTGCCATTACCATACCATGCCATTCTTACTTCTTCACTGCTCCTGGTGGCAGTACTGCCTTCAGAGCTGGGTGCTGGGCAGCAACTGCTGTTCTGCTCTGGGATGTCATTCCATTAAAACTGGAGCTATGTTTCCTAATAGAATCAAATCATAGAGTTGGAAGGGACCTCATGAGATCATCAAGTCCAACCCCTAGGGGCTTGAAACCAGGGCCTTCTGCATACTAATGTCTAACCTAAACTGCCCTTGCTGTAATTTCAGGCTATTCCTTCTTCTCCTGTCCTCAGAGGTTGGTGAAAAGCTTTTTCCACTCCTACTTGTAACAAACTTTTATGGACTTGAAAACCATTATCACGTCCCCTCTCAGTTTTCTCTTCTACAGATTCAGCAAATCCTGTCAATCATCCCTCATGGGTCATGTTGAAACATTTAAATGTTTAAACATTTTTGTTGCCCTTCGCTGGACTTTCTCCAGTTTGTCCACATATTACCAAAAATGTGGCTCCCAGAACTGGACACAGTACTCCAGTTCAGGCCTAACAAGTGTGGAGTAGAGAGGAAGAATTACTTCATTTATCTTGCTTACAACACTCCTCCTAATGCATCCCAGACCTATTTTGGGGGGGTCAGGTAGAGGGGTGCATCAGTCTTACATTGTTGAATCATATTTAGGTAGTAATCCACTATCACCCCCAGATCCCTTTCTAAAGTACTCCATCGTAGGCAGTCATTTCCCATTTGTGTGCATGTAACTGATTGTTCCTAAGTGAGTACCTTTTTATTTTTCCTAATTAAATTTCATCTTATTTAGTTCAGACTATTTCTCCAGTTTTTCCAGATCATTTTGAATTTTAATCATCTCCTCTAAAACTCTTGCAACCCTTCCCAACGTGGTAGTGTCTGCAAACTTCCTAAGCATACTCTCTCTGCCATTATCTAAAGTTTGATGTAGATATTGAACAAAACCCAATGCAGAACTGATCCCTGTGGGACTCCATTTGATATGCCCTTCCAGCTGGACTGTGAACCACTCATAACTCCTCTCTTGGAATGGTTTTCCAAAGAGTAATGCACCATCTTACATTAACTCCATCTTCTATTGTCCTAGTGCTTTAGGAAGAAGTCATCCAAGACAGTATCAAAAGCCTTACTGAAGTCAGGATATACTACATCTACTGCTTTCCCAGTCCACAAGGCTTGTTACTCTGTCAAAGAAAGCTGTTGGGTTGATCTGAAATGATTTGTTCTTGACAAATCTATGCTGGCTGTTACTTATCACTTTATTATCTTCTATGTGTTTGCAGATTGATTTCTTACTTATTCGTTCTATAAGGATAGCACTTTTTTCTTGCCAGGGATTTTTATTCCCTTCCCCCTAGAGCTTGAGTGTTTGTTCATGTCTCTTCTTTTTGGGTGTGGGAGGAAGCAATCAACAAAAACTTGTTCACTGATGTTCCACAATAGCTTGGCTGATGGCTATAGTTCTTTTGTTGGAGTAGAGATGTGACCTCTCTTGGTAACTTTTTCGGAGTAGATAGTTTTACAGCAAACACTTAAATATTACTTACATAATATGTGATACACATATTGTGAGATAAATGCATGCAGCAACGCACAAGCATTTCAAGGTCTAAAACCTGAGCACATTTTTACGAGTCCAATGTCTATTTTAACAAGACTAACACACAGGTAATCCAGATTGGCTTCCTGTTATGCATTTGTTGGTGTTCAGTGAGGCCTAGGGGCATTGGCATAAGCTGGCATCTGGTCTGCTTGCATCGTAGATATCTGTTAAAAAAGATATTTAAATCTGTTTTAGATATAGGCTGAATGGCAACTGCTTGAGTAACATTATATGAGCAGACTGTTACATTCAAAATGATGTTATTAAAATAAGTTTCATAGTGTGTGGTCCTAGTTTTTTGCTTTTAAACATGATACCATTTAAGAAAGCTTGAAAATATGTTTTACAATGATAATTTGATTCCAAATTTCTGTTCAGGGGAGACTTCTGTGAGGTTTCTGATTTCTTATGTTTATATTACTAACTCCTCTGGCTTTTGGGTTTTTTTTTTTCTTAAATAACCATCACTCTCTATTAAATATCAGCTGCTTTTGTGTGACCTAAGATGCTAATCTCATTAAATCATGTTCATTCATCAAATCAGTAATTAGGTGCCTGGCTTTCATGTTTTCAGAATATTAAGGCTAAATCATTTGACTTCATCTTCAGAGTGATTAAGGTACAATAATACATCTGCAACCTCTATAAAGCAGACACACTGCAGTCTGAAGGTTCCAGAATTCTCTTAAACATACTGGGATGGAATATAATTAACAGAGGCTCAAGTCAGCAAAAATTAGTCCAGCTTCTTTGTTGTACTAGCTCCAAAAATTGGTTCCTGTTCCTTTGTACAGCATTAAAGTCAGATTGATTTTTTTTTTTTTTAATTTGACTTCAATATGTTACCATATACCCAAAGGCAGGAGTGTTGCTGGCTCCAAGAAAGGGTTGGAGCCTGGGCCTCCCCCGCGTGCCCTGCAGCTCCAATCCTGCTTAAGGGTCAGATCCAGCTCTGGGCTGCTTGCCAGCAAGCAGCAGAAGGCTCAAACCTGAAGCCACCTCCTGCCATTGTTGGCAAGTGACAGGAGGCTTGGAGCTGGCTCCTGCCACTGCCGGCAAGCGGCAGGAGACTGGAAGCTGGCTCTAGCTCTGAGCCACTTACAGGCAGAGGCTCAGAGTGGGCTCTGGCTCTGAGCCACTTGCTGGCAGGAGTCTCAAAGCTGGAGCCAGCTCCTGCCACTGCCGACAAGTGGCCAGGCACGCCAGGTGGCGCCAGCCTGGATCCCGCTCCTGCCACTGCCAGCCGGCAGCAAGTGGCCAGAGCCAGAGCCAGGGCACAGCCTGGCCGAAGAGCAGTGATGCCCCTGCGTTGAAGTATAAATTTTAAGATTTCATTTTGAGATCCTAGCTTGAGCTACTTTTATTTTCTTCAAAAAGGTAAAAGAGAGATTTTTTTCCCTGTATGGATTTGTATAACTTTTATACAACCAATCAATATTGAGGTAATTAAAAGCTAACTCCTACTGTATTTATAAACCACCTACTACCATTTTCTTCCAGAATACTTACTCCTGTTAGTAGTTTAGCTGTAGCAGGAATCAGTATAAAGTACATGAGCAAATATTTAGGTTATTCAGAAATGGTGTTACACAGTGCTTGAAAGCTGAAGTAATTTATATAATGAGATGTGTAAGAAAACATTTTTGAACCAATTTAATGAAAATATAGATCTTTATTTTGGTTCTCCATGTATTATACTGTATACCTTATAAAATCTTCAAAATTCTGACTGTACAGTCTGAGCTTTATGTTACTGTAAGAACTGGAGAGAATTCCCTAGCCAGAAAGCTGCACTGAAAAGGTTTTAATGAACATTATTATACAGTTGTAGACAGCATTCTTTTTTAAACTGAATGATAAAATATATGTTAATGCAAAGTTATGTTTATAAATCAAAACAAAACAAAAATGGAACCCATCAACAAATAACACTGTAGTCATAACTTCAGCTTTAACTTGACATTTTTTGTAATGGAGATAAGTAGTAGTGCTGGTCAGAAAGATATATTTTCCCCTACTGAGGAAAATGTTAATTCTTCATCAAAAAATTGAAAACAAGAGAGTGGGAAGGAAAAATTGTTATTTTTGCAACTACTACTCCCCTCCCCCGCCCCCCTGGAAAAATCCTATCTGCAGTTTTGGTTTTTCTGACAAAGTACATTTTTGGTAAAATTTTTGACCAGGCTTAACAGCAATTCCTTGGAAACCAGCTATTTTCTACATGAATTTGGGGAAGTGGCTAATCTGCCATGGTTTAGAGCCAGTAGATAGGTGGGGCTGGAATGGAGAGATGTTTTGGGAGTTGAGGTTAGATTGTGACCATTAGAAGACTGTCTGCTAGTCTGCCTTCAACATCATCTGGTCTTTCAGATGAGGAATACACTAGGGAAGCAGCTAAAGCTGGAGTTAGTGAAGAATCAATCTACTGGAATTCTGAGAGCTCTGCTTTGACAGGAGGAGGGAGTGTGAGGCATCTAGTGCCTTGCATTGTTTGCCCAGGAATGGAGGTTAGAGGAGTCTCGTATTGGGAAAGGAAAACATTAATGGGGTTATAACCAGTGGTGGATGGAGAGTTACTGGGACCCTGTGCCAAGTTTCATTTTTGTGGCCTTACCACTGGGGATCCAGCAAAGATAAAAAACACTCTCATATCTCCCGTTTTTCATTCTTTTCTTCACCCTCCTCCTATATTACAAGTATTAGGAAATAAAGGAAAATAAGGTGAAGTGTCTTGATTATTTTTGTACTTTTTTTCCATTGACCCCTTGAAAATGGCTGAGGGTCTTAGCAAACCACTTAATGATCTTTCCAAATGTTGTTTGTACAGTTAGCCAACTACTGTAAAGTGCTTTGGGTAAGAGCACTTTATTTAAAAAGAAAACCAAACACCTAATAGCCTTTCCTTGATCCATCTGAATGGAACTCTCAGACCACAGTTTAATAACTTATGGTGAAGATGAAAGCTTGTATTTGCATTATGCCAGGCCTCAACAAACACACCTAGGAGTCAGCTCAAAAACTGAGATACCTAGGTAGGGAGCAGTGAAGGAGCCCCCTGCTGGAAAAAAAAAAGCCATGAGCAGAATCGTTACTGTTTAAAACAATGGTCCAGGACACCAACTGAGGGGCGGTGTGGAAGGGTAGGACATGGAGCATGAGCTGGGCTGGCCACTGGGTAATCACTCCATCCTCACCAGGGGGTGAGGCTGGCACTTGGGAGCGAGAAGAGTTTTGGTGTAGAGTTTGCATGGCTAGGCAGCACTCTGGGCAGCCAGGGCCCCTCTTTAGCTTGTGTACTGGGACTGTCTTGCAGCTCATGGCCCTGGGCTAAGAGAGGCCCTGCCACCCTGGAGCACTGCTGTGGTGGGACAGAGTGTAACTGTGGGGCACTGCAGGCTGGCGGTGCTCTGGCTGGCGTGGACCACCTTAGCCTGAGGGTTCTGGGCTGCAAGGCTCTTCTCTGGCTCAGAACACTGCCCAGTTGATTTTGGGCATGAATCCTGTAGGCCTGTGCCTTGCACCACCACTGGGTATGAGTGTGGCTTGGGCCTCCTGGGATAACCTCCTGAACATGCAAAAATCAGGGCAAGCTGCAAAACTGAGAGTCAAAAACTCTCTAAGCCCTGATGGGTGTCACTTAAATCAGACTCCCAATCACTAACAAACCATGTCTTTGATTCCACACACTGGTTATCAAGAATCATAATTTAGCATAACCAATCCCCTTTACTGCACATCAGCCAAACAATCTCTTGATTAGATAGGTTCTCCTGACCCCAAAGAACCAGCCACATTACACAGAACAATATAAGTTTGGATCTTACCCAATATACCACACTATTAGCCAATCCTTTAGTAACTAGAGCTAGAGCTTTAATATAAAAAAGAAACAAACTATGAGAGATGTTAAAGGCTACATCTACACTGGCAAGTTAGTAAGCAGGCTTAGTCTGAACTAACTTAGCCCATGGCCACACTAGGCTTTCGCTAGTTCAGACTAAGAAATTTCTTAGTTCAAACTAAGGAACGTTTAGTTTGAACTCGTTAGTGCTGGTAGTTAGTCTGAACTTAAGCACTTAGTTAGAACTTTAGTTCAAACTAGGCATGATGTGATCATGGACTAACGCTTAGTTTGAACTTAGGAAGTTCGAAGTAAACTGGTTAGTTCAAATTAACCAGGCATTCTAGTTTGAATTAAGTGTTAGTTTGAACTAGAGTGCGTGCTCAGTTTGAACTTATAAGTGCGAGGTTAGTTCGAACTAGCCGAGGTCAGTTTGAACTAACCTCAAACTTCTTAGTTCAAACTAACAAGTTCAAACTTCCTGTGGCTAGTGTAGACATTGCCAAAGGGTCAAAGTGCATCATATACATACAAATGATTAAAAGTCCATGCAAAGCAAATCCTTGGAAGAATTTGGAGTTTGCAAGCTTATTCAGTTCCTCTTGTTGACATCTAGCACCTGGGTGTGTCTCAGTCCTTTGCCCAATCGCAGATGAATAGATCCAGAGGTAGGTGTTAGCTGGGGACTGAAGATAAAACAGGGTTGGTCACTGTGCTGCTGCCTTTCATCTCCTCTGGCCTTCCCCATGCTGTGTGGAGTTTTTAAAAATCAAAATGTAGCCGAGTCACATGGCTGTCCAAGTGACTCACTGAGAGGCTTCTCCTTAGGGCCATTATAAATGTGGTTCCCTTAATGAACCATTAAGGAGACAAAATCACATCAGTTGAAATACAGATATAACAAATATATTCCTAACTTGTACTACAGATATGAAACCTCCATATAATTATTCCTATTAAGTTACATTTCTGTTGGTACCAAACTAGGCATAGCCCTATGGATTATTGCAATTATTAAATATTAATACAAAAGTGTATCAGAAATGGTCTCCTAAATCCAGACAGCATCAGAGCGACCACTGACAGTGTTGGCAGCCGCATGGTGCATAAAAGATGCCCCCCACCACTGCTGAAAAAAGCTGCTTCTGGGGGCACTTTTGTTGTCAGGTAGGGGTAGAGGGAAAAGACAAGTGGGGGTGCTGAAATTATCAAAGCTGCTGGCTCTTTTTTTTTTTTTCTTCTTTTTTTAGGTGCTGGGGATTTTTGCCTCCCTGGCTATTGGGCACTGGTAGGTGCCGTGGGAAAATTCTGGGCACCACAGTGACCTGGTGCCTAGAATTTGTTGATCTGGGCATTATGCTAACATGAAAAATGTGTCAAAAGTATAGATGATAACTGGAGCCATGTACAGTGAGGAGCTGGGAAGAGTGAGAGATGAGTCTGGACAGAGCCCAATGTAGAGGGACTGCACCAGCCAAGAGACCTCAGAGGCCAGACTGGAAGGGGGATCATGACCTGACAGGGAAGATGGGATTTGCTCCTTAGAGTCTGGGGCAGGCAGCCACTGCCAGAGAAAGTGTCTGAATCTCTGCATCCCTGCAGTGCAGCCATGGCCTTGGCAGGAGGCTTGAGACCTGTGAGAAACAGACTATGAACATCTTTTACACCCTAGAGATGTTATGTGTGGTGCACCTGTGCCAGGGATTCATGTTGGGTATTTGTCCTAACCTTTCTCCTCCTTTATTTTTTTTTACTTGATTTTTGATTACTGTACATTTAATACATTGTATTGCTTTGTACTATATGCAATAGTCAGTGAGTTAGGGAAGCTGTCACTGCACAGTAGGCACCCTGGAGTGGGGACACTGTAGCCCTTGCCCTACATGAAGACAGCAAAATTTGGAGTTGAAACTCCCAGGAATCTAGGGCCCAGCCTCATGAGGGTTACAGGGACCTTGTCACACAGGAGAGCAAGAGGGAAGCCCTTGAGGTCAGGCAGGCCTGTGGGTAAAGGGAGTAGGAATGAAGACTCTGATCCTTTTGCTAATCAATTCCACCAGGGTGGTGGGGGTGGAGGGGTACAGAGGACATGTTGCCTGCATGATTTTATATACTGTGTTTTTTATACCACTCTGTTCTTGGGCGTCTGTGACTTGTCTCACAACATGCTCTTCAAGAGAGAACAATTTTAGGCAATTGGCGTGGGGGTTATTCTGAAAACTGGTTAAACCATTGCACCTGACATCTTTTGATGATTGTGGCCATGCACTGCACTCTTACCCTTCTCTGAATGTTATAATTTCTTAGTCGATGTAGCCTTGTAACACCTAGTATACATGGTGCAGACACCACATTTCATGTTTACAATTTTTGCTCTGGCTGCTTTGTCAGTACAGGTAGTCCTCACTTAGTGACCGGGTTCCGTTCCTGAAACCCGGTTGATAAACGAATTGGTCACTAAACGAGGAGCAGCCCTTACCGGTATTTCAGGCATAATGTACTTTACTGGTAGTGGGTTTTTCAACCATCGGTAGATAGTTTTAATGTCACCTTTGCATCATTTATAACATTTTTCATATATATTTTAAATGTTTTAAGCTCTAATGTACTGAACTTAGTTTGCATAGTGTACTGTAAATATAGGTAATCTGAGAGAGTTGATGCGAGTTCTCGTACATCGCCATAATACCAACTCATCAGAGAGCCGGTCATAACTCTGAGGGGTCACTAAACGAGTAGGTCACTAAGTGAGGACTAGCTATATTCATCTTTCACAGCCATAAAGTAACATAGGTGCAATAAGGATTATATATAACAGGAGTGGCCAAACTCATGGAACTCAAGAGCCACACAGCTGATTATTAAACCTTCAAGAGCCACACTGAGGCATATAGCCATATATTTTTATTTACTAAATTGATTTGCTGACATTCTTCTGCAAGCCACACTTTTTCATTCAAGAGCCACATGAGGCTCCCGAGCCGCAGTTTGGCCACACCTGATATATAATCTAGTTTTAGCCATCATGGACACTGATTTGAGGTTCCAAATGTTTTTATTCAAGAATGCAAATATACTGCTGGCAGTGGTTATCTATAGAGCCCTGCACAGATATAAATACATGGATCCGTGTTTGACCTGCATCCGCAAGAAATGGCCTGCGGATATCCATGTTGTATCCGCGGATGCGGATATAATGTGGATATCCACATATTTGCGGGGCTCTAGCTCTGTGCAGATAAAAATATGTGGATCCATATCCAATCTGCATTTACAAGAAGTGGTCCGTGGATATCCGTGTTGTATCCATGGATGCAGCTATAATGCGGATATCTGCAGATATCCATGGATTTTTGCAGGTCTCTAATTATCTGCTTGGTAATATCACATTTATAGTGGTTGCCTGTGACGGTGTATCCCAAACTGCAGAAGCTGTCCACTTTGACTACTTTGCTTCTTGACTTTTGATGTTACCATTAATTTGATTTTTTTGCTCATTCATTCTTAAGCCCCATTATCTGGCCTTTCTATGTTGTTTGGTAGCTGCTGCTTGCTTGTATTCCTCTACAGGCATTGCCTTTGTGACATCATCTTCAAAATCAAGATGATCAATAATTTGTCCCCAAATCAATGTTATGGAGGGGGTTAGCCAACATGTTTTATAAGTATAAAGCAAAAATATTTTGACTGAGTATGTCTAACTGTTTTCACTTGCAGTCAGCAGGGCCAGATTACCCAGACTGCGGGCCCTGGGCTGACCCCTACCATGGGGACCCCCTGTCCTGGACTCAACTCCTACCCAGGTAGGCCATTGTTGAGGGAGATCCCTAGGGCCAGAGGGTATTTCTGCCCCAGCCCCACACCAGCCAGTCCACATATGGGGCAGACCTGGCTGGCACACAGCTTGGCCCCTGGTGCAGCCTCCCAGGGTCAAGGATGCAGCAGGCCCAGGGAGGTTATTGCAATTTTCCAGGTAACCATTTTCAAACAGTAGAAAAATAATTGAGCATTGCTAGGCTTCAGAGACTTCACCTTTAGCACAGATGTGATTAAATAATTAAATAGGATCATGACCATCTATCTTCCACTATGTTTTAACACTTTGGTGGCATGCCATCTGGACCAGACACTGTGTTGTTTTTCAGGGACCTGAATCTGGCTTTCATTTCTGCCTCGAATGTGTTCTCCTCCTTCGCAACTGATGGTCTCAAGGACAGCTGGGCCTACTTGTTCTTTTCCAATAAATGATGAAAAATATTCTTCCCATCTTTTGAACTAGGGATTTTTTAAAAAAATTTTTTAACCTATCTCAAGAGAGCATGAAGAGAGACTGACAACTCATGACTTTTTCCTTATTCAAAACGGCCATTATCTTCTAATACCATTAGTGGGTTTGACACCAGCAAGTTGACCATTATGTCCCCACAATGTATCTGCATGTGTAAGTGAAGCTGACCTTAATTAAACTGACTGCCACCTTACACTGTTTTCAGTGAGATTGCAGCCATATCCACAAGTGAATTGGATTCTGCTCTGTGGTTCATAGCCAGAGCTAGACAGGACATGGACTGTGAGGAGAAGCAGAGATCCCATGAACAGTGAATGCAGAGGAGTGGTAGCAGGAGACAGATTTAGGGGGGGAAGGGAGTAGGATGTCAGGAGTAACAGCCCAAAGCTAACCATCTACCTGCTAGCTTAACCCCTATGTATTCTAATGAGCAAGCCTTTCTCTACCTGAGCCACGTGATTTAAGTAAACTGCCTGACTGGCAGCAAGGACCAACCAACCTGCTCCTAAGACCAGAATAGCAAGACGCTGGCTATTCAAAGCATTTATCTGTAGTAGCAGTGGCTCCTGTGCCTGCTTATTCCCAGTCTTGCTCCTGTCTTGCTCCAGATATGTTCAAGCTCTGCTCATGCTTTGAATAGGTCTGGTCCTGCTTTGGACCCAGCCTTGCCCCTGTTAATCTCAATCAAGGCAACCTGGTTCTGATTCTGAGCTCAGATTCCTGACCTCTGACTTCTGCTCTGACACTTTGTTATTCTTAGTAAATGAATGAGATCTTATTTGGGGAATAAAGCACTACACCACATTTATCATGAATACAAAAACTCAAAGAAGCATTCTAAGGCATAAGCAATATGTGCACACGCACATGTGCACACACACAGAGTTCTACAGGAGGAAGATAGTTACAGTGTTGCCTGAATCTAGCCACTGGCCAGGTGGATGAGCGCAAGAATGGAGCTGAATCCAGTTGGTCATGATACGATGTTCCTTGGAGTTTGCAGACCAAACCCAAAGTCCTTCATTTTCTTCACCCTTTTTATAGAGCCCAGACTACATGCAAATCTATGAAAACTGCTTTGTCACGTTGTTGCCAATGTTTGGTGTGACAATCCATCACTCACGAGTATAACAAACATGACATTTTTGCCATTGTCCTTCTGTTCTCGTCCTTGGGTGTTACCTTCTCTGTTCTTCATGGTTAATCTTTCTCAGATTCTTCAGCCATCTGGCTCATCAAAAGGTTCTCTGATACATCTCTCTTTCTTGCATCCTCTTATCACTACTAACCTTTATTCACACAAATTGGCACACTACTTTCTAATTTCACTCTAATCAATTAAGTCATAAATTCTAACAGAGAGTGGAGGAATCCTTTCTTTTCAAATTTATGATGTTGAGAAATTGCTCAAGACGTTACAATTTTTTTCTTTCCGTTCTTAGCATGCTAAAATTTCAATAAATAGTCCGTATCAATTGCGCTCCATGTTCCTTTCATTTACATAAACAGAATTTGGCAGGACAACACCTCACAATCAGACATTTACACCTGTAAGAGTCTCACAAATTGTGATCACAGAATGTTACATTACACTGATAGTTGTCCTAGCTAGCTTTCTGTAACACTCTGATTGCTAGCAGAGCTTTACTTTCAACATTTTAAGATGCTGTCTGCCTTCAGGCCTATAACTTACCTCTGGCTCTGGTTCTGACCCTGCGCTCCAACCCTTGGC
The DNA here is from genome assembly GCA_007922195.1 of Podocnemis expansa. Classification (NCBI taxonomy): domain Eukaryota; kingdom Metazoa; phylum Chordata; order Testudines; family Podocnemididae; genus Podocnemis; species Podocnemis expansa. Next base: position 79,419,368 of record ML681963.1, on the reverse strand, counting down.
TCTGACTCTCACCTTTGATCCTTGGCTACAGACTCCCTTTTCTCAACACTAAGTTTGATTCCTGAACTGACCATGGGATTTGATTTCTGCTCTAATCACTAGGCAAGACAATCCATTTCCCAGTGCCATAGACTTTAAAGTCAGTGGGAACCAATATGATCATTTAGTCTGACCTCTTGAACTCAGGCCACAGAACCTCATCAACCCAATCCTGTAACAGACCTCTACCCAGTGACTGAGTTAGTGAAGTCTTCAAATCATGGTTTAAAGACTTCAAGTTATAGAGAATCCACCAGCACCGGCCCAAGCTATAGAGCAAGGTGAAAAAAAAACCCAGACCACACTCAATAAGTCCAGGGTCTCTGCCAATCTGCCATGGAGGCAAATTCCTCTTAACCCCAAATATGGCAATTAGCTAAGCCCTGAGCATGTGGGCAAGACTCGCCAATCAGACACCCAGAAAGAATTTTCTATAGTAACTCAGAATCCATCCCAACTAGCATCCCATAACAGGCCATTGGCCATATTTACTGCTAGTAATCAAAGATCAGTCAATTGCCATATTAGGCTGTCCCATCAAACAATTCTCTCCATAAACTTATCATGCTCAGTCTTGAGGCCAGCTAGGTTTTTTTTTGTCACCACCACTCGTCTTGGAAGACTATTTCAGAACTTGACTCCTCTAATGGTTAAATCCTTTATCTAATTACAAGCCTAAATTTTCTGATGGGCAGTTTATGTCCAGTTTACAACTTATGCCATGTGGTTCAAGGAGATGTTGGGGTTGGGATCAATACTGGGGGGATGGAGAGGATAGTGATGGGGTAGGAGATTTGAAAAGATAGAATGGCAGCTCTACCACGTCTGGAAGTCAAAGTCGGTAAGGGGAGTCCTTTCTGAGAAGCCAAAGGAAGTTAGTCTTAGCATCAGCCGTGAACTGGTCACGAGACACAGGGGTCTGGAGCCTGCAGGAGGTGCTTTCATGATGATGTGATAATCTCCCCTCATGTTGTGATTTCCTCCCCCCGCCCATAGCTGGAAATATGTGCAGTCTGTGTGAGGGCATCAGAGTTGAGGATATAGATCTGCTTTGCCACTGAGCCCTGCCTTCATAAGACCCTGTAGAAGAGTGAGGATCCTGGTGCAGGGGGAGCTTGGGGCAAAGGGAGTTGGGATATGATGATGCTGGGACCAGGGCATGGGAAAACCCCCAGGGCAGCAAGAGGCCAAGAAGTGTTTTTGCTGTGTCAGGACCATAATCGGACATTGATGGCAGTGTCCTGGTCTTAGGGGCAAGGAGAAGGCAGATGAAGTCTTCATCTGAATAGTCAAGGAGAAGTGTGCATGTTTGGGTGCATTAAAGGTTTTCAGCCTGAAATTATCACACAAACTTTGAAGGAATAGAGAGGCGTTAAAAAGTCAAAAGACAGACTTTACAAAAACAGTATTTGAATTTAAAAACTGAACAAGCCAACGACTTTGACACACGACAAAAATCATGATTATTGATTTCTGCCGATTGGTAGCCTCAACATTACAAAATTAATTCTTTTAGTTTCTTGTCTGTTATTTGTTTGCATTTGCAACAGTAAGATTTTTGATTTTTTCATTTATTTTAGTATTTTATACATTTTGATCCTTGATTTTTAATTTAAGATAAGCAAACAAGAAGCAAAAGGAAAAGAGAGAAAAAGTAAAATCCTAAAAGTAGGATTATGCACAAGATTTGAAGATGAACAAACACCTACTAATCATGAAACTTAAAGATTAGTAGTCATATGTGAAATTCATGTTCAAAACTGTATTTGGTTTTAATTTAACTTTCCTTCAAGCCCCTGCCTCCGAACACATATACTGACTATCCCTTGTAAGAACTGTTCACATGTAAAAATTAATATCTAATTCACAGCATTATCAGTGGTCTGTCTCTGCTTGATAACTCTCAGAGAAGGGCACATTCAAGTGTATATTCTTATTTCTGGTAATTTGGAATGTGAAACATTATATGTACTAGCAGGTCATGCTGTTGGGAATGTGTTTTTGCTAGTAATGCATCCTTTTATGGAGAATGAACAGTACTCTGTAAGTGCAATATTTATCAATAGCTATGTTTTTGCACCTTGTTTCTCCCACCACACACACCTTCCATGGCACACCGATCACTTCGTTTCTGAACTGAAGACTTATCAGCACAGATTTGTCTTCAAAGCTGACTCTCAGCAAAGTCATCAGCTGACTCTCAGCAAAGCTATTCTGAACAAGATTAGTATCATCACACACCTTCCCAAGAACAATTTGTTCCTTTCTTACTTTCACTTACTTGGAGCTCCCTTAATGTGCATGCCCCAAAATTGTTACCATCTATCCAGATTTCCCAAATAATATGCTAACACGTACTTTTTCATTTCCTGATCTGTTCACTCTGTTCCTTTTCTAGGACTCTGCTTCCTAATAATGTCCTCAAATTCGGTCCAACAGGCACAGTTCCATTTCAGTGTTTTTCCTCTCTCTTTAGAGCCATGTAAAAAGTTTACCGGGTACTTTCATCACTCAGCTGATACAGCCTTAATCCATCTGCAGGGTTTTTTCCTCACTGTGGATTACTGGGGTGGGGGGGGGAGGAAAACGCAAGCTGATTCTTGTTAGCTCATCGCCTCAAAGGGATTAAAAGATTATCCAGAATCTTTTATTTCAAGGCAACCAATTCCACCTCACAGTCCAGGTTTTTGGGGAGCCCAGCTTAGTTTTCTGATGCCTTTTTTCTAAGTTGAGAAGCAACTCTATCATGTATGCCAGAGAATTTGAAAACTGAGCAGAATTTAACATGTACAGCACACAAAGAAAATTAGGAGCAGCTCTTCTTAATATTTTTAGGAGAGGATTTTGACAAGAAATGGAGAACACTTTGGCTATGTCCACACTTAGGCAGTTAGATCAACATGTCCCAACTAGAAACACAAATCGAACTAGCATGTACATGGACAAGACTTGCTAGTTCAGTTTAGGAGAGGGGCACCATGAGAGGTGTAGCAAAGTGGCCTCCTAGAAGGGCCATGCCCCCACCCAATATATAGAAAAAGGACAGCAGCCTGGGAAGGAGAAGGGCAAAAATGTTAAATTGAAATGACAGTTACATTGACATAACACATCCACACAGCATTATTTTGAAATAACAGTTTCAGTTTAACCATCATTTCGATATAATACTAGGTTTTGTTATATCAAAATGACTTTCTTTACTGCAAGATAAGGGAGCTCCTCATCTCAATATAAGGAAACGTAGTGTGGACCGGCAATCTTCTAAATCAAAATAATCTGCATTATTTTGATTTAAAGACTGTGTGTGGACATACCCTTTGACTCTGATTCAGAGTTTGTTCCCAATAGCGATTAGAGGATTGAGAAAAAGACCTGTATTCTTCACTGGGTTAAAGACTGTAATATTAATCACAGAGTCCATTAAAAGTATTATGTTCTACAGCAAAAAAGAGCAAATCATTTGTCATGCTGTTGCATTATGACCTGATGCCATGTCTTAGACTCCCCTGCAGTTATTTTCATCTCATTCTGTAAATTCCCCTTCTTCAATGCATCTGATGAAGTGGGATTTTCTCCCACAAAAGCTCATGTGATATATAAATCTGTTAGTCTTTAAGTGCCACAAGACTCCTTGTGGTACTCCTCTGCTGGCCGCTCATGCCATCCATTGGCTCTGCCCACTGGCTGCCGGCTCCACCCACTGGTCACTCATGCTCTGCTCTCACCTTCCACTGGCTCTGCCCACTGGTCACTCACATCCAGCCCTCCACTGACTCCACCCACTGTCTGCCAGCTTTGCCTGCTAGTCACTCATACTCCATTCTCACCAGATGCTGGCTCCACCCACTGTCCACTCACACACAGCTCTTACCTTCTGTGATTTCAGCTCTTGGAATTTTCCTCTCTCAGTGATTTCAATTCTTAAACTTTACATAGCTGTAAACAGCTTTTCCCATTAAAATAACAAAAGAAGGGCTTCACAGGAAGCCTAGCCAGATTTATCCTTTGACAGTGGGGCCACAGGGTGATGCATTTCCTCAGGCATTAACTCCAGACTGAGCTAAGGCAAGAACCCCCACTTCTGTCTTAACTTTTCCAGGCTAGGAGGAAAGGGTGACCCCTCTTTTAATATTCTTTTTGCTAAGGGTAGTTTTTATCCTTTAACCCACCTAAACAGAGTTTGAATAAACAATAGAGTAGCATATTACAAAAGACAGTATTTCATGTTTTTCTTCAGTAGAATTAAAGATATTGACAGATTTGTGATCAGATCAACCCAAACACAATTACCCATATTGCCCTGCACTCATAGGGTGACTATGCTAATATGCTCTTTGTGCTCATGCAAATACAAAACCTATGCAGATTAATTGCCCCCCCCCCCTTAGAAGCTGCTAGGCACAGCTTCTAAACCTGCCTTATGCTTTTTTTGTGCCTTAATCTGAATTAATTTCACTTAGAATGATAGAAGATTAGAGTTTGAAGGGACCTCAGGAGGTCATTGAGTCCAGCCCCTGATAAATTTAGTTTAGCTCTCTGCTTCAGCTGGAAGCATGCTTCCCAGTTAGGCTGGGCAGATACACATTACCTCTGCATCAGCTAATGCCCTAAAAATCATGTTGTAGGCAGGGCCAGGGTACCATGGATAGCAGCTCAAGCTAGCTGCACTGGTTCCTACCCACCCCAATCCTGTGTGCATGTACTTGGATAGCTAGCCCAAAACCACTGCCTTTTCTATCTCTGGCTATATTGGCACTATTTTAACTGATTAGGTTGAGGAGAGTAAGCATGTGTTGTCTACTTCAGCTGGGAAGGACTCTCCTGTTGCAGTGTAGCTGTACCCGAAGGCTAAGTGTATACTGACAGTGTCAAAATCACCACCATCAGCACAATCTTCCAGATTTGACTGAGTGGTCTGTATAGACATGCTCAATTATCCAGAAATTTCCATAGCAATTCCAGCCCTAGAACTGGAGTTGTGGTAAGCTGACCAAATGGCATTTCTGGTTAGCTTAGCAAAGTATGTAAGAAGATCTCAGTAACTTATCAGGAGATACACAAGGTATTTTATGTACCTTGCATATCTCCTGTCAACTGCTACTGAAAAGTCTATACTTGCTGCAGTAGGGCTCAGAGTACTGGAGAAGGTGTTCATGAGAACTAAGTCATTTAAAAGTCATAACTCTTCTATCTGAGGACCAAACTCTGTTCTCAGCTCTTCTGTTTAACTCCTGCTAAAGTTGATGATAGCTATGCGAATACAGCCAAGCATAAAATTTTAAGTAGAATGAGCTGAGTGTTGTGAGGATTTAGACCTGCATTGGACTACTAAAAAACAAGACCTAAGATGCATAACATTTGTGCTTTCACGGCTTGTAGAATCATGGAGACCTTTTCATGGCTTGTAGAATCATGGACATCCAACTCTGGGTTTGCAGTATGTTCAGGAGCTACCAGACATAAAGTATGTCACCCCCTCCCCTTTCTTTTGTGTCTTCAATCTCTGCTTATTCAATAGCCAGTCTTGCTTCTCTGCCTTGTCTCCCTTCTTTCTTGGTACCGTCCCTAGGATCTCTTGCTTCCCCCTTCTTGTTACAAGCAGATTCATCCATCAATCCCAGCTACTTGCATGTTATTGAAGAACATGGCTTTTGAGCTTGTAGTGAAGAATATGAATCTAAATTCAGTGTACTGAAGCCAACTTATTTAAATATATAGCTGAAATTTTGCACTATACTGCATATGGCAGTCATGATTTTTCAAGGGCATTAGATTCACAGCAGCTGTAGTGTTTGAATGACAATATATGATAGCTTATTTTTAGTGTAAATCTTTCTAAACATTAGCTATTCTAAATTAATCTGGACATTACCTTCAGTAGAATATATTGTTCTTTGAAATGCAGTTACTAGAATCTGCTATGCTAATTTGCTGTGTGTGTGCATGTATGCATGATGTGAAGTGTACCATGTGACAGGCCATTGTGATGTCAGAGGTGACTCAACCAATTGCCCCCAAGGAAGCTGCCATCACAATGCCCTAGGAGTCTTGGCATGGTGCAAGCTTCATAGCTCATTGTAACTCATAAAGGCAAAATTGCTGAGGATTTAAGAATTGGACAGTACCAGCCAGTGAAACCCAGGGATGGTTCACTCTGCTGACATGGCTGCCACTTTGGAACTTGTCAAAATATAAAGCTCTCAGATACGCTGTCAGCTATTTTCAATATTTCACGCTGGCTCTTCAGACAATTGTGTGTGGTGCTCACTCAGGGAAGAAACCATGAAAATCTGAAAATTTATGTGAAGGAGACAAACTACCAAGGAAAAATTTTTAGCTGACCATAGAATTTTTACAAAATATATTGTAATTAAAGAGCTATTAATCAATTAAAATAAGTAAGTATTTCATAAATTCCCTTTTGCTTTTTCCCATGTCATTTTTGACAGGTTACAGCCAATGTTCCCTCTAATTTTTCATAGGCTGTGTGTGCAAAAACTTTCTTTTCTGCAAATTTTTGGAGCCAGCATCCAAATTGGCGTGCACTCCGGTGAGCGTGGTCAAACTTGTGAGTACAACGAAGTAAGTGTGTATGATTCAAATAATATCTAAATTTTATTTTTTTATTTTGATCTGGTGATGGAAATGGTTTTATAAATTACAAAACCTTATTGGAAACATGTTACTTGAAATCACCTTCTTAAAAGTAGCAATTGGCACTATTGAATTTTTTGTGCGTGCTTTATTTTGTTGTGTGCATGGATTTCACAACCTGTGTGTGCGCGCATATGCACCGCTTAGAGAGAACATAGGTTACAGCTAGTTACACATAATTTATTCTGATCTATACTCTGTCTTAGAATATGTTTTGGTTTTGGTTCTGTGTAATCTCTATTCATTCACAATACTAAAAATGAAACTTTGCTACTTCTATGCACTGTTAAGAACTGTATCCATCCTTTGCTACACACTGTGTAGACAAATGCCAACATATCCATATTAATTTTCTAATCTGATCGTGTATAATTTTTTCATTGTGCCTGTGCAAATAAATGGTATTTTCCAAAACACTAGCATCATGTCTCTCTCTCTCTCTCTCTCTCTCTCTCTCTCTCTCACACACACACACACACACA
>ML681963.1:79145976-79412183 GCA_007922195.1 Podocnemis expansa | reverse complement strand
ACACACACACACACACACACACACACACACACACACACACACACACAGATTTCATAGTTAATCACATACAACCTTTCTTTAACTACAGGGTGTGTTTTGAATAAAGAAATAGAATTAGACGAGGCAAAACTTATTAGCAGCTGCTTTGAATCAGTGCAATAGGGTCCTAACTTTAGCTAACTTTTAACCACAAAACTTAATAGAGCGTGTTGGGATTTTCTGCAAAATGACTTTAACTGTCCTCATTCCACTGAAACTTTCTCTCTTCCTTATCCTGATAGGAAATTTGATGGAGTGAAACTAATTATTCTCCTTTGATGGGAGGCTAATATAGGGTGCAGGAGTCCAAAGTACATTTAGAATTCTTTGCCTTATCTATGGAGATAGCACAGATATTTAACGATGTTGCTATGATAGGGAAAAAAAGTGAAAAATAATAATAAAAACAATTTTATCTGTTACTTCACTACTTTGGCATCTTCATGTTGAGAATGTAATATTTAAAGAATAATGCAAGTTCATTTTTGGAGAAATGAAATAAAGTAATGTAATAACTTTTCCACATCACTCTTTTGTACAGTGCAAGTCCTGTTGTGCATGATATGTTAGTCACTATGATCTCATATTCAGGAGACCATTCCTATCAAGAGCAGTACTTAAATATGTATAACCTTTAAAATGCTGCTCTGGAAAGAGGTGGGTTCCTGAACTGGTGCATATGTAATAGTTTCCAATAGTTTGTTGTTTTATTTTTTTTTAAAGAAAACACAATGATGGACTCAAGCTCAATATAACATACTAGTACCTGTTATTTGATTTACGTCTGTGCCCTTGCATGTCAGTGAAAAGTAATTTCCTCTGGTAAACATCCACTCTGTTAATGAACCACTTTTCTATTAGGCCATGAGCTTCGAAAGGGTAGTTATCCTTTCCTGAATCATGCAATATAATGGCTCAGCTGCAAGAAAGAATTGAATGGCAGAAATATTTTTAAGTGAATTGAGCAGGCTACTTCTTAGGTACTTGGAAGTCTAAAGCTTTGTTTTGCTCTGCCAGAGCTGACTAATGGCAATAAAAAGCCAGTTATATAATGAAGAATGTTTTCTTCTGTTTCATAATAGAACATTTTGGCTTTTAGAAAGGTTGGATATAGACGTGATTCTGTAATTTCTTTTGAAAGTTTACTGATACTGACTTTAATTTACTTGTGTTTCTGTATATACAGATAGGGTTTGTGAAGTCAACCGTACACTAGGTTGAGAAAAAATGCACTGCAAAATTAAGTATAAAAAGAAGTCCCACTGTTCTGCTTCAGCTGAGTACTGTATGCAGACATGCCAAAACTGACAGTCTACAAAATCAATATTTAGACCTAGCTAGCTGCTTCCTAACAGATTAACAAGCATTCATATTATTTAAGTATAATTTTAGAGGTAGCAACCAACCTATGGCACTTTCCTTTTCTCGTTACTCAGTACCTGTTTTAAAAGGATTCATTTCCTTATCAGATCACTGCATGGTGTGAAAGCACGGAAACTACTTTGAAGGGTGTGCAGTAGCCTGGCGAATCTGGCATCCTTACATTCAAATGTCAACTGCAAGCAAATGGATCTGATTTTCCAATCTTCCCCTTCTCCAGATTGCTTCTACAGATTCAAAAACATTTACCTCTTCAAATGTGTTATTGCTCGGCATACGTTTGTGGCCAGGTAAAGATAACTCTGAATATCTTGAGCATAACTGAAAATCCGTGGCCCTTCTCATTCATGACAGATTGCTGATTTCAAAGGATCTCACAACACATTCAAACTGGGACTCGGTAGCATTGTTTTCTCCAGTCTGACCCCCTTCTTCCAAAACACTGTGTGTTCTTGTCATCTCCCAGCCCTTTTTCCCATTGGAATGCAACTCAGTTCTACTACTTTCTTAACCCGTTCTTTTCTCCTGTGCTTGACATAGTTCCATCCTCTTTGCTCTACTGCTACACAGTGCCTCCAGCCTCAATTCTTCTGACTGTGAGTTTGATACAGCTGTATCTGATGACACAGAGTCTGCCTCTATCCTTCCTTGTTATTGCTGTCTGAAGGAACTGACATATTTTACTTATCCAAAAAGCATTTCTGCCTGTTTTGGGCAATAATATTTTAACATAATCAGATGCTTCAGTTTAAACAGGAAAATTGTTATTTCTACTTTTTTCGCTGAAAAATTTGAGGATGTATCTGCTAACGCTAAAACCTACATCCCCCCCATGACAATAATTAGATGCGATTGATATTTGTATTTGATTTAAGTTGAATGGGAAATTTTAAAAATTGGTATTCACCCTTCCCCAGTACTTGGTCATGCTGTGCCAAATGTGAAAGGGGAGAGAAGAAGGGAAAATCAAACATGGGAAGAAAATGCATAAAAAATAGATTCTCGTATATATTAAGTAGACATTTTTAAGCCTCAGATACATTTTGAAAAATCTGTATCTTTAAACCTATCTGTAATGACTGTTCTATCTTTTATTCATGCACAAATTATAGTAGCACTGGATCATTCTGAAATCAAGTCCCTGTCTAGTTATACGATCATTTCAGTGACCCATTCTTAATAAAAATGTTTTGAATTATTTCCTTCTGTTCCCTTTTTAGCTGTACTATTCACCTCTGTATATGGGGACAAACTGCCCTTTGATAGGCAGCCACATTCTTCACTTGATTCTCCATGACTGTCCAGATTATCCCTGATATTTGAGATAATCCTGGGCCACCAATTAATAATTTATATTGCTCTACTCTGCTTATATTTTCATTGTTTCTTGCTCTTTTGTGCTGATCCTGTATTCTTTTGGGTTGTTCTGTGGTGCATCCTTAGTCAGAGGGGAATTCTGTACCTCATAGTAGCAAGCAGTACCCATATATGTGGTTGGCCAAATAAAAAAAATTTTGTGCTCCCTGGCTTTTGGAAATGTTGAGTACCAGTCAGTCAACTGATCATTTGGTTTTGTGACGGCTATGAGAAGAGAAAAATAAAGAATTGGCTGAGAAAAGCAGATTGCAGTTTAAACTAGGGACTTCTTGGCTCAACTTTACTTTACTTTATTTTATAGTAGAGATACAAGGTGGGTATGCTGCATAGTAGCCATTGTGAACATTTTAAGACTAGCCATTGATGTTGAGAGAGAGCACTATCATCTAGAATACTACTTCAGGTACAATATTGTCTGAAAACATGTTCACTTCCCATCTGAAGAAGCAGTTCAACTCTGTGCAGTGGCCAGGTGTAAGGATATACGTACTGTTATTTTAAATGTGTAGCAGGTAATCAGATGGGAGTGAAGTTGGGACGGTTAAAGGAAGAAACTTAACAGGAGAACAGAGACAAAATGCCTTTAGACACAATGGGCTCCTTGGGTTTTTTTTTTTTTTTTTTCGATATAATGTTTTTACTTGTCCCAGTAAAGTTTTACTCAGTTTTAAAAGCAAGTTAGTGTATTTCTTTAGTGTTATGACAGGAAATATTTATTGTGCCTTTATGCAGTATTATTTACATATTCTTTCATAACAAGAAACTGTTCTTCTGAAAATAATTTTACATATTTGCAAATACTAATTGCCTGTACTAATGTATGTGAGGCAGCTTTAGAACCATGTGGAAGCTTGATACCAGAAACACAACACACTGGCTGCCCCCTTCAGTCACAGACAAATACAGCTGCTCTCTTTAGTACCCACTCTCCTGGTATCCTTTGTCAGAAGGAAGTAGAATTAATAAAGTAAACTGTTGCCACTCATTAGGAGTCTCTCAGTGAGGTTTGTAATATTGCTGTTTATTAAAGCAGCCTAAATACAGCTTCCCAGGTTGCTCAGATTTCTTTTGTATTAGTTGATAAATTGCTCTTCACCTAGGAAGAGGTGAGAAAAATGGAATGTCAGTGGAATTTTCTTCTGTTGTCAGCCATTCATATCACATGTATATAAAATGACAGCCTCCAGAGAGTATTACTGAGTTCCATGAAAAGTGTTATTCAGTTCTCAGGGGATGAATTGCCAATAGTATTTTCTGCAGCTTGGGCCTCATCCCCCTTTCATAATGGCAGGCTGCAAAGGAAAAGGAAAAAAAGAGGGTGGAGGGGCTATGAATAGGCACCTTACAGCTGAATGCATCAGAGGCTTTTTAAAGGGCTCTAATAATTAATGTAGGTAATAAAACATTCATACTTGTTTGGTGAATGTCATGAATGTTGTTTCTTGAGGTCTACATCAATATTTAGTTCCTGGATAGATAAATCTTAAACTCATCTAAGCAGAAGTGAATTTGTGTTAATCATGGGCACTGAAATGTTGAAAATAGAGTTAATGTGATGTTTGTGAAGCTCCTTGTTTGGTTCTAATATGGAATTTCACATTCACAGCAGGTTTTAGTAGCTGAACAGAAGCCAGTTGTTATTAAGAGTGTGCCAGTGCAAACTAATTTTGAGTTCACAGATGTTGTACCCACCTAGAGTACATCTTGTTGCATATCAAGAGTAAAAATCAAAGAATAATATTGTGACTCAAGCCAACTATCATAAAAACCAAACCAAACCAAACCCAAAACAAAAAACCTTTAACTCATTGAAGCTACCCTTAATTTCTTCACTTTAAGCAATGTATTATCACTTTCCCCCTCCCCTCCCACTGCATCCCACAATATCAAGCACGCAGATGTATGTTTAGAAATCTAAGTAAGTTTTTTGGACCTGCCGTGTCCAGTAAAATTGTTTGAAAATATTGAGCTTTCAGCACACCTGAAAATGAAGTCACTTATTTAGGTGCTAGAAGTATGAGAAGTGAGGAGTGATGTGGCACCTAAAGATTAACAAATTTATTTTTTGCATGAGCTTAGTCTTTAAGTGCCACAAGACTACTTGCTTCTTTTGCTGAACTATGCTAACACGGCTGCCCCTTTGGAAATTGGCAAGATAAAAGTATGAGGTTACTTAAGCACCCAAATAGCAAATATTTGGCCCGACTATCCCAAGTGCACCCTGTGCTTTGAACTGGAGGTGCAAATTGCAGTTCCAAGGTGCATATCTGTGCTAGCTCTGATCATGCTAGTGTGCACAAGATAGCCATGGTGGGCAGGGCTAGCTGTCCTGAGTACACAGGACACTAAGCACCTACTAGGCACTAGTATGTATGTAGTGTCTTGTTTACCTTTGAAAAGTTAGGCCCTTCCACCGTTCATGCCACCACTTCATTTTTAACACACTAGCTTGATTAAAGCTACTGCAGGTATGTTTCCTTGCACAGGAATTTACACCTCCAACTCCAAGTGCAGACATACTCTTAGTGAGCCAAAACTAGCATCTAGACAGCATAAATGGATTCTGCTGTTGTAATTGACTTACTGTGGTAAGTGGTGTGTGTTACCAACAAAGACAGGCAACCTGTAAAGGATGTGGTTCCTTCTGTATGAGGAGGACCCTTGTGTTAGGAAGCAGCTCTGAGAGCCAGTTCAAGACTGAATGTGTGCTCTTTTTCTTGCCTAAGGGAGATAACCAAACTATACCTGTGACACTAGAAGGTGGAGGGAGCTGCTACCCTACAGCCTTGTAGTAATAAATATATGTTCTGTTCAGCTCAGCTCATGCCTATACTGTTATTCCAGGAAAGGGAGCTCTTACAGACTAGCAAAGGATGAGGAGAATTGCTGGGGGAGGGGGCATTACTTTACCCAGGCCAAGGACAGGAGGGTGAAATCACCATCGTTTTTAGCAGTGGGAAGGGAGTTCTGCTTTTATGCTTATTTATCTCCTGGATAGGCTGTTATTTTTTACCCCTTTTCCAGAAGCGTTGTCACTTTTGGACATGCATGTGATATTTTATGCAGTAGAGGGCTGTTGTATGCATGCACTAAGCCTGCTAATGACATAGATGCTAACAAGACCGCATTTCTTAATTGCTTATGGGTAACACCAAGTGTTTGACAACTGGACATTTGTGCATAATGGTTGCTGTTGCCCACCTTTTAGTGTTCATTGTATGCAGGCTGCCTGTAGATATACCAGTACAGAAAGCTGAAGTATCTCATTAGCCATAGTTTTAATTTAATGCCTTATTTGAGGCATGTTTTATTACTGATAATTAATTACCTGAAAGAAAACATAGCCTTTCTTCCCTAGAGCTAGAATCTGAGAGGAACTAGGGAAACAGTGGGCTGCCATTTAATATTTTTTCTAATGCAGGGTTCTTTACTATCCGCACTACTCCATCTCCCCTTGCTATTTAGTTGACTTGCCCCACATATGACTGTAGGGAGCAATAAAACTGTTACTGTAGTTATGGCTGCCACCCGCCCCAATTGCTTACTGTTCTTTTTCATTCACCGAGTTTCATCTGCTGACTCCCTTGTTCCCCTTGTACCAGCACAGATGGGAAAGCCATGGAGAAGAAGGCAGATGCAGGCCTCATCACCAGCTCACCCACCCACTTCAGTCTAGACCTACCTTTAAGACTCAGATAATTGAGAAGAAAAAAGATTTCTCTCCTACCTTTTTGGGATACCATTAGGTAATAATGGAGAAGAGGAATTTTCAGGAGAGAAAAATATACTGTAGTTATGATTCAGAAGGGCGATAAAGAGGGATGAGTCAGAAATGCCAAAATAAGGGGATAAGGAAATGAAAGTGGTGTGTGTGGAGAGAGGGAATCCAGAAAAGAGACAGCAGCCAGGTTAATCTGTTTTATTAAAGTGATTAATGTATTTAATTATTTTAATAATATTCTTATTATACTAATATTAATAATATTTAATAGTATTAATAGTATTTCCAGGAACGGTATGCTTTTAGATCACTGGAGGGCTTGATTACATAGATGAGCCAGTTTAGCAAACTAGGAAACATGGTGGTCTGTTTTCATCCTTGGAGGCAACTCTGTTGGCCCAAAGAGTGGTCATTTCAGCTCAAATCTGACTTTATACCCCCAAAATCTTTGAGAAGATATTTCAAACATTAACACTTACAATATTCAGTGGAATCACATAAAGATTTTTGCAGAAGTTTTAGTAATTGAAGTGTCACTAAAAACAGTCTTAAAGTAAGAAAATCATATATAACCCAGAAGTGGGCACTATGTTTTAAAGTCTGGTGGGTGAGTTCAGCTTCATTCCCTTATAGTGGGTAAAGTATAATTTGATGGGCCCTGTAACCCTCCTAATCTCCAGGCCCCCTTCTCATATTGTCTGGGCCCCCTTCTCGCATGTGGAGGCCCCAGCCCAGGTAGGCATTTTTGAGCCCCACCAGCTCTTTTCTCATAAATGAAGCACAGCCTCAAACCCACAACATCACCCCAACCTTGTCCACTCGTGCCCTCATCAGACCCTCTTTCTTCATGTCCTCCTCAGCCCCCATCCCCATTGTCTAAGCTTCCTGCCCCCAAGTCCCCAATCCAGCCCTCCTCACCCCCCACTTCATCTGTCTTCACTCCACCCCTCTTCAGCCCCCCCAGTCCACTCCACACCTCCCCAGCCCCCTTCAGTCCCCTAGTTTCCATTCCCCCATAACCCCACAGAGGAGTTCTGAAACTTAATTCCTTACTGTCTGGGAGGTGTGCAGATATTATGGGGGTGGCACTGGGGCCATAAAAGAATCTAGAAAGGCAGATAGTAACCAAAATAACTGGAAGCCTCATGGATTATATTTACCAGGAAGTTTTCAAGGCAGTGTTGCAGACTTAAGGTGAATATGAACCAAATCAGAATTTTGATCACTGTGTGACTTACCCATCACTGCATGTGCATGAATCAACCCAACCCCCTCCTTGATCCCCCTGCTCTACCTCTCGCTTCTCCAGCTCTCCCGAGTCATCCCAACCCCCTCTAACTCCCCGTCCTTCTGCTAGCACCCCCTGCTCCTCTGAGCCCTTCCCTAACCCCCCAGTCCCACTGCTGAGTCCCCTCGGTCTCCCAACCTCTTCCCTAGCCCCCTGTCCTGCCGCTGGCTTCCCCCACTGCCCCGGGCCAACCCCCTCCCATGCCCTTTCCCCAGCAGTTGCCCGTCCATGAGTCCAACCCCACCTCCAGGGCCTCCTTACGTGGCCACGGGAGCACCCATACCACAAGCTGCTGGTTTAGCTCTGAGCATGCTCTGAGCATACTCAGAACATGCACAGGGTGGGAGATTTAAAAACTCCCAGGCCTCCTTGCTGGCTGGAAGACTATGTCTTCTGGCCAGGTAGGGGCCACAGCTACCAGCCGACTGTTGTTTACACGGGTGAGTGATGGGGGCTGTGCCCCCGTCCACCTGTGCGATAAGGGAAAATGCACCAGAACACTGTGTTCCACCCCATATTCTATTTCTAGGATCCCAGAATGCTGGTCCCTACAATTTGTGGGCCCTGGAGCAGCATTCTGGTGCGTTCCCCCTTACTTTAACCCCTGTTCCCTTACTCTGTTAAAGTCCGTGCACTGAAATCAAACTTATCTGACCTTCAGATAATTACAATTTCAGAAATTGAGATTAGAATGACTGCATCGATTTGGAAAAAGATGGGGCAGTTTGATACTTTAATGTTTCTCTCTAGTTACTCTGCATTCTATAGCTGTTTTGGTTGTTACCTCTATTTTAATGAAGGTCATCTGTTACCTTTTTGTCCCTTGACCATTTTTGATCTTTCTCCAAAGTGGATATTGAGTGTGACTATCCCTTGCTGCAGAAGCACACCTTTTCTTCCCAATGGGGATTTTTCCCTTTCCTCTATGCAGTCCTTTTTCTTTGGTTCATTTTGTCTGTATACCTAGAAAAGGATCTGTTTGCTTTATCAAGGCCCAGGTTTGTGGTTTGGATGTATCTTGTGAGCATGTGTGTGGGATCGGGACAATTTATGGACAGGGCCGTCCCTAGGTGGGTGCGGGGCCCTGGGCGAATCGTCCTCTGCGGGGCCCCCCAATCAACCCCCTAGGCACTGGGGGACAGGGCCGGCCAGCCCAGGGGAGGGGCAGGCCCCTGCGCTATCTGCCCCACACCAGGGACAAGGTGAGCCGGCCAAAAGCAGTGGAACCAGAGTGCAGGGTCTGGTTTTTCAGCTGCCCTTAAGCCAGTGGTTGTCAAACTTTTTTCCTCTGGACCTAGTTCTGGACCCCTCTGCCATGTGGCAACCCTCCACTGAAAAAAAGTGGCCACCGCCAGGAAATTGAGTCAGAGGGAGTGGTTTGGTGGTTGGAAATCCCTCATGGCTTTCATCCTTTCTCTTGAGGCTTCTATTGCATCTTTGAAATCTACACATCTAATTTGAGATTACCTACATGGAACATGCAGAAGGTGATCTCACATGCCATACTCCTGTCTCAAATCAGGAAGTGTGTCAAGTCTCTAAAATTGCATGTACTAGCCTGGAGTGTGTGTGTAGGAGCTCCTTGAAATGGGGGTAGGAGAGACTGACTGGGTGGAGAAATGAGATGGAAGTTCTGAGACAGAGGAAGGAGAAGAAAGCCAATGCTCACCAGCAACTACAGGTCTAACAACAGGAACATTGAAGCAGGCACACACCCCTGCAAAAAAACACGCTGCCAAGTCTGCCCACATATCTACACAATAGACACCATCACAGGTCCTAATCAAGCCTGCTACTCCATCAAAGACTCATTTACCTGCTCATCCACTAATGTGGTCTATGCCATCATGTGCAAGAAATGCCCCTACACCTTATATATTGGACAAACAGGATGATCGCTCCTTAAGAGACTGAATGAGCACAGAGCTGATATCAGAAATCAAAGAACAGAGAAACCAGTTGCTGAACACTTCCATCTTCCTAATCACTCGATGATGGATTTGTTAACGACTGTCGTTAGAGCTGTACCTGGGGCATCAAGACTTCAAAGAGAGACAGCTGAACTTGAATTAATATGCAAGCTAAATTCTGTGAAGGCTGGTCTGAATCGAGACTATGGATTCTTTTCCCATTACAAAGGGTAATTTGACTTCAGGGGTTTGAACCTGTAAACTGCTCTGATTTGCTGTTGCTTTATGACCTGATCCTATGTTTTACACCCCCTTGCATTTAGTTTCATTCCTTTCTGTAAGTTCACCCATCTTCGAAGCATCTGAGGAAATGGGATCTTCTCCCATGAAAGCTCATGCAAAAAATAAATCTGTTAGTCTTAAAGTGCCACACAACTGCTTGTTGTTTTTTTACTGGAAAGAAAGGTCCTAGAAGATCCTGTCTGCTGCTGAGCCTGTTCATGTCCCTTCAAGTCCTGCTCCCTTCTCCACTGCCCAGTCCCAGAAACTGAAGCAGCCCCTCTGGGTTCCACTTTCACCTCTGCTCTTCCTCTGCTCCCTGAGTCTGCATGAGACACAATTGTCCAAAGTATTGTGATTGGAGGAGTGCTAGCCCTCTCTGCTTGGTCTGATGACCCCTGGCAGGGTGCATAAGACAGCAACACAATGGGGTTATCCACTCCCCCCTTCAGATTCGGACCTTGTTATAACTTCTCTTTCCAGCAGATCCACCCCTGAGTTGGATTTTATTGTTACTTAGGCTTTCTAATTGTAGAAAAAATACCACACTTTGTAACACAGGCTCCAACAGTTCGCTTTTCTCTTCTCTTTTTAATTATCAGTCAAAAAGATCTCTGGAGTTTTTATTAAAATTTACAAGTTAACTTTTGTTGCAAGCAAGAGAATTCTCAACCCACTGAAAAAAGAGGCAAGTCCTAATTTGCAAAAATAACTGCAGTCCCCATGTCCCAGAAATGGTAGAATAAGGCATTGTTTGCAGTTTTTTCTTTTCTTCATTGGGTCTATTGATAAAAAAACCCACAAAGGTTGCTTGCCAGTGAGCTCAGTCATTTTCATATGAATGAGAGAAGCCTAAAGAGAGAGGCATAAGGGTTGTTTGAACAACAATTAGCACCTCGTTGTTAGTCCTAATGACTCACCTTTGTTGCAACCCTAATCTACTGTATTACAACCTGTTGCCTGAAGCAAGCTGGCCCTATGAACCAGGCTGTCACTTTTGGCCAGCTCACCCAGTCCTTGGCATGGGGGGGGAGGCAGCAGTACGGCCCCCAGAGGGCCCCCCAAAGCACGGGGCCCTGGCCAGCTGCCCCTCTCGCCCTACCCTAGGGACAGCTCTGTTTACAGATATGAGTGTTAAAACTGAGATTGGATGCAAAGAGCATGTTTCTTAATTTTCCCAGGTTCATACTGCAGTCCATAGCCAGTTGATGAGACCTGCATCAAGCAAGATCCTCTGGATCATATGGTGAAGGTCTAGGTTGGGGTGGCCAAACTTACGGAATTCAGGAGTCACACAAGTTGATTATTAAGCCTTCAAGAGCTGCGCTGAGGCATATAGCCATATACTTTTACCTACTAAATTGACTTGCTGACATTCTTTTGCGAGCCACACTTTTTCATTCAAGAGCCATATGGGGCTCCTGAGCCGCAGTTTGGCCACACCTGGTCTAGGTGGTGCACATGAGATCAGATCTTTTCTCAGATCATCAATGGTATCTACTTCAGGCTTTTGTCAGTACCAGTGATGCTCTGCCCTAATGGGTAGCAAGTTACCACATGGCACCTTGGAACCTGATTATCATATAAGTTAGGGTGTCAGAGGCTTTTATGTTTATATTTCATTTGAAGTGTAAATGTTAGCATGTCTGTTTTTACAGGGTGGATGAAAATCCTTTCTGGTTCCTGCTGGGGGACAGTTCTTAGTAAAATTGGATCATATGATCCAGGTTTGAGAATAATAGAGCTCCAGTTCTGAAGACATTTTGATAGCATAGTCTTGAGGAAGGTTCTTTGTCTTCATATAATTTATGTTGCATTGCTACCTACTGAAGTGATAGGTAATAGTAATATTTTTTCACTTGCATGCATTTAGTATTCATGTAGCAGAAGATGCTGACTTTCATGTTCAAAATATCAGGATTTTTTTTATTCCTTAGAGCACTGCCCTCACAAATTTATACTTAGGTATCTGAATTTTCTAAACCTTTATGTTGCCAAAAATTATTTTAATAATACTTGTCAGAATACATTAAATACATTGTAATCTTAAATGACACCCTGTCACAGTATATTTTTGCTCCTAATGATCTTTCTCCTTTCTTCATCCTTAGCTATACTTCTTCCGTTCATCTTAATCCATTAACTGGGCGGGGGGCTGGGGATGGACTTTTCCACCTCACTTCTTTTTGTTAGACTCCACATTTGACTTCTTGACTGACTCTAACATTCAGCTCTTTATCTGGGTTAATATTGCTTCATTTCCTTTACCCTATGACTATTCATACAGTCTTCTTACAGCGTCCGATCCTCTTACATCAGACAGCTCTGTTAGGTTTCACAGACTTTTGTCCCTCTTTGACCTCTTTTCCACTGTTGATTTGCTGATGCAGTCGAGCTTTTGACAACAATTGGATCTTCCTCCATATCCCCTTAAAAAATCATTTAAATAAATCTGTTCCTCTCAAGACTGCATGCTGCTCTGTGCTTCAAGTGTCTGAATTGAACTGGTTTTTTTTAATTGTTTGCCTCATGACTACACTTTAAGACCCTGATCCTGTAGCACTTTAGCACAGCTGAATTTAGTTTATAGGATCAAAAACAATAAGGGAAGGCCTTTATAACAAAATAGGGAAAAAAAAGAAGAACCTATAAACCTTAAAATAAAAGCACGATACAAATATTTTCATTGCACTTTCACCCTCTTATTTCTTGGGGGGGTTTCTTGTTTTTTGTTATTTTTTAGTTTGGCAGTTTTTTTTGCATCTATATCCTTAATTGTCTCCCCTTTTGCATATCCATTATGATTATAGGACCAAATACTATTTTTTCCCACAGAACGTCATTCAGTGTACAGGATGGATGAACTGAATCAAGGTCATGTCATTAAGGAAGCTGTTATGTGTGAGACCTTTCTTCATTTGTTTTAGAAAAAGGAAGGTGTGTGGTAAACAAGGTAGGAAACTGCAGGAAGAACAAGTATGGTCTAATGATTTTTGCCAACCTGGAGAGAAAGCCCCAGTTTACACTTGGGTCTCTTTGTGGTGGCAGTTGACCGACATTTATGCACAACATGTAAAATGTCTTGCGTAAATGCTGGTGACTTCCTAAGCTGCAGGGACACACGGGGGAAAGCCAACCACAAATCCCGTATGTCTCCTGGGGGCCAGGACTTCCAGCACCAACTTCCGGGAGTGCAGCAGTGAGTTCAGCTGGAGCAGTCAAAATGGCAGTTCAAGTCAATGGGAGCTATTCTCTGAACCATTAAAGTACTATAAAATTGTGATTTCTCTGAAGAGTTAAGCCTTCCGCATCTCGATTTGAGTAAAAAAATTAATGTGCACTTTTTGATATTAATTTTTGTGCCTCAGTTCCCGATTGAGAAAAACATTTCCCTTTCTTCATCCAGTTGTTATGAAGATAATTTAGGGTTTACGAATGTTTCAGATAGTACGGTGGTGAGCGTCACAGAAAAACTGATGAGAAATCAATAATTCTGAATTCAGAAGAGATTTTTGATAGTGTGCAGTGAATAAGGGATGAGCCTATGCATTGACTAATAAGGATAAAATAAAATATTGAATAACTGTTGATTCAGTGAGCATCATCTATCCTGTCAATAGAATAAGTCAGGGGTCCTGTGGAAAAAGTAGTATGGGATCATATAATTGAATATATGTAAGGAAATGTCATAATACATATGCACAAAGAGTCTGAATTAAACAGTGTGAACACAGAGCAAATGCAGAATGAAACAAAAAAAAAACATGAACAAGATGATGAGTGAAACCATGTGACTATGTGAATGTTCCTACTAGTCATTATATGACTTGAGGCATATTTAATTGCATAGATGCTATGGTCAGAGAGTGAGAAATATCCGTGGTAGATTTCTGTTGGAGGTCACGACCTAGAGAGGGTTGGTGGTGTCCAACTAACTACCTTTCTGTCTGGATTTTCTGTGTACATTTCTCTAATTCCCTTTATTGCACTAGCTATGGATAGAGTTCTAATCTTTTCAAGGACGGTTCCACATATGGTCAGATGTAGCTAAAAATAAACAAGGAACAAAGAAGTTAGACATCTGTTGTCTTATCCATGTTCTGTTAGCCCATTGGCTAAGGCTACAAATCAGAAATATGCCTGCTGGTTGTGATTTGCATAACAGAACTCTCTTCAAGCAAACAAACAAAAAGCTTTAAAAAATTGACAGTTATGATGCTAAAAATATAGCATTTTCAGTAGTTTAATCCTTTATGCTCTATAGTGTATCCAGCCTTGATCCTTATTAGATAGAAGTGATTCTATATAATAAAGTATAATAAAACAGCTTTGAGAAGAAGTGTGTTGCTAAGCTCTAGTGTAAGAAAGCACAAAGAATATATCCAAGACCTGACAGAATTTACATAAGCTGTCAAACTCATACAAGTTTGGTAGGGACTTATGAGCCATGGCATCCAGCCTGGTGGTGGTGGTAGTGGAGGAGAGAATGAGAAAGGTTGAGGAGGCTCAGTTGGGGGAGCAAATGTATGCCCCCACCAGCTTTAAATGGTGCTCCACAGCCCTTGGTTCCTGTTACATGACCATATGGTACTGGGACCATTTTTTCCATCTGCTGGCTTGGAGATTGCTGTTGGTTGGTTGGTTGGGTTTTGAGTTTTTTTTTTGTTTGCTTGTTGAACCGAAATCTTGCTGCGTGGCCTGTGCCTTTGCCACCCCTGAGTTTGGGCTAGTTTACAAGGGCTATTGGTCAGAAATTTTCCAGTGAAAGAGTTTCATCAGAAAATGTCAATTAATTGAACCTGAAATATCTCATAAGAGCAAGCTAGGTCTAATTAATATTCATTGACTCATAGGCAAGGCTTTTGCCATGTGGACTGCCTCAGGACTGGAGAACCCTACCTTTGGTTGTCTGTGGTCTTAGGATTTCCAGAGTCTTGGGTTATATAGTCTAATTGATGGATAAGTGTAATTAATTAATTTCTTAGGTCACATTGGTTGATGTGGATTCAGTTTCTGAATGACTATAATGTCAGGAAAATGATTACCAATGTTGTTTAGTTAAAGACCCATGGAGCACATGAGAAGCAATTACAGTTGATCTCAAGTCCATTTATTAACAAATCCACTAAGCAGATGAACAATCCCACAAGCACTGAAATACCATTTCAGATAAAGAGATGGTACAAAATGTTTAGCTCTATGACTGGCATCATTCTCATCTGCCGCTATGCAACCTTGGAACGTCAGTGATTATCATCTTCTTCCTCCTCCTCCTCCTCACCATCACCACCAGTGGATGTCATCCTGTCATTGAAGTTCAGGGTGCAGCTTTTATAATGTGTTACTGTTAAATCCACTGTGCCTAATGCATAGTTAGTGAGGTTTTCATCCTTTTTCCTTATCTTTATTTCTTCACCTGCCTAATGTGTGGGTGTCCTTCTCCCAAGGGTTCGTAGGCCTTTTACCTCAAGCTTTTTAGCATGTTTATCAGTTAATCATCTGAACATTCTTATGATTGGACATCTGCTGAAGTTTGTAACTTAAAATAGCCAAAGCTGGTGTAGACTGGCATCTTGTGAGTACTTCTTGGCAGTTTAGCACCATATATCATTTTGTCTTGTGATGTAGTTCCAGGGGAGTAGTCATGTTAGTCTGTATATAGCAAAACCAGTGAAAGTTCTGTAGCACCTTAAAGACTAACAAATTTCTTTGGGCATAAGCTTTCATGGGCTGTAATCTAACCTTAGCTGGGATCAGGAGCACTAATTCATCTATAATAACTGAATGGTTTTTGTGTGATATGACTTGGGGGTCAGCAACCCTTGCCAGTCACCGTGCCAGCCCTGCCCCCCCAATACTCAACAGGTGCTGAGGGCAGGACCAGCAAGTGCTGGGAGTGGGGCAAGTAGGCAAAAGAGGCCCATTCTCTGTTGGCTCCACCCTCCAGCTGGGCAGTAGGGTCAGCAGGGGGTGGAAGTGACATGAATAGGAGCTTTGGTCACATGCTAGGAGCATGTGCAGTGGCTCCTTTTCCCTGATGGTCCCACCCCCAGCTGGGGAACAGGGCCAGCAGGGGACAGGAGCTGTGACACAGACACAACTCTTGTGACCCCAGGGCCTGCTGAGAACAGGGCCAGCAGGGGGAGCAACCGCTATGCCACAGGGCCAGGAACATGCCAGCTTTGGCATGTGTGGTGGGATTGCCAACCCCTGGGATAGCCAATGGTATGACTGAGTTCTTTGAGTGCATTTACTTTGTGTTTCAATATTTTACCATTATTGAATTTCTTTTAAGTTTGGCCTTATATATAATTATGTCATCATATTTTTTTTCTTAGTATGATGTGTACTCCCAACCTTAACCCCAATTTGACAAAGATTTTATCAGGGATAAATAGATTAGGAGGTGGGGATCAAAGATATTTTAAAGGAGATGTAATTTTTAAAATAGCAAAACCAACTGAATATTCAACCTAGTGTAAACTGGTAGTCTAGATGGCAAAAATTTATTTCAGTTGAAAAGAACGAAACAGTTCTGAGGGTGCAATATGAGATTTGATGGTCTCTTTTGATGTCTCTTAATTTAGTTTTCTGACTATGTCTCATATAGAGCCTTTTAAAAAGCTGGCTGCATATATATGTGTGTATAATCTTTGGTTTGACTACACTTTCTCAGAATTCAAATAAAAAGCAGAACTCCAGCTGTTGTGATCTTCATAAAGAGGCTCCACAAAGGCTTGCTGCAGAAAATGATCATATACCTTGGATTCTTTCCAGTAAGCCTGTGTTTAGTGGTTATTCTGTTAAGATTGATTTTTGTGGCAGGAGAGTTTTGGTAGAAATGTCTTTACTGCCAGGCTTTTGTACAGTTTATCTTCTTCTATGAAAATTTGTTGTTCTGCTTTAGAACCTTAAAGTGAGGTACTAATCTGTATTTGTCAGTGATATAATGCAGTCTTCATTTCCCTGGCATCAGATGATATTCTTTGGGGAATTTGATAGATAGAAGCTAGTGCTTGCCTGCATCACTAGCAACACTGAGTTATGCTCACTGTTCCATGGGAGAAGTTATGGTTTTGCACATAGCTGCATGAGGCACCTGGGGTGAGCAAGCATACCTGCACACCCTACTGTTTTTGTTGTTATTTTTCCACTCTCATGGCCAGGGCGGTCCCTAGAGCAGGGTGAGAGAGCCAGCTGCCCAGGGCCCCCTGCTTTGGGGTCCCCATGGGGCCGCACCACTGCCCCCCCCCCCAATGCCAGGGACTGGGTGAGCCGGCCAAAAGTGGCAGCCCAGTTCACTCTACTGTGGGGCCAGAGGAGTGGCTTGGTGTGAAAGTTTCTTAAGGCAGTAGAAAAAAACCAACAAACAAGGAGTCGTGTGGCGCATAAAGGCTAACAGATTTATTTTTCACATGAGCTTTTGTGGGAGAAAATCCCACTTTGTCAGAGCGTCGAAGATGGGTGAACTTACAGAATGGAATGAAAATAAATGCAACGGGGTGTGAAACATAAGATCAGGTCATACAGTAACAGCAAATCAGAGCAGTTGTTTAGGTTCAAACCCTGGGAAGCCTGAAGATTCCATTCTGTAAGTTCACCCATCTTCAAAGCATCTGACGAAGTGGGATTTTCTCCCACAAAAGCTCATGTGAAAAATAAATCTGTTAGGCTATGTTCAGATGAGAGTTTTATTTCAAAACAACAGCCATTGTTTTGAAATAAAATTTCTTATGTCCACATGATGTTCCATTATTTCGAAACAGTAAAACCTCACTTGAAAATTGAAATAGCCATTGTTTCAAAATGGCTGTTTTGAAACAACAGTGTTTGGACACATTGTTTCGAAACAGCAGCATTGTTTCGAAACCACTGTTTCGAAACAACATGTCCGAACAGCCTTATTTCAAAATAGCCATTTTGAAATAACAGCCATTTCGAAAGCAGGCTTTCCCTTAATTCGAATTAACATTTTCTTAATTCGAATTAACTTATTTTGAAATAAGGACTTTATTTCGAAATAACTCATTTCGAAATAACTTATTTCAAAATAACAGTTTACATATGAACATAGCCTTAGTCTTTAAGTGCCACACAACTCCTTGGTTTTTTTTTTCTAGACTAGACTAACACAGCTATCCCTTTGGAAATTAAGGCAGTAGGTCATTGCAACAAAGGTGAGTCGCTAGGGTTAACAACAAAGTGCTAATTGTTGTTCAAACAACCTCTATGCTTC
This sequence comes from Podocnemis expansa, assembly GCA_007922195.1. Classification (NCBI taxonomy): domain Eukaryota; kingdom Metazoa; phylum Chordata; order Testudines; family Podocnemididae; genus Podocnemis; species Podocnemis expansa. The sequence goes on along the minus strand of ML681963.1, from coordinate 79,393,953 downwards.
CTCTGAATCAGTATCTCTTTGGGCTTCTCTCATTCATATGAGAAGGACTGAGATCACTGGCAAGCAACCTTTGTGTTTTTTATTATCAGTAGACCCAATGAAGAAAAGAAAAAACTGAACAAAACCACTGTTCCCTCTAAGCTGTGCACGTGTGCGCACGCACAAAGGTCATGAAGTCTGCACACACAACAAAATAAAATGCGCACAAAAAAATTCAATAGTGCTAATATTGGTGCTCACAAAGAAATGTTTTTGTGCACACAAAAACTGTTTGCGCACACAGTCTATGAGTACTTAGAGGGAACATTGAACACAAACTTATTACACCATTTGTGCAGTTATTTTTGCAAATTAGGGCTTGCCTCTTTTTCAGTGGGTTGAGAATTCCCTTGCTTGCAACAAAAGTTAACTTGTAGATTTTAATAAAAACTCCAGAGATCTTTTTGACTGATAATTAAAAAGAGAAGAGAAAAGCAAACTGTTCAAGTAGGAGCCTGTGTTAGAAAGTATGATATTTTTCTACAGTTAGACAGCCTAAGTAACAGAATAAAATCCAACTCAGGGATGGACCTGGTGGAAGTAGAAGTTATAACAAGATCTGAAGGGGGGAGTGGATAGCTCTGTTGTGTTGCTGCATTATGCACACTGCTGGAGTCACCAGACCACACAGAGAGCACTAGCACCCCTCCAATTACAATACTTTGGACAGTTGTGTGTTCATGAAAACTCATGCAGACTCAGGGAGCAGAGGAAGAGCAGAGGTGAAAGTGGAACCCAGAGGGTCTGCTTCAGTTCCTAGGATTTAGCAGAGGAGAAGGGAGCAGGACCTGGAGGGACCTGGATAGGCTCAGCAGCAGACAGGATTTTCCAGGACCTTTCTTTTCAGCCTGGCATTGGCTTTCTTCTCCTTCCTCTATCTCAGCACTTCCATCTCATTTCTCCACCCAGTCAGTCTCCCCTACCCTCATTTGCAAGGAGCTCCCACACACACACTCCAGGTTACTATGTGCAATTTTAGAGACTTGACACACTTCCTGATTTGAGACAGGAGTATGGCATGTGGGATCACCCTCTGCATGTTCCATGTAGGTGATCTCACATTAGATGTGTGGATTTCAGAGATGCAATAGAAGCCTCAAGAGGAAGGATGAAAGCCATGAGGGATTGCCACTCCACCTCCCGCAGCCAGGGTCACTGTTCAGTTTTCTGGCAGCGGCTGCTTTTGTTCAGTGAAAGCAGAGAAGTCCGGAGCTAGGTCCCAAAGAAAAGAGTTTGACAACCACTGGCTTAAGGGAGGCTGAGAAACCAGACCCTGCACTCCTGTTCTGCTGCCTTTGGCCAGCTCACCTGGTCCCTGGCATGGGATGGCCAGCGCAGGGGCCTGCCCCTCCCCTGGGCCAGCCGGCCCCACCCCCAGTGCCTGGGGGGTTGAGTGGGGACCCCGCAGAGGGCAGTTCACCCAGGGCTCCGCACCCACCTAGGGACGGCCCTGTTCATGGCTTTGTGCCCTGGGGAGGCACTGTGCTAGCTCTACCTTCACTATGGCCTTGGGTCGGTGCCCTGGATGGACTCAACTAGTTACCAAAGGCTGTCCTGATAAGAAATGTTTGATAAAGTGATTTTGTGGTGGAGGTACAAGACTGCTGCTCAGGAAATCAGATTTTTTTATGGTTCTGTTGTAGTTCTTCTGTGACACTGGGTAAGGGACTTGACATCTCTATGCCATGGTTCCCACTCAGTAAAATGGGCATAATAATTACCTGCCTGACAGGGCTCTTTTAAGGACAGCTCTTCAGTATATGTGAGGTGCTGACATAATATGGAGATAAAGGTCACTAAAATTCTACTATTACATAAAAATAAATCAGTAGTCTGCTGGAACAGGGATTTTGCATTGTTCATACAGTATTCTCTAATCAAGATTATCTTTAAGGTGCTTAGAGCAGAGGACTGGGAGTCAGATTCCTTTGTTCTATTTCTGGCTTTGGCATTGATTTCCTGTGCGTCTGTGATGGAGAATTCAGCCTTTCTGTTTGGGGGAGAGAGAGCCATATTGGACTGGCAGCAGTGTCGTCCCTACATCCTCAAGCTGGTCCTTGGACAGAAAAGTCACTTCTTCCGTACATACTGCAGAGATTTATCCAAGACCAGCAGAGGTTAAACAAGTCTTTTTGCTGGCAGGTGGCCCTTTTTACCCTGCCAGTTAATCCATTTAGAAGCATATAGCCTGCTGATCTTCCTTAGGGAAGGGTCAGGGAGTGCTGAGATTAATCAGTCCACAGGGAGTTCTTCTGACAGCTGCGAAGAATGATTCTTCTGAGATCTGAGCTGTTTGTTTCTTTACTTGTATGCCTTGAGAGCAACAACCACGGGTTAAAGTAAGCCACATGAGCCGAAATGCCAATCCACGGCCCACTATGTATAGGGGCTCAGCATTCTGGGCCCCCTAAAAATAGGAAATGGTGCTGGAACACTACATTCAGGGGCCTGCCGTTTAAAAATAGTGGGCTCTGGAATGCAGTGTTCTGGTTTCATTTTCTATTTTTAGGGGCCAGAAGAGGCTGCAGGAGGCCAGGCCCCGGATCCCCAGCCAGGGAGGGGGCCACCACGGCCACAGGCGGCCGGGCCCTGGATCCCTGGCTGGGGATGGGGCTGCCGCAGCCGCTGGCAGCTGGGGCCTGGATCTCTGACCCGATTGGGCTGGAGATCCGGGGCACTGGTGCTGGGGTTCGGGGCACATGCCCCGGAGTGCCCAGCGCCAGTGACGCCCCTGCATGTTAGTCTCATTCAGCAAAACAAACAAGGAGTTGGGTGGCACTTTTATTCATATGTTTACCTTTTCACAAAATACAAGAACCATGGGTTACCCCCTGAAATAATAGGTAGCAGGTTTAAAACAAACATCAGGAAGTACTTCACACAATGCACTGTAAGCTCTGGAACTTACTGCTATGACATGTTGTAAAGAGTAAACATATAACTCAGGGTTTCACAACTCCTAGTCCAAGGGCCAAAAGTGGCCCACGGGGCTTTTTAAGATGGCCTGTGCTCCCCTGTCACTGGCTGGGAGCTGGGCTGCAAGCTGTACCCAAAACCGTGTGGGGGCAGATTTTGTTAACTTGGCAGTTCTGATGGTAACAAAATTTGCCTGCACACAGTTTTGGGCACTACAAGGCTGTGGCTGCCCCCACCCTCCCCACCTGAGCCTGACACACTGCTGGGATTTCCAAAGGGATAGCGGTGTTAGTCTAGTCCAGCAAAAAAAACCCAAGGAGTCGTGTGGCACTTTAAGACTAACAGATTTACTTTTCACATGAGCTTTCGTAGGAGAAAATCCCACTTCGTCAGATACTTCAAAGATGCATGAACTTACAGAACGGAATGAAAATAAATGCGAAGGGGTGTAAAACATAGGATCAGGTCATACAGTAACAGCAAATCAGAGCAGTTGTTAGGTTCAAACCCTGGGAAGCCTGAAGTCAAATTACCTTTTGTAATGGGAAAAGAATCCATAGTCTCAATTAAGTCCTGCTTTCACAGAATTTAGCCTGTATAGTAATTTGAGTTCAGCTGTTTCTCTTTGAAGTCTTGATGTCCCAGCCACATCTCTGACGACTGGTTCCTGACCATAAATTTGAAAAACACTGCTCTAATCCTGCAACATCTGAAATCTGTGTCTGGAAAACAGTGGACAGATCATTCAAAAATGCCCTGGTCTATTTGTTTCCTTGGAAGCATCTGACACTGGCCACAGTGAGAGACAGGATACTTGGACAAGTTTTGCCATTGGGCTGAGCAATATGGCCGTTCTTTAGAACTTTTTGGTTATCTTTTTCTGTTAAAAACCTAATAAAAATACAACAAACTAGGAAGTGGGGAAAATTCTGCTAAATTGTATGTCCAGTGACTTGTTTACAAGTGGGAAACCTGGAGAATCCACAAACTATCTCAGTTTACCCACTGACAAAATAGAAACAATATGGGTATGTCCACACAAGGCTTTTATTTTGAAACAACACTGGTTGTTTCAAAATAAAAGTCCCTATGTCCACATCACATCTTCTTGTTTCAAAAGGAGGGAGCTCCTCGTTTCGAAACAAGAGCCCTCCTTTCGAAACAGCTTAAACCACTTTGGTTTCAAAAGGAGGGTTATTTCAAAACCAGTTGTTTCAAAATAACGCCATTTGGACATTTTATTTTGAAACGAGGATTGTTTCAAAATAACAAGGACCTTCCTCCCAAGGGTGCATAGCAGGAGGCACCGGGGAATCCCAGGGGCACGGCACCCCAAGCCCCACCCCCGGCAGGAGCGGGGGGGGGGGCGCCGCCGGCCCCGCACAAACTGTGTTGACATGCTATTTTGTTTCCCTTATTTCGAAATGGGTTTTATTTATTTCGAAGTAAGTCATTTCAAAATAAGGGCTTTATTTTGAAATGACTCGTTTTGAAATAACTTATTTCGAAACAGGGCCCTACATGTGGACATAGCCTATCTCTTTAAGATATTAAGAACTGTTTGTACAAAATCTTGACATCCTCAGGTTAACGTGTTGTTAAATGCAGGTGATGATAATGCATGTTTTCACAGATGCATTCGTAAATTCTTAGAGCATACCTTTTAGATAAACATACAATTTTGATTTAAAAATTATCAGCGATGGAGAATGCACTGTTATCCTTTATAAGTTGTTCCAATAGTTAATTACTCCTTCTGTTAAAAATTCACACCTTTTTTCCAGTCTGAATTTGTCTAGCTCTGATTTCCAGCCATTAGATAGCATTATATTTTTTTCTAATAGACTGAAGAACCCATTATTAATATTTGTTTCCAATGTAGGTACTTATTGAATGTAATCAAGTCACCCCTTAACCTTCTCTTTCTTAGAACTCAGCCTATTTGTCTTATTGTTAGGTTTTCTAATCCTTTAATCTGTCTCATGGCTCTTCCCTAAACCCATTCCAGTTTGTCAGCATCCTTCCTGAATTGTGGGAGCAGAAGTGGACACACAATTTCTTTTGTGATTACACAAGTGCTAAATACTGAGCTGAAATAACATTTATGCTATTATTCAAGATTCCCAGTTTATGCATCCAACAATTGTATTAGTCCTTTTGGCCACAGTGTCATACTGAGAGCTCATTATCCCCCATAACCCCCAAATCTTTTTCAGAATCACTGCTTCTCAGGGTAAAGTCCTCCATCATGGAAGTGTGGTCTATGTTCTTTTGTTTGTAGATGTATATATTTGCATTTAGCCATATTAAAACTACATTGTTTGTTTATACCCTGTTTACCAAGGAATCCAGACTCCTCTGTGTCAATGGCCTGTTCCCTTCTTTATTTGCAATTAAGATGATCAGGGTCCAAACACCCCAAAGAATGGATAGGGTGGGGGGAGGGATTTGAACCCCAACAAGCATGCAGTTGAATTAGTTGATTGTATGCAAAATTGTTCTGCTATGAAAACACATCAAGTGGTCTTTTATAAGAGATGCAGTGTTATAAACACAGTACCATTATGAGGAATGTATACAGCCTATGGTTAGAAATTTTTGTTTAGAGATGGCTATACTCATAAAGCTTTTGCTGCACCCCACAGCAGAACAGTGAGCAGTTAGACAAAGAGAGGCAGTTCCTAAGCCAGGTGTTTTCACAAAAGCAAGATTCAAGTGCCAATCCATTAGACTACCCAGGAAAAGATAAGGATGTTTCATTAACAGAAAGTGACTGAGACAATTAGGGATTTCTCCATTTTGCATACCTGTAGTAACTGAGGGGGGAGGGGGGAACTGCAACCACCCTCCTGCAAACCCTTTTAACATGGAAGGGTTTGGAGTGAGAGGTATCCAGAAACTGAGGCACAGCTTCTAAGCGGGAAGCTGGCTTTAAATGCTAGATTACCCCTAAATATGGAGTACTCTGGGGAGCTGCTGAAAAGGAACACGTAACTTATATTAGAAAATGGTTTTCTACCTAATATGGAAATGCAAAGGCTATGGTTGTGTCTTTTTATTCACTGTAACTGATACATGTTTGCTGTCCCTTGCTATTTCATCTTTGACTCTTTGTCTATCTGTTCAGTAAATCTTTTGTTTTTTACCCCAAGCAGGATCTCTGTTGTGCAAACAGTGAGTGTGAGTGACCCAGTGAACTGGTAACTTTAGGGGACTGGTGTCATCCCTAAGGGGATAACAGATCAGGTGGGAACAGTCTGTGTGTTCGGTGCTTATGAACTCAGGACAATGGAGTTAGAGAGGACTTTAGGGTTCTATTTGTTGCTAATATGGATGATGAGAATTGGTATTTTAACTCTCTTAGCTATAGATTTTTGTCTTGTGTCCCATCTAGTACATTTTTAGACCAGGTACACAGTCTGGAGTTTTATTAAAACTGGCATAAACCACGCAAACAAATACAGCTTTCACAGGATACATTGGTAGAGCCCTGCAAATCTGCAGGTATCTGCTGCAGATCCGCGGGTATCCGCATCCGCGGTTGCGGGTGCAGATAACCGCAGACCCATTGCTGCGGATTGACTCACGGATGCAGCTTCTGTTGTTACCTTATCACACTGCGATCCATTGCTGAAACTGCTGCACTGTGTGTTGGCAGCATGCAGGGGAACCAGGAAGTGCTCTGGCCAATCCTAGATTGTGCTCTGCCAGCCAATCAGAGTCTCAAGGTGGGACTTGGAGACTCACCGCTGGCCTTTGATTGGCTCATTCCTCTGCCCACTTCTTCCTTTTCTTGCTTCCAGTTGGCAAGCCATTGCTGTCAATCAGAGATTTCATAGGTGGGCAAAGAAATCTGACTGATAGCACAGCATGCAAACCACAAACAAGAAAGGAAAAAGTGGGTGGAACCCATGTGGGGAATGAACCAATCAAAAGCTGAATAGTTGTGTGTGAGCCCAAGCTCGGTTGCAGCTGCGGTTACAGATGCAGCTAAACCCTGGGATGCAGATTTTGTATTGGATTAATGTTATCACTGAGTGGATGCAGATCGGATGCGGTTCCACATTTTTGTATCCGCACAGGGCTCTATACATTGGTGCTTACTTCTCTGCTTCTACAACCAGAGCTGTTTCCTTTGACCCTGCTCCCATCCCACCCCCGAAAGACATTAAGTTTTGTGCTTTCTCTCATTCTGCCCTTCATGCCTGAGAGAAACTCCTTGTAAAGTTTTATGCAAAACTAACTCATTGACTTCTTTCAAACTCTCCTTAAAATACTCTTTGCTGTGAAGTCTACAAAAAACTCGACAGTGGTTAGGCTGCTAACATACCAAGGAAAACTACTATTTAAAGTAGAAGCATGGCTGTAAGGTCTCCAACTAGATAATTTCAGAAGGGATCTTACAGTTACATCTTTCTGTCACTTGATTTATAGCAATGTTTCAAATCCTTATGGTGTACTATTTCAAATTGGTCATTATCTTTAGTTTTCAGTGACTCTTTAGCTGCACTTAGTATTCTTTCTAATACAATTTCTCCAGTCTTATGCCTGACTATGAATTTTGTGTTCAATTTAATGATGATTTCTTAGTCTTCTTGGTGCTTACATGTTCATTTTTTGGTGGAAGACATTTTTTGGTTGTCAGCAGAGCTTAAAGTATGCTGGAATGCATGGGAACATTGTTCTGGGGCCTACTATTTTTAGGGGCCAGTGTTCCAGGCCCCCAAAAAATAGAAAATAGAGCCAGAATGCTGTGTTCTGGGCCCCACCATTGAAAAATAGCAGGATCCAGAATGCAGCATTCTGGCACCATGTTCTATTTTTAGGGGCCTGAATGTTGGGCCCCTAAAAATAGCAGGCCCCAGAATGGCTTTCCCCAGCATTCCAGCGGGCAGGGGAGTGGGAGGGGCCAGGGGCATTCCTGGGCAGGGCTCAAGCCCCGCCCAAAGCCCCTTCCCTTCCAGGCTGCACCCCAAACTTGGGCCTGCAGCTGCACCACTGCCCTGACCTGGGGCCTACTACCCCACTTCCCCAGTTGTGCCACAACTCGTAAGTGTGGGGGCAGCCACGCTTACGTTGGGGGGCAGTATTGGCGGCAGGGGGTGGGGTGCTGCCATGTGGGGGGGGCAGGAGTTCGGGTCCAGGGGGCCCACCCCGGAAGAGGAAGGTCTGCCCCTGCGGGGGGCCTAGTGGCACAGGAGGGGGGCCCACCAGCATGGGAGTGTTCCGGTGCCCCCCCCCAGTTATACTTTAACCCCTGATTGTCAGGCAAAATAGGAAATGTTGCATTAATACAGAGATTTCTTTTTAGTCTTCTACAGGCTACAGCTATTAAAAGTTCAAAATGTGAATGGTGATGGGAAGGGTTGAAAGACAGGTTAAGGAGAATAAAGAAAGTTAGGCAGGATGAATAAAAAAGGTAGGAAAAATCCAGTTCTCTGCTGTCTATTTTGTTTTCTTCATCTAAATTTTTGTTCCTTTTTTTGACCTCCCATGTCCTCAATTTTATATTTCTTTTCTCTATTCCTTCCCATATCAGTCCAGCTTTAAAATCCTGTGTTTGTCTCTGGAATAGCTCATATGCCAGTTTACTCTACAGCTATCTGTGACCACATAAGGCACATACAGATGTCACAGTTGTTGCTCAGCCACATACATAGCAGCATCAGGAACAGAATACATTTATGCATCAAAGCTAGCAGAGGGAATTGTATGCCTGTGTGCAAATCTGACCTATTGAATCCAGCAGGGGGCAGTGACTTCACACATTTCTGTGAACAAGCCTGTGTGAAACATTCTGTTCTACAGCATCTGAAGCTGCTGGAGATTGTACTTCTTACTGCTGCTAGGAAAGAGAGACTTAGACTTAGTCAACAGCAATGAAAGATGGAAGATTTGAGACACAAAAGACTCTATGAAACATACTGAGACATGGTATAAAAAGACAAAGTCAGGTTGTGTTAGAAAATATAACAGAGTTGGTCATAAAACTTTAGGTGAAAGTACACAAAGGCACATAGGAGACTTGGGAAGGCCTATGCCTGCATACTTTGATACACTGTTAATTTTTTTAATTAGCAATATGTTTTGACTTTTCTGAATAAGATAAAAATAGGTGAACTGCGGAAATAATGCATTTACATTTGGGTTGTATGTAAGCATACATGTATATAAACAAAAGCCCATCAAATGCTGCTGCTATATATCATGTGAAAACTAGCAAATAATTGTTTGACTTATCATTAAAAGGCAATTGTAGCTTTAAGCAAATGAAGGCTTTGTTGCCTGAATTATGAAGTGAAAGTTGCAGGTGACTTCAGGTGATGTACTACTTTGTGAACTATAAATATTTTATTGATTTTATTTGGGTTAGTGGTCTGAAAACAGAACTAGAACTTGGGAAATCATGAAATCTGGTTTCATCTCTGACACTGATTCCCTTTGTGTTGCGCAAATCAAACAATCTTTCTGTTACCATTTGAGACTCTGAAATGGAAACAATATTTATCTCCTTGCATGTATGAGGAGTTATAGGTAATGTTTGTAAAGTTAGTAAGAATTATTCAATTATTTGTTATTTATTTTCATGACAATGGATATGGATAAAACTGAATTTGAGTGTGGATCAGGGTTTTATTTCTGTCTATTCCAATTATCTTTGAGTGTTATTTGTAACAACAGTAAGTACAAAGATTTCAAATTGAAAAATGATTCTCAAGTTGATGGCGCCTCCTTAATTGTCACCTGTTTTAGTACAGTAATGATTTCAACTATTTCATTATCCTTTTAATGCAATCTCAACTCAAATGATCCACACAACAAATCAAGCCTTTTTTTGAGATATTTAATTCATCTTAATTATTCACTAAATATCCCAAAAAAGGAGATTTAAAGGGCCAGCTGGTGGCTGCAGCTCAGTTTCTCCCATGTGGCTCTGCCGGCACTGGCTCCGGGGCCACAGCTCGGAGCACTCCTGCTGCCTTTGGGGTAGGCAAAGCAGGCAACTGCCCTTGTTGTCCACTGAGCTGGGAATGGGACTCCTTACTGCTTGGGGCCCTAAGTGGTTGCCTGCTTTGCCTATCCCAAAAGCCACCCCTACCTCCCACTGATTTAAGTCTCCTGCTGTGCTGACAAAATATAACCACATTGATGGGAGGCATGCTGCTTTTTGCGATACTGCTTTTTGTGATTGTGCAGACACTGTGCTTGCTTGTGTTGCTGTAAATGACCTCCTGGAGGTGTCCCATAATACCTTTCTTGACTGCTCTGGTCAGCAGTTTGAAGTCCACTGCCTTGGAGCCAGGTGCATAGTCATCCCTCTCTCCCTTTAAAGGAAATTCCACTTCCTGTTTGCTGGGCATGGAGACCTAACATTGCATCTTCTCAGTTGACCATGCCAGCTCCACAAAGCAAATGCTGTCTTGCTTGGAGTACACTGGAGTCTGCTGGGTCTATGGGGGAAAGGAGTCTGGGCAGTCCAAACTCCACTCCATCTGTAGAAACTTCAGTATTTACGGTCAGATTACTCATGGCTTGTTGGAATAGGTCCACAAATGGGACACACATCAATGCTGTGCAAAGATCAAGGAGCTGATGCAGGTATACAAGACGGCAGGGGAGGCAAACTGTCACTCTGGTGTTATCTGGAAGACTTGCTGCTTCTATAGGGAACTGGATGCCATCCTTTGCAGTAAGCCCATATTGACCCCTAGAAACTCTGTGGATACTTTGGGAGCACTGAAGACAGTGGCCAGCTGGGTCAACCCAAAGAACTAAGTGGTGGATGAGGATGGGGACAGGTGACAGGTTATCTGGTAGCATGGTGAAGCAGGACCTCTTCTCAACCCCAAAGGGTTCAAGCCAGTCCCAGCACATCAGCTGTGCCTCTCATGATACAGGACAGAGTTCTAGTAATAATTCATTTTCATTTGATATGCCTTGGTTGCATGAGGCGGAGCTGTCCTTTGTTTCATTGTATGTTAGAAGTGGGCTTGAGGGATAAAACTACTCAAGACTAGCACTATTCAAGACTAGACTGTGTCTATTTCCCATTCTTTTACATAGTTATGCAGTGGGGGGCATGTGGAAAATTTTGTTAATGCACATTGAAATTTCACAGGAATCCTTTAAAGAGATCTCTAGGAAACTTTCCTGAAGGTCTCATCAAACCTCTTTCAGAGGTTCCCTGGCAGAGTTGCTTTGTTTCTTTCCCCAGTGTAGGAAATTTTGCTCTGTCAGTTGGCAATCACTCTTACAGGGACAAAAGTGGTGCAAAAGTGAGCAGCGTAGGAACCTGGTCTGAAACCACATGTATGGAAGAGATGCATCCTTGCATCTTTGGTTACCCTCAGGACTGGGATATCAGATTCAGTTAACATTACCTATGAAAAATTATGACTGAATTTACAGTAATGTTCTTAGGCACCTGCAGTGATCCTTTTTAAAAAAAAATTTAGATCCTTTCCCCCATCTTGGCCCTTCCCTCTCCAAGCTGAACTCACCATGTTTAGAGTGTTTTCCAAGCTTCATTCTTGCCAAAGGAGAGTGAGAAGGACGTGTATGTAACTATCCTGATTCAATGCTGTGCATGCAAGCACAATACAGCCTCTCTATTTTTTTTCTTCTGGGTTTCTGCAGATGTGCCCGTAATATGATGGGTCAGAAAAAATGGCTTCATGGGATGTTGAGCCTGTACTCAAAATGCACTGTGATCCCTTTCCCATTCCTACAGTGCCTAGAGATAGAAGGTGGTGAGTTGCACAGTGGGATAGCTACCCATGGTGCACTGCTCTCACTGTTGATCCTGAAGCAGCAACTGTGGACATGCCCCAGTGACACAAGGACTGTTATGTGAATGTGCATGAGTGATATAAATATAGCCATTTATTATCGGTTGCATAACTTGCATCAACTTAACTCTGTAATGTAGACGTGGCCTTAGTCCTGCCCCATAACATAAACAAAACATAATTTTGTTATGTTTTTGTACTATTAAGTAGTTGTATAATTAGTATTTATTACATAATCTGATAATTTTAATTAATTTAACTAGATTCCATAATTTAATTAATTTTGCCCTACAGTATTTCATAACGTATTTCATACTGTTTATGAGTATGTGGACTACATGCTTTATTTCATACTCATCATGAAATATTCAAACAATATTAAATGTATGTAAGCTTATTTCTGGGGTCATGGTTAGTGCATATGCCCAATTTCAACATGGCAACCCACTGAAATAAAGCAGGACCACTCATGCAGTCCACTCACTATCACTATTTTAAAGATATGTCTGTTAACTTGATCTGGGATTTCAGTGCTATGTGGCTGAGCTGTGTCAAAACGTAGTCCCAAAACTGGAATGTGTAGAATGTGTGGGAGTGTATAGTGTCATGCTAGGCCTGAAAAGGCCAAGCCATCTTTGTAGAATACATGACCTAAATCTAACCTTTGATGACATGTTATAGTAATCTAGGGCTTTGATATGGATTTTTATCACTAGTGGGTTCTTGATGATGTTTATGTATATGCTGTTAGAGGTTAGCAAGGTGAATGAAGTGCTTCCCTATCTGTTACCATTGTTCTACTGGAAGGGTTTAAGAGGAAACATTAACATCTAAAGGGGCCTCTGATCTGCCAATGTAAACTGTCTGTTAATGGCGCTAATGCAGTTAATTACCTGGGGTGCCCAGGAGGTGCAGGTTTTCCTTCAAAGGACAATATGTATTGCTCTGCTCCACTTAACAAAGTACCTGGGAACTGTCATCAAAGCTCACATGAAGAATTGACCTGCAAATACCCACATTGCTAGCTACAACTATAAAAGGACGTTGGGAACAGAATTCCTTGGTCTCACATCTGTCCAAGCTTCTCAGGGAAAGTTTGGGCTGCAGGATTGAGATCCCAGCCAACACTGGCCTGGAAACTGCCCTGCTAATTCTCATGGGGGAGAATTAGAACAAATTCTACACTTGGATTATTTGGTCTCTGTTCCTATAAACTGGATTACTAACAACCGAAGCTGTGAAACAAGGACTTATCTTCTTTGGACTCTAAATCACTTGTATGTATGTGATTCACTTTGACCCTATAACATCTCTCATTTTGTTTCTTTTCTTTTTATATTAAACCTTTAGTTGTAATTGCTAAAGGATTGGCTGGCAGCATGTTATTTTGGGTAAGATTCAAGCCTATATTGTTCTGTGTAATGTGGCTGACCCCTTGGAGTCGGAAGAACCTGTTTCTTTAACAGACTTAGCAGCTGTATTGGGGACCGGTGACTAGAATGCAGTAAAGGGAGCTGGCTATACTATATGCTGGCTTCTTGATATCCATTGTGGGGGATCAGAAGCATTGTTTGTGACTGGTTGGGGGAGTTTATCTTTAGGTAACCCACCAGTGCTGGGAGAATCTGCTCTCCTTTTTGCAGCTTGCCCTGATCTTTGCATATTCAGGTGGTTATCCCAGGAGGCCTGGGTCACATATAGTATGAATCATCCTTTATTTTGCTCAAACCAAGGAAAAAGTTATTTAAAAAGAGAGATGAATTCTTTTCTAAAAGGCTTGTTTTCAAAAGAAGGTGAGTGGGCAAAAGCAGGCTTCCATTGGAAAGACAAACACCTCAGGTTGAGAAGTCTATGTCCTGCAGAGGCAGATATGACCATGGATTCTGCATTCTTAACTTTTTACTTAAAATGTCATAATTTCCTAATGTTTCTGTTCTCTAATCTAAGAAATTAGCTTGCAAAGGTTTTCATTTGATAAGAATATATTTTGTATAAAAGAGCAGATGTGGTCTCATGGATTCAATATAGGATTGGAATATTCTGGAGATATTGGTTTTAATTCTGACTGCCCTGATCTAGTTGTGTGACCATGTGGTAACTTAAGCAACTCCCAGACTATATTTAGAATTCATTAAGTTGATTTCATAACTCCTGCCCTGTAAGTCAATTTAAGCATTTAAGTTCACTTTACAGGGCAGGGCCCACCCACTTCCCTGCCCCAGGGTGTGATTGGGCTCCAGGGCCCAGAGGTCAATTTAAAATAGCCTCCTAATGTAGACATAGCCATAGTGACAGAAGTTACAGTGATATAAGTGTTAGTAAAACAAACAAAAAGTCCAGTGTCACTTTTAAAGACTAACAAATTTATTATATTATATTATACAGTATATGAATTTGTTAGTCTTTAAAAGTGCCACCGCACTCCTTGTTTGTTTTTCTGGACTAGACTAACGTGGCTACCCCTTTGGAACATATGCATTAGTGTTCACAGTGGTATTATCAGTAAGAAAAAAAAAAAGCAAGGGCTCTTGTGGCACTTAAAGACTAACAGATTTATTTATTGCATAAGCTTTCGTGGGAGAATATCCTGAAAGCTTCTCCACTGACATGCAGCTTGTAGGGGTGCTTTTATTCATGACAGCCAGAGTGCTCTCGCAATAGCAGAAGTAAACGCTAAGCTTGGAAAGAGGAATGGAGGTTGAAAAAAGTTAGCATCAAAAAAATCTGATTGTCTGTGGAGGTTAAATATTTAAAAACAAGCTGACATTAGTTTCTAACATGTTTATCAACTAGTAAGTAAGGACTAAATCCTACAGTTCTTTCTCAGGCTAAACTTCCCGTAAGAGTTGTATAGTTTGCAGACTAGTAAATTCAATAATCTAAAAGAAGAAAAGCTCCTTGACATCATCTGTACATTTGTAGTTCTCGTTGACCCTTTCTCTTTTTTAGAAGCTGATGCATCAATATATTTTTTTCTGTCAGTGTCCTCTTGAGGAAGGAATCAAAGGCTGTGTTCTCACACAGCGGGTTATTTTGATACGGTTGTTTCAAAACAACCGTATATCGAAATAACGTTTATTTCGAAACAACTTATTTCGAATTAACAAAATGTTAATTCGAAATAAGGAAAAAGGCGGGAAAGGAAATAGCAAGTTCACACTGTGAACTTGCTATTTCGCTTCCGCAGGGGGCTGCAGGCACCGGCTGGCTTCAGCGCTGCCCCACGCTGCTCCCCGCCGGTGCCTGCAACGGGGGGCTGCAGGCACCGGCGGGCTTCAGCGCTGCCCAGCGCTGAACCCCACCGGTACCTGCAGAGACCGGGCTTTAAGCCGGCGGGGAGCAGCCCTGGGAAGCGCTGAACGCCGCTGATGCCTGCAGCCCCCCTTTGCAGGCACCGGTGGGGAGCAGCGCGGGGCAGCGCTGAACGCCGCCGGTGCCTGCAGCCCCGCTGTGCAGGCGCTGGCCAGGGGACACCCCTCAGCACCCTGGCCAGGGTGCTGAGGTTTCCCTGGCCAGGGTGCTGAGGGGGCACCCCTTGAACTGTTGTTTCGGAACATCTTGTTCCGAAACAACACGTTTGCATGGCATTGTTTCGAAACAACCATTGCAAAACAACGTTGTTTCACCCACAGACTAGGTCTACCTTGTTTCAAAACAACGCGGTTGTTTCAGGACAACAGGAACCGTTGTTCCGAACCAACCGTGCGTTGTGTGAACAGCCGAAACCTGATTTTGAAACAGCCTCCGTTGTTTCGGAATAAGGAGGCTGTGTGAACACACCCAAAGAATACTTGCTGTTTTAGTGCAAGACCTGAACAAGACTCCTGTGTGCACTTAAAAGCTTGTGTCTCTCACCAACAGAAGTTGTCCAGTAAAAGACATTAACTCACTTACCTTATCTCTGCAAGCTAATATATTATGTAAAAAATTGTTCTCCTTTGAGTGCTTGCTAGCATCCCTTCTCAGTAGAGGTGTATGCATGCCTGCATGCTCAGTCACCGGAAGACTTTTTCACCACAGCAGTAGCAGTAGACCTGGCTAAAGAGCCCCCTGGCATCCCACACTAATACTGCAGTATAATAAGCATTCCCAGGCAGAGCCGTAACTATGGCAGGGCTGATGAGGCAGCCTGGAGCAGCTCAGTGGAGCCACTCTATTAAAGGGGTGGCTTTGTGGCGCCAGCTCTAAGTGCCACTAATGGGAAGGTGCAATTGGAATGCACCCTGGGCAGCAAAACACCACATTACAGCTCTGGTCCCTGGTCTATGCCTGCTCAGTTTCTTCTTTCCACCTCTGTCAGTCACTAGAACTGCCTTGCCTCAGCAAGCAATTTCCCCTTAGTTATTCCAGTTAGTGTAGTTGTTAGCCTGACTTGTTTGTTGTTGTTAGTGTTGTGAATATCAGTAGCTTGTTAGCATAAGTTAATTGTTAGACTGAAATTGCTTCCCGTTAAGTGTAACAATGTGTAAATCTCTGGGTTTTAAACCCTGCTTGGACTGTGGTAAAGAATTTTCGGTGAGTGATCTGCATGATCGCTGTTTGAAGTGCCTGGGGGAAACCCACAGAAAAGACAAGTGTGTGATATGCAAGTTGTTTAAGCCCCGCACCAAGAAAGACGGAGAGAACTGCCTGAAGGCTCTTCTCATGGAGGCAACATCAAAGCCCACAACTGACAGCTCAGGGGCACCTTGATACTGAGTACTTCTTTGGGGCTAAACACCCAGTTGGCCCCAGTACCAGCTAGAAGAGCAGAGGAGTCAGCGTCCTCAGCATGAGGCTTTCCCTGGCACCGCAGCTCCTTCCCTAAGAAGAGATCAAAAAGGCGCCAAATGGGGCCAGAGGCTCAGAAGAGGACTGGGACCATGGGACTGGCCCAGAGTGTGCCTACTTCAGGGGACTCTGGCAAGACTGTGATGCGGCCATCCCCATACAGAGCTTCATCCCCGACTCCCAGGAGTGAAAGGGTGCATCTACCATGCCCAGCCTGCTCCACCCCAGAGGCTCTTCAGTCTGCAAAAGATCTGCTGTCCCTGCCTAGTCCGCAACAGCAATTGTCCCCGGGAGGGACGCAACTATTGGCAGGAGATCAGGCCGGGCCCCAGACCTGATTTTCAGAGCCTCCAGCCTGGCTGGAGACAAAGCCATTGCTGGAATTCAGGGCGGCAGCATCTTTGCCCCACGGGCAGCTGAGATCAGGAAGCCAGTACTGTGCCACAGCATCCCATAGCTTCACCTGCTCCAGTTCTGCAACACGATCACCATCGGTCCTGAAGTGGGGGAGGAAGAGGGAGAGAGAAACCTGTGGTTCATGGTATGCAACAGACCACTCGTTATCCTGGTCATCTCCCAGCAACAGGAGATGCCATAACTGCAGGCATGGCTTGGCGTTCTCCTCCTCACCAAGCAACAGAAGGCGACAGAGTTCCCAGTGCGGCTTGTCTTCACTGCTTTCGGCCAGCAGCAGAGATCATGGGAGCCACTGGCACAGTGCTTCCCTAACCTCACATTGAGCACGGCACTGTCATTCCTGGTGTAGCCCTTCTGCCAGGGCGAGCTGGCAGAACAAGGCCCGGTTTCCATATCTAGGGGTTTCCAGATAATGTTACAGCACCAACCGGCTCGAGCCGCCACCCAGTTTTCTGGGAAATCATGCACTATTCCCTGGGCACCCCAAAGGGGTAATGCTTCCCTGCTCGCAAGCACGAGTCTGAGTGTTGTATACAGAACTTTTAATAGTAATAAAAAAAAGAATGTAAAAGGCCCAATAACAAAAATCAGCACTGATCTGGAGAATCGGTGCAAAACAGGTTTACGACGTGATTCCACACATGTAAACTCAACAACAAACCCAGCACTGATCTGGAGAATCAGTGCAAAACAGGTTCCCAACAACCCACACTGCACAACAGAACATACAAAACTCAATAGCAAAACTGGCATGGATCTGGAGAATCAGTGGTAAACAGGCTCCCAACCAATCCCAGGGTATATAGGGAGTGTCTTTCACGCCAGCTGTCCGCCGGCGCCAACCACTGATCACTCACTCTGTATACTAGTGCCGTCCCTTGGCTCCGCCTGTTATCCACTGGCTCTACTCACAGGTCACTCACGCTGTCCAGCCCACCGCTGGCCACTCTCACTGTCCGCTAGCTCCACCCAATGTCTGTGGCTCCATCCACAGGTTACTCATGCGGTCCAGCCCACCACTGGCCATTCTCACTATTTGCTGGCTCTGCCCACAGGTCACTCACACCATCCAGCCTGCCACTAGCCACTCTTACCATCCACTGGCTCCTCCCATTGTTTGGCAGCTCCACCCACAAGTCAGTCACTCCATCTGCTGCTACTCTTCAATGACTCAGTTCAGAGAGAGAATTTTCATTGCTTGGCAATTTCAGCTCTTAAACCTTAAATAGCTGCAAACAGCTTCTTCCATTAAAATAACAAAGGGAGGCCTCATAAGAAGCCTAGGCAGATCTATCATTTGACAGTGCCAGCAGGGGGTGAGGCAAATACCTCCAGCATAGCTCCAGACAGAGCTATGCAACCCCCACCCCTGTTATGTCTTTTCCAGGCTGAAACAGGCAGTTGCCTCTCTTACAAGTTTCTTTTTTGCTAAGGGCAGCTTTTACCCTTTAAGTAACCCAAACAGATTTGGAACAGTCAGAGAGCAGCATATCACGAAAAACAGTATTTCATGTTTCTTTTCAATAGAATGACAGATATTGACAGATTTGTGATCAGATCAACTCAAATACCATTACCCATATTGTCCTGCACCCATAGTGTGGCTATGCAAATATGTTCTTTGCACTCATGCAAATATAAAACCCATGCAGATTTGTTGTCCCCCCCCCCCCCCCAAAGCTGTGAGGCACAGCTTCTAAACCTGCCTTATGCCAGTGTGGGTCCCATGCCTGACGTTCCAGGAGAGCTTCTATCTCATGCAGGCACAGAGAGGAGCCTAGAAGGGATTGCGGGACTACTCCCACAAATGCCTGGACGCAAAATCAGTGGCCTGCCCAGTGGCCATAGTGGAGTCCCTGGCCGATCCCACAAGCTTCTCCTGCAGACAGGGGTGCCCACAGTCCAGCCCACACCACAGAGTGGCCACCCCTCTGACCAGGATCATTCAGATACTCTGGGAGGCATTGCCAAGAACTGCTCACAAAGAGAGAGCAATCAGAACTTTCTTTACTCTTCATCCTTGTCAGCCTCAGAGTCAGGGAACCAACCCCCCCCCCCATCTGATGATTTCAAGGCCTACCAGAACCTGTCTAAGAGGGTAACCTCTAATCTAGAACTAGAGGCTGAAGAGCTGAAAGAATCCACTGATGGGCTCTTCAGTGTTCTCTCCTCTACTGCTTCCCCTCAGGTGGCTCTTTCAGTACATAAAGGTGTTTTACAAATTGCAAAAGGCTTATGGCAAGCTCCTTTCTCAGTTTCCCCAACATCTAAGTCAACTGAAAAGAGCTATTTTGTGTGTGCTAAAGACCTTGAATACCTCTTTACACACCTGATCCTGGGCGCCCTGGTAGTTGGTGCAGCAAACCAGAGGAACAGGCAAGCTCAACCAGCCCTAACCCCCAAAAATAAAGAGCTCAGAAAGCTCGATTCCTTTAGAAAGAAGACTTATTCCTCAGCAAGTTTGTACCTTTGAGTGGCCAATCATCAAGACCTTGTTGGCCACTACAATTTTAACCTCTGGAACTCTTTCCAGCACTTCGGGAACTTGCTTCCACAGGAGCATAAGACTGACTTCTCCACACTCCTTGATGAGGGCTTGGTGGTAGTGAAAGCAGTCCTTCAGACTGTGCAAGCAGGGCCATCCCTGGGGAACTGCTGGGCCTTGGGTGAATCGCCCTCTGCAGGGGCCCCCACTCACCCCCCTGGCATTGGGGGGTGGGGCCAGCTGGCCCCTGGAACTATCTGACAAGACACGTCATTCCCTAACCCCTCCAGCTTCCTGTTGCAGGATATGAGGAGCTAAGAAACTCCACAAATAGGGTTAGGAAGGAGGGTGATAGATCATACTGTCCCTGGGACTTCCAGCTAACTTGCATAGGTTCCCCATGTACTGGGGAAGTTGATGGTATCTGGGTGCCCAGCTTGCACATGGCTCCTTGCCCAGCTGTGAGATGCGACCCTGCCGACCCACACCAGACAGATCTACTGCTGCGGTTCTCAAGATTTTTAAATAGATCCCACTCCTCCCATGAATTTTACTGTGATGCTTGCCTTCCCCACAACCTTCTGAGTGGCAGCATGAGAGTGGGGAGCAGGGAAGGATAGAGTGAGGTGTCAGGAGAGTAAGAGGAGAAGTGCAGCTGGGTGGCAGGCACCAGGGAAGGCAGCACAGCATCTGCAGTTTCCCATGCTGTTTCTGCCCAAGGCCAACTGCCTGGGCATGCTGCAAGGCAGGAAATTTAAAAAGGTTCTAGCCTGGTCCCAGCTTACAGGTGCATGCAAACCAGGTGGGGGAAGTTAGAGAACCCATGAGGCAAACAAGTCCATTTCACTCAGGATGGGAAAAGCAAGAAAGATCCGTGCCAAAAAGAAAGGGGGAAAAAAAGGAAAAGAAAAAAAAAGAAAAAGAACAAAATACAAGCTGAAAGTCATGTCTGATCACCAGCCATTTACAGTGATCACACAGGAGCTCTGAGGAAGCAAGACACAGGAAGTTCCACAGATGCACTTGAGAGTCAGCAAATATATAAGATGGGTAAAAAGATGAAAACTTACCCACTATCTGTGGGAGAATGGGCAGGCAACACTAATTATCACCTGCTCACCCTGGGATGGGTAGGGGGAATTGAAACATCAAGAGATTATTTTAGAAATACAGTATAATCTTTGGCCAAAAAAATAAAAGACTTATTTTTGCAATTCTTGTGATTTTTGATCTCTTGAAACTGGCAATACTGTGTAAGTTAATATACTTCACTCAGGGACTTCCTTTCCCTAACTGTATTCTTCCTGCTAGTGTAGGGCCAGGTTTCTGTAGCCACAATGTAGAGACACAGATACATAAAATGAATTGAATGTACCATTAAAGCATCTGTTAGGCAACACTGTATCTATTGTTTAATATCATAACTGAAATAACTAACTCAGTTTAATAGACATTATAACCAATGTCCAACAAACCTCGATGTTGTGAATTTAGAACTCCATTTTCTATTCTTGATAAAACTTGTTTTAGTTGTATACTCTGAAATTTCATTTAAACGTGTGACCAAGATGTGTGAATGAAAGGTGAGTGTGATGCAATCAGTCAACACCAGCCTGTCCTGATGAAATGCAAGTACTACCTTAATAGCTAAGCGATGCAAACAACTCCCACAAAAGCAAGAAGGATCCACCCAAAAAGAAAAGAACAAAGCACAAGGTGAAAGTCATGTCTGTAAATGGCTGATGATCAATGACCACACAGGATACCTGGCCAGGCCTGCTTGGTGGCCACCCAGTCTCGCCACCTGGGCTAGTGAGAGGTGGGATGACCCCTGGCCAGGCCTGCCTGCTGCACCCTGGCCTTGCACCTGGGCTAGGTGGAGGGGATCCCAGCCAGACCTGCCCACTGGCCTGGCTGGCAGGGGTTTGACATGGGGCCAGACCTGACCAGCAGCCCACTGGTCTGAGGTTTGACCCCTGGCCAGACCTTCCTGCTGCCTGGGCTAGGGGGTGGTGGCTTCTGGCCTCTCTGCCTGGGTTTGGTGGGGGCGGAGCACAAACCCTGGCCCCACCTGTTCCCCAGCCTTGCTGCCTAGACTTGAGAGGCGACCCCGGGCCCAGCCTGCCCCCCCAGACTTGAGGAGGGGTAGAGGTTGACCCCTGACCAGGCCTGTGACCCTGGCCTTGCCACCTGGACTGGTGGTGGGGGTAAACAACCCCTGGTTTAGCCTGCCCACTGGCCTGCTGGCATCGCCACCTGGGCTTGGGGAAGGGGGTGTGTGGATGATGCCTGGCTCAGCCTGACCCCTGGTCTTGCTGCCTGGGCTTGTGGTGGATAACCCCAGGCCCATGTGCCCCCCAGCCTTGCCACCTTGGCTTTGGAGAGGAACAACTGCTGCCGGGCACTGCCCCCTGGGGCTCACCACCTGAGCATCAGGGAGGGGGTAACCCTGGCCCTGACCTTGCCACCTGGGCTTAGGGGAGATGAGCCATGGCCCAGCCTGCCTGCTGGCTCCTCACCCTTGTCACCTGGGCTTGTGGGGTGACTACCAGTGAAGTCTGCCCCCGGCCTCATTGCCTGGGCTTATGAGGGGGAAGACCCCTGGCCTGGCCTGCTCACCCAGCCTCACCACTTGGGCTTGGATGAGGCAACCCATGGCCCAGCCTGCCTGCTGGCCCCCCAGCCTTGCTGCCTGGGTTAGGTGGAGATGACCCCTGGCCTAGCCTTACACCTGGCCTCGCAGCCTGGGCTGGGGGGAACCCTGGCCAAGCCTGCCCGCCAACCTCACCACTTGGCCTTGACAGGGAGGTGAGTCCTTGGCCCAGTCTGCCTGCCATCCTGGGGTATGGGTGCTAGTGCGGCTTCCCAGGCTGCCCATCCTCCTGTCACCTGGCCACCAGCATGAACCGGGGCCCAGAGGGCCATGATCCCTGATCTGCCTGCCCCCCCACTAGCCCGATGTGACTTGGGGCCCAGGGAGAGTCCTGGATCCCCAGCCCGCCCCCATCCCACTCCAGCCTGACTGCTGGCCTGACCCAAGGTCCAGGTGGGCCTGATCCCTGGCCACCTGCCCCACATTAGCCTGGCGAGATCCAAAGCCCATGGGAGTCCTGGATCCCTAGGTCCCCCAGACCCCGATTCCTGACCAGGCTGCTGGCCTGACCAAGGGCCCCAGGGTTGGGGGCATATCCCTAGCCAACTCCCCCCTTGGCTCAGGCTCAGGGCCCCACCAGACTCCCCCCCACTCACCCACCCCCAGTACTTACCTGGCTGTGTGGTCCCTGGGCTGGTGCTGCCAGCGTCTGCTGGAGGAGGAAAGGGTTAAACCTCCCTCTCCCCTCCAGCTAATCCCTCAGCTGCATGCTCCGGAGGAGAGGGGCAGCAGGCAGCCCAGCTATTCACCTGCAGAGCAGGGTCTGAGTGAGCCTGTGTCTGCAGGTGGAAACGTTCAGTGCTTGTGCCAGTCCCCGGCAGGGAGTGGGGTCTTCAGTGCGGGCATCGTGGAGCACCCCAAAGCGCAGGGCTCTGGGCGGCTGCCCCACTTGCCCTACCCTGGGAACTGCCTTGTGCGCATGCCGCTCTGTGGCCTCAGCGATCTGTATGCGCAGCTCCTCTTGGCTCCAAGCCTCTGAGCTATCCCAAGAAGTGCAGCAGAAGATTCAAGATCTCCCCTTTGAAGGACCCAATTTATCCTCTGAAAAAACAGACAAGAAATTGCATAGCCTCAAGGATTCCAGAGTGACCCTGAAATCCTTGGGTCTCCATTCTCCTCAATCTGGATGCTGCACTTTCAGACCTCCTCCTCCCCCTCAGTTTAGACATTCAGTCTCAAAAGGTGCCCCTCTATAAGCAAAGGGACAGAAACAGGAATCATGGGAGGTTCTGGTTCATGGAGGTTACCCAGGTTCTGGATTGGGAGCCTCCTGTCACAATAGCTCCAGATGTTCCTTTGGCAACAACAATAAGCGTCACTTTTGAGGACACGATCAGGAACAGCCACCCAATCATCGCCAGGGATCCCTCCCTACCCCTTCTGGATTGTCTCTCTCATTTTTCATCCCATTGGTCCTGGATCACCTCAGACTAATGCGAGTTGGAAACCATTTCCAGAGGTTACTCAATACAATTCAACTCAAAACCTGTCCCTCCCCCACTCCCCACCCCTTGTCAGGGACCCATCTCATGAACTTCTTATGATCAACGAGGTCAACCCCCTCCTGGCATTGGGGTCAGTAGTACCAGTCCCAGCGGTACAAAAGGGAAGGGGATTTTACTCCCAATATTTCCCGATCCCCAAGGCCAATGGGGTCTAAGACCCATCCTAGACCTCCGGAAGCTCAACAAGCACATAAAAAGAAAGAAGTTTCACATGCTTTCTCTGCCTTCAATAATCTCCTCCCTGGATCCAGGGGACTGGTTTGCTGCCCTCATTTTGAAGGATTCATACTTTCATATTTCTATCCACAACCACCACAGGTGATACCTGCGGTTTGTAGAGGCAAGTCACCGTTATCAGTTTACGGCCCTGCCATTTGGCCTCTCTTCAGCTCCCAGAGTATTCACCAAATGTATGGCCATCTTGACAGTGTTCCTCAGGTGCAGAGGAGTTCACATCTTTCCTTACCTCAACAGCTGGTTGCTGAAGAGGGCCTCCCTGAGCGAGGTCCAATCCAGCTTGGAGCTAACCATGGATGTATGCATCAAACTGGGTCTGCAAATAAACAAAGAAAAGTCCACTTCAGTACTGGTTCAGTGAATAGAATTCATGGGAGCGGTACTGGACTCCATTTGTGCAAGGGTGTTTCTGCCCGAGTCAAGGTTCAGGGAGATAAGGGAGCTGGTCTCACATCTTCAAGTTTGCCTGGTGACAACTATCAGACGTTGCTTCTGCCTGCTGGGGCACATGGTGTCGTGTACCCACGTAGTGACACTGGTCCGCCTCAGGTTGTGCCCCTTTAAAGCTTGGCTATGCGGAACTATGCCCTGGCCAGACACTCGCTGGAGAGAATAGTTACAATTCCATGGATGGTCCTGTCCCAGATGTCCTGGTGGAAGGAACACAAGTTTGTCCTGAAAGGAACCCCATTCCTGGAGGAGAGTCCCTCACTACCTCTAGTATCCAACAAGTTGGACATAGGGTGGGGTGTGCACCTCAGCACAGGGGACCAGACTCAGAGACTCTGGTCTCAGAGGGACAAATAACTGCACATCAGTGTCAGGGAATTACAAGCAGTCTGGGTGGCCTGCAAAGTATTCCTCCACCAACTGCTGGGGAAAGTAATACACATTCTCATGGACAACGTGTCATCAATGTACTACATAAACAGGCAGGGAGGGGCTAGCTCTTTCTCCCTCTGTCGGGAAGCAGTCAGACTTTGGAATCTGGTAGTGAAACATGGGTTCTAGTTAACAGCTTCCCATCTCCCTGGGGTACAGAATACAGAGGTAGACAAACTCAGCAGGCACTTTTTACCTCTGCACGATTGGTCTCTCCACCCCGAGATAGCGTCCATGATCTTCTGGAAGTGGGGTTATGCCCAAGTGGATTTGCTTGCCAGGCACTGGAAGAGGAAATGCCCACGGTTTTGCGCTCTCTGGGGCATGGAACATGGAGCAATATTGGACATGTTTTTAATCCCTGGATCAGAAGGGCTGCTTTATGCATTTCCCCCGATCCTGTTGCTCCACAAAGTCACCCTGAAAGTAAAAAAGGACAAAGCAAATATGATTTTGATTGCCCTGGCCTGGCCATGGCAGTTGTGGCAATAGCTCCTATCTGGGAACTACAGGACTTCGGGAGGTTACTCCATTCCGACTTGTGGTCGTTACACCTGGCAGCCTGGAGACTCTATGGCTGAGTGCAGAGGAGAGAGCATGTTCCTTACCAGTGCAGGAGGTGCTACTGGAGAGCAGGAAGACTGCTAATCAGAAATTTTACTTGGTCAAATGGAAATGCGTAACTACTTGGGCCCAGTTGGGGGGGATGTCGCTCCTATTGGCCCCTATCTAATCAATCTTGGGTTACTTGCTTCACCTAAAACATCAAGGGCTCTCCCTGGCATCCCTCCGGGTCCACCTTGTGGCCATCTCAGCCTTTTGCCAACCCGATCAAGGCAGATCCCTCTTCTCCCACCCAATGGCAGTTTGCTTTCTTAGAGGTGTTGAGCTTCTGTTTCCCCAGGTTAAGAGCCTGCCACCTTTATGGGACCTGAATTTGGTGCTTCATAGGTAAATGGGCCTACCCTTTGAACCCCTGACCACCTGTTCCCTCCAGCACTTATCATGGAAAGTAGCTTTTTCAGTGGCAGTAACCTGCCCAGGGGTATCGGAGCTATGGGCCTTGGTCTCTGAACCCCCTTACACAATGTTTTTTAAGGCAAGGTACAATTGAGACCACATCTAGCTTTTCTTCCGAAAGCGGTCACACCCTTCCACTATAACCAGGTTATAATCTTACTGACATTCTTCCTGAAACCACACAAGTCCATGGAGGAAGCCAGATGGCATACTCTAGATGTTCAGAGGGTGCTAACCTTCTATACTGAGCGCACAAAACCATTTTGCAGGTCTACCCAGCTGTTTGTAGTGACCACAGATAGGATGAAGGGACTGCCAATCTCCTCCCAATGTATCTGCTTGGATCGTCAACTGCATCCGATCCTGTTATTCCTTAGCAGACCTACCTTTGCCAGGTCACGTAACAGCCCATTCTGCAAGAGCCCAAGCTTCCTTTTCAGTCTCTTTGGCAAACGTGCTGGTGGTGGACATCTGTAGAGCAGCCAATTGGTCTTCAGTTCATACGTTCACCAGTCACTACGCCATTGTACAGCAGGCCAGGGACGACGCAGTTTTTGGAAGAGCAGTACTTCAGGTTACTCAACATTAACTCCGCCCACTGTGTGTATGGCTTGTAATTCACCTATATTGAGAATGGACACAAGCAAGCACTCAGAGGAGAAAGATGGTTACTTACCTGTAACTGTCATTCTCCGAGATGTGTTGCTCCTGTCTATTATACACCCTCCCACCAGTTCCACTTTCGGAGTTAGTGGAAAGAAGGGACTGAGCAGGCGTAGACCCAGGAGTGCTTATGATACCACAGTATTAGCACGGGACTCCAGGGGGCCCTCTAGCCAGGTCTACGGCTATTGCTGTGGGGAAAATGTCTTCCGGTGACTGGGCATGCAGACGTGCATCCACCTATATTGAGAATGGACACGAGCAACACATCTCAGAGAACAAAAGTTACAGGTAAGCAACTGTCTTCCCAAATGATGGATTTGTCCATGCATTAGGTCCATAAACACATATCACTTTCATGACAATGAAATATTTAAGACACACTGTATATTGGAGCATATTGTATCTGTAGAATTAAAGAGCAAATAGGAGATACTGGTGTAATCATATGTTGAGGTGTATCATTGAATAGATCCTAAAGTATCTGAATGTGCAATCGTACAGATCTATTGTCAGTTTTTAAAAAGTTAATACTTAAAGCAAGTTCTTTTTCAAGATCAAGAAAGTGGTTTTTGTTACATATATTATAAGGATGTGTGAATCACTCATAATACAATTATTTTAAAACCTGAAAATGTATGATTGTTTTCTTTGAATTTCACAAAATGTGTCAATTTTTGTATGGGAAAAATGGTGACATTCAATGAAAATAGGATAATTTTTTAATGCATAAGATCATGATTAATAAATTTGAATTTTTGGTCTCAGTGACCATTACATTTCATATAATGTAATTTTTTCATGCAAGGAAATGTCCCACAGTTAAATTTTGAGTACTGCCTAAAGAAACATATTGGCCAAGGTTAGAAGTTTTAGCCCACTTATTTTTTTATTTTATTTTGTAGTGTCCTTGTTTGTTTTAAAATGTGTATTGCCCCATTTTTGTAGATAAAAGAACTTCTCAGTAACACATACATAGTATGTGAAGTAGCAGGATTTTTTTGCCCAAAATTTAAATGTTACAAACTGACAAAAATAATTTACAAATTAGCTGAAATAACTTGCCAGGATCCTTTTTCGCAGAGCTAGAGTTAAATTTCTGGCAGAAGCGATTATAACATATCTGCTTTCATATGTAATTAACTTGCAAAATTACATACTTAAACTTTGACATTGTTTTGCAAATCTTGCTCTGTAGCTCCAGTTATTATGTTTAATACTTGAGGTGCATAATGGTTAATTACAGAGAAAATTAATGAAAAATTTCTGCATTGCAAGCATTTATAGTTTTGCACCTAGAACCATAGAAATGTGGGGTTGGAAGGCCTAGAGACATCATCTAGTGTTCAGCCTCTTGTAAAGATTGAGGAGCAGGTAAACCTAAACCATCCCTGACAGGGGTTGTCTAACCCAGAGGTCGGCAACCTTTGCTGACCCATGTGCTAGCCCTTGTCCCTGCACACTCAGCTTGTGATGGTGGTGGGGCCAGCAGGCTCCTGTCTCCTGCTAGCCCTGCTCCCCAGCATGGGGGGAGGACGTGGCCAGCAGGGGACAGGAGCAGTGCAACCAGCGGTGTCCTTTCCCTGCTAGCCCCACCCTTGTGCATGACTCCAGTCCCCTGCTGGCCCCACTCCTCAGTGGGGAGTAGAGCCAGCATGGGACAGGAGCCATGTGTGGTGGTGCCTTTTCTCTTCTGATCCCATCCCTCATCTGAGGAGTGGGGCCAGCATGGCACAGGAGCTGCTAGAGTGGCTGCACCTTTTCCTCTGTTGTCCCCCACCCCCAGCTGGGGAGCATGGCCAGCAGGGCATAGGAGCTGTGGTGTATATGAAGCTCTTGTGGCCCCAAACCCTTTGGAAGGGCAGCTGTGACCTAGTATTCAAATGAAAGCCAATTTTGGAAGCTGTGCCATTGAGTAATATATTCTCAGCAACATTTGTTCATGACCAGTTAGGCTAATGTTCTCTGAACCTTTGGAGCTTTTATAGGTTGTTTCATTCTTAAATATAGAGCAGTATAGTGACTGAATGTGGAGATCACAGCTATGTGGATTAACATAAAAACAGCCATATTGACTCAGGCCAATGGTCCATCTAGCCCAGCATTCTGTCTTCCAACAATGGTCAATGCCAGATGATTCAAAAAGAATTAATAAAAAGGGCAATCATCAAGATCCATCAAGTTATTCATCCCCTGTCATCAAGCCCCAGTATCCAGCAGTCAGAGGATTAGAGAACGCCTTGAGTATGGGACTGCATTCCTGACCATCTTAGCTAATAACCATTGAAGGACACATCCTCCAGAAACTTACCTAATATTTTTTAATCCAATTATACTTTTGACTTTCACAACATCCCCAGCAATGGGTTGCCTAATTTGACTGTATATTTTGATGAATTACTTCCTTTTGTTTGTTTTAAACCTGTTGCCTATTAATTTCTTTGAGTTACTGTATTATGAGAAAGGGTAAATAACACTTCCTTAATCACTTGCTGCGAACCCTTTGTGATTTTATAGATCTTTATCATATCCCCTGGCTTTAGTCATCTCTTTTCCAAGTTGAACTGTCCCAGTCTTTGTAATCTTCCCTTACATGAAAGCTGTTCCATACCGTTAATCTGTTTTGCCACCCTTCTCTGTACCAAACACAGAAAATCTCAGCCCAATGACTGAAAATTTTGACAAAACTGTAAGTGTCTCATAGCAAGGATATAGAATGGAAATGTGTATGCATCCTAAACTATGGGGAATTCTGCTGCTTCTGCTGTGACAAACTATTCTTGACTTGCTCTTATCTGGCAAAGCAAACTCCTGAATATTATTATAATTTCTAGCTTTTAGTTTTAACGTTTTTCTCTGGTAATTTGGGGATATGTCCAAATATTGGGTAAATTACAGTATCATTCTGTAGTGAAATTAAGCAGAAGACATTGCTGAAGCAGTTCCTGGTCATTGTATGTACAATATCCTGTCTCTGACTCAGTTTTTAGTTGTTTTAAATTTGAGACTGAGTTGTTTTCTCTGCTCACCAAAACATCATTTTCCACAAGTTTTCAACCTCACACCAGCATGTCTGGTACCTTGGAATTTACTGCTTTGTAGTTGTTTTGTATTATTGGGCGCAAGAACTAATGTAGCAGGGTTTGGTGGTTGGGTTTTTTTCAGTTTCTGACAGACAGAATTAAGACACAAGCAATGAATAGTTAAAGGATTAGCTAAAGAAGTTAAACTCTTGAATGCATATTAAATAAATAATATCATAACTAATAATTTTTCAATAAAATGAAAGCTAATACTTGATTGCTGTAGAGAAGCAATTGTACTTAACTCTTAAAATTACATTGAATCCACAAAATTCAGTATAACATTACAGACATTTTCAGTTTAGTTCAGCTATACCACATTTATACAGCAAAATAATTGCCAGGGAGCATGTGTCTGTGTAGGAAAGATTAACTAAATTACTTTGCACCAGCCAGTCATATTTGCACTGTATTTAATCTCCAGAGAATTTAATGCCTTAGGGCAAATAAGAATTCTAAAGTCATCATTTAAAAAAACCTGATACGCTCCTTCTTTCCTTCATTGAATAAAATTGTTATGCCTTGTGTAATTAGTTGACTGACAAATACATCCTAATTAGTTTTCACAAAAACAAATTTATTTTTGTCAAAGCATTTTTGTTGTATATTTCTTGTTTTGTTTTATTCCTCTCTGCTTTATGGAAAACTTTTGAGTTGGTGCCTATACAACTAGTATACTATTGCATTTGGATTTCTCCCAGACACTATGATAGATTGGGCTATTGTGCTCATTAGATCGTTTTCCCATCCCTTCACTTTCCAAGACAAATATTTTGGATGTGACATATGCCTCGTCTGCTATTTTATTGTACAAAACTATGCTGGATTAAGGCTTTCAACCACAGGAGCAGGATTTACTCAGTTGAGTATTCGTACTGAAGTTAATGAAATTATTTTACTGAATACAGATCTGCAAGATTGTGACTTAACATTAATATATAGTCAGTGTCCCTTTCTGGTGCCCCAGAAGCCAACCCAAAATGCTTTAAGGAGATGTATAAAGTCTTTCATAAACACTGATGTTATTTTAGAGCTTGTCAAGATCTTACATTTCAACTGGATCAGAGTTAACACATTTTTTGCCTGTAATGTTAATTACTATGACTTTGAAAGACATCCCCATTAATCCATGATGGCTTCTGCATGTCTGAATCCCTCTGCAGCATCTCAGCCTAGGACAGTACACTTCCTTTCCTCGGTATCCAGTACCGTAACAGTTAAGAGCGTAATAATGGCCATACTGGGGCAGATCAATGGTCCATCTAGCTCAATATCCTGTCTTGTGAAACTGACCAGTGCTAGGGGTTTCAGAGGGAATGAACAGAATAAGTAATCATCCTCTATTATCCATCCTCTATTACCTATTCAATGCTTCTGTTATATTCTTTTGAAACATGAGATATGCAATTTGAATATAATTTTATTACTTTTACTTATAGGAAAAAGCATTTATTTCTAGCATATCACATATAAATGATGGAAATATTATTAGCAAAGCTTACTGAGACAGGGAATTTGTTAGTTAACTTCATGTGGCTCTTATAAGCAATTGTCAATTTGACACCAAAAGCTGTGTTCTTTCTTTAATACACATTATTTAACACAATCTGATTTAAACTATCCTCTGTTATTACATGCATATTCATTAAAATAACTCCAAGCATTCCAGTTCTTACACCCAGGATGATGCAGATTTTCATTTTCAAGTTGGTGTTTTGTATCTGTTCACTTCTTCTATGTCTCAACTATCTAACTTTGTAATTTCCAAAATATTTTTATTTCCATTTCAAGAGTGAACAGACTTGAAAATGCAAAATGTTTTTATAAAAGATATGCTAGTAATTTTTCTATTTGCCAGTGCTGCCATTAGGTCTGAGTCTGACTAACTTTATTTAGTGGAGCCTACTGCAGGATTTTGCTACTTGATTACTAACTATTCAGTGAAAAATGATTATGTTACAGCTCTGAAATCCCATGTATATATGTGGTAAAAATAAATGACAAAAAACCATAAAATATTCACATTTCTTCTATGTGGTTTTTAAAAATATTATAGTAAAAAATGTATCAACATCAAGGAGAGCAAGACTGTTGTTTTCCTCATATGTATTGGGTATTGGGGACTGTACGAGAAAGGTGCTTTATTAAATACATAAAAAAAATTATAATCTAAGATGGACTTAAAAACCTTGACTTAGTACTGTTCTGTAGGCACATACATATGCTGTTTCTTAAAATATTTGGTTTTACGCTCAGAAAATCAAAACTACAATCTGGTTCTATATAATGCTGTCTAGAACATTAATGTCTTGACAGAGTTGTGCAAGATATGCTGGAAGACTTTAATAGGTGAGCTAAGTACCACTTGGCATGTTTTCCTTTTGGTGATCTAGATGAAGCTGGTATCTTTGGCTACAAAGATTTTATTTTGAGTCTTAGTTGTGATAATGAGCTGCACTCATATACCATCAGTACCAGATGTTGCTAAAAATATGTTTTGCTGTCTGACTGTGACTTCATTGTCAAATATTATGTTGGTCTCTGCTGTTTATGAGACTTAATTTGAAAGTCTGTTAATGCAAATAACTGTAGTTGGTTGCTCTTTTACATTTATGGACTCAGACGGTATGCATGTTTAATCTAAAATGTGTGTAATGCTAAAAGAAAAGGAGAATAGAATCAGTTTAATTTGGGACAAGTATTTTTACATTCTCAACGTGAGCTGCTACATTAGAATATATTACTATAATATTTGTTTTACTTTTTATACCTAGTCTGCCCTCAACCCTTATCCAAGTCTCATCTAAAAATGTAGGATGTCTTTAATGTTCATGTAATGCTTTGAGAATGGAAGTCTAAATATTTTTAAAACATGCTTTAAAAAAAACAAAAAAATTAATTTATTAACTGCAGTGGTTTTAAAGAACCCATAAAACAGTTGTGGAACTCCATCCTCAGTACACATACCTGTACCTGTGTATCAATCTATACATGATACATTATTTTCAATTCATAGCTCTACAAAATGTCTGCAACAGATATATATATATAAATGAGGCATTCAGAAGAATTTCTTCCTCACCTATAAGACCAAAATACTCAAATGTGAGTGGTTAAAATTAGGCAACTAATACATACTTTTATTACCTAAATAGAGGCCTAGTTTTTTTTCAGAGAAATGGAACATTCACAGTTCCCAAGTTCAAATTGTCTGCATTATGAGGTGTGCAGGACCTCTGAAAATTAGGCCACTTATTTAGCTGTCTAAATTTGGAGTTAGGTGCCTGACTTTAGCTCTCTGGTTTAAAATAATCTCTCTTAATGTAGTGGTTCTATGGTTGGAGATTTTTCAGTTTTTCGACACTACACAGCCATCATTTAAGAGAGGAATGCTCTGTCTCATTTCTCTTTGAACTGTGCATTATTTTATTTATTCAAGCTGCAGCTAACAGAGAAGCTTTGATTTTTTATTTATTTATTTTATTTATTTTAAATATTGACTAGAAAGCCCACATGACAGCTGCAACTCCTTAAATGGTTCCTGGCTGTGAATAGAGGGCGAGATCTGTTAAATCAAACTCTTATCAAAAATCTAAGATGTGAACTTTATTATTGTTAGCTGTGTTTGCTTGAAGACTGCACTTGCTTTTGGGACTGTAGTTAAATCCACAGCCTTTTAATGCAATATTTTAATGTTCATGTAAAAAGGAAGGCCAGAGATGGAGAATAAAATTAGAAATGTTAAGATGTTTGGATTTTACTGTTGCCAAAGTGCTTCTAGAAAAACCAATCAAAATATAATGGCCATCTAAGAAAAGTGATTGTTTCTCATTTTAATATGTTGACTGCGTGCATCAGACAAATCCATATTTATGCACTTGGCTAGGCAGATTTGGGGTGTGAGTCCACAACCTTGCTGTACATCTTCTACCTTGCACAATATTGAAGATTTCTCTGGACATTATGGTAAACTGTAATTCTCTGCTCCACATGTCTATACAATTAGAATCCTTATGGGAAATTAGTTGTTGAAGACTTGTAGGCCACATTCATGCCAGGAGCAAATTTTACATCTAATTTATAAATGCCTTATTTTTTAAACAAATCTTAAAATTGGATAATTTAATACTCTCAGCACATATGGTGGTGACTTTAATAAAATTAGTCTGGTTTTTGGATTTGAAGGCCAGAAATTGTGTATGCTGTCAGCTAAATATTAGCTCTCTTGGCAAGAAAATGAAATTCAAGCATATTACTAAGATGTAGTATATTGGGATAAAGCCTCTTCATTGGATTAGACATTTTTTGAAAATGTTATAATCTTGTTGCTGCCCACTACATTGGTGCTTGCTTGCCATTTAATTAGATGTTATACAATTATTTGAATTTTCATCATATTTTAACTCAAATGCATTTTATTTAGATTTGTGTATTGCTCCAGTTTGGTCCTGAAGTTATTGAAAGCTTAATACTTAATAGCTCCAAAAATCAAGAATTTTTTTTTCAGTGTCTAGCTATGGATTTAAGTGTTTGACTTCATGCAACGATGTTTGAAAATGTTGGCCTCACTGTTTTACATTAAAAAAGATCCTCCTAAAAATATTAAAGAAACTGTTGAAGATAAAATTAAAAATGTACAGTTATGTACATAGTGATAAAGCATCTGCCAAGTGATGATGCATAGGGACAAACAGTAAAAAAGTTTTAGTGTGACTGATCACCAGAATTTTTGTGATGATTGTAAAGCTGTATGTGCATGCACATCTATGGTAAAGTTACAAGAATGGGCAGACAGTGCCTCCACATATCACTTCAAATGTTCACACTTCAAAGAATTCCCTCACTTTCCTAGATTTATTGTTTTTTTTATCTGAAAGATGGGACTAGGAACCACTGTACATCTCCCCCAGTCCTGACCTTAAACAGATACTCACCAGCAACTTAGATCATACAACAGAAACAGTAAGGCAAGGACATATTCCTGCAACAAACCCTGCTGCCAGATCTGCTCACATATCAAAACTAATGACAGCAACATAGGGCCTAATCAAAACAGCCACTCCATCAGAGGCTCGTTCACTTGCTCATCCACCAATGTGATTTATGCCATCATGTGCCAACAATGTCCCTCCACCTTATACATTGGACAAACTCGACTGTCTCTGTGCAGAAGAATAAATGGACACAAATCTGATATCAGGAACAGGAACAACCAAAAACCAACAGGAAATCACTTTTATCTCCCAGGTCATTCAGTAATGGACTTATCTGTAAGTATTCTCAGGCACATTTACTTTAGATCAAGACTTCAAAAGGAGACCAGAGTTAGAAGCCAAATGCAAATTCACTGCCATCAACTTGTGTCTGAATAAAACAAGCAAAGAGTCTTGGGGCGCTTTTAAAGACTGACAAATTTATTTCTTGCATGAGGTTTCATGGGGAAAATCCCATTTTGTCAGACACTTTGAAGATTGAGTAAGTTAGACGGGAGGAAATTAGGTAAGTTCCCGATCTTGGAACTTGTCTGAATGAGAGCATGAACTGGCTTTTCTACTACAAACTGTAAATGTGCCACAGGACTCCTCCTTCGTTTTTCATTACTATCAGTTCCAAAGGAGTGGCCTTCAAAGCATCTGATGAAGTGGGATTTTTCCCATGAAAACTCATGTGATAAATAAATTTGTTAGTCTTTAACAGTGCTGCAGGATTCCTTGTTTGTATTACTAACAGTGGGTATGTCTACACTAAAAAGTTTTTTTGAAATAAGGATGCTTATTTAAAAGAAAACTTTTTAGCTGTCCATGCAGGCATTTTGTTATTTGAAAATAAATGCTTCGTTATTTTGAAAAACCAAAGTGCTATTTCAAAATAACTAAACCTGCTTTTATTTCAAAAGAGCAATTCTTTCAAAATAGTTATTTCAAAAAATCCATTCCAATTTGTGTAATTGGCTTTTTATAAAATAATGCCCTATACTTTTCCCTGCCTTCCCCTATTTTGAAATAAAGAGTCTAGTGAAGACTCTCTATTTTGAAATAATAATTCCTACCTTATTTTGAAATAGAGTCTTCACTTGACTTGATTTTGAAACAATAAATTTAAAATAAATATGAACTAATTTCAAAATAACTATTTGACAATATTTTTGGCAGTGTAGGCATAGCCAGCGATTCTCACCTTGCAACTTTATCACTTTCTGATATGTTGTGTTTGAATCTATACAGTTTGTTTGATTTGCTGAAATAATTTGACCTGATGCCGAGAAATGTAGTCATGGGATTTATCTTTGCTGCCCATAGGGTAAGGTTTTTTTTCTTCAATGTAAGTTTTCTCCACTTAGGCACCTGACGAAGGAAGACTTCGCCTGTGAAAGCTCATGTGAAAAACAAATGTGTTAGTCTTTAGAAGTGACACAGGACTCATGGGTATTTTTTGTTTGTTTGTTTGTTTGTTTACTGTACATAGAAAATCACAGTAGTGACATAAGCCAAACTAACAGAAAAATAATATTGCCTTTACTACTGTATCTGTGTAGGGCCAAATCCATGGCAAAATTACCGCAGATGCTTTAACAACAGAAAGTATTAAAACTTTGTTTTACATATAATACACATCTTTGTCTTGTTCCACAGAGCTTATCATTGTGGATTGAGAAGCATCTATCTTTCTATCTTGTTAGAGCCTTTTTGGTAGAATTGTTGATAAAATATTGTTGGTATTGTTGGGATATTGTTGGTACAATATTGGCCAAAGCTGTCTTTTCCTATGTACCATGGGGACATCTGTAAGTATGCCCAGTGGAATTTCTTTGGCCCACTACTGAATGCCACAGTCACTTCTGATCAGGATGCATAGTGAATGCTCAGGATTGAGGGCATGGAAAAGGTCTTGACACCTCCCATTCTGTAAATTCATCATTTTCAAGCATCTAATGAAGAGGGATTTTCTCTCACAAAAGCTCATGCGATAAATAAATTTGTTAGTCTTTAAGTACCACAGGACTCGTTGTTTGTTTTGCTGAACTAGACTATCATGGCTACCCCTTTGGAACTTCCACATTGGGGAAGGGATGATAATAGGAAGCTGATTTTTGCATGGATCTGTCCCAAGCGATTTAGAAAAATAAGTGCAGATACAGCATTTGAAAGAAAATGAAATGTGTATCACAACTTATGCTTTTTTCTTTTAAAAGGAAGTGAATCTGTGTCCATGTCATACTGATTATCTGCCCCAATTTAGGAAGAGTGTACAGTTGTCATTGATGTGGATAATTCTTCTCTTTTTGTGAAAATCTTGTAGGTATTCCAGCAGAGACTGCTTTGAAGGGTGACTTCCATGAACAACCAACTAAAATAGATGTCTCAAACAAAGATGAAGATGTCTGGGTTTTGGGTTGCAGGTTGGGACGATCTGAAACACTTGCAGATTGCATTGAGAGGAGAGAAAGAGTCGACAGAAATACATTGCACCTGAACCTGGACCTGAATGTAAGTTGTTTTCTGAAAGACTAGCAGTTGTATACTGACTTTGACCAACAGGCACTTACTGAGCTCATTACTCTTCTATTACAAATATGTTCCAAATTATCTAAAACAATCTGAATGTTTCCAAGTCCATAGACTTCCAGTTAGCCGCAAGCCCGTTAAGTTTGTAGGAACTGAAGATAGTCACATCCAAGGAGGGTTGTGGGGGAGAACATGAGGATGAAGAGAGTCCTCACATTTGCTAAGTTAAAATAGCTAACAAAATTATAGTGAATTTTTTGTTAAACCTTTTTTTAATAGTTGTACATTTCTGATGCAGTGTGATAATGCTTGCACTAAAACAATGTGTAACAGTGACATCTATTGGCCAAGTTACTAGAATTGATTTAGAGTAAATTAGACTGAACTTCAGCTCATCTGGTATTTTATATTTGAGCTGTTTTTAATTACAGCTTCTTGTCCACGTCACCCTTACCTTATTTGTTAAAACAAGTATTTTGACTGTTGATATGCTACTGTGGTAGTACATATATAAATTACTTCTTGCACTAGCATTTTTAGAATATCCTTTAGATAATTTCTTGTGATGGAAGGCAACTGCACTGGAATGGACTGGCCCCTGTCTGCTTCCACAGCTGCAAATGGATGCTGCAAACAACAGGAGCAATTCAGTCTATGGTTCAAGAACAACCCATGCATATAAAGCCTTCATGTACAGCAGGGGTTGTTTCAAATTAAAATTAATTAATCATAATAACATGAATTAATAGGGGAGAGCTAAGATTAGAAAAAAACTGTGTACTTCCATCTTTTCTTAATCTTGCACAGTCTTTTGTTTAGCCCCCCATTTCTGCCAACCTACATACAAATCTCTCTTTAAGACAGCTAGTTAGTCAAATGGTAAGGTTTGAGTTCCCTCTATTGCTGTCAAGACTGCAGACCGTCCTTCCCTGTCTGTCAGGTACTGAGGCCATGCCCCCTTGCTACAATGCTCCTGTGGGTGCAGAAACTCAAAGGGGAATTAGTGTTTGGGGCCAGGGGCCTGGCCACTCCTGCAGTTCACAAGTTCAAGTGACAATAGTGGTGATCTTCCATTGTCCTGAACTGCAGAAAAGGTGGTTGTGCTGGTGTTACACATATATACACTGTTTTTTATATATGTACACACACACACACAAACACCTGGACACCCCCCACACACACACTATATATACAGAAATAAACTGTAAGTCTAAGACTTCTGTTTCTTTCTGTCCAATCCGCTGTATGATTCGGCGTCTCACCTTTGATCCTACCTGTATTTTTCTCCTACTTGTATTTCACTCTGTGTTGCGCCTCTTTCATAATAATACTTAGCACTTCGCAAACACTAACTAATCTTGTTAATACCACTGTGTGGTATGGTTCTATTATCTTCATTTTACAAATCGAGAGATTAAGGTTGGAAGATGAAATGACTAAGTGTCAATGCCAAAATTAGTTTGCAGGAGATCTGTACTTCACTCAGAAGATGACACTGTCTCTCATGTTATTTCATATGGCTATATCAATTGCTCAGTAAAGCTGCAGTGCAGGATCTGCTACAGGCAGCTGTCTAGTGGTCCTAGCAACATCAGCATCTTCAAAGCTGTGGATTAATCTCTGGGATCCTGCCTAGTTGAGACACCTACAGCTATTGATTGGCTAGTTCTGAGTGGCTGAATGGAGGACTGGAAAAGAGAATAACTTGTAATTTATTTGTAAGAAAATCCTTGAAAAGCTTTCAACTAAACAATCAATTTATAATGTCAGTGTCAATGTTTTGTTTTAATATAAAAACATAGAAAATGTTTGTAACATGACAATTGAGATTACTTTGACCTTTACAAACTTCCAAAAATGGAAGGGCTAGGCACAGTCATTGAACAGAGGATGAAGCCTTAAAGCACTAAGTCCAACAGTAGTCCACACATGGACTTAAAATACATTATTTGAGTGCTAGTCTAATTGTCTATTGTTGCTCTAGAAAAGTAGCAGAAATAAATATTAAGTTTTATGGCTTTCACTGGTACTCTTGTTAACAAGGGGGTCCTCAGTGTAGTTATTCAATTTTCCATACTTCTTTGTTCCTATATCCAGTAGTTAAAGTATAATTTGGCAGGCCCTCCTAAATTTCCAGGCCCCCTTCACCCACCCCAGCTACTACCCCCCCAAATGCCTGCCCCAGCACCCCAGCTACAGCCCTCCAAAAATGCCTGTCCCACCCCAGCTAATGCCCCCAAACACATGCCCCCACAGCTACTGTGCCCCACCATAGCTACTGCCCCTCCACCTAAGCTACTGCCTCTGAAACACCTATCCTCCCATCAGACTCCTCTTTCCCCATGTCCTCCCCAGCTCACCATCCCAACCCCTTCTTTCCACCCTACTCCACGTGTCCTTTCCCTGCCCGCTGCCTAACTGTCCCCAACCCCCCGCCCAGGGTACTCTTACCTGGTGGGGTGCGGAAGGGACACATGGGGACTCATGGCTGCTGCTGAGGTGGCCGAGGAGTGGGGCTCGGGTGGGGTGGAGGAGGGAAGCTGCAGCTGGGGACCAGCTGGCTGGCAAGAAGGGGCTTGGGCCCAAGACTTGTTTCGGGCTGCGTACACTGCCAAGGCCAAGCAGATAGGGGCAGGCCCACTGCAGGCGCTGAGAAATGGGAGGAGGGATGGCTGGACTCACTCCCACTCGCAGCCCCTTGAGCTGGCCGTGGGGGAGCGCACTAGAACGCTGCCTTCTGGCTTGGTCTTCTATTTTGAGGGGGCCCCAGACTGCTGCCCCTTAAAAATGGGGGGCCCTGGAACTCCAGGGCATTCTGGCTTACTTTAACCCCTGCCTATGTCCCCCTCCCTGCTGCGGCCTTAAAATGTCTTGTATCATCTGGGATACTCCTGGAATCATACATGGTGTGGATTCAGTATTTTGTGTTCTCAGTCTTTTTTAAGCTTTGTTTCTTGAGCCAGTAAGCTATCATTTATATCTGTTAAGGCATGCAGTTAGATATAATGACTTAACTCTGTTCCTGGTTAATGACTGAGTAAATGACCAAGCAAGAGGCTATTTTTGTCCTCCCAACTAAACACTCAGTTAAGCTGAAATTGACACCTGTATAACACCTTTAACTTTAATGTGTTCCCTTGGAAAGATATGACATAGAAGTGTGAGCTATTTGACTTGCAGCCTTTTCAGGGTGAGGTTGGTTACCTTTATTGTGCCAAATTATCTACATAGGAATGGTGCACTTTGTCCAGATCCCATTATGTGGGGTTATCTCAGTGTTTCCCAACCAGTGT
The DNA here is from genome assembly GCA_007922195.1 of Podocnemis expansa. Lineage (NCBI taxonomy): Eukaryota > Metazoa > Chordata > Testudines > Podocnemididae > Podocnemis > Podocnemis expansa. The sequence goes on along the minus strand of ML681963.1, from coordinate 79,353,696 downwards.
GCCATGACACACCTGTCTGAGCAGGTGTGCCACAGAATTTTTTGAAAAACTACTCAAAGAGCTCTGGCTTGGCTCATTGGCTCATGAATATATATGAGTTCATTTGGAAACTATATCGTGGTGTGCCTCGCATTAATTAAAGGTAGCAAGGTGTGCCACAGCAGAGAAAATGTTGGGAACCACTGGTTTACCTATTACTCTCTCTGTGTTACCACTTCATGTCTTTCACTGAATCTCACAGTTGGGATTTGAGCCAAAACTTAACTAGCATTTGAAGATACATTTCTGAAATCATTGACATGGTAATATTTAATGACCTCTGTAGTTTTTGGCTTCATGCCCTAAACAGAAAATAAGAATTATTGTATTTACCTATGTAGAAGCACCAGGGTCCAGATTTCCTTAGGAACCACTGGACATTACATTCTGACCACACTGTGTTAAAAGCAATTTTTGTTTCAGGGACCCCATATTCCTTCATAAATTTACATACACTTTGGTGGAGGCCTTGTAAGCAGCACATTAATTCCTTTTGAAAGCTGTGTAAGAAGCCTAATGTGTTAAAAATTGACAGTAATCTAGGGCAAAATCCAGTAGAGGTTAAATTTCTTCGAAACAAGTGTAACACCCCTGTGGCCAAGACAGCATCTGCCCTGCAGGCAGCTCTGGCCAAGGAAGAGTGTGCTTAGGGACACAGCAAGGAGAGCCCCTTTACCCCAGGGGCACCTGTTCCAAACCCCCCAGAATGACTACACACACACTGGGATAGCACAGAGATTATGGGAATGGGGAAGGTTTATTTACAGAAGGGTGAGGGACAAACCAACAGGGGAGATGGGGCAGCAGTAACACAGAGTAACAGCTAACACAGGGCTCTGCGGGCCCAGTAGTGCAGCAGTCTGAAGGCAGACAGTGAGCTCTGTGTCTGCATCCTGAGTTCAGGAGTCCCAGCACAGCTCCAGTCCAGCAGCTCCTAGTCGTCTTCGGCACCAGCAACTTTCCCAGCAAAAAGCCTCTGATGCCTCTTCTGCCGTTCTCTGCAACCACAGAGTGACACCTTCCCCAGTTAATTAACTACAGCCTCCCCGTTAGACCCAGGCTGAGTCCCAGGCCCTGTACTCACGGCCTCACGGCTCTGGGTGACCAGTCACATGGGTCTAGCTCTGTCCTTGGGCAACTCTCCCCAGCACAGTGTCCTCCTGTGGGTATGGTCCTGGGCTCCCAGGTCAGCCACTCTGTCCTCCCTGGCTTCAGGCAGGGTCTCTTATTCTCCTGCTTCTCTCTGGCTGCTCCTTTGCTAGGCTTCTCCTGCAGCCCCCTTCCCCCTCAGCTCCACACCCTCCTTCCAGACCAATCAGGCCCTCCCTCACAGGGCAAAGATTAAAAAATGAACCATGCTCTTTAAGACTCCAAATGTGTTACACTAGCATTTATAAAGCTAAGAAAAGAAAAGAGTTAAGATTAAAATTAAAACAAATTTAAATATGGTAATGTATGATAATGTTAAAAAAGGAGAGGAAATAAAAGTCTTTCAAAATCAATTTAATCTGTTTGGGGGCTGTGAACACTAAAATCCCTCATCCTGATTATATGTTTATCTCACGGGGTATGTCCACACAGGGCTTTTGTTTCGAAACAACACTGGTTGTTTCAAAATAAAAATCCTTGTGTCCACACACGTTTTCTTGTTTTGAAAGGAGGGAGCTCCTCATTTTGAAACAAGAGCCCTCCTTTCAAAACAGCTTAAACCACTTTGCTTTCGAAAGGAGGGTTATTTTGAAACCAGTTGTTTCGAAATAAGCCATTTGGACATGTTATTTCGAAACAAGGATTGTTTCGAAATAACAAGGACCTTCCTCCCAGGGTGCATAGCACCCTGGGGGGAAGTTCTCCCCCCCTCGGCACCCTGGCTAGGGTGCTGAGTAGGCTGCAGGGGGTCGGAGGGTGCCCCAGCTGGCTTCCCCCCCCCCGCTTCCCCTTGCTGGGAGCAGGGGGGGGATGGGAGTCTCAGCCCCCTACCCCCGTCAAGGGGAAGTGGGGGAAGCTGGCTGAGGCTACCCCCAAGCCCGGGGTGCCCTGTCCCCAGGCTTCCCCTGCCCCCCTGCATCTCCTGCCGGGCGCGGGGGGGCAGGAGAAGCCCCCCCCCGCCCCCGGCAGGAGCCGCAGGGGGAGGGGAAGCCCAGGGGCAGGGTCTCCCCGGCCCAGCACAGGGCCTCCCTCCCCCTCCCCTCTCCTATTTCGAAATAGCATGTGACAGTGGACATGCTATTTCAATTCCCTTCTTTTTCCTTATTTCAAAATAGCTTTTTGTTACTTCAAAATAAGGCGTTTCGAAATAAGGCCTTTATTTCCAAACAGCTTGTTTCAAAATGGCTTGTTTTGAAACAAGGGCTTGCGTGTGGACATAGCCATGATGTCACTACTCCCATAGGACTACCCAAGGAATTGATTTTTCTAGTTGCTGACTAAGGCAGAAAATGTATGGTCTATGTAATACCCATGTAAACCTTGTATGTTGTTTTAAGTGTTGAATAATATGAGTCTAGCAAACATTTGGCGTTCCAGTACACTATGATATGTGCATGCCATCTACCTGTATAATTGATGTGATAGGCCATAGTCATACTCATAATCCTTGGTGGGTTTTGTCACCAATCTAGAAGGCAAAGCTTCCACCTTTTGTTGTATTGAACTGCTAGGACATTGTCTAAACAGAAGAGAACACACAGCCAACGTTATCCTTTTTGATTTTGATGTAAATGAATTAGATAGGCATTCCAGTGAATTGCTGTGGAAATTATTTTTCTCTGATGGTGATTTGTCCTCTGTAGAACAACGGACTGTTCTCTGGTTATATAATCATTTTCAAGAGATCATTCAAACACTTACTCCAAACACTGTGCATTGGAGTCACAGTGAAATTCTTTCTTAACTTCTTGTATCATGTTGCCTTTTGCTTGCAAACTAGCCTATGTTTTCATGTTCATCCCGTTCATCTCTGGTTCTGGTAATGGAAAGGATCTGGGAATGTTGCCTGAACTGTTGCTGACAGAAAGCCTAGAATCCTGGCTTGCATCCCTGAAGCGAAGAGTTATTTTTCCTTGTATCTTTTGTTGTGTGTTTTCTTCAGAGGAAATTTTAAGATTCTCCCTAAAGAAAACATTACCTCAGGAATTCTGTCCCTGAGAGGGCTGTGGGTTTGTAACTTCTGTCTGTAATTTAAATGTAGGTCAAAAAGGGTGTGGATTACTAAATGAACTCAGTTGTAACCAATGTTTGTTCTGTCGTATAATTATGTGGACGCCTTCTTATTCTGCTACCACTGGTTTCAGGAAGCATCAGAAAGCTGAAGACTGGCCAAGGCAGGCCAATGGGAGGCTTGTAAATTGCCATAGCCTTTCTTCTTAAGACATATTGTAGCTTTTTATAGAGGAGTATTGAGAATACGGTCAACCATAAGGTCCAGGAATAGTAGCCAGTTCTGCTAGAGGATGTTTCACAGGCAATTGATTCCCTCAGTGTTAAAACTCCTGTGTAGCACCCGAGCGACCCAGTCCCATTCATTTCTTGCTGCATCATAGCATCCTTTTTGTTGTTGTTGTACACTATTTATGTTTTACTCAGAAACACTGTACCCAATAGATAGAAGTGCTTGAGAGTTTTGTTTGTTTGTTTTTGTTTTGTTTTGTTTTTGTTTTTACCAGTGAAGCTCTCAGTTTAAGTTGCCTGTCTGATTTTGAAATCTGACTGGATTGTGGAAGTTTTGTTTGAGGCCAGGGAGGGGTAAACTGAGTCTCTTGAAGGTTGTGTGGTAATTTGAATTGCTTGTAGAGTACATGGTTTGTTGGACATTTGTCTCTGTAGTGGATAGAGTGATGGGTTCCTTCTCTCAGACAAAGTCCTTATGCCTTTTGGGATGGGGAGACTGTTTCCTTGATAATGTGCTTCAGGAAGTGAAAAAGACTATCTATAAATATGTGTTGTTTGCAAGGCGCCTTCCTATAGAATAGCTGCTTCTGATTTCTGGAGCCTGAAGGGAAGGTCTCTCGCGGACACCTCAGCTCCACAACAGTACATCCCCTTCTTTCATCACTCCGACTCCGACAGCTGAACACAGAGTCCTTATTGTATTAGTCTACAGTTGATTATAAACAACAGGTCAAGAAACCTCTGGAGCCTTCAGTGAAAATGAGTACTGTCACCACTACTGGGCTAACTGCACCTAGGCCTGCACCTGCTCTCCTGGAATGCGCCCCGGCAGGTGACAAGTCTCTCTACCATCAGCTTTCTTGGAGTGGAATCATGAGATTTTCCCACACTCGGACTGGGCCTCGGATTGCAGTCCCTAGTACTGATTGTGGTTACTTTAGGAGACCCGAGTTATGGTCATTACCTGCAGTTTGTGAGCAGCAAGTCTTATATGTTGCCTTGCAAAGCATTTCAGAAATAATGACCTTAAAACTATAGATAGTGTATACTGTTTAGCCTGTCTTCCCTAAGTCTTACCATCCCTTGGAAGCTTCAGTGTGCCCCAGCTCCTTCAGGCACACTCATAGGATCTGCCTCTGTGTCTCTGTCAGTCTGTTCGTCTAGGAACAGCTTACTCGTTCAACTCTGCCTTCTAGTTAGAGAACCTTTTTAACCACTTACTTTCCTTTTCATCCAGCCAGACTTGGCAAAACAGCTGTGTAACTTTGGGCTAGAGCCTGGCAACATCTTCCTTGCTAACAATGCAGCCATTGTTTTGTATTCACCTCAAAGTGTCTCTTGGAAAGCTACTCATCAAAATCTATTATGTTGCCTTTCTACTGTTCTTGCAACAGGCTCCTGTTAAACTTAGCCAATACCTTCATACAGGAAAACCAAATACCCCAATACAGATATACAGTGATTAGCTCAATAATCAGGTCACAGACAGTATTCATAAAATTGTTGCAGATCAATTACTATTCCTAGATTACATAGTATTAGAAGTGTACATGGAAGTGCTATCTAATATTAATACAAGGTAAACTGTGGATGTGTGAGCTTAGTTTGAATAGGGCAGACTGAAATAGTTTATGGGCCAGACTCCTGCCAAGTGATCCATCAAACCAATTATTTAAAAAAATCCTGTCTTCAAAGCATATGACAAAATGGGATTTTCTCCCACAAAAGCTCATGCAATAAATACATTTGTTAGGCTTTAAGTGCCACAGGACTCTGTTTATTTTACTGAACTTGACTGGCATGGCTGTCCCTTTGGAAGTTGGCAGTCATTTATATGAATCTCTGTGCTTCTGTTATTAGCTGACCATATCTCAAATGAATGAAATGAACGAAAAGAGAAAAAGCACAAGCATGGCGATAAAAACAACAGAATAAAAGGGAGTCTAGGTGAAATAAGCATTAAGAAAACATAAAAAACAAATTTCTGTCCTGGGCCTTGATATAAAAATAGGTGTAAATGTAAATGTGGGCTGGAGTCACTGGCCCATTAAGTTCACTTTCCACTGCTTATTTTAAATTCACAAACTGATTTTAAAATATTTGTACTTCTGCATAATGGTATCTTCACCAGAATTAAACTCTTTTGCCACCTGCACCAGCACATCTGGCCCAGCACAATAACTCAGGCAGACAGTATGGCAGAGAAACACTTTAGTAGTAGAGTGACCAGATAGCAAGTGAGAAAAATTAGGATGGAAGTGGGGAGTAATAGACAACTATACAGAAAAAGTCCTGAATATCAGGACTGTCCCTATAAAATTGACACATCGGCTATGTCTACATTACAAAGCACTTTTGAAAAAACTTCTTTCGAAAAAAATGTTTCAAAATAAATTCGGAATAATTATCCCGAGATACCTTTTTTCGAAAATGCTGTATCGGGAAAAGAGTCTGAGGATGGCTCCTTGTGCTGGAAAACCACAGCATTTTTTTTTTTTTTCCCCTGAAAAAGAAAGTCCACACTGGACTTCCTTTTTCAAAGAAAAAGAAAGCCAATGGAAGAGATAGGCAGGCTTTTGGAGAAAGTCATGGCCACGTCTGGTGATGGCTTTTTTCAGAAAAGCTCTCTTGAAAGAGGCTTTTTTCCAAAAGTTAACCAGGTTTATCATTTTCAAAAAAGCACTTCACTATGTTGAGATAGCAGACTGCTTTTTTGAAAAAGCTAAACCCGACCTTTTCTTTAAAAATAAAAAGTATTTTCCAAGAGAACTTTTTTGAAAAAAGCCATCGCAAGATGTGGCAATGGCTTTTTTTTTTTTTTTTTTAAAAAAACCTTCCTATCTCTTCCATTGGCTTTCTTTTTTTTGAAAAAGAAAGTCTGATGTGGACTTTCTTTTAAAAAACAAAACAAAACGTGGTTTTTCAGCAAAAAGAGCCATCCCTGAACTCTTTTCCCCATATGGCATTTTTGGAAAAAGTTATCTCAGGATAATTATTCTGAATTTATTTTGAAATACTTTTTGCAAAAAAGTTTTTTCGAAAATGCTCTGCAATGTAGACGTGGCCTTCTGGTCACCCTATCGAGTAGCTGAGTAGTTCTCTGTGCCAGTCCAATTCCCTAATTTTCACCAAGAACTGAGTAAAATTTTGGGCAAAAGCTTGCTGATCTGAGGAAACCAAAATATATAGTGAATTTAGGTCAAATCTGACAAATGATTTCAATCAGAAAAAAAAAAGCCCCAAAACATTTAATTGCAACATTTTAAAATACAACCTATTTTGATTGTTTTAATTCAAATACCCTTTTCATTTCAAATTTCATTACAATTCTATTGCTTTGAAAAAGGTTAAATTCCCAAAAACTAGATGGAATGTTTCATTTCAAGCAAAAAATTGTTCAGTTTTACCTAACAAGAAATTTAAACAGAAAAAAAAATTGACCACTCACCAATTCGTTATTCACACACCTCTGTTTCCCTCTCCACTGTGTGCTAAGGACAATGAAGAAACAAGCCAAAGTTTTAAAGAATCCTTTTTAAATTTTAAAGAACTATGAGGTGATGGGCAGTAGGGCAGGCTATATTGTTTCATAATTAAGCCACAAATGAAGGTAAGCAACTTGGCATGGTTCCCACCCTCACCTTTGTGTGGGTGTAGGCATGCAAATATATCATTTTAAAAGGTGTGTATAGCTGAGATAAGTCCTTTACAGCACAACTTGATGTTAGGGAGGCATTGTTCTTAGGGATGTCAGAAGTGTAATCAACCTTTCTTTGAGACCTTGTGAACTTTGTCATCGTACATTTTCACAAATAGCTGTCTCCTAGCTATTTTCATGCTTTCTTATGTTTTTTAAAAATATTTAGGCATAAAGTTAAATATAATAAATTGATGATGCACTTCTTCCATGCACAGGACACACAGGCGTGCATTGTCTGTTTTGATTACAAGTTCCAGAGTTAAGATTTCTCTAAACTTTGGCATACCAGTGTTATATTATCTGCAGATGGTTTTTCTTCAGAGGGAGCTAAAATCACAGAAATGAATAGTGGAAGTTAAACTTATATTAGCAACATGCTATAATCTCCATGACTAGGTGAGTTATGGACCACTGTATCTAGAACACTAGCACAATAACTGCTGTGTTATCCATAATGAATCCATAGCCTCTCATGTAACACATCTCTGGATGGTGCAGAAAGAAAAAGATGAAGAATTTGGAAAATGCTCATGTGTTTGCAATTTCTGCATTTTTTAAATTGAAGAGGAATAAAAATGAACCTGGGCTTAATGTGAGAGAACTTTTGCAGGTTGTGTACATTAGATTTATATGCTGACAAACAAAAATGTTTCCTTTGGAAATGCTGAGTTGTACATACTTCATTCCCAAACAGTGAAATTAACACAGAGAGCCTCTTACCTATATAGTTTTATGATAGGCAATGTAGAGAACATTACTGAACTGAAACATCTCTGCAAAAGGTGGTGTACTTTGAAATTACTTTGAAAAAAAAGTAACACATTTCCTGTTCTCTACACAGTTAATTACTTGGTTCAGGGCTTTGACTGTTTACCCTACCTACCCATACAGCTTTCAGTCACTGGGTGTGGTGAATGTTCGATAATACCTGTTTATAGGTCACAAAAATAGCTGTGGAGAGTTAAAACAGTAGTAATATGAAACCAGTCTTGGTAGTTCTTTTTTCACTGCTCTGGAGGCTGAAATCTGCATTCCAGATGAAACCTGCAGCAAAGTGGAAGGGAGCCTGATATTTTTTATTCAGTTTCAAGGGCATTATGTCTTGTTACTCTGGACAGTTGAGAATTTCTGAACACTCCGGAAGATCAAAGTGGGTTTTTTTGTTGGTTGTTTGGGGATTTTTAGACATTTTGAGGTGTTGCTTTGTCTTGATTTCTAATTTTACAGAGTTTTTGTGTTGCTGGATTTGCTAAAGGCAGTGTTAGACAAAGTGGAGAAGCTTACATGAAAGAAGCTTTCAGAAGTTTTCAGCTGACATTCAGAGCTCATGAGCTGGCATGAGGAAGTAGCAAACTGTAAATGCCAATCGTTCTGTTCCAAAAGCTTTCACTCATAAGTTGCTCTGCGCTTCTAACAAATAGGAAGTTATGTGTAGCCAGTAGGATTGCAGGAATTGGGGCAGTGATCTCTGTTCGAGTTTTCAGCTGAGATTACAGAGCTGGCAGGTTTTCCCTGACAAAAAGCCTTTTGTGTAAAGGAACAAGTATCGAAACTGCCAAGAACTTTTTATACCCTATGTCAAGATGCAGAGCCTTCTTTCGCTTGGATGGGAGTTCTAAAATTTGACAGACGCTTTCAGTCCATACTTCAGCACTGAATACAGAAAAGGAGGGATGATGTGGCTTGAGCAGATCAGCTTTCCCGATGAAAAAGAAGAGCTTCCATTGTACTTCCAGTTGTAAGTTAACAGACTGAATGGATGTAATAAACAATTGTATAGAAGTTAACAAATAGTAAAAAAAGTAAAAGCTGTATTGTGCTTTGCCCAGCATGGATGCACATAGCACTTCCTCTGACTACAGTGAGCATTCAGATCTAGGGCATGCAGCAGAGACTGAAGCCAGTCAGCCTTTCCTCACTACGTTTTCTATGAAAGCACTTTTTGGATTTACTACTAAATTGGAATCAGCAACTTCACAAAAAAAAGCAGTGCTTAAAGCATTTCGAACTTTTGATGCTGATCTAAACACCCAAGCTGAAAACCGAGTTCAAGGGGATGGTGACGAGGATGATCCAGAAGTATATCATGTGCTTTCTAAAATACAGCACACTGACCTGGAGGCAAGCGGCCAAGCTGCCCCAGAGGCAAGTGGCCAGACTGACCCAGAGGCTGGCAGCCAAGCTGACCCAAATACGGAGCTAGCTGAACTGAATGAACCACCTATTTCTCATTTAGAATCTGTACAGCTTCCTTTTCATGAGTGTGACAAAGATGAGAAGGATGCCATTTTTGTACACAGTACTGTGGATCATATGAGAAGTGATACGGCATTGGGGAGTGAGAGTACAGAGCTAGACACTGATGGAGATGAAAGAAGCGAATCTGTCTTAAATAGTGTGGCTTCATCTGCTGAGTCATTAGCGAATAACAGCCAGGATAAGGAAGAACTGGAATCAGAAGGCTACAGTGAAAGTAATGCCACTGTGAAGAGAGATGAAACTGAGTCAACCTCAGCCATTTCTCAGCAGCTTCCAACAGAACTGAATGATGATCCAGAATGTGGCTCAACTACAGAAGACAAAACATTAACAAATGAACCCTGCAATGGCCCACCTGCTCCCCAGGAGAATCTTCAAGAGCCTACGAGTGGAGAAGACCAAGGATCTTCAGCAAACAGCTTTAATAATACATCCACCCCAAAACCAGCAGGGGGTGAAAAGACCTTTCAGCTACCTGCTTTCTTTAGTGGGTTGCGTGTACGAAAAAAAGGTCTAGCTGCAGAGGGTGGAGAGACTGTCACAGAGATTAAACAAAAGGACAGTGATTTGGCTCTGCTTAAATTAAAACAGCCTGTTAAAAAATCTAATATAACATCAGACCTGCTCCCTAAAAAGAAACCAGCTGAACCTAAAACAAATTCCACTTTCCTGGAACAGCTGTCTCATCTGTTAAACATTGATGCTCCTAAAAATGAAGATAAAGCAGAAGATTCAGGTGAGGCAGCTACTGAGACTGAGACCAGCAATGAAGGCCAAGAGAGCAAAGTCACTGATAGAATAGAGCCTCTGCCACTTGCTGAAGAAACACAACCAAGTCCACCTGAATCAGCATTTGATGCATTTAAAGCTTTGTTTATGCGGCCTCCAAAAAAAGAGATGACTGTTGATACTTCAGAGCTGGAAGCCTTAAAACGCAAAATGAGAAATGAAAAAGAGTCGCTGAGAGCAGTGTTTGAAAGGTCAAAATCAAAGTCTGAGAAAAGATCATCTGTCCTGAAATCTGTAGGTTTGGGTTACTTTTACATTATTTTAATGTCTGGAGGTACATGGGTATAAAATAATTTCTGCTGACAAAATGATCGGTGTGAACTAAAAAAAAAAAAAACAACAAAAGTCAAAATTTCAAGCATGACTTCAGATTTTGGGAGCCTCAAGATTGGCTGCCCAATTCAAGATGCCTTTCATTTTTTCACAAGTGCTGAATACCTGCAGTTCTAACTGATGTCAGATGGAACTGCAGATAATGAGCACTTTTGAAAACTAGATCAAAGAAGTCTCAAGTTGAGAATCCACAAAATGTGATGCCCTCAGTATCAGTGTCTAATTTAAAAAATGTGGTGATAAATCAGTTGCTTTCCTTTCATGAAATGTCAGTGCTCTCTGAATCAAGGTTAAACTATAAGCATTTACTGTAAATATCTTTAATCATCTTAATTAAATGTCTTAAAAATGAGGAAATTGAGAGTTAAGGCTGAAATTCACTCTTCTGATTTTTTTTTTTTGTAAATATGACATCTCATACCATATACTCTAGACTTCAAGAAACCTAAAGAGAGATTTTAGAGCCCAGTGTCACCGTTCACTCCAAAGTATGTTTATTCTAATGGCTTTTCCCTTTGAATGTAGTTTTGTTTTATGACAGATGATGCTAAAGACAAGTTATATACAATTTCTAGATGACTTATCAAAAAGAGAGACCATTAAAGGGTAGCCTCTATGTTGATTATTTTTATACTTGAACTCTGATCTTGCAAATAATTCCACACTTTCAGTTTCACACAAAACAGTAGTCCCACTGAAATCTGTTTAAAATTAAGTATGTTCCTTTATGTTTACAGGATTGGAGACTCTGACAATAGCATGTTTTGGATGTGTATATTTTTAAGGGAAAAGAAACAAAAATCAAAAACAAATCTCTTCCACACTGGCAGTCTTAGTAAGCCAATATAAATTAATAGTAAAGACCTGAATTTAAATGCAAATAAATAAAGAGCCTTTTGAGTCAAATGAGCAGAAAAAGGTCACATCCTTCAACAATTACGTATGTATGCAGATGTAATTAATTCATAAAACTTTTCCCACTGACTACAGTAGGATTGCTTGTCAGAGTACGGGTTGTGAGATTGGGTCTTAAATCTGAAGCTGAAGTTAGTTTGCATGCACTCAAAGTTTTCAATTTCCATTCTCAAATGTATTGTTTTGTGTTAAACCCTCTAAGAACTTCTGGGTAGACTAAGAGCTTGTAGACACAATATCAGTTTACAAGAAAACTGCTGCACTGAAGAAAATGTAGATGTTAGGTGGGCTTTTGTTATTCATGCATAGTAGTGACACTAGTGAGCACCACTACAGTTCAAAAGCAACAAAACCATGTTTGGCTCTTTCAACTTTAGTTATAGGTACAGAATAAATGTTAAGAATTCTGACACAGTATTAGCCTCCTCACTTCACAACAAGGATGAGCAGCTGCTCAGAGTCACTTTACTAAGTTTAAATAAATATGCTGCATATGACATTCTAGTAAGCTTTTTTATGGTCCCCCTCCCCCTTAAAGCAGTTGTTCTTGCACTCTTTTCCTCCTTTCTTTATCTTCACTGACTGAATTTCATTATAAAAGGTTGGAATCAAACTGGCAGTCATTCTGGTTCTTGTTTTATAATGCAAATGTGCACAGTTATGAATGATAATTGTTTTTAAAATACTTATGTTTAGTTAAATGGGGCATTTATCATTTTTGGAATGACTGGAATGTATTAATCTTCTCTTTCATATTTTTAATAGCCTGATGTGAATTCCTCAGAGCAAGATGACAAAACTCCAGGCCGACTCCAGGCTGTCTGGCCACCACCTGAAATCACTGCTGGAAAAGAAAAAGTGGGGTTGAAGTACACTGAAGCAGGTAAAGCTAAAATGTGAAAAACTTGCAGCAATTGATTGCTGTTATGTTTCAAGTGTTGGGTTTGTGAAATATATAAAGTATTTTCTTATTCTAAAAATCTGACAGCATATTATTTTTTCCTGGTGTTGCATTACTTACCACACAGGTGGGTAATTTTAAACTGTTGGGTTTGGATGCTATTTTAAGAAGGGATAATCTTTTGAAACGTATTATGAAAACAGACAGTGTTTTTTGATACAGTGGGTCAAATGCAAATTTGTTTACATTAGTGGAGGACGAAGATGGTCTAATACATCAGAATTACTAGAGATTATCTCATTCCTTCTTGTTGGTTTAGAACAGATCTTGGGTAAGCATCTTACTGATGATTTTGTGTTCAGAGTGGAAGTAGGAATATTAATATGTGTAGTTTTGTTACCTCCTTTGCAGGAACATAGGTGTAGCCATCTCCAATCAGATAACTGGTCCATATTGTTCAGTATTTTGTGCGTAACAGACAACCAGTACAAGATGTTTCAGCATGAGAAACCCAATGCAGGACACTTCTGGAATAGACTGCCCATAGGGAATGTTTCTTCCTACCCTGTATCAGCTAGTTGTTGGCTTGTGCCCTGGCTATGAAATGTGTTTATTGTAATGTAACTCTGCCTATTCTCATTATTCATACATTGTGGGATTTTCCTAAAGCACCTAAATGAAAGGCAATGGGACTTGTGTTTCTAACTTACTTAGTTACTTTTGGAAATCTTATTCATAAAAGATTTAGTTGGATTAAAAAGGGCTTTAACTCTTGGCCCTAATGTTGTGTTTTAGCAATAAATTCTTCAGTTTAATGTCATATGCCTTGTACTGGATAGAAGTGAGCTGTCTTTCATTTTCAGGGATAATTTACTTGCTGTTCTATTATTAGAAAGGGTAAATAGGAATAATGGGTTTACTTTTCAGAAGTCATTCACTATTTTGTATTTTTGTATCATGTACCCTTATTTGTCACATAACTTTTTCGCCCTCTCCTTAAGCCCTGCTATTTCTGAATGATTAATTAGTATTATTCTCTTATCGGTGGGTAAATGATGATCAGTGTCAAAATAATACTGTTAAAATATAAAGTAGATAAATTATTTCAGTATTTTAAATTTCCAGTAGCAAAAGAGGGAGGTAGTCTAGTTATAAGAGTGGTGGTCTGAGAGCTAGCATGCCAAGTTTTGTTGCTGGATTTGCAGTTGACTGCTTTGAATCTGGGCTAGTAGTTTAACACTACCTGCACCCCCCATCCTCTCCTCCCCCCCTTTAGTTTACTGCTTTATAAAATTGATGTAACACAAAGAATTTCTACCTCACAGGAGTGTTCAGAAGGTTAACTTAAAAAAAAAAATCCCTGACACTGATTAAACTCTCGTTCATCTCACTCACCACACTTTTACTTGCTGACTTAGATTACTTTCATAGTATCTAAATAATGAGATAAGCCAGGGAGATCCGTGGATGATCAATGCAATATAAATGCAAAGTACAGCATTTGAGTTTTTGACAGGGCTTCCACTGTGTCTTTTCTCAAACTTTTGTTTGTTAAAAATACTATATTTGAAGTATGTTTTATTTTGTAAAATGAAAACTGAAGAGGGCTTTCCTATCTTTCTTTCTAGTTCCTAGGGTCTACAGGCAAAAGAGTACACTCAGATAAAGAAAGAGGGCTAAAAACTCACACCTTTGAGTAAACAAAAGGTTCTTTTGGCACTAGCAGTGATATGAGCTAGGTCATTGCAGGTTATGGAATCTCCTTCACTGGAAGTTTTTAAGAGCAGGTTAGACAAGCACCTGTCCAGGATAGTTTAAGAGAATACTTGGTCCTGCTGTGAGTACAGGGATCTGGACTCCATGACCTCCCATGGTCCCTTCTAGTTTCTCTGATTCTGTGCAGTAAAATTATGTACATGAATAACAAGGTAGGGTTCATTTAGATCCAACATGTATTTTTGTTTGTTACTGAGAAGTTCTTGATGGCATTGATGGTATTTTAAGCTTTATTTTTATAGACTCCCATATTCTACAGTCCCTTTTTTTCACCCAGTGTCTGGCAGAGGAAGGGCTATAGATGAAGACAAACTGCTGGTGATTCAGTTTTAAGGAAACTCAAGTGATGATTTTACAGGAATTGGGTGAAGGGTGCGTCTGTAATATCTGTTGAGTATATATATTAGATTTGTGCTTAAATGGTTTGCAGCCTCTTGGCTCTTTTGCTTCCATTATTATTCCTGGGTGATGCCCACATAAAAGTGACAGCTTGATGTGAAACTATATAATTGGTCAGGACACTGCAATTGTCTGTAGGTGAAAATCTCAAATCAACCATGCTCACCTTCCTTACCTCTAGAATTGACACCCACCCCCCCATTTACGACCGTTCCTGAAGCTCGTCTGCAAGCTCCTGGAAGAGCAGAATGCTACTTGCCCCTCTCAAGTGTAGTACAGGCCTGCTTTGAACATGTACAGCACAGACTCAAGTCTTCACTAATTTTCTATTTGCTTGCAAGTGAAATTGAAGGGGGTGGTGCTGATCTTTTAGGATTTGAGTAGTGTGGGACTCTGTTATCTGATAGAGCATATCTCAGACAATAACTTGTCCCAACGACTAAGAAGAGATGGAAAGCTCTTGCTTTCAGAACCTAAGTTTAACACTTTCTGGTGGCAGGGGTCTCTCAGATATTGGTTCTCCTCTCCTGGTTGTTGGAACTTGTTTCTTTTAGTTACAACTTGAGTCTATCACAATGTTAAACTCTATTATTTTGTTTAGCATTTGATCAGTAGTTTGTTTTGTCCTTGTTCTGCATTTTAATCCCTGTGATTAAAAAGCCCAGCTGCCAGAGCTGTCTATGGCAATATAGAAAAAATATTGTGCTCTGTGATGTGGTTTTTAATTATTTTATGTTGGGTTTTCTTTAAGTTTAAAAACAGAACAATATGGCTTTCACCACACCCACTATAC
Source organism: Podocnemis expansa (assembly GCA_007922195.1). Classification (NCBI taxonomy): domain Eukaryota; kingdom Metazoa; phylum Chordata; order Testudines; family Podocnemididae; genus Podocnemis; species Podocnemis expansa. The sequence continues at coordinate 79,338,402 of ML681963.1, read as the reverse complement.
TTTAACTGGCTACCTTCAGATTCCATTTCCAAGGACAAATCTCAGAGCCAACACTTCTTGCTTCTGCCACTCACTAGCCCTGTTTATGCCAATGCATGTAAATCCTTTTTTCAGCACAAACGTTTGAATAAGTAATATAGCTTTGGTGATCTACTGTAAGCTTGGGAAGGGGGGGTTAATGATCATCAGAGATAAGTAATTGTATTTCTGTACCGTATTGTATATCCTCTGTACTTACAAGAAAACCCTAAAATATAGCTGCTAAGATGTTTTTTTAGTTCTATATTTTTTGTTTCTTATAAATAAGAGAGGGTCATTGAATGCCCTTTCCTCTGTCTCAGAAGTGACAGAATTGCAACAGGAAGGTGCAACTACCTCTAGGCTAGGGCACAGGAACCATATGGGACTGGAAGGAGGAATCCCCCCATCCCCTCTTCAGGAGGAAGAATGAACACCGTCTTCAGGGTGGGATGGGAAGCTGCTAGTAATTTATATCTAGAGTCTTTGGGAATGTTGGGGAGAAGGTGGGAGTGTCCCCCATAGGCTCTGTACTCTCTCCTTATCTCTTTGTCTTGCGGTTTCCTGTGCTCTCCTCCTTGGCTTTTACTTCATGGTGGCTTCAAGAATTCAACGCTTCTTGTTGCCTACTACAGAAGCACTATAGCAATTCTCAGCAAGTGTGAGAAGTGATTCATTGCAGATAAACCTCGGTGCTTTCATAAAGCCTGACTTGACGTGTGAGAATTCACCTGAAGTACAAACTGGTATGACAGGGGATCTGTCTGTGATATTTAGTAGCAGTGCTAAAATCAGCCTAGTTTCGCAATTGACTGATCTTTGATGACTAATGGTGAATATGCCAGTGGCCTGAGATAGGATTTTAGATGGGGTGCCTTCAGAGTTATTACAGAGAATTCTTTCTGGGGTGTCTGGTTGCTGAGTCTTGCCCACATACTCAGTGTTTAACTCACGGGTTCCCAACCCCTAGCCCACAGGCCAAAAGTGGCCCATGGGGCTTTTTAAAGTGGCCTACTTTCCCTGCCACTGGTTGGGAGCTGGGCATTGGCCATACCCAAAACTGTGTGCAGGCAGATTTTTGTTACCTTGGTTGTTCTGACAGTAACAAAAATCTGCCTGCACACGGGCAAATCAGTCTATTTAATTAAAAATTCATTTTAAATTTGATTACTCTAATTTTAATTAATCAATTAATTATAATTAAAATTTGATTTGAATTCAATTGATTACATTATACTTAAATTGTAATTAAAAGAACAGGTGGCCCTTCAGGGTTATAAAAATCATATTTGTGGCCCTTGAGCCAAAAAAGTTTGGAAACCACTGGTTTAACTGATCTCCACATTCGGGGTCAGGAAGGAATTTTTCCCCAGGGCACATTGCTAAAGTCTGGGGCTTGGGGGAGGTGGGTCACCTTTCTATGTAGCATGGGATATGGGTCACTTGCTAGTGGATTCTCTGTACCTTAAAGCACTGGTTCTCAGCCTTTTGCAGGTTGCGACTCACTCGGTGGCATATCATGACCCTACAGGACACGCCAACCCACCTGAACCCCTCCCCCCCCAACAAAATCCAGCCATCTCCCTGGCTCTCTGCGACACACTGACTACTGTGTGGCAACACAGTGGTGGAGAACCACTGCCTTAAAGTCTTTAAATCATGATATGAGGACTTTAATAACTCAGTCATAGTTTAGAGGTTTATTACAGGAGTGGATGGGTGAGGTTCTGTGGCCAGCTTTGAGCAGGAGGTCAGACTAGGTGATCATATTGTTCCCTTCTGACCTTAGAGTCTATGACTCTATGAATTTCCAGCTTCTTCCTAAATCTCCAAATTCTCATTAATTAACTGGGTCCCCTGATCTCCACATCCACCAATTCCCAAATTATTAACTATATATCTGTTATCCCCAGAAGTGCCACTGCCTCGGGAGAAGATCCGGGGCTCTACACACCGGGACTTGCGGCTTGAGCCATGTAATCACGCTGCTGCCATGGGCAGGCTGTTGGCAGACCTGGGGCTTGGGCACTGGGACTCGGGGCTCGAGCCCCATAAGCCCAGCACCAGCAACGCCCCCACTTAGCCCCCATATCTGTCTGTTCCTTTAGTCTCTAACCTCTTTTCTTGCAGTTCCTGATGTTCTTCACTTCCATCTTCCAGACCTGGGGTGAGGAGGCAGCTATAGGGCTTTTCACTCACTCACCTTGCCTAGGCCTGGTGGGATAGGTATATAAAGGGACGGGGCAAGGAGAAGGGAGCAGGCAGGTCGCCCTGAGCCACTTAGTTCTTTGATTGCTTCTTTTTCTTTGACTTGAAGAATGGTGATTACTGCTTCTCTTCCCTCTCTCCTACCCAAGAAGTCCTCTCTGGTCTTGAGGGAAGGAGTGAAGAGCTCACTCTGCTTTCTGATTTCTAGCTGATCTCTTTCCTGGAGACAAGAAAATAAAGAGTGCAGTCAGTTGGAGGAAATTTTCCTTTGGGTAAGCCTTTCAATTTTTGAGAGGCATGGCATGTTTCCCGTCATAGCTACATTGGCTCACACCTTAGCCAAAAACTTGTGATTCCCAAAGACATAAATCTTGAGGGAATGGCAAGGCTGTATAATCTGCATCACTTTCATCTACATAGCCAGGCAGTAAGTCAGATTTTCCCTTGCCAAAATGTGCCTTATGAACATAGATAGGAAAGCAGAAATACACCTGTAAAAATCTTCCTAAAACAGATTGAAAAAAATCAACAAACACTGCTTACTGGGAAACTGTACTAAAAAAAAAAAAAAAAAAAGTTAAAGCTAAAGTATCTCTTTAAAACTTTACAGAACTTGGTGGTGGGAAGAATGCATAGAGCATTTTCATTCAAAGTTACATGACTGGTCTTTGAACATGCATAGTTTGCCTGTGAAGTAAAAGAGAGATTTCAGCACATAACACCCCTGTGTTTGTAGATCTATGATCACCAAGATACATAATTCTAAAAAATGCAAAACAAGGAAGGAGTTCTGTGGCCAGAGGCGTTGCTGGCTGGGGGAGGGACCTGGGACACAGGCCCAGACCCTGCCCCCAGCCCACAGGCCCCACCCCCTGCCTGCAGGCCCTGCCCCCTGGTCAGGGACAGGGCCAGAAGCCGCCGCACCACTGCAGGCGGCTAGGCCCCGCATCCCCGGCCGGGGACGGGGTCTGAAGCAGTCGCAGGAGGCCGGGCCCCGCATCCCCGGCTGGGGCCGGGGCCAGAAGTGGCCACGGGCGGTGGGGTCCTGCATCCCCAGCCAGGGATGGGGCTGCTACCGGCGCGTACCGCCAGGCCCCAGATTGCCTGCCCCAGCCGCAGGGGGCCGGGCCTCAGATCCCTGGCCAGGGATGGACCCACCGCTGCTGTGGGTGGCTAGACCCCGGACCCCTGGCCGGGGATGGGGCTGCCACTGCCATGGGTGGCCAGGCCCCAGATCCCTGGCTTGGTCTGGGGCTGGAAGCAGCCGCGGGTGGCCGGGCCCCAGATCTCTGGCCGGGGGCGGGGCGCCACGGCCGCTGGCGGCTGGGCCCCAGATCTCCGGCTCACTTGGGCTGGAGATCCGGGGCACTGGCGCTGGCGTTCAGGGCATGTGCCCCGGGGTGCCCAGCGCCAGCAACGTGTCTGTGACACTTTTGTAGACTAACAAATTTATCTATCACACGAGCTTTTGTGGGAGCAAATCCCACTCTCCTCTATGGGTATGTCTACACAGGCTTCTTATTTCGAAACAACAGAGGTTGTCTCGAAATAAGTAGCTTGTCCACATGACGTACCATTATTTTGAAACCGTTAAACCTCGCATCTAATCAAAATAGCTGTTGTTTCGAAATTGTTGTTTTGAAACAATGGCGTTTGGACACATTGTTTTGAAACAGCACCATTGTTTCGAAACAACTGTTTCAAAACAACATGTCCAAATGGCCTTGTTTCGAAATAAACATTTCGAAACAACGGCTGTTTCGAAAGTAGGCTTTCCCTTAATTCGAATTAACAAACTGTTAATTCAAATTCACTTATTTCAAAATAAGGACTTTATTTCAAAATAACTCATTTTGAAATGGGTTATTTTGAAATAATGATGTATGTGTGGACATAGCCTATGTGCTGTTTCCCAGTTTTATAATCTTAACAACTGCTTAGATTTGCTGTTACATTGTGACCTGACCCCATGACTTAACGCTTCTCCGCATTTATTTTCCTCCCATTCTGTAAGTGTCTGTTGAAGTGGGATTTTCTCCCATAAAAGCTCATGCCATAAATAAATTTGTTAGTCTGTAAAAGAGCCACAGGCCTCTTTCCTTGTTTTGCTGAACTAGACTGACACAAAATACAGGTCTTGTGGTCCCTTTGAAAATGCTTAGTTAGTAAATGTGGGGCTAAATTAGTTGCCTGAAGCTGGAACAGCTTGTCCTATTGCTTTAAACAAACGGGGAAAAAAGTAATAAGAAAAAAAGAATTGCCATTCATATTGGAGGCAACTTGGAAATGAATCAAACTGAAATATAAAACCATGTAGCTTCCATAGCTATTTTAACAACATTTTTAGTTAATTCAATTGTTTATATTTTTAAACAAGGTTCTGTTCACTCAGCCTGTCTTTTCATCATACTGTGAAGTCATATTGTTTCTATGGCACCACAGTTTCTATGACAACAGTCTCTGATGTGGTAAACAGAATTTTGACTTCTTTGCAGGAAAGAGAAACCAGGCTATGAAGGAGAAATCTCTAATTGAAACATGAGTGTCTTATATGATAGCAAAGGAAATACTAAATAATACCAGATGCTTTCTTCACAGTTTCTGAAGTATGAAAGCCTTCTTCAGTTATGATGTGAATTGCCATAAGGGATCCCCTTTTGAGCACATTTTAAACAAATCCAAAGCTTGTATCCTAGGGCAAAATATTTATTGGTCTGAACACAGATGACTGCCATGAACTCATGAGCTCTAATCAAGGCTTTATTTATATAGGTTTCCTTTTTGGGCAAATTATCCTGTCTGCCTCATTCTCCATTTTTAAAATGGAGGAAATGCATAAATATCTTCATAAAGGTGGAGTTACAGTAGTCCAAAGAGAGAAATATTTGTAATTGATAGAATTATTCTTATTTGAATTTTTTTCTAAATGAGTAAGGAATAACATTATGTAGTTGGCATATGTCTCTCTGAACTTATATCTGACAGCTAGCCAAGAGCATTCTTTTATTTTAGGGATCTTGTCAAGCAAAAAGAGAGACAGTGAGTACTACTCTCAAAACCTGTGCTTTTTAACCACCAGCTGGGTGCTGGTGTACAAGAGTGTCTGTTTCACTTTATGTACTTGACAGCACTTAATACTTCCACAGATTTCATGAGAATGTATTTCGTCAAGCAGCAAAATCCACCATTTTTACTGTCATCATTGATGGCTGTTTAGAGTGGAAATGATGAAATCTGATCCTCACAGGGAAAAGTCACTATGAAGAACTTGATTGTGTTTCACGTATGAACCTACCTTCTACGCCAGAGGAAGTAGAGTTTTCTCTGCAAAGATCTGGCTTAATGAGCTTCAGGCAAACCCCCAAAACATTCTGCATTTTAATGAAAGCCTGATGTGATTTTTTTTCTCTTCCCTTCCCTCCCTCACCCTTTTTTTGCTAGATGTGAGCTGGCATGTTTTCACACAGCTCTTATTTGGTTATTAGCCTCCAGTGCGAAAAGGATACAGAGATTGTAGCTTAGGTAGTGAGATAAAAACAACCACTTTGGATGAAATAATGGCAAAATTCCCAATGATTTCTTTGGGGCAGGATTTTATCGTTAGGTTTCATTAAAATGCACAGTTGAATGCTTGTGGGTTCAACTACGTTTTTCATTCTGAAACATGGAAAAGTCCTATAGAAACTTAGTAGTGATGAAACCAGTGGAGTTTCGTAAACACAGCTTTAAAATTTTTTCACATTTAATAGGAAAGAATATGCTTCCTCGTGTATATTTAAAAAATGTCATACAAATGTAGAGTAGGATAGGATGAGCTTATCCCAACCTCTTCAAAAATAAAAAATTAATAAAAATAAAATAACCTGTCAAAATGTTACTTTAAAATTAAATTCTTCATGATATTTGCATAGCTTAAGTATAAGGATCTTATGAATATGTCTTTATAAATCAAGTTGCTCTTTGTACTTCCCCAAAATCTCTTCTCCCACCCAATTCTACTTTTCAGTTTGCGTCTGACAGGTCCTTTTAGATGTCTGGGACTTTAAAACTGAACATGACTAAAACAGAACTGCCACCGAAGTCAACGCTCCCTCTCTTACACTGTCAGCTGTACCCTATCCTCTCCATCTCTCCAAACCACAATCTCTTAAGCTATGTTCACACATAAACTGTTATTTCAAAATAAGTTATTTCTAAATGAGTTATTTCAAAATAAAATCCTTATTTTGAAATAACTTAATTCGAAATAAGAAAATATGCAATCAAAATAAGGGAAACCCTCAAAGCAAAATAGCATGCTCTGTATGTGGACATGCTATTTCGCTTCAGGAGAGGGGTGGCATGGGACGTGTGGCAACATGGGCCCCTGGCAGGGACATGTTGCCACCAAATCCCCTGCCTGGATCTCACCTGGAGAGCCAGGCAGGGGGAAACAGCCCCCAGAGCAGGGATCCCCCTGTCCTGACTCCCCCACTGCTGTTGGGGCAGTGGGGGAGGGACCATGGGGCAGCCCTTCTGCCGCCCAGCCAGGTGTCCCGGAGCTGGCTTGTGGGGCTTGCCCGCTGCCAGCCCTGTGGGGGTGGGTCAATGGAGCCGGCTCCCCAGGCTCGCCGGAGTGCTCATCTCCCTCTGCCACCCGGGCAGGGGCCGTGGGCGCTGGCTCTGCCCACCGCCTGGGCTCAGCGGCAGCCGGGGAGCACGGGTGGCAGGCAGAGGTAGCACCTGCGTCCTCTGCCCAGGCAGCTGCCTCTGAGCCCAGGCAGCAGGCAGAGCCGGCACCCGCACCAGCCACCCCTCCAGCTGCCACCAGAGCCCGGGCTGAGGGGCGAGCAGGTGGTGGGGGCAGAGCTAGCCAGGCGCCCTGTCCCCTAGGGTCAGGGGAGGTGCCGGCTCCAGAGCCCCTGACTGCTTCGAAGCGGCCGGGGGGGTGCTGGCTCCCCCAGCCCCTGGCAGGTTCTGCATGAAATTCACCATGCTGTGGAGTGACCTCTCTGTGAAATTGACCAGAGGTTGCAGAGCCTGCCAGGGGCTGGGGAAGCTGGCACCCCCCCCAACCCCCGGCCGCTTCGAAGCAGCCAGGAGCGCTGGAGCCAGCATCTCCCCTGTCCGCCTGCGGAACGGGGTGCCCGGCTAGCTCTGCCTCCACCACCTGGGGGGGCAGCCGCCCAGCGGGGCAGCAGGTCCAGCTGGCTCCGGCACCCACTGCCCCCCAGCTGCTGGCAAGCAGGGGCAGCGGGCAAGCCAGCTCCTGCATGAGCCGCCCCCCCTGCACCCCTTTGCACGTTGCCTCAGCACCCTGGCCAGAGTGCTGAGGGGTGTAGGCCTTCCTTCCAGGGTGCCATGCACCCTGGGAGGAAGGTCAAAGCCCTTGTTTCAAAACTACTGCTGTTTCAAAACAACACCTCCGAAAGGCATTGTTTTGAAACAACCGTTTTGAAACAACAGCTATTTCGATTGCAGGGGAGGTTTTATTTTTTTGAATGGACGGACGTTATTTCGAAATGATGGGGTCCCATCATTTTGAAATAAAGAAATGTTGTTGGGACATGACCACTTTTATTTCGAAACAACCGTGGTTGTTTTGAAATAAAAGCCTTGTGTGGACACAGTCTTAGAGTATGTCTACACTTAGAGCAGAATTAGAATTGATTGTCATCAGTTCGAATTCTATTAAGTGCATGGACATACCCGCTTTCATCAATTCAAACTGAGGCACTCCTCAGTTCGAATTGATGAAAGCTGACTTGGAATTCATCAAACCTCGTTTGACATCAAAGTTGCAGTCAGTTCGAACTGAGGAGTTCAAATTGACACAGTGTGGTCATGTCAATTTGAACTCATAGATCTGGGGGGGTGGGTGGCGGATTGGGTTCCTGTCCCTTGGCTGGGGACAGGGACCCCAGCCAGCGCTTCAGCCACACTGGCCTCATGTGGGGAAAGCACCCTCTCACGCAACCCCTATGGTGCTGGCTGCATGCAGGGAAATCAAAGCCCGCGCGGCTTCTCCCTGGGCAGTCATGCGCAGCGAAAGCACCTCTGAACGCAGCTCCTAGGGGGCTGGCCACGTGCATGGGATTGCTTTCCCCCATGTGTGGCTGCCCGGGGAGAAGCTGTGTGTGAGGGTTGTTTTACCTGCATGCAGCCAGCTCCGCAGGAGCCGCACTCAGGGGTGCTTTCCCTGCATGCAGCTGCCAGGGAGAAGCCACGCGTGGGGGTTACTTTCCCTGCGCGTGGGTGCTTTCCCCACATGTGGCTGCCAAGAGAGAAGCTGTGTATGGGACAGCTAGCAGGGATGGAACCGCCCCCAGCAGCAGGGCTCCAGCCCCGCTGGGAGGAAAGCCGGGCTCCAGCCTTGGGAGGGATTCCCTTCTCCACATGGGCAGCCCTTTGGGTTGGGGGAAATCCCCCTCCCCCTTGCAGGGGAAACCTCCCATGCCAGCCTCCAGCACTCTGAGCCTGCATGGGGTAAATTATCCCTTGCTCAGCTCTAGCTGGAATTTTTGTAAGTGATGGTAACTAGCCTATTTGACTCCAGTTCATACACCGATGGAAGTAGGAAGTAATTTTTTAAAAATTGTTTTACTATATTATTTGTCACAAACTTTGACAGACTAAGATGGTACATATATTTTGGCAAGCTTCATTAGATTTCTCTTGAGAAGCTGATGTTTTTATTATGAGCCAGCTTGCCACTTGTGAATAATAAAGTTGTTTGAATTCTTATGGGTATGTCTACATGGTAACTGTTATTTTGAAATAACCCATTTTGAAAAAACTCATTTCAAAATAAAATCCTTATTTCAAAATAAGTTAATTCAAATTAACAGTTTGTTAATTTGAATTAAGGGAAAGCCTGCTTTCGAAATGGCTGTTATTTCAAAATGGTTATTTTGAAATAAGGCCGTTTGGACATGTTGTTTCAAAACACTTGTTTCAAAACAATGGTGTTGTTCTGAAACAACGTGTCCGAACACCGTTGTTTCGAAACAACAGCTATTTCACTTTCCTGCTAGGCTTAACAGTTTTGAAAAAACAGCCGTTATTTCAAAACAATGCGTCCCGTTGTTTCGAAATGATGGTCTGTCATGTGGACATGAGAAATTTTATTTCAAAACAACGGCTGTTTCGAAATAAAACTGACGTCTGAACACAGCCTATGTCATCCAAGTGAAACTCATCTGGAATGACATTTTTATCTTTGCTAATTCATATGTAACCATTAAGAAAGATGGTGGGAAATGAGCAAGAAGTTTCTCCCTCATCTTTTCCTCTGGACTACAAAGGGCTACTTTTGAGGTTTGTGAGTAGGCAATCAATTCTATTCTATATTTTATTCTACATAGGTTCTTATAATGTATTCATCACATATAGTGTAGTACCTCAGGGTTTGCCATGTGAACTAAGATCACTTTACTCCTGAATGAGAATGCCCACATGACAGTTTAACTTTTTGCCTTAACTTTTTTGAGTGTCACCATATAGATGTGCCCTGAGCACCTTCCAGTAGTGGTTAAGCAATACTGATTAAACATCTGTCATGTGTTTTAAGGCTTCCTCTTCTTCCCACTCCCTACACTCTCAGGCTAAGTTTAAACAGTGCTACAGTGTGAACTATGGAAGTGTGAATTGCAGAGCACACCAAAGTGTTACAATTTAACTGCTCTAGATGAACACTGTGAGCACAAATAGAAAGATACCTAATTTTCATAAACATAGTTCTGTTTTGAAAGAGGATTACAATAACATGAACAAGGTACCTTTTGGTTTGTGCTAGTAAAGTCGAGATGGGGCAGTTAGATTGTAACACTTTAGTGTGCTCTGCAATTCACCTAATGGAAAGGAAGCCAATATCAAAAAACAGTTCTATATAGCACAAATAAAATAATCACTTTAGATTTTGGCTCCAGGATTCTAGTGCCAAAACAGATGGGACTATTTTGTTTAATAGTAAAATTGTGAATTTAATGGCATTTACTCTCTTGTATTAGATGTTATTCTGTAGTCTTACTCACCATGGCTATTTCTGCACTGGAGGCTTAAGTCAACTTATGTTGCTCCATGGCCTCATTTGTAGTTTATTAAGTTGACTTAATAACTCGCACTCTTAAAGTTGACTTTAAGGGTTAAGTTGAGTTTGTAAAGTTGACTTAACAAAATTTAGCCATTAAAGTCAACTTTATAAAGTCGACTTAAGCCAACAGAGCCATTTAAGTTGACATTAAAAGGTTGACTTAACCCAGGGGACCCCTTTAAAGTCGACTTTAAATGGGTCCCCTGGCTTAAGTCAACTTTATAAAGTTGGTTTAAACAAATGGGGACTTTCTAAGGTGACTTAATAAAGTTGACTGTAAGTTGACCTTACTAAGTCGACTTTAAAAAGTCCTGTAGTGTAGCCATAGCCCATGTGTGTTGTACTTTTGTCCTGTAAACATGTTTGATTTAAATCTGAGCCTAAATTAGAAACCCCAATCACTTTAGAACCTCAAATCTCAAATATTTTAGAATTTTTTACCTGGATTTAGATCTTAATTTTGGGCCTCAACAGCATTTTAATATTGACAGATTTGAGAGAATCCCATGGAGGACAATGAAAATTATTAGGAGTCTGGAGCACATAATTTATGAGGAGAGGCTGAGGGCACTAGACTTGTTTAGTCTGCAAAAGAGAAGAACGGGGAGATATTTGATAGCAGCGTTCAACTACCTGAAAGGGAGCAGGTGGGATTCCAGGGAGGATGGAGCTAGGTTGTCCTCAGGGGCAGCAGATGACAAAACATGAGTAGTGGCTTCAGATTGCAGTGAGGGTGGGGTATAGGTTGAATTTTAGGAAAAAGCTTTTTCAATATGAGGGTGATGAAGCATTGTAATAAGTTACTTAGACTAGAGTGATGGTGGAATCTCCATCTTTAGAATTTTTTAAGGCCCAGATTGGCAAAGCCCTGATTGTGATCATGTAGTTGGGGTTGGTCCTTTCTGTAGCAGAGGAATGGACTAGATGACCTCCTGAGGTCCCCTCCAGCCCTAATATTATATGATTCCATTAAAAAAATGGTCTTACCAGCAGGTTATCCATTTTATTCTGCATAAGAAGATATTTCATTCATATGAGTTCAGTCCTCCAACTGTTATAGACTCACAGGCATTTTAGAATATATATGTATCATATATGTGTGTAATCTGGGATTAAGTGCTTTGTATATTGGAAAAAAGTCATGTAAGGTAGATAAACAAGTATCTTCCTTTATTCATCTTTTTCTGGGTGGAATGGGTAGGAAGAATATGTAATGCTTAGAAGAAATTCCTGAGTTTGCTCCTCCTGTTTGTTGGTTGGGTGGCATTTATTTGCTGTATTGTATTACTGGAACTTTGCCATCGTAACAGGATAATTGCATACTGTATCATGTGATCTGGCCACATAATGACTTTTTTCATGGAGTAGGGAGGATATTTACTGAGACACAGATCAGGCTGCAGGTGTGCAACAACAATATTTCTATTGTTGCCTTCCTGGGAGGACAAAACTGACAGGTGATGTTATTCATGTGTGTCATCAAGTAAATGAGCAGTAGCTGTAGCCTTACGAGTGACAGGGCAGAGAAGGTCAACTTGATAGTTACACAGCTGCTTTCCTCTGAACAGAGGGTTGTGCTGTTTTGCAGTGAGACAGCATGGAAACTGTTCTTCATTTATACAGAAGAGACCTCATGACTCTGCATGTTTTCCTTTGTGATGCCTGAATACTGTAGGAATCATTTTATTTTATTTAAATGTTGGGCTTCCATTATTTAGGGCATTCATTCTCTGTTTAGTGAGATCACTCAGCAATAATAACTATACCTACTCTAACAACTTAGAGATAGTCAAATTTTGGTTAGAGAATAGTCCCAATAATTAGACTTTATTTAGACCAGCCAGAATGGCCAGATCTCAATATTTGCCTGGTCAAACACTTGATCAGGACTCTCTGTCCTTCAGATTACTCTTATTGTTTTCTGGGGGAAATTCCCTCGCTCCCCTGTCCCTTCCAGCATGGGACTGTGTCCCCTCAGTCTAGGGCCCTGCCTACTGCAGGTGGAACAGCGCTGGGGGGACCCTGGGGTCAGAGGCCAGCACCAGCCCACTCGGTCAGCCACTGAGGGCAATGGGGCTGACTGGCATATGCGGTGGAGCTTCTGGTGTGGCTGGAAGACCATGGTGGAGGCCATACTGCATGCCAGCTAGCCCCACCTCTGGAGCAGAGTGACCAGTCATGCTGGCCTGCCCCAGCCCCAGGGGCAGACCAGACAGCCCAGGAGCAGAGTAGGAGCATAAAGCCCAGTCTCTGCCCAGGATGGTGCTGCTTCCCCCAGCACCAACAGAGCCTCTAGGCCTGTACAGTAATCCGCTCCTGGAATCTCCCTGGTGACATGCAGACTGCCTCTCCCTGCTATCCACGCTTTCATTACTCCAGAATCTTCAGCCTTTGTGACTTCTCTTTTGAGACTTTAGGCCTAGGGTGACTTTGTAGGTCTCCCTTTCCCCCCACTAATCTGAAAAAGATCTGGTAGTGCAGAAGGGAAGGGAAGGGAAGGCTGCCCATTCTCTACTTTGAAATAAGGGGGAGCAAGAAATTATTACAAGCTACTGCTGGATAACTAGTCCCCAGAATGTCCAAGGCCCCGCAAGTTAAAGAGCAATGAAGTGTAAAGCATAACAATAAAGGAGTTGGAAACCAAGGGGATGGGGGGGGGGTGAAACTTCAGGGGAAGAAACAGAATATGAGTGAAAGACTACCCACAGGATGAAGAAGGAAAATTAAGTGGGGAGAATATGGAAATACAGGGAATAAACAGAGCGAGGAGAGGTAAGAAATGGAAAAGGAAAGAGAAGGTATATGAATTACATGTAGCTTTAAGGTGAAGTACATTTCATATTCATTCCCATTTGCAGTTTATTGGTGACTCCAAGGTGTGATAATTATGTGTGCTTATTTATGTTCCATGTATGCAGGCAGAGGTTTCTCTGCAATGGAGAAATTCCCTATTTCTGTGAACTCTTAATCTATACATAGTTTGACTGAGTCCATAAAGCATTGTTACCAATAGAGTTTCAAATATTCAGCAAAATACTATCAAAAATCAACTTGTGCATTCGTTATTTTGTCACCTGAGTTGAAACCGGGGATTTTTCACACACAGAAAAAGCCAAAAAAAAATTTTTTTTTTAAATTACATGCAATTACTTTATAAAGTTTGAAATGTTCTTAAACTTCTGGTGATTTAAATTATACAGTTAATAGGCTTCAAAAATTGTATGCATCTATTTTTTTGATTTCATTCATTTTGGTAAGGCAGGCAGAATAACTAGTTTCATCTTTATTATGGTTAATTTTAACTTGCTGGCTCTAATGCACTAGCACAACACTATGAGGTTTGCATTGCAAATATTGTAGTAAAATGTGTGAATACAAAACTCTTTTAAGTGGAACTTTAAAAAATAATGGAAACTTTTCTACTGATCACAAACAAGGAGTCTGCTGGCATTTTTAAAGATTAACAAATTTATTTATCACATGAGCTTTCATGGGCAAAGTCACATTTCATCAGATGCCAGAGTAGAGAAAACTTACATTAAATAACCTTACACATGCCAAAATGTTGAGCTTAAAGAGACTGGATATTTAAAAATACATGTAAAACATTTTTATTTGTTAAAATGCTGTATTTGCCTAAATTTTGAAATAGCTCCCCTTAATTCAAGGTGCTATTACACTCACTTTTATTACGTTAAAAGGATTGTGTTTTCAATAGCAGTACAAACTAGAATTTCTTTTTCATTTCTGAAATTAACATTTTTTGACAGTTCCTGTTGCATGAGTTTGCTGGGAAGAATGTCACAGTATTCCTTTTTCAAACAGTGGGAGTTTTGGCTGAATAAGGATGCAAAATGATGCTTAGGGATCAGTAAATAATAAAGTTACACCCACATATAGTTATGTAGAGAGGGTGAGAAGGATGTACTAGTGGCACCTAGTGGCTGAAATGCAAAATGGCATGGGAAAGTAATGGAAGAGGAAATGTAGAATTCTTCAGAAAAAAGGGTAAGAGAAGGTGAGTATGGTGGGGTCAGTGATGAATGTAGGCAAGCAAATGAAGAAAACACCCTGTTCGCAACTGCAGTGAATCAGTATCATTAGAAGTGAGTGGCAAATTGGTGCTGTAGTGTGTGCTACATGAAGGGGCATTTTAGGTTTAACTTTTTCTGGTATGTTTCTTCTCCAGCAGTTAAACTGCTTATTATAGCCTTATTTTTTAGATACTCCTCTTGACTGTGTTAAATAGTTGAAATTTTTTACAATAATGAATGTACTGACCAAGAAGCTGCTACAGTTTACAGTTCTTCATTATGAATTTTGCTGTTTAGGTTTACTAGCCCTCAATAAGTAGCAGAGAAGAACTCCCTTATTTCTTATTTGATATTTTGAGGAGTAAACCCTTATGTTTGGAAGATAGCCTGAAGATATATCCTGGAAGGTTCTTCACCTGATTAATGTAAAAAATTAGATAACTGGGAAGAAGACTTGGCATTAAATACTTTCATGGGTTATATGGCAGATAAGTGATCTCAGCATTGTTCAGGTACTCTAATTCAGGAAAATAGGCTGTGCATGTGTGCTGTTGTGAACTGAGTTCTAAATCTCTGCTTTTCTGGCCTCCTGCTCCTCAAAAAAGTCTCAAACAAAAACACCTATTTTAGTGTAAAATCTAAAAAGAATAGCACCATCATCATGAGCATACACAATCCCTCCTTTCACTATTTTGTAGAATGCTGTATTGTCAGTTAAACTGCAGACTTCCCTTGCAGGACAGCATAGGAAGATACTCAGCAATGGGTAAGCAGAAGAAAGGAGTGATACAGATGTTTTGGGAGGAAGGTGTTAGTTTAGTTTGATATAGTTATTTTAACTTTTGTAAGTGCATTTAGAGCATTTAAAGTTAAATTTTATGAGTAAAATTAAATGTTATTTGCCCTTACCAGTGGCTGATATTTGTAGCATTATATTATGCACATACTGTGTTTAAAAGCAACATCCTGGAACGTGCTTTGTATAGAGACTAATACTTGTGTAATGCTTATGCTTTTTACTCATACTAAAGTAAACATTTTAGTATACAAGGAATTTTGCTGTGTATCAAATGCCAGCAGTAGAAGGGTGTGTATTGTCTTTGGCAAAACAGTTGTGTGCATTGTTCCTTATAC
The DNA here is from genome assembly GCA_007922195.1 of Podocnemis expansa. Lineage (NCBI taxonomy): Eukaryota > Metazoa > Chordata > Testudines > Podocnemididae > Podocnemis > Podocnemis expansa. The sequence continues at coordinate 79,322,937 of ML681963.1, read as the reverse complement.
AAATATATTCTCCTACTGGTGCGACAATTTTCATATGCTAAACTCTTGCATAAAGTATTTGTAGTGTCCAAAGCAAATTAATCATCTTTCAGTTTAGTGGGTACATTCCACAATAGAGGAAGTTTTTGATGTTTTAATAGGTGCAGCCTGGAAAACTGAAGTCTATGCTTATATGTCTGTTATCACTTGTAATGTTGCATATGCTATAATTTTACCAGTCATTGACACATGTAATACACTGCTTAGGGGAATTATTTTTCCTGCAAGTTGCACACTAAATTTGAACAGTAGCCTGTAGACAAAAGATAGGAGCATAGTCACTTCATCAGTGAACGCATCTTATTTATTTAATTTAATTAATTAATTTATTTATTAAATAGTGATCTCTACTCCCATCTGTGCCTTCTGATAGATTTCTATCTCATATAACTTTATCAGGAAAAATGCTGGGCATAATTTCTGGGATGAGTTAGATTCCTTGTGATACTAAGCACTTTGAGTGGGGCAGTCAATGGTGAGTTCCATAACCTTGACATTTGTCATGTTGAAATGAAAACTTTGAAGGAGCGGGTGGGTAAGACAGATGTTTTAATCATTCATTCCACAGTGTGTATGTATATGCATATAAAATACCTTTTGTTGTGACTTATACAGAAGTGCTTGTAGATTTGTTTTACAAGTAGGTGTTTCCATACATGAACTATTGTTAATTGAATTACATGAGGTGTTACTCTGCAAACAGAATTAGAATACCATCAGAACAGCTCATGCATTGCCTCCTTCTGTACTCACCAAACGTTCCCTCAATAATAGATGAACTTAAGTATTCCCGGAAAGGTTTTCCGATAAAACAGTTCACCTGTTCATGTGTCTGTTCTCCTTAGGCATAGGTCTCTGAGTGCAGGGTGTCTAAGGAAATACTTGGAGGATATGGATACAGCCTTCCAGTGAATGGTTGATTTGACACAGTGTTCTTTTACAAAACAAGGCACCTCTGTATCAGTATAAACATTAATTCCAAATATGGAAGTTATCTGAGAATGCAAATCCCTTTAGCAATTGAAAGAGTACTCCACCCACAATAACATACAAGTGGTTGCCTCCTTTCATAGATGGCCAACCTGTCACAGGCTGCTGATGGTGGTCCTTAAATGCTTTATATCTTATACATTTCTTTCATTATCAACACACAGGTGTACATTTTTATTAATCCACACATATACATTCTGACAATATACTGTACTATGCTATACTGTACATATCACTGAGAAGCCTGCTCTGTCTGCTGATTCAGAACTTCTAGTGCTGCAGCTGCTGCCTTCTTCATCGTCTGCTCCTCTTCACTCTGCTCAGCTTCCCTGGCACTGTCAGCACCTCAGCTCAGACTCTCTCAGTTGTCCACTACTACGTTGCCGTTTACACTGTCCTGTCAGAATTTGCTAGACACTTTTGATAGTATTTTTTTTTTCTTTCACTACTACACATTCATTCACATGTTTACTGAGGCTGCTTACGTTGGAATGATGTTATGGTCTGGTGGATCCCTGCCAATTTGGTTTTCCCATCAATTTTGTATTCAGTGCTATATGACCTGCAGTTTCCATCTAACAGTGGAGTGACTCTTTCTTAATCAAAATGGAAACCATGGTTACAACATGGAGTCTGAGGACTTCAAAATGGAGTCTTTCTGGTATCAGTAGTTCCAAAGAATTCAAGGGTTCCAAATAGGTATTTAAAACGTAACTTTTTGCAGAGATGGCAGCCTTTAATGACTGTTAACAGAGATGAAACCATTCATAATCAATTCACAATTTTTCTGGATAATAGTGTAGATGGGTTTGTAATAGCAAATGATGACAATGGTGAGTAATGAAGCCTTTAGAGCTATTACTGTTTTACATGAGAATCGCCAAGAACTATATCTGATATATATAAAAATATGAAAATATAAATATATTGTTTGAGGCTAAAATGCACTCTTGCTTATGCTTTTATCTCTAGCTCACCTTAAACTTTTCAAGGAGGGATTACCAGGTGGGTAGAGAGTGTATTTTGTTGTCTGTGTGTGTCTAGTCTTTGGTTTCTCTCGTTTCCTTAAAGGCAGTCTGCACTTAACTTATGACCTTTATAAAGAGCAGGTATTCAGGGCCTAGTAAAATTTTGAACTAACAATTAGCCTCTTGTAGTGCTGCAGCACAGAAGGGCAAACATATCCATAATTTTAACTTGATCACTACACCAGTTCAGTTTCATCAACATGTCCCAACTACAGCTGTGCAATTTAAATAAGTAGCACTTGACGTAATCTCTCTTATTTGTATACTTATTTCTAAGATTCTGTGTCTAAGTGATAAGTAGTGCAATATGAAAATTTTGGGGCTCCTAGGAACAACATCACAACACAGAACTGTCACATTTTTGTCTCTTTTGGAAGATACTGCTCCTCATTCAGAACAAGAATTTATATAGCCCTGACAAGGAATTATCGGCAATACCTGACACATTTCATATCTCTGTGAAGCCCTGTTAGACACCAGTAATACATTCCTGGCAGAATTATTCATGAATCAGTGGAGAAGGATCGGGAAGCAAAAGCGGATTTTAATTGTGCTGTAAGGAAATGAAAGGAACCACTTAACCTATTAACATATAATTATTTCTACTACACATATCATTTGAGCAATGCTTCTGTCAGTTTTAGAGAAGCCTCTTGTACATTGAGTAAATTACAGTGCAAATCAAAGAAACAGTGGTAGTTTAGTGACTCATGCATCAAATATGAGCACTTCTAATATTTTGTAATGTTCACTGCTGTAGAACTGGCAAGTAATAAAATAGTTTAAGCAAAGGCAAATTATCTGTGGGAGAGAATAAATTCCATCAGTAAATTTTGAAAGAATTGCTGGAGGATTCTGTCTATAATTGCACAAAACTATTGCTCTTAATTTGTGTTGAGTAAGATTGACTTTTTCCTGTCAACAATTATTTTTTAAACTTTGCGGCAGGAATTCTTAAAAAGCAAAAATCCCTTTTGCCTCTAACATTTAACTTCAAAACGTTTAATCCAGAGTGTAAATCTAGCCCTTGGCTGTTTAAAACTAACCAAACTAAAAATCTTTGAGTGATTTTTAAAAGTGCTTTCTTTGCTTTTGTGGTAATTTTATTCGTAACATATTTAAAATATTGTACTTGATTTAATTTTAATTAGATATATATATTATTTTTATTTAATTTTATTTTAATTGTATTTATTAATTTTTTAAACGCCCCACACTTTGTCCTTTTTGAAGTCATTGTGGTTGTGAGGTTTTGTGTCAAAATCCTTTTAAATTGTGGTTGTCATGCAGTCTTTTACATGTGAGTGCACCCACCATTATGTCTGGGATGTTTTGAGGTACAATGACATTTGACCTAGTGTTGATACATTTCTAATACTTTTTGAAGCCTGTAATATGGATTGAACTCAAGCTGCTTAGAAACTATTTTGTGTTGTCCTAGTCTCATTTTCAGGAATTTCTAAAAGAAGTCCCCTTAAAATAGTATCAGAAGATACTAAAATAAATAAACTAACTATTGTGTGTCCGAATACCAATAATAAGGGACTTGCTCCATATAATTTTGAATTTTTATCTTCTTCACCAGCAGAAGTGGATCCAATAATCTCACTTACTTTGTTTGTCTAATATCCTGGGATCAACATAGCTACAACAACACTGTATTCAATATGCTAATTGAAAAACCCAGAACTATTATCAAATCATACCATCTCCTATATCCTGAATACCCTGTAATTTCTTATTCAGTTTGCTTCCAAATGTGGATTTTTTCATCTATCCTGGTTCTGATACTCTAACACTAAAAACATTATAATAAAAGAAGGAAAACTGTGGTGTCTAAAAATATTTGCAATTCAAAATTTATTAAAAATTTGCATCTTTCCCTTATCTCCCTTTGTCATCCCTGCCAAGCTGTCTGGAGTGGCTCACAACTGTGAGTGTCAACCTCAGGGCAGACTGTCAGGAAATCAAATATAGCCTGCAAATTGGTTGTCTGTCCTAAACTTATGTCTCACCAACTCAGTAAGACATGTAAACTCATAAAGCACTATAGCAGCAGTGGTTAAAGTATAATTTGAGGGGCCCCAGAACCTTCCTAATTTCTGGCCCCCCTTATTGTATTGTCCAGACCTGCTTCACGCTTGTGTGGGCCTCATTTTTCTGGATTCTGGAATCTGGGCCCCAGAGCTATGGCCCAGCATTCTGGCTTACTTTAACCCCTGTATAACAGTCTTAACATGGAGTCACAGAGAGTCAGACCTTTGGGCACTCTGGTCTATCTTGCTACCTGGGAAAGCCAGTCTTTGTGATAGATGAATCCTTATGTCAAAAGTCATAATGAGGTTCAGGTTATTTCCAGTCCTAAATGGCCAGTAACTTAATCCAAATCAATTGAACCTTAGCTCTCTCATCAAAGATAATGCTTGTGGCCAACCCTATAATAAACTAAATTAATATTTATTAGCTAGGAAAAATAAATAAGAATTATTTGCAAGGTTAAAGCAGGTAACATACACACAAATGAGTTAATCTTATGTTTCAAAAGATAATTGACACTAATATGAAAGCTCTATGTATTTGTTAGGGCTAACCTTAAGTAAGAAGTATGGGTACTGGGTATGTAAGGGCATGATGGAAGGCTTATGTGTAGAGCCCTGCATATCCGCAGATATCCGCCTTATATCCACACCCGCAGATACAACACAGATATCCACGGACCATTTCTTGCGGATGCAGATCGGATACAGATCCACATATTTTTATCTGCACAGAGCTAGAGCCCTGCAAATATGCGGATATCTGCGTTATATCCGCATCCGCAGATACAACACAGATATCTGCGGCCCATTTCTTGCGGATGCAGGTCGGATACAGATCCACTTATTTGTATCCATGCAGGGCTCTACTTATGTGGCCCTGCCCCACTTCACTCTCTCCTGCTGTGTTTCACCATGTCAGCCTGGTGGCAACAGCAATCTCAATAGGCTACCTCTTCAGTGAAGTGGGTGAGGGCAGAGGTGCAAGTGGCCACCCAGCCTGAGGCATTTGGGGTGAATTAGGCAGATGCTCTGGGGCTGGGGCATCACAGCACTGGGGCAGGCTGGCCCAGTCTAACTTTCTGGGGCTGTGGCTTCCTGGTCCTCCTGAATCCTTGGGCGACCTGGCGCTCTGGTGCTGGGGCAGGCCAGGCAGTCTGGGGATGGGGTGGGTCAGCTCTGGGGCAGGCTGGGCTGGCGCCTCAGTGGTGAGAGTGGGAGAAATGGTCAGGTGCTTGTTGCTCATGCTTCCCGGTGCTCAGGCAGGAGAGCACTGGGCCTTTGGTGCTACAAGGCATGGGGATGTTCCAGCGCAGGGTCTGCCTGACCAGCTTGGTGCTCAGGCCAGGGATGGTCTGGGGTCTGTGATGAACTGGCCAGCCTGGAGCTCAGGGGGGTCAGTGCTGTGTTGCTGGGGCAGGCTGGGCTGGCACTCTGCCAAAAGAGGTGGACTGGGCACTGGCCAGTCAGCAGGTTGGGTGGGCGGGCTGGCACTGGAGCAAGCTGGTGGAGCGCTAGGGGATAGGAGTGCTCCAGAGACCAGTGGCACTCCAGGGACTTTGGGTTCGGACTTGGGTCAGCACTGGTGCTAGAGGAGGTTTGGCCAGCACTCTTTGGATTGAGTGGGGTGATGCTCACCACTCTGGGGGGCAGTGCTGTACCACAGGCTCTGGGGGCACTGGTGCTGGAGTGCTCCAGAACTAGGCCCTTCCAGCCAGCCTGGCTGGTGTTCAGGCTGCCTGGGGTGAGACTCTGATGGGAAAGGAGGCAGAAGAGATATGGCTTCTGGCAGAAGGATTGGTCTGTCTTGCCTCCCAAGCAGGGAGCCACAGAAGCCGCAGGGAAAGGGGACAGGAGCCGGCGGAGGAAAAGGGGTGACGGGGAAAGGGGCTAAAGGAAAAGGGGGAGCCGTGGAAGCCGCAGGGAAAGAGGATGGGAGCAGAGGGGAAGTCGGGGCACACGGGGGGAATTCAAGAAATAAAGAGGGGACAAGGAAAGGTTTATGGGAGAAAAGTTTATTCAAATTGGGGGAGTCACAGAGGGGAGGGAAGAAGCAACTTAGCAAACAACTCTAAAGGTTACAAACTAAAGGAAACAATTTTGCAATCTAACTTAATACTTCTCAGGCTACCAATTAAACCAAAAACAATGTTGCAATTCGCAATGATACTTTTAAGACAAGTTCAAACGAAGAGATACAGCCAGTGATACAGAGCAGCGGCAGATACTTAAAGGCACGGGAGCTCCTTTAAACAGTAAGGAGTGAAGCAGTAAGAAAAAAAAGAAGGAAAGGAGAAGGTAAAAGACACACACAAGCCTGTAGAGCTGGGGGAGAGCAGTATCAAAACAGCAGCAAAAGGTGGGAGAACTTTATTTCAAAGAGAGCTACAGGGGCAGGCTCTTACCAATCCCAGCAGCAGCAGCAACAGCATTACAGGCAGGAGGGTGAGACTTGTTACTCGGCTGGCAGTTTCAGTCGTGGTACGCTCAGGGAAGAACTCGTGAGCGGAGGAGGTCAGCGTCTGGGTGATCAGGCCCGGCAGGATGTCAGGAACCGTCCTGCCTGAGCTCCCCAAACTCTGGGTTTTTAAGCTGTTTTTCCCGCCAGTTCAATGTGGGGAACAAAGGTGATGTGAGTCATGTCTTCAGTATTACAAAGGACCTTGCAGTTAGGCAGGGCCCACCTATGCCAAGCCCTATAGAGACAATGGGGTGTCAACGGCCATCTAGTTAAGTTGAAGGGGCCATCTGCTCCCCTTAACATTCTTTACACACTTAAGTGATGGCCTGGGAGGGGTGGCCATCAAATCAATTCAATGAGCAATGGACATTCATCATCTGGACCCAGGGCAGGGATGCTCTTGAAGATTTTCACAGAGGTTTCAACAATTTCCACCCCACAATCAAACACAGGAGATCCACTTTCTCAATACCACAGTACAAATCAGGGATAGACACATCAACACCGCCCTGTACCAAAAACCTGATTGGTATAGTTACCTACATCCCTTGAGCTTCTGTCCTAAACATGCCACACGATCTATTGTCTACAGTCAAGCCGTAAGATAGAACCACATTTGTTCTGATCCCTCAGACAGAGACAGACATCTTGAGGATCTCTATCAAGCATTCTTGAAACTACAGTACCCACCTGGGGAAGTAAGAAAACAAATTGACAGAGCTAGATGGGTACCTCAAAGTCATTTACTGCAGGAGAGGCCCAAGAAAGAAAACAGAACACCACTAGTCACCACATACAACCCTCAAGTCAGACCTCTGCAACAGATCATTAAGGACCTACAGCCTATTCTAAAAGATGATCCCTCACTCTCTCAAGCCTTGGGAGGCAGACCTCTCTTCAACCACAGACAGCCACCCAATCTTAAACAGATACTCACCAGCAACTACAGATCTAACAACAGAAACATTGAAGCAGGAACACACCCCTGCAACAAACCATGCTGCCAAGTCTGCCCACATATCTGCACAACAGATACCATCACAGGTCCTAATCAAGCCAGCTACTCCATCAAAGGCTCATTTACCTGCTCATCTACTAATGTGATCTATGCTATCATGTGCCAGAAATGCCCCAACACCTTATACATTGGACAAACAGGACGATCCCTGCACAAAAGAATAAATGAACACAGAACTGACATAAGAAATCACAAAACAAAACAAAAAAAAACAGTTCCTGAGCTCTTCCATCTTTCTAATCACTCAACAAATGATTTGTTAATCACTGTACTCAGAGACGTGACTTGGACATCAAGACTTCAAAGAGAAACAGCTGAACTCGAATTAATATGCAAATTAAATTATGTGCAGGCAGGATTAAATCGAGACTATGGTTTCTTTTCCCATTACAAAAGGTAATTTGACTTCACCCTTTCTAGGGTGTGAACCTAAGAACTGCTCTGATTTACTGTTACTGTATGACCTGATCCTATGTTTTACACCCCCTTGCATTTATTTTCATTCCATTCTGTCAGTTCACCCATCTTTGAAGCATCTGACAAAGTGGGATTTTCTCCCACAAAAGCTCATGCAAAAATAAATCTGTTAGTCTTTAAGTGCCACATCTCCTTTTTTTTTTTTTGCTGAACTAGACTAACACGGCTGCCCCTTTGAAATCTGCACTGTTGTTGTCTCTTCCCTGCAAGTAGTAACAGAGCAGCTGCAAGCGGGTTGCTTGCAGCCTCCTCAGGTCAGGTTCCATCCAGCCCTTAGCCTGCATCCCCTCCCCTATCAGCCATCACCTCAGGAGTCCCTCTCCCTTACTTAGCACATTGCAAGGCTGAGGGGAACCTCCGTCTCAACCAGCAGGTCAGGGACCTTGAGAGCCCTGGACCCGTCTGGGCTGAGGTCCCTGTGTTCAGCTCTAGAAGGCTGATGGGGGGGAATAGTTGGAGCCCTAGTCTTGCCCTCTCCAACTCCTTTAGAGCTGGAGGCGTCTTTTCATCCTTTTCCCTGTAGCAGGAAACATCGGGGGGCAGCCCCCTCCTATTCACTCCCAGGCAGCCCATTCCAGGTCCCATTCCAGTGATTCCAGGTCAGCTCTCATCTCCAAACATCCCCTGCTCAGCTGTGAGTCTGTCAGGCAGCTGGGAGCAGGACACCTGCCTCTGTGCCTAGCTCCTCCTTGCCCAGTGGGGCCTGGGCCCACTACCCTCACACAACCACAACTCAGCCACCTCCACAGACCATCCCACATTGCCTAAGCCAGATAGAAATTTAAAACCCTCCCTCTCTTCTTCTCCAGTCCTGGCTACATGATGAAGGGGGGAGGGGCCGGCAGCTTCTCTGGGGAGCTCAGAGCTCACTGGCTCTGATCACCATGGAGCCGCAAGGGGGCAGCCAGGAGCTGCATGCACATTGCTGACCGTGGAGCTAGGGTATCCTCTGCTTCTGCTTGGAACTTTTGTCCTCTTCAGTTTCCGAGGAGCGTAGTGAGAATAACTTTTCTTGACAGGGATTTTTATTTCCTTTCTCCAGAGCTCAGGCTGATGAGGTGAGGATTTGTGTATGTCTTCACTCAACAAAGTCTTTGTCCATTGATGTTCCACAATGACTCGTTTGATGTCTATAGGCTTTCTTTTGTTTTAGAGGAGATAATGCTCCTTTATTGTAATGTAGTATTTCACCCTTGTTAATTCTTCTTTAACTCTGGGTTTTGCAGTTTAGCAAACACTTTTATAGTTACAGAACAAATACTTAAATATTACCTTAACATGGCGTACAGATATTATAAGAGTTATACACACATTTCATAAAGTTTAAACACATTCTTGTAACTCTTAATGTCTATTTTAACAGTACTAGCACAGAGACAAGCCACACTGGTTTCCTGCTATGCATTTGTCAGTGTTCAGTTAGACCCCAGGGTCTTGACTTGGGTTGGCACCTGCTCAACCGGCATCAAATCTCTATGCTGATAAGCCCCTGGGGAATGGGCCTCTTACGTTATTTATCTTTGGAATTCCATAGATGCCCGATATACTGTACCAATAATCCATAATGATAAACATATGGTGACATAATGATAAACGGTGACATAACAAAAGATGAAGACCTACAGTTTCTGAACATCTTCTCTCTTGGTGGTTTAGTAGATTTTTATTCTTAATTGTATAAAGTGATGCTCTGTGTGCAAGCATTAGCCCTGTGCCAATGACTTTGTAGTTAGGTGCTAATATATAAAGTTCTACAAATTGTCCTGGCAGTTTATGCATTAGAATTTGGTGAATACAGCTTTTTGTTGCCATTGTGATATCAGTTATTACTTTCAATATTTATATCTTTACACAAAAGATAGGTTTCTCTCATTTAATTTAGTAAAACAGATGTAACTGCTTATGTTGATTTTCTGCCACTGAAGACAGAAATAATTTTTTCATCCCTAGCATGTTTTTCTTTTCTTTTCTTGGGGGTGGGATGCAGTGAGTAAAAGGATGAGATCTTCCCAGGATTCTTTGGAACTTTGTTGATTATTAGTTTGATTTCTTCTGGAGTCTTCATCCTCAGAGTACTCATGGGAGCTATTGGAGTTCATTAAGAGGCTTGGATGTGCCTCCCTTCAGAGCCTATTGATACTCTTCCTTGTGTGGTGATACTGTGATTCTATATCTCCATTTCTTACAGCCCAGTGAGGGCTTTGAATGTCTTTCTGTCAGGTTGAGACAAGAATGTGACTGAAAGTGAGCTGGTTAAAGCTCTGTCTGGAAAAGACAGAGGTTATGGCAGTTTGGGCATAGCAAACGAAGTGTACAGATAAGATTATGGCAGCCCACCCAAAAGGGTGTGTTCAGCATTGGTCATCTGAGCTCATAATTTGAGGGCTTTGTTGCTCCTATCTTCTTTGAGAAGATTGAATAGCAGTAGTAACTCAACTGGCTTTCTCCCATCTCATCTAGTCAAGAGGTTGTGACCCTTGTTCTTGAATGCAGATCTTGCTACCATCATTCATGTTAAAACTAAATCTATAGCAGAATGAGGATGGTTGCTTACTAAGCTGGGTCTTCCACTTTGAGCACATGATATCCGAGTTCCTACAACCCATTGGTTTTCACATGGGGTATGTCTGCACTTAGAAGGTTAGTTCAAATTAATTGAATTTGAACCAATCAATTCAGACTAATAATTATTAGTTCGAATTAAGTTAATTCGAATTGACACAGCCACACTAGAAACCCTAATTCGAACTAGCATGTCCATACACAGGACTTGCAAGTTCGAACCAGGCAGGGGGCGCTATTGCATAGGGAAAATCGAGCTGTAGTTAATTCAAACTAACACTTAATTCGAATTAACACAGCTATATTGGGGTTAATTTGAACTAATGAGTTCAAATTAACCAGCAATTTGAATGTATAGATTCGAACTAGCCTTTTCTTAGTTCAAACTAAGGGACCTCCTTAGTCCAAACTAATGAAAGCAAGTGTGGACATGCACTAATTTAGTTCAAATTAAGCCTCCTTAATTCAAACTAAATTGTAAGTGTAGACATACCCCATGAAGTTTAAGGAGTGATTTATACTTCTAAAAACTATTGTGGTTTTGGGCCTCCCAAGCTAAGAGACCAAAGGGAATGCTCTCTGCATTATAGCACATGATAGTACCTCTCTTTGAGCTGACACTTGCCTTCTTAGATAAGATATTGTTGCGGAGTGTTCTAGCTCCACGTGCTCCCAAGCAGGGAAGCTCTCGGTCTAAGGCCGGATGGCCTTATGGTTATTGACCCTGTCCACGGGGTACTTTGTGGGCAGGGCGGTATGGCCCACCGGCCAGAGTCAACGAGTCCCAGCCCTTCACGTCAGGGCAGTGCGGCCCACTGGCCGGAGTCAACGAGTCCCAGCCCTTCACGTCAGGGCAGTGCGGCCCACTGGCCGGAGTCAACGAGTCCCAGCCCCGGCTGGGCGCCCTGAGGGACGTAGGCCCAGGTAGGGGGGTTCAGGCCCTCCCACTCCTCTGAACCCCAGCCCAGGGCCCTGGGGTGTACGGGAGTCCTGGCCCAGTCGGCAGGGATCCAAGCCGCAACACACCGACTGAGGCCCGGACTTGGCCAATGCTAACCCCGATTTACCCCGCCCTGGGCTACTTCCTACCTGAGGTCGCTATGAGGTGCCCCACCTGGACTCCTGATGTCCACCTGGTCAGGTGCCTTGTTCAGTCTGGTTCCTAGGATCCTCACAGCTGAGGACGCCTTGGTCAGCAGTGCCTTCTGCGTTCCGCGTCTCTCGCGTCCCCGGCGTCTGCCTCGTTGAGGTAGGAGCCCGACCAGAGTCTGAGCGAGAGCCTCTAGCCTGCGTCTGCTCCCTCCACTGGCCAGCCCCTAACTGAGGGGAATCGCAGCCTTTTATACCTGGGCAGCTGTTTGAGCATGCCCAGCAGGGCCTGAGGGGCGGGGCTTCCCTTCCCTTCCAGGCATATAGGCCCGCTTGAGTGCGGGGCGGGCCTGCCCTGTCACAGATATAAAACTGTTATTTTAGTATGTGTTAGGTATTAAATTACTCCTAGTTTAAATCTGTTCCTTAAACCATTTTCCACTCACAGGTATTTCAGATTAATACTGTGTAATGAGGTGGATAGTAATCCCTTACATTCATGCTTTCTGAATAAAAATTGTTTGTAGCAGATACCATACAGTTTTGAGGCCAACCAAAGAACACATTTTCAACTTATGTCTTTGTCTAAATTCTTCCATGTTTTCTTATATAGTTAATTTGGGAACATTAGATATTATTGGTGAATGTTAGATATTGCAATCAAAGAAAAAAAAACTTAACATCTCAAGTGAGCATTGCATGCATAATATAGATGAAGAACAAATTAACCACTAGTTCAACAAAGCTCAGCTTTTATATCTTAAAGCGTTTCCTCTTTGAAGAAATAAACCCCAAGACCTGTCATATTCCATAATATAACATGCTATATCCCAAAATAACATCCTGGAACTGCTGTATTCACCACTGTCATATGATTGACATCTTTTATACAAAGTATGCCTTGTGAGATATCATTTTAAAAGCCTTGATCTGTTGAACTTGATGGCTTTTTGGATTTTATGTATAACCATTGTATATGTGAAGTTACGAAGTATTGCATTATGTTACTGAAATATATTGTGAGTTTGGGAGACACCCACAGTTGACCTTTCAATAGGAACAAAGGAGCACCCCTCACTGGCCAGATGAACCATTAATGGATCATCAACAAGAATCCACTGCCCCAGAGAAGGCATGTGCACCACGAGCGCAGACTAACCCATATCACAGCCAGGAATTTTCCAGCAACCTGGAAGAAAGTATGAAAAAGTGGCAGTGACATCATCACTTGGCCTCTTTCGTCACCTCCATATCAACAACTGCAAGGTCTTATAGAAGATAAAAAGACTTTGAACTTGGGAGATTGGTCCCAGAATGGAACAGAGACTAATCTGTGTATTGAGGAACTGTAAACTGCTTGTACCATTTGTTAGGAGACTAGTTGATTTGAATCTTATTTAGACTGTGAATTCATTTAATTTCTGAAACTAACTTGTTTATTTCTTAAACCAACAAGATAACCATCTTGTTCTCTGTGCCTGCTACTTATAATCACTTAGGGTATGTCTACACAGAAGCCTTAAGTTGACTTAACCTCCCTTAAGTTGACTTAAGGAAAGCCATGTCCACACTGGGCTTTTATTAAGTCGACTTAAGCACTTGTGGCAGGCATCCTGGCCCACTCTCAGCTCCTCCTCCACCTCCCCCAGTAGGCTACACCCATTGCAGCTCTCAAAGCACTTAGTTATTAAAGGAATTTTTAAAAATGATTGTTATCTTTCAGGTTGCAAACCCCTGCCTTAGCTCTTTAGGCTGCACTGCTTTTTACACTGCTTTGCTAGTGAATAGCTGACTCTTCCAGGTCCTGATTGCTCAAAGCCACCATATGCAAAGGCTCTCCCAGTTGTGTTACCAACTTTGCCCATCAACTTGGGGTCTGCTCATTTATTAGGGTTACTTTCTCGGGGTGGGAGGGGGGTTCAAATCTATTAGTGTACTACTTGTGTATCTGTGTGGAGCTTATTTCTCCCATCTGTACATCCCTCCCAATGGAACCACCCTTACAGAACCTAAATTTCCCAAGACTAGGTTTCTAAGTGTGACTGAGTGGACTGGGTCTATCAGCACTCTCAGCTGACCCCTTATATGTCCCTGAACTCAGCAGGCCAGGTTACACAGCACTTGTCTGCTGCTACCCTTATGTGCCCCTGTACCGTACCGGACTAGACTGGAGTGTGCATCTGAGCAGGCTGGGTTAAAACAGCACTTGCAGCTGCCACCCTTATATGCCACAGGTTCAGCACACTGGTAACCCCTTAATGAGCAAATCTTACAAGGAATTGGGCATCACAGGGATCTTTGGGTAGGTAAAAGGAGCATTGCTGCAGAGCAATACAGAGGAAGTCTGGCAACCAGCTTGATTAGGAAAGTTACTTTATTGCCAGGTACATAAAACTTATGAATAATTATAAAAGGAAAGAAAAATGCCCAAACAGTTACAATATTAATAACCAGGCAAAAAGAGGAAAATGATCAAACAGTTGCAATATTACCCAGTTTCAATTATAGTATTGGGGAAAGCTAGCCCAAGTGGATTACAAAAGATCAGATTTAGAGAGTTATAGATGGACTAGGGAAAAACAGAGAGAGAAGCAGGGGGCAGAATATCTCACCACTCAGTGCAGCTCAAAGGTACCCAGGAACCGGGCTGTTCAGCTTAGGGTCTGGAGTGCTGGAGACAGGCAGAACCTCCACCACGATCAGCAAGGAGAAAGTGAAGTCCCAGTGAACCTGAGGCAGCTTGTAGGTCCAGGCAATAGATCAGGCATCAGAACAGATTCAGAACTAACTCTTAACTCTCATGTGGAACTTGGGTAGGAGTTTTTGTAGGAAAAAAACCAATGGTTCAGGGCAGAACACTGGGGTTGTTTTGGGGTAAATAATGACTTAAGGGAAGAGTATACCAGAGGTGTTTTGTTTAGGTGGACAATGAGAGCTGATCATTCCTGGTGATGGGTGGCATTCCTTTGAGGGAGCTTACAATGCAGTCAGGCAGATTCAATATGTTAGGTATCAATTGAAGATCTATTGACTAGAATTGGTCTGATAACTGTTGGGCTGGGTGTGTGCAGGCATGAATTCATTTGTCTCAGGCGCAGGGATCCCCCATCATGCAGTGCTTCTCTGCTTTGCCAGTCCCAGAGTTCAGTGCGACTCCTGCCTTGAAACTTGGTTCTCCATTCAATATGCTAATTCTGGTTCCATCCTTGATGCAAATAATGTTTCTGCTGTCCATTCAGTGTGCTAATGGTTCACAGCTTCCATGTAGATGAGGCTAGAGGAGTTGGCCTAATTCCAGCACCCTTGTTCAAAGGGGTTTTAGGTGTGTCTCCCACTGCCTTTCATTGTTTCTGGTTTCTTGTTCAAGCAGAGGCTGAAGGTGATGGGGGGGGTGAGTCTCAGTGGCTGGTTACTATGCCCTGATTCTCCAAGAACACAGAGCTACCAAGTAAAAGTTGAGTATGTGAATCCCGTGCCTAGCCATCCATGAATAGATAGAGTGACACCCATGTAGTCCTGAGTCCCAGTCTTGTCCCCCAAAATGTGTACCTTATGGTATTTTGTAGCCCATTGGGCCATACAAGGCCTAAATTATTTTACCATTGTAAGAAACGATAAGGAATATGCACCAGGGGGGCAGGGCCTGCTGCTGGGGGCGGGGCCTGGGCCCGTGCCCCGGGTTCCTCCCCGCCCCAGTGACGCCCCTGCTCCTATCAGGTAGATTTCAAGCTCTGCCATTTCCTGCCAGCTTATCTGCTTTGCTCCTTGGCAGCTTAGCTGGTGGGCTGGTGGGGAACCTGGGCTTCTAAGATCACAGTAGCTCCTCAGCTGTTTAGCAGCTTGCCTAGTGGGTTGCCTGTGGACTCCGAGCTCCCAGGAAATCCTGGCTCCATGGGGAGCTGGGTGCCCAGTTCTGCACCTGACCATTGCTCTGAGCTACTCTTTTGGGGGGCTGTCGGTCATCATTGAAAAATGTCAAGAAAAGCCTGTGTTTAGCTGGAGTTAGCTATTGTTTTATGAGAACTATACAAATATCTGAAAAACAGTTCAGAGGTAATCCAAGAATTTTCTTTTTCTTTGCATTTTCTTTCTTTCTGTGTCATTTAGTGACATCTTAGTTTTAGGCAGTGGAGGATGCGGAACATAAGTGAAGCTCTTTGACTAAGCTTCCTTCAAAATCCAAATTTTGATTTGTGATGCCCAAATGCAATAATATTCACAGGCAATTGCACAGATCTTCATAATATGATCATCCCTCATATTCCCTGTACACTTCCATCACCAGTGAAATTATTTAGCTTGTTGGCAGATAAATGTTTATATTTGGGCTTCAGAGTTACTTCACTGGGAAGAGTGCCATGTCACTCCTAGAGCTCTTGTTTCAGCCTGCCTGCTTATCACAGGAGACATTACTTCCTTGATTTTATATCTAATTTACATTTTGAACCTTTTCTGGTTCATGAGCTTGAAGACTTTATTACTATTGTTCAGTGTTTCTAAAAGGTGTAGATCCTGAATAAAAGGGTGGTAGCCACAATAGTAGCAGTCTTCTTACATACCAGGATCCAGCTCAAGATGACACGCCCATTTTTGGAACATTGGGGATTTGGATTTGTTAGCTCAGAATTTCCCTAAAAAAATCCAAGGTCTCAATATGGCCCATAGAAGTCTTAGGTCTGTGACCTGGAAACCACTCTTGTTATGGAATTTAGGAAGATGATAAAAGTCTTGGATGTGTGTTGTGAATTAATTCAAACAAACAATTTCCATTTAATCAAAAAATAACCAACAATACAAGTAGATAATAATCTGAGTGTGTTTAGAAATTAGAATCAATCCCATGTTGTTATAATTAACCTATTAGCCACAAGATTAGCCCTTAGGCACTATAATTTATAACAAAATACAGTTAATTGATAATATCCCTGGGTTTTTTTTTTTAGATTAATAGTTTTTGTCCTTTGTCACTGCCCCATTTTAGAATCCACAGTAATAAGAGGCAACACTGATATGAGGATTGATAAAATGAATGGTTATGCAAATGTGTGTTTCTTTCAGTGTAACTTTCTTTTGCATAGGTGACCTAGGACACTCAACTTTTCCACAAAGATGTACACCAGAAATGTGTCACTATATGTTTACACAAAGTAAGGTATACATCAGAAATGTATTACTCAACCAGTTTTTCAGGAGCTTTGTATCTGGAAAAAGTAGGTAACAGTGAAGCTTGTTTATTGGCTCTAGAATTTAAAAGTAATTTCATTACTTCTGCTTGACAGTCCTGGTTGCAAAGATACAGGGCCTGGTGGACTAATTCCTTGTTTTCTTCCATCATTGTGAAAAGAACTAGACTTCCCTACCCTCGCCCCACTAAATGGCAAGTTTTTGTAATTTGGAAGATTTGTCTGAAAAAATACTGTCTTTAGCTACTGTATGTGACTGGATAGTGGACTAGGTAAATTTTTCCAGTATGGCAATTCCTATATTCCCAGATATTGAATGATTTATTTTTTCTGGCAAAAATCTCTAATACAGCTCTGGTATTGAGTGTCATGCTATTTATTTAGCCACATTAGAATTGTGGCTTATTTTTAGTTTTCAACCTATTCTCTTTCAATATTCCTTTCAAATACCCTTAGTAATTTTAAAACAAAAATTTTATTCAAAGTTAACTAAACTTATTTTTTTTAAATTATAGCTGTAAGGCTCTGTCTGATTATCAGCAGATGCAATTAATGTATAAGAATGACTGCTCTGGATAAGACCAATGATCCTATAGCAAAGTATTCTGACTTCTAACAGTGCCCAATGCCAGGTGCTTCAGAGAGACTAAACAGACTAGCTAATCATCAAGTGATTGAGCTCCTTTGGCCCATTCCTAGCATCTGGCAACAAAGGCTAAGGACTGTTCAGAATATGATTTTGCGTTCCTGCTCATCCTGGCTAATAGCCATTGATGGAGCTATCCTCCTTGAATTTATCTAGGTTTTGTTTGAACATCCTCTGGCAAAGAGTTCCACAGGTTAACTGCATTGTGTGAAAAAATATCTTTTATTCATTTTAAACCTGCTGTCTATTAATTTCATTTGTTACCTTCCAGTCCTTGTGTTGTGAAAAGGAATAAATAACATTCCCTCTATCACATTCCCTGCCTTAGTTGACTCTTTTCCAAGTTGAAAAGTCCCAGCCTTATTAATTTCTCCTCATATGGAAGCTGTTCCATACCCCTATGGTAGCTGCACATGAGTGCCCCATTTTTTCCAGTCCATAAGACTCCAGGGAAAGGCACCTACTATTACCCAATTTACACCCTAGGGCTCAGTGTTACCTCTACAGAATTTATAGGGCTCAGAATGAAACTAATCTGATTAATTTAAGTAAACACATCCTTTCTCAATTTGCAGAACTCTGGGTGTATTCTGCTGTGGGTTTGTATGACCTTTTACCTGTGACAGAGCCTTACACAGTAGTATCCTTAACCTCTGTTTATTAAAAATTACCGAATATAATATACATGCTAAGCATACAGTGCTATGCTCATCAATCCTGATCAAGCGGGCAGATAGTCCCTGTTTGCCAGGCAAGGTCAATCTTGTCTGGTTGCTGCACATCATGGTCATACAGAGAATTCTAGGAGCTATGATTTTTGGCTGTTTCTTGGAGGTGAATTCTTCTTTCGAATCTTTCCTCCCCCTATTCTTCTTGTTCCTCAGCTACTCTGCCTCTTGGAACCGTGTTTTATAATGAAACTTGAGTCCTGCTTAGCTTTCCTTAACCAGTCTGAATGTTTTGTGAAGTAATTCGTGAACTATCATAGTTGAGCACATTAATCAATTTAAATATTGCACACTTGGTTATGCAACACAAAGAAACAATCAAAGAACCAGACAAATCAGTCAAATAAACAATAGAAAAAATGGGTGCCATACAGACAAAACAATAAGTTCAGCTTTTACAGCCACAACTTTTGATCAGTGAGACTTTGAAAGTGAGAATGCTATCAAACAAAGTTTTCTGTAAATATCTTAAAATCTGTTCCTTTATATGGTAGGCTTTGTTAGGACAGTAGTATTTTCTCAACAGCCAGATATTACATTGTCTTGATGTAATTTCGAGAGTATGAAGATGTGACTATATGCTTCTTACTTATGGCTCCAGTCTCTCCAAAGATGTCTGCTACTGCTTAGACAAAGAAACAAGGCCTCAGACCTTACATATAATCATTTTTCATAGAATCATTTGATGCCTTTTCCCCCCACATCTTATCCAGTTCCTGTAGATCTTTTTCGAGATAGGGTGACCAGATCTCAATAAATATTCAAGATAGGGGTGTACCATGGATTTATAAAGATATTTTCTGTAATATCTATTCCTTTCCTAATGGTTCCCAACATGCTGTTAGCTTTTTGGACTGCTTACACATACACTGAGTGAATATTTTTAGAGAGTTATCCACAATGGCTCCAAGATCTCTTTCTTGACTGGTGACAGCTGATTTAGACTCCATTATTTGTATGTATAGTTGGGATTATGTTTTCTGATTAGCATTGTTTTGAATTTTTCAATATATACTTATTTAAGAATCATGAAATGTAGGTTTTTACTCACAATTCTAAACTAAACCTCTAATGTTATGGCGGCTTACTGTAGCAACAGCAGTTTGTAACTATTGGTTTAATGGAATACCAAGATTAACAACAAAGGAAGGATTAAGACTACTATAGTCTTCCAAATGAGCAATAGATGGATCTGTGGTTCTCCTGGATTGAAATATGGGGCCTTTGGGAGTAAAGAAAAACTGTGCTGGAGACAGTCAAACGAATAAAATCATGGATCAGAATCTATTTTTGTTGAAGCTGAATATGTGCTGGTGTGAGATCATATACTCGTGCTCTTTCCTGTTGTCATCCCTCAAATAAAGGGCTAATTCCTGTTGTTTTTTTTTAATCATTTCAATAACATATAAATCCTAACTTGCCAGCTTCTGTTCTCTTTGCTTCTGCTGATGATGAGTGTCTGCCACTTGACATTTTTCTTGGTGTCACCTCTAGAAGCTTTGTTTACACAACATTGCTTCGATGTTGCAGCCTCCTCTTGCTTAAATAAAACTCCCTGTATCTACATATACCTTGTATCAGTAGTGCACTGGTGTTTAAACCACTGTTGTGGTTGCAGTTTTTTTCTGAGCAACATCTAAACGTTTTTGCATTTTTTCTCTGTAGCCCTCTGTGCCAGTCTGGACAGAAAATTTAAGTTTTGCAGCTCTACGGGTACAATTAATCTTCTCACTGCAACTTATATGTCTTCTCCCTTTTCCCCTTTGTGACAACTTTGACAACTGAGAGCACTGGTTCTGTGTGCCCAACTCTTTCCTCAGTGGATTAAAATGGCTCACAATGAATAGTCCCAAATGAGACTGGCCTCCTGATAAATATCTAATGAGGAGAATGAGTCACTTGTTTGCTGTCTTTGTCACACCACAGAGTACAAATTATTACATTTAATCTATGTCTCATCTGTTGAGCTGCTTTTTCACTGTATCATCTTAGACCTATTGTTTGATGTTAATGCTTGCTTAAGGAGGAGGTCAAACACACTGTGCTGGGTGTCAGCTCCTATTAAATATATTATCTTTACAATGCTTAAATTAAGCTAGGAAGAATATTTTATTTTGCATCTATTCTTATTACAGAATCTAAGCGTCTACTTTAAGAGAGCACTCTCCATTACTATCCATGAGGAATATTTGTATTTTAAATACTTTCTAGTTAGCATGGAAAAAATATTGAATTGGTTAGTGAGTCGGTATGCTACAATATATATCATATTATAGCATGCTAGAAAGTATATTAGATATACATTACACTGAATCAATGTATAATTCACTGAATATAAGCAGGTCAATAAGTAGAACACTTGCTTTCATACAGAGGTGATATTTTAAAGCAAATGATTGGGTACACTATTTCTTACAGAGTTATAGAATTTAAGGCCAGAAGAAACCACCAATTCATCTGTTATTGCCCCAAGCTTGAAGAGTGTTTGGAATAAGATAACTTCACAAATTAAAGAAGAAATCTTACAGTTAAGAGTTGAAGCATTCCATTTCAGTGAAATTATTTTGGAGTTTGCCAATCCGAAAAATCGATGTAAAAGGCAAGAAACGAGCAAGATTGCTGCTCCTAAATTGTAATAATACTCAGCCTTCTAACTAAAACAGGTGGTTTAAAACCCAAACCAAAACATTTTTTTTCCAGACTTGTTTACTTTTCTTGACTTTACCTTGGCACATTCAAGATGCCTGAGATACTGGATCTTTAGGATGTTAATCTATAGATTAGCCCTCCAGAAATGGTAACTTACTTCTACTTCAGAAAGTGTTTGAAGAATTCCTGGTTGGTAGTTGTTGTGGAGGTAGCCATTCTGGAAACAGGCAGCAACAGAAGAGCAGAGAAATTGTATATTATGTACAAACTGGTTGGTATTCGGATTCTTATTTAGTTTTACATTCCTTATTTCTAGTTTCTCAGGGTGGCTTGTATTGTTTAGTGCTTGAGTTATGTACTTAGACAGTAAAGCTGGTGAATTTCAAGTTTGTAATGGGTTTATGGGAAAAGAGATATTGAGGAGATGACATTATAGGTGGTTTTTTGCCTGTCTTTTTTTCATATTTCATATTTTTCTCTCTTTTTGCCAACCAAATAAATGTAAAAATACTAGTTATTTCTTCCTTTAATCTGCTATATCAGTTGAGATGATATGGTATAACTCCTTCTAGCTTGCAAAAATAGTTAAAACAATTTAAATAAGATCTTCTGCATGTAAGAACCTTTCTGGCTCACATAATTCAATTGTCTGTTTCCAGTGGTGGTGTCTTTTCCCTCTCCCTAAAGAAAGAATTTTGTTATTTGTTTTTTTAAAGGGCACAAACAATTGGGCTCTTCTGTACCCGAAGATGCACCCAGAGAAAGAGAGAATTGTTTTGGTTTTTTTTTTTTTTTTGGTCTGGTCTTCTGAACTAGACACTATATAAAACCCTAAGAAATAGAGAAATTTGCTGGTTAAATTTTGCCATTACCTTTTTTGTTGGACAACAAAAAATGAAGAATTTTCTTGACTGACTTCTGTAGTTTGACCACAACTGTTCCCAAGAGAAGGATACAGTACATATTCTACAGTCATCTGCTACTTTATGTCTCTTTCCAGGGCAAATGAAGGCAAATTCTGTTCTTAAAGATTTTCTTTCTGCTTTTTGCTCAACACTCATTGCAGCTAGGTCTCTGATTCTGCCTCACTGAGTCATTAGGGAGTGTAGCTGTGTTTCATTAGGTGAAGATATTTAACTGGAGGCAGAAAGAAGAGTAGGTTGTTGTCAGGGAAGAGTCTCAAGCCACACATCAAATGTGTGGCTGCTTCCTTACTATACTAAGGATTGACTACTGTATTTCCGGGTCCTCAGTCTCACATGCAACAGACCTTCTTTAAAGAATGTGAGCAAGCCCAACTGTGATTGATGAAGACAGGCACTAAGATTTACTTCACTTATTAAACACAACAAATAGTCAGCTTTTGTAGTCAGATTTTCTCATTAAAAGCATGAGCTCAAGGAAGCATGAAATCAGTGTAGTTGATATTATCCTAGAATGCTTTAATGTCTGTAGAGAAAAGACTGTTTCAGTTATTTAGGTTTTCAGTGCTGAAACTGAAATTTATTTTCATTACTGTGTATTGATGTTTGGACACCCTGATCCTCCTCTGAAAATTCAAACATGGTTTCATGCAAACTCATATGGTTTTCTTTCAGCTTCAGTAAGCTGAACTGTGGATTGTATTAATTAGGGTCCTGTTTATTTTTCTGCATAAGATGAGGTAATACTTGGAATCATGATATGTTTAAGGATATACAAATTTAGTTTTAGCTATTGCACAATACTCAAATAGCAATCAAATATCTACTATTGTATGAAATTTTTCATATGTGATGTGAGTTAATTATAATTTTAAAAATATATAAAATATATAATAGTCTTACAAAAGATTATAAACAGGGTTAGGGACTCAGATCACAACCAAGGCTAAGAAAAATTCTTTATTTCTTTCTAAGAGAACAATTATTTTGAAAATGAACCGTATGATCTATTCAGTCATATTTGATTAATAATTTTTCAGAGATTCACGTATTTTATTGTCATAAGGGTGCATCAGATGATCTAGTCTGACCTCCTGTATAATACTGACCACAGAATGTCACCAAAGGGTTCCCAGATTGAGCCTAGTAAAATGGTTGACTAAAGCCTATCTTCTGCCCAGGTATTCTGTCTTCTCAAAAGGAACTGAAGACATCAAGAGGTGGAAGATTGTTGCAGTGTAAATTATGCTCACCATTGAATTTTTTTCCTTGATTTCTAATTTGAAACTGCTTAGCTTTAATTTCCAGGCATTGATTCTTGATATGCCACCTTTCTCCACTATACGGAAATGCACTTTGGTTCCCAGTATTTCTTCTCCATCAAGGTACTTATATATTGTTCTTGTACGCAAGTCACCTCTCAGTCTTCTTTTTGATAAAATTTAGGACTTTTGCTACTCTTGCTCTAAGGCATTTTTCCAGAACTCAAATCACTACTGGCTTTTTTTCTGCACCGTCTCTATTTAATTTATTTGTAGATGATATAGGCTTTAAAATAGAATAAAATTGAGGGAAAGATTTGAATACTAAATTTAAATATTTCTTGAGAACTTTTTGTATGTAGTACAATCATGCTATCAACAACACTTTTTATCTGAAAAACCAAATACCCAATATCTTCCTGAAAAAGCAAGGAGTCCTGTGGCACTTAAAAACTAACAAATTTATTTATCACATGAGCATTCATTGGAAGAAAACCTACTTCGTCAGACACTTTGAAGATGGGGAACTTACAGAATGGGAGGAAAATGTATGCAGAGACGTGTACATCATGGAATCAGGTCAGACTGTTACAGCAGATCAGTGCAGTAGTAAGTCTTTTAAAGTGCCACAGGACTCCTTGTTTGTTTTACCATTGTCAGTGTATCCAAATGTGTGGCATGATCCTGGAATATGTATTCTAATAAATGTGATTTACATTTTCTTCGTCACCTTTGAAATGGGCCTATTCTTCAGTGCCCTCAACCTGTGTTTTTGGCTTGGAAACATAGTAGGTAATGGCAGTGTGTCAAGAATGTTATGTTGTTTTCATCAAGAGAAGCTTTTCTGATTTTCATCTCATTAATCTGATTCATTTCTTTATTTTTACAGAGTACCATGCTGCCATTTTGCAGTTAAAGAGAGAACATAAGGAAGAAGTTGAAAAATTAAAGGTATATTTTTAATGATGCTGATTTGTTTTAGAAGTGGCTTTTTTTTCTTTAAATCTTGTGCAAGTTTCAGGTTTAGGTAATCCAATATGTGGTTTATGTTCTGATATTAAAAATATTTTTCTTTTTTTCTCTAAAAGTTATTTTTCAGCTGATGAGCAGCTCAATTAAAGTTAAACTCCATATGTACAGTCATAAATAATTTTAAAGGGATTAGCATTTTTTTAAAATGTATTTTGTGTAATCTTATTGATTGTATCAATCCTGTGGGGCACAGGACAAATTACTGCCTCTGACTCATCAGCACTGTAACTTATAAAGCTCTGCAGTTTAACTCATTGTTTTTTCCATATAAGTAGTAGCATGGTTTTCTTATAAAGTGCAGTTATTCTCCAAAAAGTTCTACAGCAGAGGTGTCAAACTTGTTAGTCTTTAAGGGCCACATTGGAGGGGCAGGACACCTGTCGTGGGCCATGTATCTGCATGGGCTCTCTAACTCTTTCCTCTACCAAGGTCAGAGCACCATGGGCTCCCTGTTCCCCTCCCCTCCCCTGAAGTCTCACCAGCACCTTCCCCTTTCCCTGCCCTGTAGGCTCCTCTTCCCCACACTGGCTCCCTGACCCTCCCTGTTTCTCCACCATCAGCTCTCTTATGACTCAGCCCTTCTTCTCTCTTCAGAATCTCTTTAGATTTTTAGTGTCCTGTTGATGCCTAGGCTGCCAGCCTTGGTAGAACACTTGTGTAAGTATGAGCTGAAATCTGGAAGTAGCATTTTCAAGTCTAAAAGATCAGCCATTGTCTTGTTATTGCCTCCAGGTGTATTGGGAAGTTATTACGGTT
The DNA here is from genome assembly GCA_007922195.1 of Podocnemis expansa. Taxonomy (NCBI): domain Eukaryota; kingdom Metazoa; phylum Chordata; order Testudines; family Podocnemididae; genus Podocnemis; species Podocnemis expansa. The sequence continues at coordinate 79,298,058 of ML681963.1, read as the reverse complement.
CAGGTGAATGCGTGGATGAACAGACTTTGACACAGGGACAAATAGGAGGGGCCTTGGCATGAGGAAGGAGAAGTGGGGGCACACAGAGAGCCTGGCATGAGAGAAGGGGTGAGTGGGAGTTGCAGCAAGTCCCTGAAATAGTGGGATGGGAAGTCGGGAGGCAAGTGGAGAGTGGAGAGATGCAAAAAGCTCCTGGTGTGTGCAATAAGCAAAACAGAAGGTATGCAGTCCTCTAATAAGTATACCACAAAATTCAATGAAGGCAAAGGCATGGGTATAATAACCTAAAATTAGAATAGTAATTTTAATAAATATTTTTGCATCAACAGTAAGATCTATTTCTTAGAGAGATACTTGGAGGAAGGGGTCATTACTCAAGTAAGGAAGCTTGAAGGTGGCTTTGTCAGACACTGAGTGGAAGGAAAGGACAAACATATTTGGGAGACCATAGAGATAGTGTTAAATGCATTGCTGTGCAATCATGGAGACAGTAGTAGTGGGGGAAACAGGGACACAGAGTAAAACTATCCTGTCAATCAAATGACTTGGAACAATCATCATCACACAGCTATAGCAGTGGTTGTTAAAACAAATTCCCATTGGAAGTGCATGGAAGGACCCATAGCTATTTTATATTTCTCAAAATGGGAATAGTCAAAATGTGGCAGGGAGGAAAATGAGAGTCCATATCTCTGAGACATAATCAGTTTATTTCTATGAAATGATCTATACAGATGTTATCACAGGAGTCTAGAGAGCTGTTGTAGCACCAATAGACGATTACTCTGGAGAAGCACTCTTTAAAAGTAAATTTATAACCAGTAGCACCAAGGCTTACTTTTTCAATACTGTGGTGACCAAGAGACTCCATGTACAGTCTTCTGTTCAATATTGGGACTGTGTGTGCGTCTGTGTCAGACTCATCCAGTGGTTCCCAAACTTATATGGTCCATGCCTACCCTAGGAACTGGAGCTGTCGGTTGAGGGCAGGAGCCATAGCCAGGAGTGGGACCTGAGGGGCCAAGACCAATGCCAGAGCCAGAAAGCCACAGCCAGTAGTGAGGCCAGGAGCTGGGGGTCAGGGCTGGAGCTCATGCATCTTGGATCTTTAATATCCTAGGTCAGGACCAAGAGGGCTAACAACAGTATACTGCATAAAACATGTTAATTGATTTTTTTTAATAATATAAGCCTCAAAATTCGGTGTTTCCTTTAAAAATGTTAATCTTGAACATTTTATGTTTTCCATGAAAATAAATTTGAAAGAAATTGAGAGCTTGGTAGATCTCCAAATTGTAAAGTGTGCAAACATTTTTCATTAATTTGCTATTCTCAAACTTCATATGATAAAAAACTAGTTTCTGCTTAAATGAAGCAATTAAGCAATGTATATTTTCCCATGTCTGGTCAACTAAAGTTAATACGCTACCTGCTGTGATTGGACTTTAAAGGTTTCATTCTAGTTTAATAGATGACATAGGGTCATGCATGGTCTATTATTTAGTGGGAAGAAAATGTCAATAGGTTATTTGTAGGCTAGTGATCAGGTGTGAGTCAACAATTAATTATGATGGTGCCATAAAAATCCACTGCTGTCCATTTTAAATGGTAAAACACAGCTTAAAGTTTTAATTTAAATGCAAAAGTTTGTTACATGTGATCTGCAGAAGTTCATAGGAATTGATATTGTCATTATGGTGGTTCCCCCAGAATGTACTATATTCATAGACTATTACTTTTTCTCATAAGTATCCATTTGTTTGGTGAAGACTTTATTTTGATGCTAGATAAAACTCTAGTTCATAGTAATTTTAGATACAAAAAGAATGTAGGGACATTTCAGTGGACTGTGAGGTAATGGAAATAAAGTTTAATGTCCTCAGTGTGATACTTTAAACTCACAAATAATAATATGCATGTTTAAAATGTGCAAAAAGTAATTTAAAACAGACTTTTTTCAATGGACTTTATGTTTTTGAGGATGATGTGTAAGGGGCTAGTCTGACTACTCATAAGGTTCATAATTACTGGGAGATACTGTCATTCTCCATTTTAGGGCATGTCGTGATTAATACTTAATATTAGGTACATTTACTGCACCTGAAAGTTGTAGGCTGAATAGTCTTCTGTTTCTGCTTTCAGTAGTGATCTCTTAGCCTATGTCTAAACAGTCAAATTAAACTGGACTAAGGAGGCTTAGTCCAGACTAATTTAGCCCATGGCTATACTAGCCTTTCCCTAGTCCAAGCTAAGAAGTTTCTTAGTTAGGGCTAGACAAAGCTTAGTCTGAACTAGTAAAACCTGGCACTAGTCAGGACTTACTAAGTTTGAACTAAGCCATTAGTTTGAACTAACCATGCATTCTAGTTTGAACTAAGTGTTAGTTCGAAATAGAATACAAGGTTAGTTCGAACTAAAAAGTCCTCGGTTAGTTTGAACTAGCCTGAGTTTAGTTCAGACTAATCTTTGGACTCCTTTAGTTGGATTAGCAGCTGGAATCAAATCGGACTCTACAGGCCCGCCTGCCACCAGCTGGCAGCAGCAGGAGTTGGAGCAGGCTTTGGCGCTGGATGGGGGCCTGGGGTGGTGCTGATTGGCAGTGGGCAAGCCCCAACCTTTTTTTCAGGGGAGCAACGCCCCTGGTGCGGGCTCTGTTTCAGGCCACAGTATGCATATTACAGATCCTGGCATGCACCCTTTCCTGGCCACCCATCCAGCTGTTAAGGGAATCCAAGCTCCTGTGCTTTGGATCCAAAGGATGTTACAAACTCTTTTTTGAGATGGAGTGATTGGATCTGCATGCAGTATTGAAGATGTGGGAGTACCGTGGATTTAGACTACATCTCTGCAGTGAGCTAGGTAGTGATTTCCCCAGCTCCTGTATGCACAGAGGCTCTAACTCTTATTGAGCTAACACTTGTATAAATGGTAAGGTAACCACAGTAGTATGAATAATGACTGTGGAGGCATAGCTAAGTCCAAACCCACTTAAAACTGTGGTTCTACAAGTTGTGTCCGCACGGGTGCACCACAATGGATGAGTGGTGAGCCTCCACATCACAGATCAGAGAATTTTCCAGCGATTGCTGTTGGGCCATGCATGTACACAGCACCTATCTTGCGGTTGCTTTGGCACCCTTTTGTGCTCGGATGGCCTGATCCCCCCCACTTCAGTTCCTTTTAACCATTCATGACTACGGACGGAGACAAGCATTCTCTTCAAAGACTTCATTACCTCAGATAATTTTTCAACTCTTCTTTCCCTTTTCACCCCTAGTTTTCAGTCTTAATACTTACCTGAATGGAACCCCTATTTTCTAAAAAAAAAAACAAAAACAAACCACCACATCAACCCATATCTTCAACTAGCCTGGTCTTCGGGTTTCAAACAGTGTGAGAAATGCTGCAATGCAATGCTTGCATTGGATGGCCACTCTGTCTGTCTTAAATGCCTAGGTGAGGAGCATGTTAGTCACAAATGCTCCCACTATAAAAGCACGAGTGCCAAAGCCTGCCGTGATCAGGATCTGCAACTCAAACTGTTTCTAATGAAGGGGTCCCTCAGGCTGGCCTTGGACCCAGGTCAGGGAAGAACATGTTCAGATCATTCTCTGGGGGCAAAGAAAAACCTAACCCCTCCACCAAAATCAAAGAAGAGACAGAGGTCTCTGACCCCCTCACTGAAAGGTGAGCACTTAAAGGAGGCTCCAGGTCCTTCCAGCACACATTCTGAAAGAGCTACCAAATGCTCTTCATCTATTGCGGAGCAGAAACATAGAGACAAACCAGCTCTGCACCACTTGGTTCTGAAGCACACTAAACCAACAGCTCCAGCAGCACCAGACATGGCTCCAACCTGAGCTCATCAACCTTTACCCACCTTGGCTCCATCGATGGCACCGAATTCAGATCCAAGACTATCCATAGCACTGGAACCGACCACATCCTCAGAACCGCATATGCCCCTACCGCCTGCACTGTCAACACTGCCATGGGACATGGCGACCACTGTTCCACCATCAGCACTGGGTGGTGACACCTTCTCAAACAGTACCCCATAAGAGATCTGGAAAGAGGAAGCATCTTAACTGTGATGGGGAACACTCTTGACATTCTGCACTCAGAGCAGTGGAGCATTCTCCCTTGCAGTATTATAGAGAGGGATCAATATCCCCCATCCTCTTTTCTAGTGATGAGGAGGAGGAAATGTCACAAGCAGTTTTATTCCCTCAACTGAGATCACCACAACATCAAATGCAGGGAAACATTAAACAACAGATGCCTCTGCCTTATGCATGGTATCCTCCACCCTGGTATGGACCTCCGGCCAATTACCCACCCCACTGGCCAAGATGGGATGCTTATTCTCAATATTCCATCCAAAGTAGGCCAATTACATCTAGGGCTTCCAAAGCACACCCATCACCACTTGACCCTCCCACTACAGCAGGTCAAATGGAAGAGCCAGAGGAAGAGTCACCTCCTAATTACTCATCCTCATCTCCAGATGAATCCATCATTCCGTCTCCACCTAACACATCAGATGACTTTAAACAGTTCCAATACCTCTTCAAAAGAGTGGCAGAATCCCAAGAAATTCCTGTGCAAGAAGCAGTGAAGTCCCATCACAAACTCGTATGAATCTTACAAATGAAAATATTAGCATGTATCGCTCTTCCAATGAATGAAGCACTCTTAGAACCAGCAAATAACACCTGGCAGACACCAATGACTATTACACCAACTTGCAAAAGAGCTAATTAAAAATACTATAGACCCAGTAAAGATTCCAAATATCTTTTCACTCACTCCCACCAAATTCACTTGTGGTTGAGGCTACGAGTCACAGACACAGGCAACAATTCAACAGATCCATGCCGCATGAAAGAGAAGATGGACTTCTGGGTAGGAAAATTTACACTTCTTCCACCCTGCAACTCAGGATCTCAAACTATTCAGCCCTTCTTGCAAACTACAACCACAATAATTATTTGAAATTAGCAGATTCTATTGAGTCTTTACCAAACAAGAAAAGACCTCAATTCCATGCCATAATAAAAGAAGGGCAATCAATATCCAGAACTAGCCTACAAGCTGCTTTGGATGTTGCCGATACCTCTGCATATCTCATGGCAACAGGAATTGCCATGTGCCATTCTTTGTGGCTCCATTCTGCTGATCTTCCAAGGCTGCTTCAGGCCATGATCGAAGATCTTCCATTCGACAGAAAGAAACAGTTTGCAGAGAAAACAGATGAGGTTATGCATACATTTAAAGACTAAAGGGCGATACTCCATACATTTAGAATTTACACACTAGCATCCAGACATCAATCTCTTCCCTATCAGTCTTACAATCCCACATACCCATCTCAGTATCAATCACAATATCAGTATCATCAACAGTATCACAGACAGGAGCACTTCAGAAACAGATGGAGACAGCAGCATAGGAAACAACTTGCAAACTAGAACACCACATCCCAAAACACAAACATTAAACCACAGTTTTGAAGCTTTGGTTGGGAGCCAGTTGAACATCGCTATTCTATACACATCTCTAATCCTGAGCTACAACCACTGCCATCGGCCCTTTTACCATGTGTGGCAACCTATCACCATTGACAATGGATTCTGGAAATAGTAAAATCCAGTTACACCATTCCATACATATCACTACCAAAATCCCACTACCCATCCCCTTCCCTCCTCAGGGACACCAGTCATGTACAACTCCTTCAACAGGAGGTGGAATGCCTCTTCTCTATATGAGCTATAGAAAGGGTCCCTCTACTACACAAGAGGAAAGGTTTTTACTCACCGTACTTTCTAACACAAAAGAAAACGGGCAGTTGGAGACCAATATTCGACTTCAGATGTCTGAACAAATTCATAAAACCACTGAAGTTCAGAATGGTAACCCTTTCCACAATAATTCCAGCTTTGGGACAAAATGATTGGTTCATGGCTCTCAACCTTCAGGATGCCTATTTTCATGTTCGTATGCACCCTTGACACAGGAAATACCTACATTTCACGATTGGACACAAACACTACCAATATGCTCTCCTTCCCTTAGGCCTTTCAACAGCACCCAAAGTCATCTCCAAGGTCCTTGCAAGTGGTAGCAGCTCATCTACAAAAATAGGGTATATCCATATACCCATGCCTGGATGATTGCCAACTAAAAATCACCCAAACAGGCACAAACCAGTCAAGCAGTTATCACAACGTCACTTTTCCACAGGCTTTGCCTAGCCATAAACCTAAAGAAGTCCACATTTCATCCAGCTCAAATAAAAGAATACATAGGGGCTTCTATGGTTTCCATACAAACCAGGGCCTTCCAACCTGACCACAGAATCAGCTTAATACAGGCCCTCATAAAAACAGTTCAAGCATCACCAACAGTAAGAGTACTCACATGCCTACAGTTACTAGGCCAGATGGCTTCAATTACATTTGTAGTCAAGCACACAAGACTCAGGATGAGACCTTCACAATTATACTTTGTGAGAATGTACAGACTACAAAAACACATTACTCACAAGTGTATCACAGTGTCTCAAGAAGTCAAACACTCCCTCAACTGGCAGCTCAACCAACCAACCAACCTGGGAAAGGAAGTGCCATTCCTTCAACATCCACTATCTATAATGATAACCACAGATGTGTCCCTCACCAGATGGGGAGCACACCTAAGCCCACACATGGCCCAGGCGAAATGCTCCCAACAAGAATCACTACTACATATAAATCTGCTAGAACTTCAAACTGTATGAAATGCATGTGTATACGTCATGAAATATATACTACACACACATGTAAAAATCATAACGGACAATGCTGCATTCATGTTCTATGTAAACAGGCAAAGTGCTCAGTCTGCCTCTCTTTGTACAGATGCTATAAAACTATGGGAGTGGTGCATAAGAAATGATGTCATGATATCTGCCGCATAGTTAGCCGGTATAGACAATACCCTGCCGGATGCTCTGAGCAGATCATTCTCGCTTGACCATGAATGGGAACTCCATACTCCCACCATGATTTCAGTTTTGCCCTGATAAGGATTCCGGTTCATAGATATTTTCACCACATCCCACAACCACAAATGCCCAAGATTCTGCTCCAAGGCAGTGATAGGGACAGGATCTCTAGGGGATGCTGTTCTCATTCAGTGGTCAGTCCAGCTTCATTACACATTCCGTCCCATTCCTCTCATTCACAGGTCCCTTACAAAGATATGGCAAGACAAGTTGAAAGTCATCATGATAGCTCCAGCATGGCCAAGACACCCAGGGTTCACTCTGCTGACACAATTGTCCATCAAGCCACCTCTTACTCTACCTCTTCATCACAATCTCCTCACACAGAACAGTGGGAAAACTGTACATCTGAACCTAAAGAACTTACACTTGACTACGTGGTTCCTACGTGGTTCCAACAAGAAGAACTCCTGTGCTCAGAACCAGTAAAATACATTCTACTGAATAGCAGGAAACCATCAACAAGAAATGCTTACCTTCAGAAGTGGAAGAGGTTCATGATGTGGTGTTCCTGTAAGGATGTTCATCCGAATTCCACAACAATACCAGCCAGTCCCAAATACATACCCCACCTACAGGAGACAGGATTCATGCTCAACTCTCTGAGAGTCCATTTGGCTTCTATTGCCACTTTTCACTACCTCATAGATGATATATCTGAGTTCTCCCATCCCATCATCAAATATTTTCTAATGGGAATTAAAAATTTATACCCAGAGACACACCCACTGTCTCCTGCATGAGACTCTACTCTGGTCCTTAAAACATTGACCAAACTGCCATTTGAGCCTTTGAAAGTTTGCTCCCCTTGCCACCATTCTATGAAAGTATCTTTTCTGGTAGCAATAACCTTAACCCACAGAGTCAGTGAACTAGTGGCTGTCAATATTTATTCAACAAGGAAAAGGTTACATTTAGACCTTATCCAAAGTTTCTGCCTAAGAAATCAACAGATTTTCACATGAACCAATCTATTCACTCACCTGTTTTCTGTCCTAAGCCACACACCAATCCACCTGACACGATCCTCCATACTCTGGGCATTCAATGCACTCTAGCTTTTTACCTAGAAAGAACAAAAACATTTAGGGTAACATGGAGACTCTTCATCTCCATAACAGACAGAAACAAAGGCATGCCAATCTCTGAACAAAGACTATCAAATTGGATTACTGACTGCATAGCCAGTTCCTATTGTGATCGAAACTTCCAAGACTGGAAACCATAGGGACACACTCAACTAGAACTATTTCCACAACAACAGCATTTCTCAACAACATCCCAGTCTCTGATATATGTATGGCGGCGATGGGGTCTTCTGTGCATACATTTATAAAATGCTATGCAACTGATCAAGGTACGAGATCTGATGCTGGAATGGGCCTATTAATTCTAACTATGGTCTGAACTAACTCCTCAGAAATCCCTCCTACCAACTAGAGGGTAAAGCTTGGGAGTCACAAATCATGGAGCACCCACAGGGACATGACTCATAGGAGAAAGAAGGGTTGCTCATCTTCAGTGTAGTAACTGGAATTCTCTGAGATGTGTGTTCCTGTGGGTGCTTCACTTCCCTCCTTCTTCCCCTCTTTCTTCAGAGCTAGCATAACTGCTTCCAGAGAGAGAAGAAACCGAAGGGGGGCGGGGAGGGAGTGTCAGGCTGTGCGAGTGCAAAAGGGTGTCAAAGTAACCCAACATGCTACCCAACAGTAACTGCTGGAAAATTCTCCAATCACTGGCACAGGGGCATGCCATTCACCAATCATGGAGCATTCATGGGGATACACAGCTTGGAGAACTCCAGTTACTACACCAAAGAGGAGCAACCTTTCTGTATGTCCTGCGTACACGCCTCCACTGCAGATACCCAGGCTACCATGCTACACAGCTACTTATACTCGCACTCATTTATGAAAACTTGCACAAGTATGTGTGCTCAACCAAGGTGCCCGCACCTTAACTCACAGAGTTGAAGCTGTTTTAGTTTCTTTTGGTTTTTAATAATAAATAAATAAATAAATGTTTCATAAGAGTAAAAAAGGGCATGAATTATTGCATATTAATACGGTATTATAAAAACTGTCAAATATTATATTGAATAAATTTAGGCTATGGGCAGGTTTTAATACAACAATTTGTTGCATTTTACTTTTAAAAGACAAAAGGGTACAATGTGTTAGTAGCTTCTGAACATCCACATGGAAGTTTACTGTTCATTTAATGACTTCACAGTCCTTACTCATGTATATGCCAAATAATTGTCAAATGTCCAAGCTGTAATGAGTAGAAAACTTTCAACAGTTTCATCTTTTATTTAAAAATTATATAGCATTATTTTCCTTCATCACAGCTATTGTGTACTATTCCTAATTAGTTCCAAAGGTGTACCTGTGTCAATCTAGTTCAGCTAATTGAACAAGGAGTCTTGTGGCAGGAAAGGACATGTGATAAATGATTTTGTTAGTTTTTAAAAGTGTCATAAGATGCTTTCCAAAGGGGCAGCCATCTTAGTCTACTTCAGTAAAACAAACAAGGAGACCTGTGGCACTTAAGAAATAACAAATTTATTTATTGCTTTCTCCCACAAAAGCTCATGCAATAAATAATTTTGTTAGTTTTTAAGTGCCACTGGACTCCTTGTTTGTTTTACATGACTCCTTGTTTGTATTCCTACTTAGTATTCTCAAAATATATTTCATATTGCCACCACTAGAGGTCAGCTAAACCTCCTTTCAGAAAAAGTTATAGCCTATATAGTGGTGTCCTTTTGATTCTTAGTACAGACATTTGATTCTAAAATGTGAAGACTTATTACAGTATGTGCAAAATGTTCTTTGGTGAAGGGAATGTATGGAAAACATCTAGAAAATGTTCAGTGCTACCACACTTTAAATTAAAAATAATACAGTTATTGAAATTTGATGCTTACATTTTTACAGTAGTACTAATTTTCATTTCTAGGGTGAGTAAGTTTGAAGAGCTTGCCATAAAAATAAAACGAACACAAAAACCAATATCCTCCTAGCTCTCCAAATTAACCATACAATTAAAAATGAATTATAAAGATTATATAACACAATAGATTGTTTCATAAAGGCTGTATAGTACAATAAATAACTGCTTCCATGTAACATATGAAAATACCCAACTAGCTATAAATTTTATAAGTTAAAAAGTATGAACTTATGTAAATATAATAATGATTGCATTTCTGTATAGTGCTTTTTGAACACTACTGTCCAGTGCAGTAACGTGAGTTTCAGTACAGCACATTAGTGAATGCACTCTCTCCCTCTCCCCCCCCACCCCTGTCACTCCACCTCTCATCCCATCCCAGCTATTTTTTCAAATATACAAAGAAATTCTTCTCCTAAATCAGTGGGAAAGAGAGGTAAATCTGGTTTTGGAAGATTTAAATTAGATTAGATTAGATTAAATTAAATTTTACCAATTAAAAAATCACTGTAAATGAGGATAGAGCACTGAACATGGGTTCAGTTATCTGCTCTGCCACTGATTTGCTCTTTGTGTCTCAGCTTACACAACTGTAAAATGGGCATAAGAATTCTCTCATTCTTTGAGATTTATGGATGAAAATCATAACATAAAAACAAGATGATATTACTTTTATGACTAAATTATCATATCCACTATCTTTTGGTATTTACTTTTATCTTCATTTCTGTCCTCTTTCAGCTCTAGCACTGGTTTAAGTTGCTTATGAAACTTCTGTTTCTGTAGAACTGAATTTAATTTATCAGATAAATTGCTGCTTCTGACTAGGATATCGGACTTCCTGTCACATTTCATACGGTTGCACAAATAACAGATTTCTTTATTTTGGTCACGGAAATGGAATATTGCTGGGGGTGGGAGATGGAAAATGATTGGTTTCAAAGAAAAACTAAAAGCTTTCAGTTTTTTGATGCTCAAGTGAACACCAGCTACCTCCTCCACCCCCAAGTTTATTTCAGATTGAGCAAAATAATTTGCTATACCCCACATGATTTTTTGGTTTTGGAGCATGGTGTTTCGCTACATTTGTTATGGGTTTTTAACACTTTTTGACATCTTTTTAAAAACAAGTATATCTAATTTTTAAATGAAAAGTCCAAATGTTACAATTCAAATTATTTGAAATTAACTATTTGACTTAATTTTTCTTTTAAAAAAAATTCATGAATAGTTTTGCTCACAAACTATTTTTTTTCAGCCAGTGTACTACTGGACTGAGTAAAAAATTGGCCTCCTCTAGTGTTTCCTACCTCCTGAGTAAACAGCTCTCATTATATTGCAATGGATAATTTGCTTGTGGAATTAACTTCTCCATTGCTTGCTTTTCGCAGATTTTCTGGAGCAAATTAAAGATGCTTCAAATATATTGAGTTCCCATTGTGTTCCTTTTGTGATCCTTGCAGCAAGAACAGATTTCATAGTACAGATTAAAAGTTGAAATCTCAAAAATATTTGCAAACCACAGTTAGTTTTGATGAAGGGTTTTTCACCTGCTCTAGTATTAGTACTTTTGATAGTTTCTGCACATACCAGTCCAATATACTTTAAATTCTAGCAGCTAGGTGGCATAAAGGCAGATTAGGTAATGTGTGTCCCTTTCAGTTTTTTGCCATAATTAGAAGGCAGCATGGACAAGTGGATAAGGTATTGGTTTCTGCTTGCACCTTTGTTGTTTACCGTCTGTGTGATAATGGACAAGTCAATCATCTCCATCACCATCTGTAAAAGAGGAGTAATGACAATTACCTTCATTTGTAGATTTGAGATCTACAGATTACTAGTACTGTTAAAGATCATGGTGGTGCTAGTGTTATTCAGTGTTAGCTTTTGTTTGAGCCAAATAAAATGCTGGACTTGCTTTTTAGATGGTTAAATTCTTATATGGATTCATTGACTGGAAAGGCTTGAAAAAAATGGTCATCTGGAAAACATGTTTATTTTCAAAGTGTTAACCTGATATAGCCTGCTAAACGCACACATATTTCCAAGTCTAGATATTATCCTGTATTTGTTTGACCAATTTAAAATTTCTATGTACTACTAGATAGCTGAGTCTTGACCTTTGAATGGGAAATGATCCCTTTAACATCTACTTCAGACTTCAGAGCTAAGTGCCACATCTTCAACTTAATTTTAGCTCATCTGGAGCCCTGTTGTGTTATATTTTCTTCAATCTTTGAACAGGTTGGGCAAAGAAACTTTTGGCCAGTGGATGAAAATCAGCATTGCCCAGATATTTTTTTTTAATCCTCCACATAATATTCACTAATAGAACTATCAACAGTTCATTGAATAAGGGTCGCTATCAGTCTGTAAAATAATCAACTCCATATAGCCCTAAATTTTTGCAAATCAATCATATTTCAAGTCATAAATGAAGCATGTGGAGGTGCACTTTATACAGATACTTAGCAAACTGGCTCCTTAGGCCTATTTTATTTGTAAGGCTTCTAACTAGAAAAGGCCTTTAAACCCAGTCAAAACCCTTCTTTGTCACCTGAAAATGGGGAAGGAATAAAATTCTCATACCCTAGGCAGAATAGAGTATGTGGCAGGGGCATAGGGTAGCCTGTGTTTTCTGGCTGGACCCCTGAAAGAGCAGGGTGGGCTTGGCCAAGGGTAGCTTCCAGTTTTGTGACCAGAATTTTTTTCCACTCATGTTGACCGGTGCAGCAGTAGTGCAAACTTCACCGCTGCAGCTGTGGGGCTGACCAGTAGCCAGCAGCTGCTGCTATGAGTGGGCAGAAGCACAGATACATCTGTCCCACTCATGGCCACTAGCTGATGGGCAGCTCTGTAGTGGCAAAGTTTGTGCCACTGCCATGTGCTAAGGTGGGTGGGTCTCAGGGTCAAGTGGGTGGGTCCCAGCCCACCTGGGCCCACCCATGGCTATACCCCAAGTATGTGGAGTTCTCGTCAAAGGTTATTGTCTTCCTGCTTCTTATGGCTGAAACTTACTTGGTCTTTGCTGACAAAAGCAGGGAGGGTTTGTTCTAACATCAGGGCAAAAAAGGCAGTCCTTTAGAACAGCAGTTTCCAACTACCGGTGTATGGGCTCCCTTGGGAGGTGCCAAAGATTTCTGGAGGTCAATGACTTCAGTAATATTGAGATCATTTGGCCTCCCTGAGCCGTTCGCGGGCTGGGTGCAGCAGTCCCAAATTCTGTGCTGGTCCTAGTGGAGGAGTAGGTACAAGATCTGCAGTGGCTGGACTAGAGGAGCAGCCTCCCAGAGCTCTGTGCCAGCAGAGCAGAGGAGTAGCCCCTCCTCCCCCAACCGGCTTATCTCTGACCTCCATACTGGCCAGGCACTTGGTCAGAGGGAAGTAGCCCCCACAAGGGACCAGCGGCCCTGAGCTCTGCCCCAGCTGGAGCAAAGGACCATCTTCCACAAGCCAGCCAAGCACCTGGCCAGAGTAGCAATCATGAGCAGGTGGGAAACTAGCGCAGCCTTGGCCAGCCCACCAGCACTTGCCATCTCCATTACCATGAGATGTATGAAGAGGTGGGGTCATACAGGTGGTGTAGTGGCAGCTGCACCAGGGAAAGCTTAACTTCTTACTCAGTTAAGAGTAATGTATTATTATTTATGTAATTTAGTGTTGTTGTTATTATTATATGTATTTATGAGGGTTAGAAGTGTTTATGGCTGGTGAGGGATGGCATGTGTTTTATCTAGAGTAACTAGTAGAGCTTTCACTCAAAATGAATGACTTCTTTAGAATATCAGTAGAAAAGAGCCATGGAGATGAGGCAGAGCTTCATACATGTTTTGTTCTTTATTGGAAAATGGGACCATTCTCCTGATGCCTAGGACTTATCCTTGCTCTTGTACGGACAATATTTTATTAAATAATGGTGCCAAGATATAATAAAATGTTTTGGAGTATGACTGGAAAACCATCTGATCTAGGGCTATGTCTGCACTTACAGTTTCAATTCGAATTACTGAATTCAAATTAGTCAATTCAAATTAATAATTATTAATTCGAATTCAGTAAATTCGAATTGATAGAGCCATACTAGAAAATCCTATTCGAATTGGCATGTCTATGGACTGGACCTGCCAATTCAAATTGGAGGGGGGCACCATGGGAAGTGTGGCAAGATGGCTGTGGAAAATGGCCACTGCCGCAGCCAATCCCCTGCCAGGCTCCAGCACTCTGAGCCCAGTACAGGGAAAAGCATCCCATGCCCAGCTCTAGCTGCTAGGAGAGGATGCTTTACCCCATGGCAGGCTCAGAATGCTGGAGCCTGGCAGGGGAAGTTTCCTCTGCAAGGCGGGGGGAAAAGGGATTCCCCCTGCCCTGTCCCAGAAGGGCTGCCCCTGCCATGAAGGGAATCCCCCCACCCAGGGCTAGAGCTCGGCTTCCCTGGGAGTGGCGCTGGAGCCATGCTTGTCGCGCTCAGGGAAAGCACCCCCATACATGGCTTCTCCCCAGGCAGCCACACTCTGGGAAGGCACCCTGGCGCGTGGCTCCTGCAGAGCTGGCCGCGTGCTGGGAAGGCACCCCCATGCATGGGTTGTCCCCAGGCAGCCATGCTCCAGGAAGGCACCTGCGTGCACTGTTCCTGCAGGAGCCACACGCGGGAGTGCCTTCCTGATGCGTGGCTGCCTGGGGAGAAGCCGTGTGCAGGGGTGCTTTCCCTGAGCGTGGCCAGCATGGCTGGAGCACTGGCTGGGGTCTCTGTCCCCAGCCAGGGGACAGGAACCCCATTCCCCCCCAGCCCGCTCTGGTCCTCAATTCGAATTGATGAAAGCAAGTGTGTCCATACAGTTAATAGAATTCAAATTGATGACAATCAGTTCAAATTCAGCTCTAAGCATAGACATATCCTAGGAGATTTTGGCTTTGCTTAACAAACAAGGAGTCCTGTGGCACTTAAAAGACTAACAAATCTATTTATTGTATCAGCTTTCATGGGAGAAAGTCCCACTTTGTCAGACACTTAAAGATGCGGGAACTTCTAAGTTCCCTCATCTAGCATCTGACGAAGTTGGATTTTCTCCCACAAAACCTCATTCAATAAATAAATCTGTTAGTCTTTAAATGTTACCAAACTACTGGTTTGTTTAGCTGAACTAGATTAACATGGCTACCCCTTTGGAGCCTTTGTTTAGTAATTTAATAGCTATTTTCACTTTCATTGTGCTAATCAAGAATATCCAACGCTTCTGCTCAAGCTCATGCTTAAGCAGATAAAATTTCTTTCTAATATTCGCTAATGTTTCTGGCTTTGGAGCAAGATATAAACAGTTGCATACAACAGGAAATGAACTGAAACATAAAAAGCTGTTAATTGTACCCAGTTCTTATTTTAACATTTATAAATTTGCTAATGCAGGAATTGTCCCAGTTTGAAAAATAACTATATTAAGAGGCCTGTTTAAGAGGCCATTAAATTCATAGATCAAATCTGAGACTTCATTGCAAATTTTCAGGGAAAATGCTCTCCACTGAGAGATGGTACAATTTCAGCTCCTAATAATGTAGGAGTTTTGGGGGCAGAAATTTCAGAAGCACCCAAAGCCTGTTTTCAAAAATGACATAGGAACCTAAGCTTCAGTGGAAGTTCATGTGCTGCAAAGTAGAGCTGGGTGAAATATTTTTTGGCAAAGTGTTTGTTTGCCAAAGACAGGGTCTCAGTCAACTTAGAATTCATACAGATTCACTGACTACTTTTAGCATGGTGGTATCTCCCATCTTATAACTGTTAGGGAACTAATCAAGGATGTAAAAGACCAGGGTTTGAATTTCTGCTCTGAAATAAGAATTTAAACCCAGGGCCCCACTCCGAGGGGCATGCGCTAGCCACTATGCTTTGGAGTATTCCAGAGTAGGTCTCCCTCAATCTCTCCTCTCAAAGTACTTCCATTTTGTGTTAATCATTAACAATCAATTGAAGCAGGGGCTTGAATTTGGATCTCTTACCTTAGGATCCGTGTGTTTGAAAATGTTTCTCATTATCTGGCTGTTCAATAGCATCTTCAGGATCCCTAGAATAAATGATGGCAGGACAGTGTTACTCAACAATATATATTTACACTGTAGCAAAGATCTGGCTATTTGTCCTTTTAAAAAATAGTGAATTTAGTACTTAACTATTCATGAAAGGTACCAGATTCATAAGTTTCCACACTGAAATCTTTATCGCCAAAGCTGGTTTACCAAGGACAATAGCAATCTAAAGTCCCCTCTTCTCATCTACATAGGCCTCTGAATGTGATTCAGCCACATTCTGAGATTCAACTTTCTCATCCATTCAGTCAACCTCTGAGATTGTAACCAACTCCACAGTGGTGATGATTGTCTTATTGCTATGGTCCCCTAAATAGCTCAGTATTATTTTTTTAAAAATGTGTTAATTTGTGAGTGATGTAATAAAGCAAAATGTATGTGAGAAATGTTTGCATATGTGGCATTACAAGTTTATTATGCTGTTAATTAATTATGCTGTGATCTGTCAGTTCATTAATTGATTTTTTTTTTTACAAATCTCTTTCATGAACATGATGCTGAAACTTTTATACATATATATTTAAAAGAGCCTAAAGTAAATCCATTTACCTACCAGTTGGGTATTTTTGTGCACCTCATATACAGGTGAAAACTGCTCAGTTCTATTTTGTTTTAGAACAACAGTCAGCACTGTGGGGGCTAAGAATTAATACAATTGTACAGTACAATCAGAGCTGCTTGCCTAAATACTCAACCAAATGCCCTTTAAAAATGGACTATATATTGTCTGTTGGTAGCATGAGTTTATAGTGCTTCCCCATGCTGAGATCTTTGCTTATTAATCTTTACAAGGGGAAACTCAAAACTAATGTCACTAATTGCTTTGTGTGTTCTTTGCTGAGTTTTCTTGGGAACCAGAATGCACAAATTTAAGAAAACCTATATCATGTATGTTTCTGTCTGCCGAAGTACAACCTCAACCAAAAGCAGCAGCCAAGGTCACCAAGGGTTTATTAGTCAATCTTTCCTAATGAGCTGGTCAGCTTTTTCAGTATCGCCATGTGGTGTTACTGATGAAGTTCTCCCAGCTTGTGGTTAATCACAAATGCTATTTTAATCTGACTTGTAATGTTTCAGTCATTTATATGCCATTTTCAAGTTCATGGTTTCATCACTGTACACGCTTTGCATATGCGTATGAATCTTCCTACCACCTCCTATACCTTTCTCGTAAAGGAGTTTTTGCCACTTGCTGCATATATTTCACTTCTGTAGATCTTATTTACATTATGCCTGGTGGTGGCAGGCAACAGATGACTAAAAGACAAAAAGAATGCAAAGGTTTGCAATAGAGAGCTTGAAAATGTCAAAACTCTGCAATGCTGTTAAGGTCATGAAACTATGCTTAGATGTTTATATTTCAGTTAACTACTTGTAAAGCTCCATGGATATTTTAAAAGCTTCTTCTAGGAGCAAAGCCTTTCTGAAATTAAGATTTTTATCTTTTAAATAAATAAATAAACTTAGCCACTATTCATCAGGGAAATATTTGCATACAGAGGTATGGGAAACAGGGAATATAAGGATAAGAAGCGTAATGGTGGAGAATAAGAATGGCAGTACAATAGCCTTTTTGTGAGGAATGGCTAGGAAACCACATTTGTTGCTAGAGGGGCTCCCAGCAATTCTTTGGTAAAGTTCTACCTTCAAATTAAAGGGAATTTTGGAATGATTTTCCTATTAAATCTTAAGGAATTAATCTCTTTCTCTCTCTCCTGCTTTTTTATCCTGCTGACATTTTTGCTCTCGGTGCAGTCTGATCCATTTAAATCTCAGATATTTTCAGAAAATATCCTGGGGAAAGACACAATTTGTGTTAATCCTTTTGCCTCGTCACCTTAGATTACATAAATTGAACGGTGTCCTCCTACTAGCAAACTCTGCATTTTTCAGGATCAATCTGTTCCATCAAGTGTCTTTAAGAGAAGATTGTTTGGGCATGGTTGTGGGAAGATATTTTAATTTAAATGAGAAAGCAAATATATTCCTGTGCCTCTCCTCTTCTTCTTTTCTGCAAATTAACCTCCTATACACAGAGGTATTAACAGACTAATTGGGGAAAAAATTGTAGGAACCCTTTGTTTAATTAATTTATGTTAAACTTTAATATACTGGCAACAGATTTCTAGGGAAAAAAGAAGCAGCATGGATTAAACTTAACAGCCCAAAGCATCTTGGTTAGTAAGGTTGATGATAGAAGGAAGAAAGTTTGAAAAGAGAAGAATGTATCATTTGAATTTTAAAAAGCCAAATTCATATTGTATATATTCAAATAGTGCTCTGTAATCAAATCTTAGATGATATTTTAAACTGAATTCTTGAGCTATCTGATCTAACACATAAATTAAATAGAACTCTGGATGTATTCTTCAGCAGAGATTTTACAGGACTGTTTTTGCTGTCAGAAAGATTTTCCTAATATCCACATTGAATTTTTTCTCTATTAAAACTTGTTTCTTGTTATAATACTGATATCTAATATTAACAGCTATTTTCCATCCTCCACACAATTTCCCTAATATCTTTGTCTGTATTAGTTTGCTGTAGGAATCCCTTCACATATTCAATTCCTTTTAACTCATAGGTGCTAGTAATTCTGTAAATTAATGCAAATTAGTCATTTTTATGAAATTATTTCACAATTGGCTGTTTGCATAACGGAGTAGAGTGAAAATCTCCTACTTCGTTTTGGTGCATTATGATGTATATAATAGAGAGCTACAGTGAATCTATGCAGAAAGGTCCAGTCAGCAGGCTGATAAATATACTTAACATTTGGTTTTAACTGGACTGCACACATGCCCAAAGTTAGGCACCCCCTAAAGCAGGGGTACTCAAATGGCGGCCCGCGGTCCACGATCCGGACCGCAAAGAGGTTTCCGGTGGACCGCGACAGTGGCCTATTTGGCCATTTGAGTACCCCTGCTCTAAGCGCAGGTGAGCAACTTCTGTTGCTCGCTGCGCTCCTCCCCCCCCCCACGGAGCCTGCTGCACCGCCGCTGCCCCGCTCCCGGTGGCACCTCCCCCTCCCGGCATCGCCGCCCTCCCACTTCCGGCATCGCCACCCCCCCACTCCCACTCGCCCCCCCCACGTGGCTGGCATCACCACCACCCCACTCCCACTCGCCCCCCCACTCCTGACATCACCCCCCCACTCCCACTCACCCCCCCCGCGGCTGGCATCATCCCCCCCACTCCCACTCGCCCCCCCACTCCTGACATCACCACCCCCACACTCCCACTCGCCCCCCACGCGGCTGGCATCACCAGCCCCCCACTCCCAGACAGATTTTACATATAAAGTCATATGTATTATCTAGAATTAAAAATGAGTGAAACAGTCTGATTATACCATTATTAAATCAGTTAAAAATAAAATGGAGTGGCTTATAAGGTTTCAGGTTGCCTGGCACTTCCACCTCATAAAACTTGTGTTTGGTGGCCTCTGAATTTTCACCATTAGGTGAATTTTACTATTCCAGTTGTCTGCCTCCAGGCTGACTGTCTTCCCCCACCCCACTCTGCTTCTCCCTGAAAACAAACAAACAACTCAGCCAAAATGATTCAGCCATTTCAGAGAACATGGTAGGGAAAGATACATTGGTCTTCAATGGAAAAAAAAATTCTGGCAACCTTTTCTTTGAAAAGCTCTAGTACTTTGTTGGTTTGGAGCAGGGACTTTAAATTTTCAGGTTCCAAATTAGTCTTTGAAAGTGCCACAAGACTCCATTTGTTTTAAATTTGCACTCTATCTTCCCGGTTCCTACACATAGGTTGACAAGAAATCCTGAAAATATCAGGACCATCCCAATATTAGGAGCTTTGTCATTTATGTGCAACTATTTTCCTTACTTCCCCCTGAAAAAAGAAGTGTCACAAATGTTTCACACTTGCTATCTGGTCACCCTATCTACCTGTGACCAGACTTCATGCATTATCCCCAGCTACCGTACAGTGAACATTTGTTTAAAATATATGTATTTTACAGAAGTAATATCACCATTGGACCTGTGTGTCAGTATAAACTGTTTATGGATGTGAACTGCACCAAGCTTGTGGACTGCGTGTGTGATTAGTGTCCTAGTATCTCTCCTTATCACTGAACTCATACAGTAATCATCTTGATGCTATTAGAAAGCAGAATAGTTATTAAACAAAGTGACTTTTCTTCTGTGAATAAAGCATATTAGGCTGATAGGTTGGTCTTCAAATACTGGGGTAGACTTTAATCACTTAAATTTAAGATAAAACCAGGGTCCTGAATACTCACTGCTAGGCTAAGGCACAGAATGCCTGAAGGTTGACCTGCAGAGGGTTTACACTACAGCAACGGTATTCAAAGTTGGGGTCGCGACCCGATACTGGGTTGCAGACCCACAGGCACTGGATCATGGCACCAGAGCTGCAGAGGGAGGAGGGAAACTGCCTTTGGCTCATCTGCTGGCTGCTGCAGCTCTCTGGAGAGCCTAGGGGAGAGGGAGACCTAACATACAGTACTATCAGCCTTCAGTTAAGAGCACTGAGCCAACAGTTGTTGGGATTAACAATGAGGTGCTAATAGCTGTTCAAGCAATCTCTATGCCTCCTCTCTGACTCACTGTCTCCTTTTGGGCCTCTCTCATTCATATGAGAAAGACTGAGGTCACTGGGCAAGCAACCTTTGAGTTTTTTATCAATAGACCCAATCAAGAAAAGAAAAAAACTTTGAACACCCCCTTATTCCACCATTTCTGAGAGCTTGGGGGGGGGGTGCAGTTATTTTTGCAAATTAGGACTTGCCTCTTTTTTCAGTGGGTTGAGAATTCATTCCCTTGTTTGCAACAAAAGTTATACCTTGTAGATTTTAATAAAACCTCTTTACAGAGATTTTTTGACTGATAATTAAAAAGAAAAGAGAAAAACAAACTGTTCTAGTAGGAGCTTGTGTTAGAAAGTATGGTATTTTTTCTGCAGTTAGAAAGCCAAAGTAACAAGTCAACCAAAACACAATATTGTGGACAAGTGTGTGTTCATGGAAACTCATGCAGACTCAGGGAGCACAAGAAGAGCAGAGGTGGAAGTGGAACCCAGAGGGGCTGCTTCAGTTCCTGGGATTGGGCAGTGGAGAAGGGAGCATGACCTGGAGAGACTTGGACAGGCTCAGTAGGAAATAGGAACTTCCAGGATCTTTCTTTCCAGCCTGGCATTGGCTCTCTCTCCTCTTTCCTTTATCTCAGCACTTCCATCTCATTTCTCCACCTAGTCATCTCCCACTCCAGGCTACTGCATGCAATTTTAGAGACTTGATCACCCTCTCTGCATGTTCCATGTATGTGATCTCAAATTAGATGTATAGACTTGGGACATGCAGTAGAAGCCTCAACAGACAGGATGAAAGCCATCAGGCTCCTCCCTCCCCCCCAGCCATGGTCACTGTTCAATTTTCTGTGGCCACCACTTTATTTCAGTGGAGGGTTGCCGCATGGCAGAGGGGTCCAGAGCTGGGTCCTAAGGAAAAAGTTTGAGAAACCACTGCACTACAGGATCCTCTGACACAGTGTTTCACAACCTTTTTGCTACCATAGACCAGAATGCTGCCTTCCTAAACTGTGAAGGCTGCCATGGACTGGACATTGAGAAACCACTGCTCTAACATGCTTTGGCATGTTGATTGGGGGAGTTCCTATCTGAGGGCGATTTTTTCTTTGCAGTACTGTCAATACGTGGAGGTGAGAGAAGAAGAATCAAGGTTTTGTTTTATTCTGCGTATTGTGTGTAACATGGCAAATGTGGTAGTGATAGATCTTTTCCCTCTAACTGCAAGTGTCATAAAGTTTGAAAAAAGTTTACAAAAAATATTAGGTGAAACAAGGTAACGTAGAGTTTTATGTTGAAGGGAAACATCTTCTCATCCACGAGTCTATTCTTTTTTATGTGTTTATGTGCCCCCCCCATTACACCTGTGGTAGATGTAGTACTGGTAGTTTAACTGTTGAAATCTGAAGATACTGCCCCTAGAAAACAGTTAGCATGGGAATGCAAAGATCTTTCTCATAGTGACCATAGTCATATGCTATCTGTGTAGCTGATACAAGGGGAATTTCTGAATTGCCACTCTTTGGCTGGTTTAACAAATTCATAGCTTTTATCAATCTTTGCTTCCATTTAATTTGTCTTTCATACCAAAAGAAGGACAGGAGAAACTTCATGTGAATTTAATCAGACTGCAACTTTATTATTAGATAACTGAGACTACCAAGCAGATGAAGTATACAGTGCAGCAATCTCTATTTGTATTCAAAATAATTACCTAGGGCTTTCACCAGTCCCTTTTCATTTTCCATCCAGGTCTTGCAGCCAAACCTATGACTTGAACCTTATCATCCACCCTGCCCCTATAGGAGGGCTAAGGTGGGCTATTAGAAATGAGGGTTGGCTCTCTGCCATAGCAATCATAGCAGCCACACACTCCTCTGTGTTTCATTCCTTTAACCGGCACCTCCTTTTAAAGTCCTTTATATTAGGTCATTTTTCTGGGTGCCTTCCCTATGGAGTACCTGCACTGGACATCTGCTCCAGATTTGCAAAATTAGTTGTGACATACGGCCTAACTCCTATTCCTTCTCACCATTACATGCCCTCACTGGCACCCACTCTGGTGAGGGTGAAAAAAAAATCCTCCACCAAGGCCACTGGTGGTGAAGGAAAAATTCCTTCTCAGCCCCCCACCCCCTTCCAAGAAGGAGTGGCTATTGCAATAGCCACAGTAAATCCTAATCTAGCCTGATACTCACACCTTGAGCAGAAGCGGGGCAGGAGTACTGCCTTGCCTGCTATGTGAAGACTTCTAACTTTTAAAGCCTTCCATCCTTACATTTCCAGGGGATGAGTCAATGTTGCCATGCTGAGCTCCTCGCAGCAGCACTTTCTGAGCTCCTTTCTTCCACCCTATCATAGAGCATTACTGCCTTCCTCCAGCAAACCCAAAGTCCTGTCCTTCCCATTTTACATGCAATGTGGTTACTGGCTTTCATCTCACTGCAGAGAATAAGTCAAATGACTTGCTGCACCCTAAAGCTGCATATGTAGTAAAGACTGTTCTTTAGCTAGACTAGTTATATTATCCTATGCATACTAATAAAGAGATGACGTGTAGCACATTCAGAGATATTTGTGACAAAAGAAAGTCATGCTGTAAGTAATGGGCACAAAATGCTAAATAAGAGAAATTTACACCAAATCTAGTTTACAAAAGCTTTATGTGTGAAAAAATGTAGAGGTATTTTATTTTAAAACTGCTGTTTATCTTGAATACTTGCTAATAATTGCTTGGTGCTGGCCTACAGTTGAATTATATGAATGAAATTTGAAGGTTTTGGAATACGGTCTACTTCTCACTAAGCTGGAGCATTTTGACTCTCAATTTAACTTGATGTGAGGAACTGCTGTGTCTTTAACAGACTGATTTGTACAAATATTTCCTGTTGTGGATCATTAGTCATTCTTACATCTTGTCCCATGAAACGTGGTAAATAGCAAAATACATCCTTTTTTGTTCATACTGTTAATGTGTGTTATACTTATTCAAGCGAACATTGGTTTAACCTGAATAGTACACTCGCATTACTTTCTTGTGTAATGCCAAAGTTTTATTATAATGGCCTAATCTTGGAGTCTGATTGTCATCAGCTTGTTCAAAAATTACTTTTTTTGTACTGAAAGACAATGGGGATAGCGCACCAAAGAAAGAATAGAGAGGAAAAACAAGCTTGCAATATAATTTTGGCAACATTGGCCACGCTAATAAAATCAAATCCAATGTTGTTTTATGGGCCTGAATTTATGTGACTGCACAGGATCAAAGGATTTGTATCCCACTGGACTACAAGGTCTATAGTTCACAGCAAAAAACTCATCAAAAAGAACATTTTAGTAGTAAGGCATTTCATTTTAATCAGCCACAGCAATAAAAGGGCTGTTAGGTGTCCAGAAACATTCTCCAAGATCAGAGACAACTTACTCTGTAGTACAATCCATTTATTTATTAGATCTGTGCAAGGTCTCTAGTTTGACTGTGTCAATGAACATTCTCCCTCAACTTGTTTATAATTTTTTAATCTTTTCAAAATTTATGCATGAAGGGTGTCAGAAATTAGTAACATTAATATTGCATGGCATCTCCTTAAAAATTATTAGCTAGTGTGTCTTTGTCATGTAACCTTGATTGAAACAACACGCAGGTGACTAGTTAAAACAGAGTGAAAATACTATTAAATTTTTTTAAAATAAAAATAAAAATAAAAATTGGCTACTGAGTTAACTTCTTCTCCCTGAATATAATCATTAGATCAATGCCAACAGCATAAGGAAATGTTTCTGTTTGGTTTGTTGAAGGACAGGAGGTGAAAATGGTGGCTGTGGGGACAAAGTGGGAATATTTAGTGCTACTTTAATATCTTGAAAGAATAATAGCAATTTCTCTAATAGTAAAGACTCTTGCTGTTACAATTGGCAATCCTTAAATTCTGTTTTTTAAACCGTTTATGATCTTGATGCAGCACAGCATTGAAGGCTCATACTTAACATTGTGTGCCCCTGCATGCTTTGCTGAGTTGGGGCCTAAAGAAGGAATTTTTACCTAATATTAAACATGAAGCAAGTAAATCACATCTTAGTAATTCTAGTCACTTTCTTGTATTGATTTCTCACTAATGAATTGCCCCATCTCTTCCTGAAGAGTTAGAATCTGATAACTTTGCAGTCAGAAAGTTTGGAGAGAGAGCCTGTCAATCAATTTTCTCCAAAATATGTACAATTTTTCTTTAAATTTACTGATAACTCAGTTTAGCAGGATACAAAAAGACTGCTTACATACCTTTTTTTTTCAGAGCCTAGCTCTGTTTTTCATTTGGAATGCCATGGCTGACATATAGAAGATATTCTGATACTTTCAAAAAGAATATCTGTATACCTCTGGGTGACCTGGAATATTTGCAGACAGATACGTCTGTTAGATCATTTAACTACAATGTTACGTGCACTGCAGCTGATGTCTTGGACTTCCATGCAACTGAAGAATACTGACTATCCATAAAACCCATGCATATGTTGTGTACCATTCAGTGTGATCCAGGAGATGTGGACGTTTGTATCTATTTTTCCCCTCTGAGAGGTTGTCGAGTTTCTACATATGATTCTTATAAACCTGAGTTGCCTCAGTCAAAGTCACAAAAATTTTTACTTTAAAGCTGACTTTTTTGTCATGCTACCTGTCCAGACACATCAAACTCCAATGAAGCTGTGGATTATCTAGTCTTATAATGAATGTATTAGTCCTGTTAAATTTGTGGATAAGTTCATTGTGGTAACCAATCTGCTTTTAAGGAAAGCTTTGTCTAGGTCTCTGGAAGAGCTACAGTTCAGTTCAAAGAACCAAGCAAATTAGCATATCATGTAACATGTTCATAGAGATTTTGTTAAAGAATCCAAGGTATTTTTCAATTCACTGTGCATGAATCTTTTAGGTTTGTTGAAATTATGTCTGATCTCTTAATTTTAGAGGTTGTTTTTTGCTTCTTAAAGGTACAAGTGGCAATAGTGAAAAACAAAGGTCACCAGTTATCACTAGAACAGCTAATACAAAAGTAATGTTCCCCTATCATCCTGCTAATATATCTTAACTGTGACCTGAAATAATTAGTCTTGGGAGGGAGAGGAGAGCTCAGTTTTCCTGCTTGTTCAACTTCTGCCTACTCTGGTTAGATAACTACATGCAAATTAGTGCTAACTGTTAATGTAGTTTTTATCATGTAGGCATCTATTCAGTAGAAACTAGACAGGCTGTCATTTCACATAGGCCACCAAATAGGGCAGATTCAAAAAGGGCTTAGATTCTACTAAGATTTCCCTGAGGGTATACAGATTACACAAGGGAATAAATGGTTGTCCAGATGTAAAATTAATGTTACTGTACCCCTTCCCATGGATTCTAGCACAATGAGCATGTTTAGAAATATTTCCTATTCTGTAATTTTTAATATTTCACAGTGTGTTGAGAGTTTTAGCAAAAAGTCATTTCACAAGTAGGGAAAGGAAGGGATTTGCTTTTAGTAGACAGGTTAATTTGAGTGAAGTTGCATACAAATGTTTACTGTTAATTATCATCTACTGGGGCACTTAAAAAAATGCAAGATTCAATGGTAACTTGCACAGAGCTGTGTAAAACGTTTCTAAAATTCACAAAGTGGATGAATTTTTTCTAGTTGTATTACAAATTTTACATCAGACCCAATTCAGTTATGTAATCTTTTCTTTCCACATTAATAATTTATAGCTTCAGACAGAAGCCATGTAAAACTTGGGGCAAAAATTATTTTATAACGTTAATAGTGTTTTTAGTCTTATTAGCAGTATGTTTAATACAATTCATGTGCATGGTACTTTTCAAAGCATTTAGTTCACATAGGTGTGACTGCAGACCTTGCAGTCTGAATCGCATAGATGTGAGTACTAACAGGATCTGAAATAGCTGTTATGATGCCAAAGAACAGAGATAGCTTTACAGAAGATAATAGGGCTCAGACTATTGAACATGATCCATTTTTAATGAGCTAGGAAGTTACCAATAAAAAAAAATTACAACTGTGTGAAAATAATGTCAAGTGCCGCAGACACGCAGAAACAGGGAAGACTAGATTCCATGTCATTTTTAACTTTTCCTTTTGTTCTTGCTGTTTGCCTTGAACTCTGAATTTTCTTCTGTAGGTACGACCATTTAGGCTGGCTTTACACAAGTAACCTTATGTAATATGCTTTTATGTTCATTGTCAGGATAACCACCTTATTTAATTCATGAAACTTCTTTTTAAGAGCTGCTTTTTTCACTATAATATTTTTAATAAGTTCACTTTGTAAATAGAAGATTGTGTATATTCTGTGAAAGCAGAGCTTTTAACATCAACCTGTAAGAGTAAAAATGTAAATAAATAAAAAAGACCTTCTCCCGAAATATACAGTGCTTTCTGATGTCCTTTCTTTAATCTAAAAATGGTGATTTTTTTTTTTAAATAAAAAAAAGTGTGTGAGGAGGGGAACATGAATCATGACTTTTCTATATGTAGTGCTAGGTAGTAAAAGGCACAGATACCAAGATCTGGGGACTTTTTGTTTTGTTTTGTTTTGTTTTTTGCTTTCCCTTGAGCTCTTTTAAAAAATTTCTTACTGATTGATGCAATCATTCATTCCTCTCCACCTCTCCCTCCATTTTTACTACTGTTTTTCTCCAGAAGTTATTTTATTTTGTAACATAAAAATTCAACCTTGTAAAGAAATCACTGGTCAAATAAGAAAGTTACTTTAAAATAAACATAACCAATTCAAGCAAAAAACACTGATAAACAAGAAGTGGAATACAGGTGTTGAATATCAGATTACCTAGCATAGGAATACGCAAGAGGAGAGGAGGAAAATAAAAATAAAACCATTTCCCCCCTTCTGACAATAAACAATTTAGACGCCCAGGGTTATAGTGTGTTTGTGTCTTCATGTGCATCTGATGCATAAGAGAGAGGATTTCATGAATAAATTTCAGTTTGTTTGATGACAGTATGCTATTTGGTGTGTATGTTTAAGAATCCACTGCATGACATTTATTATAAAGAGAACTGGCCAATCCCATGAGATATTGTGAACATATCTTCCCTTGACTTCAGATGATTTTTTTAAAGTACATGTATTCAAATAATTATGCACTTTGCCTTCTGGTACCTCATTAATTAATGTGTTAAATCAGGGCATGATAAAAGGGTGGTTCACTGTATTTAAGCAATATATATTTTAAGTTTACAGTGAAGTGATCAGAATGCTGTTTCCTTCTAAAATTTTTGTTGGCCACCAGCTTAATGAGATCATTGTGCAAAAGAGCCCCTCTCTACTTTGATTCATAGAGGCATAGATTCCAAGGCCTGAAGGGACCAGTGTGATCACCTAGTCTGACCTGTGTAGTAAAACCCATAGGACTCCCAAAATAGCTCCTAGAGTACATCATCTTTAGGAAGACATTTGATCTTGATTTAGAAGTTGTCAGTGATGAAGAATCCACACAATTCTTAGTAGGTTGTTTCAGTGGTTAATTCCTCTCAGTATTAACAGTTTGTGCCTTATTTCCAGTGTGAATTTGTCTAGCTTCAGCTCCTAGCCATTGTGTTTTGTTATACCATTCTCTGATAGATTGAAGAGCCCATTATTATTTGTTCCACATGTAGTTGCTTATAGACTGTAATGAAGTCACCCCTTTGTTTAACTAAATAGATTGGGGAAAGTCCTATGTACAGCACATGTAGAAGTCGGAACCCTAACTATTTTTCAGGAATCAGTATGGAAGAAAAATTCAGTTTAGTTATCTAGATTTCTTTATGTATGGAAAGATTTTAATAGTATCTATTATGTCTGGAGTGCTCTTTGCTCCATCTTAAAAGTTAAGAAAACAAATGAAAGTTGACTGTTTATTTTGGTTTCTGGATGTGCAATGATACTTGGAATATCAAAACAGAGTTTTAATGAGAGTATGGTATAAGCATACAACCTAATTTTGGAAAGGATAATATCTCATTTCAACTTGATTTTTTTGATAGAATAACTACATTCTTGATGTATTTTTATTGGTTTTATGTATACAGTAACCTGCAATTGATATCTTTTTCCTTAATATATGCTTAATGAGATGGTAATCATTCTGAGAATTGCAAATCAGTTTATACCACTAATTATAAGAAGTTCATTAAAATAAAAGTTCATATTTCATAACAGATCAAACAGGGTATATAGTTTGTGAAATGTCTTCAGAATTAATGTTTCAGTCACCAAACACGAACAGAGTAAATATTTAAAGGTTGTGAATTTTAGAATGGCTGTTGTGTTGTATGGGAACATATAGTATATTTTTCTGGCAATAGATTATTTTCATTCATATGGCAATAAAAATATCTCATTGTTATCCCATATTCAGAATTTGATACAGAAAATTATCAACTTTTTTCTTTATCAACTACTCAAATGCCAATAATGGTGCAATAATAGGATATTTTAAAAATATATCATTCTGTGCCATATGTATGCCATTCATAGGCAAAGTTCCTTTGAACCATTTTTATAATATTACTTTGCCTGTATAAAAGTGACCTACATAATATTTTAAAAACAACAAGAGTCCTGTGGCCCCTTAAAGACTAACAGATTTCTTTGGGCATAAGCTTTCATGGTCTCCAACCCACTTCGTGAGATGAATAAAGTAGAAACTACAGTTGAGAGTTGTATACACACATGCCAGGATGGAGGAGCCAATCAGACTGAGTCTCAGTAGGGACTTGTAATGGTTAGCATATTATAAAAAGTAAGTGTCCCTCTTCACACATTCTCTGTCTCTAATCAACTGCTGTGAATGGGCCCCATCTGCCCTAAGTGAATTAACTTTGCTAACACTCACCCTCCTTCATTCTGGCATGCGTATATGGACCTCTCAACTGGAGTTTCCACTTCATGCATCTGACAAAGTGGGCTGAAGCCTATGAAAGCTTATGCCCAAAGAAATTTTGTTAGTTATTAAGGCGCCACAGGACTTATGTTGTTTTTGCTATACACAGACTAATACAGCTATCCCTCCAGAAATGATATTTTAAGTAACTTGTACACACAAATTGGATTGCGTACAGAGTGCATAAACCAAATAAATATTTTTAACAATGGGCCATCACTTGAATTATTTTATTGTCACCCAGAGCAATGGGAGTAATTTTATCTGCATGCTCTGAAACATAGTATTAGTACTGCTTATACAACTGATTGTGTTGGCTGAGGTACTTGTAACAATGGAATTTTGATCTTTACACAAATTGACATGAGGTTATTTTTTTTGCATTCAAATATCCTTTCATGTCTAAACCACTGATTGTTGTTAAAATTTAAAACAAATGCATATATTTTATGGGATGACTATTTAAAAAAAACAGTGATCATAAAAAATTGAGTTGTTCCAGAGATTATATAAAGATAAAATATCCTACAGTCAAGAACTAAAATTTAGAAAAGAATGAACCCATAATCCATCATCTCTGAGGTCCAAAATATTTTGTTTGTTTGTTTTAGAGTTAGACTTTAAAATAAGATACTCCAGCAGCAAAACACTAGCATGGTTTAGGTTTCTTTTATGTGTTAAATGGCTGCAGCCATCCCATAATATGCACCCTATAAATGTTGTTATGAAAAAAATATAATATCTAACCAGGCTATCAATATTGGCCCACCATCTAAGAGCTTTTTCCACTGAAACTTTATTAGTTCTACTAATCTCTAGTACAAATCTATAAAATAGATGAGGTTCAACTTCTCCTCGAGAATTGAGCATCTCACATTTTCAGAAAGATAATGTCTGGCTCCAACCTTTATGGCTTTTGGCCCATCTCTGATTTCAAGCTTCAAAGTAATCTTATAACCTAAAATGTGAATTGATAAAAATGACATAATTAGTGCCAAGTTTACTGTAGCACAATAATTTCCACATTAAATATGCTTTGCTAACAGTAAATGTATTTTTCTAAATGCCAGTCCTGCAAATTAATCCTGAGCTCTAAGGCTATGTCTACACTTCAGAAAGTTAGTTGTTTGAATCAATGTAATATTTCTAGAATAAATGGACAAATCTGCTTTTTCATGAAAAGAAGTTATGCATCTTGTTTTATCTAAACCAATTTGGAGAGGTACTTTTCCAGTCAATAGCAATCACATTTTTTCCAGGCTACTCAATGGTATTGTAGGAATGTGAGCTTTTGCTATTATTACCCACCAATTAATTCATCAAATGAAGTAGGATACCTAGGCTTCTGCTTTCCTGATTTTGATGTATACTGTTATTGTAAAACTCTAACATGGGCACTGCTGCTACATTTCAAAAGTTACCCATCTCCTTTCACCACAGCTCTTAAAGCAGGAGTCTCAAACATGTGGCCTGTGGGCAGCATGCGGCCCCAAAAGCTATTTTCTACGGCCCTCAATGACAAAGGTTTCAGTGGTATGGCCCTCAGGCTAACATACTAGTCCTCATGCAGCCCTCTACTAGCCCTCACGCAGCCCTCGTGGTGATTTGAGTTTGAGACCCCTGTCTTAAAGCAACTTTGTCATCCTTGATAGACAGCATTCAATTCAGTGCATAGAATGTAATTTAAGTTGAGGATTGAATTCAATCTCAACAATTTTAAGTCTATGTGAATTTTGCCATCTCTGACCTTGTCTCCATGTGTGGCATTGTGTAGGATAGTTGTAGCTATACAAGAGTGAAAAGTAAGATGACGTCCACATGCCCTATAGTGAAAGGCTCCAGTGGGTGATGCAGTGAGGAAAGGCTCCATATTAGAAAGACAGTGGGCACTACACTGATAAAAATAGAAATGTAGATATCAGGGGATACTTGTTGGTCATGTAGAAAGCTATTTAGGCACATATCATAGTTTTCAGTCTTGTAGAGTACTCTACTCTACTCGCCATGCATCACTATCTACATAGCTATTCATACCTGTGCTGGCTGGGCATGGAGTGTCTGTTCTCTGCACACAACTACAAGTGTAGACCATCCCTTACATGAGCACACACTTTAGTCCTACTCATTTTGTCTGATATCAACACGCTGCATAAAAGATATGTGTTTAGTTCCCATTAGCATTAATGGATTTTGCTGGTATCACTCCCATGCATAAATTCAAGTACATTTAGAGATCAGCAGGCAGTGTAATGGATGCAGATGTGCTTGCTTTTTGGATGCTTTAATGAAGTAAGCACTCGATCTTGTGGATCTATTGTTAAAGAGCAGCATATTATCCTCATGTGCCTCTCTGGGTTTCTCTCTCTTCTCAGGTTTATTCTCCCACCACTCCTGAGTTTCACTGGCCCCAGACTGGGCAGCCTGGATCAATTCAGAAAACATGTTTTCTCTTGTCTTTTTCTTGTTCCTTCTTATTGTGTTAAATCATTCAGTGGGTGTAGAAGGGGTGTGCCTGAAGGATATCCAGACTGAGATCACCAATAGCCAGAGATCCATTATTAGGTGTAGCAGGCTGGATAGCAGACAACAGAAGATAGCTGGCAGAAATAGAGTACCAAAACAGTTAAGAGTGTATAGAAATATAAGCAATGTCATAATCACAATCGCTTCATGATCCTTTAACAGCAACACAGAATAGGGAGTATTTGGAAGGTCCTTTTTAACCACTATAACTATGGGGGCCAAGAGGAGGCTGGTCATTTCTGGTATAGAGTGATAAACTGCCAGTTTACAGGCAGCCAAACCTTGATAATATATTAATGATGATGGGTGTCAATGAAAGGAGAAGCAAGCTGCTTGAGAATGCTGGTAGTCAGCGAGGGCTGGACATTGCTGGGCTAAACAAAGCAATGACATTCCCCCACATAAGAGTCTGCTACAGACTGGCTGAGAAGGTGTCCCACTGTGGTTGGTAGAACCAGAGTAGCTTTGCTTAGAAAAGTACAGGCAAAGGCTGAACACTACTTGCTGAAAGATTTCTGTGAAATTGTGCCAGGAGACCACCAAGTTGCATGTACTGGGATCAATGACTATCACTCAAGTGGAGGAGTTTTCTTTGCCTGATTGTTAGTGTGTGTCATGAGCATACCACACACAATTTTGCTCTTCCTCCAGTGTGATGCAAGTAACTGTAATTCAAAAGTTCCAAAGGGGCAGCTGTGTTAGTCCAGTTCAGTAAAACAAACAAGGAGTCCTGTGGCACTTAAAGACTAACAAATTTATTTATTTCATAAGCTTTCATGGCTGGGAGTTTCTTGCATGAAAACTCTTGCAATAAATAAATTTGTTAGTCTTTAAGTGCCACAGCTCTCCTTATTTGTAGCTGAAAATCACTTCAAATGCTTTGTATGTTACCTTTTATTGTATTTTTGTTGATTCCCTGCAAAACATATTTCTATTTTCCTAATTTTGAACTGTTGCCTGCTATTGCCATTTCAGTTTTTAAAATAAAGTGGCTAGTTCAGAACAGAATGCCTTTGTCCCGGCATGTGGTTATCATTTTGAAAGTGGTGATAGGTGAGGATGGAGGGGTGGAGGAACCTCTGTTGCTGGTTCAAAATTTACCTGCATTACTGGGGCGGGCCTATTAAATTATACCTACTTGAGTCTTCTTCCTCAGTGTTTTCTTGGCTCTAGATGTTTCTAGGGCTAAAAGGGCACCTCATTCCTATTCGTATCAACAGCTTCATCCTTGTCATCAATGTTTTCCTTAATTCTCAGTTCTTGATAAATGCAGGTAGAAGGGTTCGTATCACTTGGGGAACTGGTTAAACTTTGCCAGCAAAAGTTAAGGGTTTTGTTAGCATAAGTATGGATGTATGTAAGGTTGTGCAGACTATAAGACAAGATTTGCTGGCAAAACATGGTAGTGAGGACCCAGCCAAAGATAAGTACTGTATATACTCAGGTATGAGCCGATCCGGGCATAAGCTGACCCCCAATTCTGAGTCTGAAAGGGGCAAAAATTGGTGACCTGTGTATAAGCCAAGGTCCGCTTTTGGCTTTGGCCCCTAACCCCCACACCCAGTGCTACCGGCTTCCTTGGAGCTCCTCACAGCTTCCCTAACCCCCAAATCTCTGCTGCTGCTTTTTCCCTGCCCCCTGTTCTGTCCATTCCTCACTCCTGCCCCCCTGCTCGCTTCTCAGTTTCCTGCTGTTACTCCCCTGTTCCCCAACACCCTTTCCACCCCTTTCCCCATCATCCCTGCTGCTGCTCTTCCCAGCCTCCAAGGCATCCCCCTGCAAACCCCCAGGCCCTGTTGCTGTTTCCCTGGGCTCCCCAAAACCCCCGGGCGCTCCTGCCGATTTCCCCAGAGTCCCCGACCCCCTCTCCAAATACCCGGGCCCTGCTGCCACTCCCTGGGCCTCCCTGAACCGCCCCCCCCAAACCTCCAGGTCCTCCCATCACTTTCCTGGGACTCCCCGACCCTCTCCCCAACCCCTGGTCCCTGCCGCCGCTTCCCTGAATCCCCCCCTCAGTGTCCAGGCTGACCACCCCCCAGGGTCCCCTTACTTGTCTGCTCCAGACACTGGGGTCCCTTCTTTACTCCAGCCCCAGCCTGGGCCGACTGTCCAAGATGGCCACCTGGCAACACTGGGGCTCCGGCCTGCCGCATGGTCAGGGAAACTGCTGGGCTGGGGCTGTCTACCTCAGGCATCACTCCAAAAGGAGACATGTCAACGCCTACCCCTGTCTTAAACTTTTCCAGGCTGAAATAGCCAGTGGCCTCTCTTACAGGTCTCTTTTTAATTAAGGGTAGCTTTTACCCCTTAACTAACCCAAACAGATTTGGAACAAGCAGAGAATAGCATATCACAAAAGACAGTATTTCATATTTCCCTTCAGTAGAATTACAGATGTTGACAGATTTGTGATCAGATTAACCCCAAATACCATTATCCATATTGCCCTGCACCCACAGTTTGAATATATTAATGTGTTCTTTGTGCTCATTGCAAACACAAAACCTATGTAGATTAGTTGCCCCCCTTCAGAAGCTGTTAGGCACAGCTCCTAAGCCTGCCTTACATCTATGTCTCAGCTGCCCAACTGAGAAAAGAATTGCATTGTGGCCCCTCACCCAGAAAGTTGGACACCCCTGTTTTAAGTTATTACTTTTTCTCTTGTAATAACTAATGCAATATACACTTGTGTTCAAGAGTACTTAATTAAGTCTGAAAACCGGTGGTTTGGGTAGCTTCTGGTGACACTTTGTAGAGACACTGAGCTTTTATTTCTTGGGAGGCATAGCCAACTGTAGTTAAGAGTTTGACATTATGTATTGGGGAAGAAGGAAGATGTATTATACACTACCAGACAATGCCAATGACCAGCTAGCAGGAGACTGTGTACATAGTGAGACTTCCTAGTGATCTGACATATCTGAAGCCCAGTTTTACCTATGAATGCAGAAAGGCCTAAACGGCTTCTGGCTCTTTTAGTTTATTGAACAAGTTCTACTGAATATATATTTAAAAGAAAAAAAAGTGAACTTATTTTCTTCTCCACTTGTAAGTCTTGGATATGGACTTTTATATATTTTCTGAAACAAGGACTTGATATACCAATACTTGAAACCATACAGAGAATATGAGAATCTATTCCTTTATTTTAGGCACTGGCCATTTAGAACTGTGTCATTTCCAGTTTTGTCTTGATGAACTGTGTTTTGGAAAGCAATGATTCAAAGTTTTATAAAAAGTTTGAAAATCAGAAAATGGATTTTGCCAGTAAAAACAATGACACTTTGTGCCTAAACAACTCTTCCACTTCTTCTATTCCTTTTGGAAAATCTGGAAGAAGAATTAAGTTAGGTCTCTATTCCAATGCCCCATGCCTGCTGTCAAAAATCTCTGAGATACATGTGTATGTAATAAATGCTTTGCAGGAAAATAGGATCAAAACTGGTAGAAAAAAGGGAGAAACGTGTAAAAACTGAAGCTAGTATCTCTGTTAAATCCACATAGTGCTGTTATCTCTTTCTTTGAAATAGAGTTGCATTTTGCCTGTAAAATACAAATTACATGTATGTGCTTATGGTTACAATTTCCAAAAAAGATTTTAAAGTCCATTTCACTAATATGGAGTTATTACTCTTTTGAATATGACACAACAGTAATAATTTTTTGCCTTTATATGTAAAACCAAACATCTACCCTGTACATCAGTTTTCTAGTCTTACTTTTTTTGTTTGAAATTATCCTATTTATAAATGCCTGGCACATTTTGATCTGCAAAGTGCCTTACAAATGTTTTTTAAAAATCTGTTCTTTCATGCTTTATGAAAAGATCAGATAGCTTCTGAATATAGTTAATTTAATTGTGCAAAAAGTATTCTCAGTGTTTATTTACAGTTTCCTCTCAGCACAAGTCTATTTTTCTTAAA
Source organism: Podocnemis expansa (assembly GCA_007922195.1). NCBI lineage: Eukaryota > Metazoa > Chordata > Testudines > Podocnemididae > Podocnemis > Podocnemis expansa. The sequence goes on along the minus strand of ML681963.1, from coordinate 79,262,021 downwards.
CTTCATACATTCATTTTGCCTGGAGCCTCAAGTACATTACATGTGCACTGTTGTTTGGAATCAAATAGACAGGCTCTTCTACAGAGAAACTCACTTTCATTCAACCTTTTCTGCATACAATATGTGACATTTTTGAAGGAATAAAGTTGCAAGCAATTCTGGCACTCAAAGAAACCACTGTGTCATATGAAGTCTTTCTGTGGAAAACTTAACAATTTTCGCCTTACAGTTTGTATATCACTAAGCTTGAGAGGATGAAAAAGAAGATAACATATGTTAGAACTTTGTTTCAAATGAGAAACATGTAAACCAACTGATTTATTTTGTCTTTCTATTCAAATTCAGTCTCAGATTCAGTGCCAGATTTATCTAGTAGCTGTGACTCGTGTAGATTCATACATTGTTTTAAAGGGCAGCGTGTCTGAGACCCCTGGATTACACATACAGTATCTGACATTTTGTTCAAACAGCAAAAAAGAGCTAGCAAATGTGGTTTCTTGCCTATGAAGACAAATATATTCATTATATTATGTCAGTGCTAGCTTATCATACGGCTAGAGCAGTCAAGCAGAACTGGCATTTAGATAAATTTGTGATACCTTGATGGTTCCTTTATTTCCTTGCCTTTTTCACTGTGAGATTAGTAATTAACATTTGGGGCCAAATCTTTATTCGTGCAGTAACCCAAATATTTTCAAAGGATTTGGATCATAATTTACTTTGGAAGTTGCAGAAACTTCATTTTACTGGCCCTTAATAGCGATCATTAAGGATGGGAAAATGTCCAAACTGAGGAGGTCTTGTTTGTTTCAGATCCTTTTCAAAATTTACATATGCATACTTTTATGAAGAACTAACCCCTTTACTCTACAAATTCAATTTGAAATCTTGTGAGAACAGACTTTCTTGTAAGAAATCCAGTCTATCTTATTTTTGGCAGGGTCAGAAATATTGCGATAATATCCTTTCACTCAGTGTTTCCAGTCCTGTTGAAGCCAGGAATGGTAGAGCCAAACTACTACATATATAAGCCAAGTTTTTGGAAAGTTTTTTAACCTCAAGAATCCATTCTGGCTTTTGGGTGAAGGTTCAAATAAATTCTTAACCTTCTCCGAACTAACTTGTCCCTCCCTATGCTTTATATACCTGCAAGGTCACATTTGGGGTCTCTGCTCTAAAGCTGCATGGACGTAGGCACAGTGGCAGCATTGGGGCATGGAAAGAGCCAAAGGAAATTAACATTTTTGTCTTCTATTATGGTGATTAATAAAAGGGATGACTTAACATTTATTTACCTTTGAAATTGTAAAGTGGCCTGTACTTGAGATGACATGGGCATTTCTCTATGAAGTTTGATGTTAGTGCAAGCTATCGTTTTCCATATAGCGAGGAACAATTTAAAAAATCCCCAAACCCTGGACTCCCAGGGCAAAACTTTTAAAAAGAACATTTAAAATCATTCCTTTTTAAATCTTTGAAAAGTCAGCTCTTGAAAAAGAAAGAAAAAATGAATTATGCTCTGCGGAATTAATGGATCAAATTTGATGAAGAAATTCAGTAATTAAAGTTTTTTAAAAGAAGGATTTAAGTCCTGCAGGAAGAGAAAATCTCAGTGTAATTTTAATTATAGATTAGCTCAAAGTGCCCATAGAGTATATGTTTATATTTCTTTACTTACAAACATGAGCAGTTGAAGTCTTCAGTTTTCAGTCCGGTCTGTCTGAGCCAAAAAAAGTACTCTTCAAATGTATGTAAGTTTCTAGAAATTCTGCTTGGTATATATAAACAGAATTTCTGAAGTGAGTTAGTTATAGGGACATGTTCCTCATACAGTCTTGGCTCTGCAAAATTCCTCTTGCCCTGCAGACTCAATTCCACTAAATGTAATTGAAAGATTTGCCAGCATAAGAGAAGTGTAGCCATCCAGTAAGAGCCAGGTTTCTGTCTGATGCCAGGCTTTTAAATGGAAAGGATGTGAAAAATATTATGGTGTTAGAGTGAAGGCATCAGCTGATGTTTTTGTTTTTAGAATAGGGCAAAACAAAATGATGTGCTGCACAATTGTTTAAGGTTCTAGGTCAAGCCCCTTGCTTCATTTCACTTTCTCAAATCTGAGAGGCCTGAAAAGAAAAAAAAGAAAAAAGAAAAAAGAAAAAAGACTTCTTGTTCCAGCATTTAGGACAGACCAAATCTCCATTTACAGTCACTAAATTGTATGCAGGGATGCCAGTGTACTGTACAGTAATTGTATAGTGAAGCTGACAGCACACTACAACGTCCATGTCCCAATTCACAGCAAACCACTACAGGTATAAACTGGAGGGTTCTCCTCTACACACACATCAAGGAGTCATCATTGGGCACCACGTTTGTGAGGCCATGTCTAAGTCCTTCTGCCATCACTCTTTGTTGTTGACTTTGAACAATGCAAAATAAAACTTCTCAAAGATATCAACTTCTGTCTACCTCCTCTGTTCTTTGCTGTGTTGTCAAAATAAATATTTTCAGGATTTATTTGGATTTTTGTTCATATCTATTTACTTCATTAGCTTTTCAATTAGTTTTATATAATTGTACTTCTAAATATCTTAGTGGTTTTTATAGCACATTAATGAACCCATTAGGATTTTGATAACAAGAAATACACTTTCCTCTGGAATTTAGAGAAGTTGCAACTAAGTCCATTAAGTAGAATGACCTGCAGTATGGGATATGACATCTACTGTATGTAACCCTGATAGTTTATCTGCAAGTTTGCCCTTGTAACCTATTCAGAGTAAGCAACAGTCCTTGCATTCATCAACGTGGGTTACTCATTGCATAAAGAGAGGTCCAGAAAAGGAGAAGCAACACACAAGAACACGTAGATTAAAGAATGTAATGCAGGACTTTAAGAATTGACAAAGGAATGTAAGACTTAGAAAAATAGAGGGCCGGAAGAACTCAGGCACAGACGTCTGATTAGTCTCCATTCCGATCCAAATCATGTAGCAGATTATCCAGATAATCTCAGTGTCCTTGGCTTTGCAAAAGAATTTTCATAAAACCGAATTACTAACAAACAGTTTTCCCACAATGTTTGGCACAAACAAGGTTTGTATCAACATCAGTTTTTCCATTTTTTTTTGAAAAACACGTTTACTGTGGACAGAATAAGAAAAAAGACTTCACTCTACTCAGGTCCCAGGGTGAAATGTCCTTTTTCCAGGCAGTCATATACATATTATCAGGAAGCTTTTATACATAATTTCCATGATGCCAGTAACCCACTAAGTAGGAAAGCTCTTTTCATGCTATCATTGAAGGTACCAGAAAAGTCAAAATGAGCAGATAATCCTGGAAGCTTTTTACTTCTTCCCATGATCATAGAATCATAGAATCATAGGGTTGGAAGGGACCTCATAGGTCATCTAGTCCAACCCCCTGCCAGAGGCAGGACCACTCCCACTTAAACCATCCCAGTCAGGGTTTTGTCCAGCCGGGCCTTAAACACCTCTAAAGATGGAGACTCCACCACGTCCCTCGGCAGCTCATTCCAAGACTTCACCACTCTCCTGGTAAAAAAGTTTTTCCTAATATCCAGCCTCGACCTCCCTAACCGCAACTTGAAACCATTGCTCCTCGTTCTGTCCTCCGTTACTACCAAGAACAGTCGAGCTCCATCTTCCTTAGAGCATCCCTTCAAGTAGTTGAAGGTTGCTATCAAATCCCCCCTCAATCTTCTCTTCTGCAGACTAAATAAGCCTAATGCTTCCAGTCTTTCCTCATAGGGCTTGTGCTCTAGCCCTTTAATCATTTTGGTTGCCCTCCTCTGAACTCTCTCTAGCATGTCCCTGTCCTTTTTGTAGTGGGGAGCCCAAAACTGAACACAGTATTCTAGATGTGGCCTCACCAGTGCAGAATAGAGGGGAAGGATCACATCCCTTGATCTGCTGGTAATACTTCTTTTGATGCAGCCCAGTATGCCATTGGCCTTTTTGGCAGCTAGAGCACACTGCTGACTCATATCTAGCTTCCCATCCACCATGACCCCCAGGTCCTTTTCTACACTGCTGCTACTTAGCTGAATGTTTCCCAGCCTGTAGCAGTGCATAGGGTTTTTTGGTCCCAAATGCAGGATTTTACACTTATCCTTATTGAATCTCATAAGGTTTCTATTGGCCCACTGTTCCAATTTATCTAGGTCTCCCTGAATCCTGTCCTTGCCCTCCAACGTGTCTACTGGTCCTCCCAGCTTGGTGTCATCCGCAAACTTACTGAGAATGCAGTCTATTCCATCATCCAGATCATTGATGAAAATGTTGAACAGAACCGGCCCCAGGACCGACCCCTGGGGCACACCACTCGTGACCGGTTGCCAGCTAGACATGGAACCATTGATTCCTACACGCTGAAACCGTTGATCTAGCCAGTTCTCTATCCACCTTATAGTCCACCTATCCAAACCATAATTCCTTAATTTGCCAATGAGAATGCTGTGGGAAACTGTATCAAAAGCCTTGCTAAAATCAAGGTATAGCACATCAACGGTGCTTCCCGCATCCAGAAAACCAGTCATCTGCTCATAGAAGGAAATGAGATTGGTCAGGCATGATTTACCCTTGGTAAATCCATGCTGACTGATATCATGCTGCTTTTGGCTTCTCAGTTACACATGCTTTTCTTGAGTTGATGACTTAACTATCAAATTTAGGCTTCTCACTAACTTAACATAAAAAATCCAGCCACATTAGATCAAATACGTAGCTAGTCAGAGTTCACATATATGTTAATATATATTTATGCTTGCAGGATGAGTTGTGCTTTGGGCCCCTTTTATCCCTCTCTCTAGTGTACCCCTCTGGTTACAGGCCTGGTTTCCTGCACCTTCCACTCAGGGGGAACTCCATGGTCCAAGTCATTTGGCACTGTATCTTTCCATAGAAGCCCCACTGTTTCTCAACACAATAGTCCCAATAGAGCTTGGTACCCGTAATTCCTTTTGCTCTGGGAGTCCATGGCAGAAACTGATTAGAGACATGAAAAACACTTCAGAAAAAAGTGTTATTTATTCCTTCAGCAAACAGACCAAAGCATATGTTCAGCAAAGAAGCATAGCATATAGAGCAAAGGGAGTAAAAAAGTAGAAAGATTAAATGCACAAGTTTTACCTGTACCTTAATTTTTCCTCTGGGAAGCTTTTGTAAGCTCCCCTCAGTCCAGTAAATGCCCTTTCTGGCTTGAAGAGACAGACAACCTTCTGCAGTTGTGTTCTCTGGGACATTCTTTCTCAGTGAGTGCCTTTCTCAGCATGCTGACAACACACTTGCTCTCCTTCATGCTTAGCTCCAGCATCTTTCAGTTTTTAGCTTGTGATCCAAGGTTAGGCCTAAGAAAAAAATCTCATTAGTTCAGTTGCAGCCTAACAGGTGCATTCCCCAGTGTTGTTCTCTTAAGTGCCTTATCTTTGCCATTAGTTTTCTGTTAGTATCACCCTTTCAGCTTTTTTTATTTAAATCTGTGCAGCTGTCAGGATAACATTGTACAGACAAACTGAGGATCACCTGATATTTATCTTAGACAGAGAGTGCTATTTCCTTCATTCTCCACAACAATATTTTTGGTAAGGTTCTGGGGAATACTCAACATATTACACAGGATCAGGCTATGTAAATCCATGTAAAACAAATGTTTGCATCCCCTAATAAATGATGGCCATTTGGAAATCACTTTTAATCATTTTGTATTTTATTTGTATAAATGTAGAATTGGAAATGTTCAAAGTGTAAAATTTGATCACTTTTTATAGGTAAAAGAAAAAATAGTATTTGCTTAGCATTAAAAACTGACTAAACATAAATGTGGATTTAAATATCTAGTATCTTCTGTAGCTAAAGTTTTATGCTGATTTGGTTTACTGCAGAATATTTCAAATTAGGATTTTCAGCTTCTATTTCATCATTAGCTGGCATCTGATGCAGGTGCAGAAGTCACCTGGATTATCATAAGCTATTTCTGGCAAGTGGATTAGAGAACTACTTTTTAAAATTGCTTTGCTGAAAATAGTATCATAGTATTATAAATAAAGTTATCATTATCCCAAGTAAAATTCTTTGCAATGATGTTTTGACAGTTTTCCTTGCAAACAATATTTTTCTTCTGGGATGTAGGTAGTATAGACATAGGTAAATACCAGGGCAAACTTAGAATGTAGGGTTTTGTTTTTTTGTTTTTTTTTTACTCTCTTGAGGTGCAATACATCATTATAAAAGACCACTCTTTTTCTTAGTTCTCTATTGATTTATCAGCCAGGGCCTAGGTACACCAGTAGGTGTGCAGAGGTCTTCAGTGGGGTGTGTCAACTAATCTAGATATTTGCCTAGTTTTACAACAGGCTAAATGAAAAACACTAGAAAAGTCAATACAAACTAAAATTAAATATTGACTATGACTCATTTATACTGCTGTATATACCACACATTGAAAAGTAATAACAATATTTTTATTCTGATTTATTTATTTTATAATTATATGGTAAAAATGAGAAAGTAAGCAATTTTTCAGTGATGGTGTGCTGTGACACTTTTGTCTTTTTATGTCTGATTTTGTAAACAAGTACTTTTTAAGTGAGGCGAAAGTAGGGATATGCAAGATGAATTAAACTCTCAGAAGGTAGTCTGAAAAGGCTGAGAGGCATTGGACTAGATCCTCTTTAGGTCAGATTTCCAATATGTAATATTGCTGGAATTCATTTTCTTTTGTCCAATGTGTGATTTTGACTGATGATAAATGTTCAATCTCAGCGTAAGATATCTCTGTAGTAACATATTTTGAAAAAATGAAGTTTTAGGAATTCTGTTCCTTACAGTTTGACTTCAAAAATCCAGAGAAAATATGACAAATCATACATAGCTGAAAATATCCAAAAGGGCAACTGTGTTAATTTAGTTCAGTAAAACAAACAAGCAAGGAGTCCTGTGGCACTTAAAGACTAGCAAATATGGTTGGGTTTTTTTTGTTTTTTTTGCATCAGCTTTCATGGAAAAAGTGGGATTTTCTCACATGAAAATTCATGCAAAAAATTAATTTGTTAGTCTTTAAGTGCCACAGGACTCCTTGCTTATTTATAGATAAAAATAGTAATTCTGTTGTTTCTTACCATTGAAAATTATTTAAAAATAATTATATAAATTAAAAAAAGAAAAAAATATAAAATTACCACCCAGTAGACAATTTTCTCTGAGTCAAAGCAGTAGTTTCAAACCACACTATGCATATTAAAATACAAAGATTTCTAATAGAAAATATATACATACTGTCATCATAATTGCTTTGGTATCTAATTAAATCCATCAAGTGGCTTTGACAATATATTCTGCTTCTCCTAGGATATGTTTTTAAGGACGCTTCTCCAGATTTACAGCAAGGGAAAAAGCTTTCACTTTGAAAAGCAAACAGTTTTATGCTCTCATTTTGTTCTGTTGGAAAGATTTTTATGTAAAACAGAAGGGGGAAATACTGTGATAAAACTGTTAAAATTACTGGATTCTTTAAAGTGAAATCCACTGCATTTTAAGAAAATATTACATCATTTACAAATGAGTGTCTTTGCTTTGGGGTCTGGGGTGTGCGTGTTTGAAGATTTGAACAAGTAACTAAAATAAATCATAATAAACTTTGGTAGAGAAGTAATAGTACAATATAGAAAAAACAGAGCTTGAAGTGACCAATTGTTTTTGAATGTCTATCATCATTCTGCCTGCTATATTTGAGAGGACCAAAAAGTGTATAGTATAGTAGGATGTGAAAGAGTCACTTTTGAGACATTTAAACAAGGAGTCCTCTGGCACTTTTAAGAACTAACAAAATTTATCGCATGAGCTTTCATGAGAGAAAATATTCAAGCAGTAAATACATGTGTTAGTCTGTAATAGTGCCAGAGGACTCCTTGTTTGTTTTACTGAACTAAACTGACCTGGCTACATGCAAAGGACTGGACTTGCAAATACTTATACTATTGATTGTAGTTCTGGCAGTAGGCAAAATGGGATTACTTACAGCAGAAAGCAAAGTTTGCTAGTTTTTGCATTGTTAAGTATTTAGTTCATGTTTCCTGTCTTTTATCCATTTTTATAGAGAAAAGGATCATTTACTCAAACTTCGTCCATCTGTTCACTTCTAACAGTATTTAATATACAATCAATTTAAATAATTCCCCTGTCAATCAGTTATGTTCCTTTTTTTACTTGAGTTAGTCTTTCAGTAATGACAAGGTGGGAAGTACTGGTTTTGTTTTCTTTTGTTAAGACCATCACTATCTATTACTTCAGAGAGATGCTTGAATGGTCACAAATTTTGTATTATTACTAAAATAATAACACAATTATTAATATAATACACATGACTACTCTAGAATATTTGTAACACTCCATAGCCATTTAATACATCTATTTGATTTCATAACATAAAAAACAAATTTTTGTGATAATTATTTTTTAACTTTTCTTCATAGCTTAGGGTTTTTTTCTTAATTCATTATTTGTACTTATCACAACAAAATCCATTTAATTCCCTTTGGGTCCAAAGACTTATTTTATTGATTTGTAAATTTCTAGTTGAAAAACTATGGCATTTTTAATTTTTAAATAAAAATTGTACATGTAAAGGAGGATGTTTTACGTGTGTGAGAGTAATTGTTAGTGGGGATCACTTTAATAAACTAGTATTGCTTGTTGAGAAGCAATTTTAATTTTCCTATAAGTAGTTTAGAAAAGGTGAGCTTTTTTGAGAGGCTATTTTCGACTTTCTCTGTATGTTAAGCATATAGTATGTATCTGTGAAAGTTAACACAAAATACAGAGCATGCAACCTCAAATCTGAAACCATTTTAACCAGATGCTTCTAATGAAACATTGTAAGCAGTATAAACTGATCAGTTTTAATTAATTTACTATAAATATTAAGAGCTTGAATAAAGTTCAAAAATACAGTCAAGATTTTTTAAGAAGATAAACCCCCGAAGGGTATGACCACACGTCTCTTTTATTTTGAAATAACACTGGTTATTTCAAAATAAAAAAGATTAATTAGGTCCACACAACATTTTCTTATTTCAAAGTGGTGCGCTCTGTCATTGCGAAATAAGAACCGTCATTTTGAAACAGCTTAAACCCCATTCATTTCAAAATGGCTGTTATTTTGAAATAAGGACTTTCCCTTAATTTGAATTAATTTATTTTGAAATAAGGACTTTATTTTGAAATAACTCATTTCAGAATAATTTATTTTGAAATAACGATGTATGTGTGGACATAGCCAAAGAATAAAATCAACTAACAAGCAAAAATGAAAAGAGGAATCTTAAGGGTTGTATGTAAGCAAAGGACTTTTTTTACAAAATGAAGCCAGGTGTAACACTCATCTCCAACTAGACTGAATTACTTGGATCCACGCAGCCTCCCATGCTCTGGGGGAGTGAAGGTGAATGGCGGTAATTTAACTGAGCTCTTGAAAGGTCTCAGGTTTTTCCCCTCTGTCCACCACACCAGTGAATGTGAGATAGCACATAGGGAAGCTGGAGCCATTGATGCTTTCCTTTCCCTGCCCATTTGTCCACTGTAGGGAGCATCTGGTGTTCCACTGAACCTGGTTCTTGATACAAAAGTTTGAAAGTACTGACGTGGCTGCTAGGGGCTGAGGGTGGGGTGGGTGACATGTTTGCATTAAGGTAAGTTACATCCTAGACCGCAGTTAGTAAACTGTGTTTTTGAGGTATTTTCGAGGTATTCTGAGTAATTATTCATGAAAGGTACTTTGCTGAAAAAATATTTTTATTTCATAAATTTAACTAAATCTGGGAATTTTCATTCAAGAACTAAAGAAATTTGAAACTCAAAGGCCTGTAAAATTGTCCTCTTTTAATAAGCAATATAGTTGCATAAAGTATGCCATATTCTTATCTAATACCTAATTACACACAATTTTTATGTGATTTTTTTTGTTTTTCCACAGTCTCAGTTTGAATTCCAGGTCTTTCAGATAAGGGGAGAGTATGCAGTATTGACCACAGAGCTTGAGAAAACCATTGCAAATCTGAAGAATGAACTGGAAAACAAATTAAATAGAAGAAATGAAGAAGCAAAGGATGTTTGTGTGTCCACTGAAGATGAGAACCCACCAAAGACTTACAGAAATGTATATATACAAACTGACAGAGAAACTTTCATAAAGCATAGTGAAGAAGAAAACAGAACTGTGAAGAGTAACCAAATAGTACCTAAAAAGCTTAACATTTCTTCTTTAAATCCTAGTATTTCTTCCCCAACTGGCAATAAGGAATTAAGCCCCCATACACAGTCTTCAGAAAGTTTATCCTGTGAATTGAAACCAATCGTGGTACCTCCACTACCCCCACCACCTCCACTTTGTGAACCTTTAATCCCTCCACCACCACCCTTGCCACCAGGTTTGGAATCTAATACATTGACATCCCAGTTTGGATCTGGGCCATTGCCACCTCCACTTCCTCCAGATTGTGGGAATCTTCAACCACTGCCAGCACCGCCCCCACCACCCCCACCACCACCACCACCACTCTTGGGTTTGGGGCCTCCTGGTCCACCTCCTCTGCCTGGCTGTGGACCAGCAGTACTGGAAAATGGTCCTCCTCCTCCACCACCACCACCTCCTGGGTTCTTTTTTAATAGCATTTTATCTTCAAACCAAGGTCCACGAAAGCCTGCTATTGAACCTAGCTGTCCCATGAGGCCTTTGTATTGGACTAGGATACAAATCAAAGACAGCAGGTAAAAAGTTATTTCATTTCAATTTATAGGTATAATTTCTATAGGTTGAGTGTGTATCATATTTGCCAAGTAATAAAGAAGATTTAAAGATGGCACAAAAAGGGAAGGGGGATTTATTTTTTAAAAAATGGAAGATAGGCCAAAGTTTAAGAAGCACAACAAACTAATTAGCAATAACTAAAAATTGCTTTAAAAAAATCACTTAAACCAAAAGAAGTTGTCAATAGGCAAGATTCACAAATATAGCAAATAGGAAAAGGGTAAAATAAAAATCAGAGGATAAGCATTTAATATCACTTCAAAGAGTTAGACTATTATTACTTACTGGTCTTGTCATTATGCATTGCATTTTCTTTAGGACAGTGAGTGGTTTGACCTCTATGACCCCACTCCTGCAACTGATTGTATCTGTGTTTAATTTCTGTGAAAGACTCTGTGTGAGTTAGTGGGAGTAATGATAAATTATGCATAATTGTTTCTTTGAAGGGTCCCAAGGCTGCTAGCTGATATAGGAGTCTGAGAGCCCTGAAGCAGTCTACATAGGGCTTCTGCAGAGCTGAAGACCTTAGAAGCCCTAGGGCCTGCAACTCCAAGGCAGTCTCCATGGTGAGACTGTCCCCTCATAGGTCCAAACAGCCTGTCAGGCATTGATTTGTCAAAAGTTCATTGAACCTGACATTTCCATGAAAAATTTGGGGTGTAATGAATTGACATTTTCCTGACCAGCTCTGCCTACAGCACCACTCGGTGGACAGAGAGAAGTGGACACATTTGCTTTCAGAATTCATTTTCTAAAGATTTCTCTGAAGTTCTCCCATGTTCTCTGACATTTCTTGGGGTTAATTACAGTAGCAAAGACCTCTAAGTGACTTTGCTCAAAGGAGGTTTCTGTTTTATAGCTTAGTATTACTAGCTCAACTAGTAGCTGCAAGAGTTTAAGTGAAATTTTATGGCTGTGTTATGCAGGGGGTGATATTAGAGGATTGTTGTGGTCCTTTCTGGCCGTAAAAATCTATGTATCTGTGATTTAGGAGCAGGAGTAGGAGCCTCTGTAAAGGAGAACAGAACGGACACTCTTGAATCTGATTTATATATGAAAAGAAAAGATTCATTTTGAAATATATATTAAATATATTTTTGTTTACTTTAAAAATATTTTGTTATTATTAATTTCAAAATCACATGAATGATCAGCTTCAGTAAAATCAGCATGCAGTTAGTTTGTTGGAAGGTCCTTAAATCTGAAAGTATTTTATTTATTCAAATCTTTTTTAGTTTTATTTAATTTTTTTTTTTGGTGAGACCTCTGAAGGAATTAGCAATTCTATAATATTATTTCCAGTAAACACAAACAATATAATTCATGATCCTCTGCGTGGCATATCGGTGAGAAAAATGTGGTGATTAATAAATGTCATTTGACTTTACAGTGAAAAGGATTTTAAATATAAAAGGAACAAAATATTTTGTAATAGGTAGTTTCATGGTTTGGGGGCTATATTCCCAAAATTGGAAGTAAGCAGTAGGTATCATGTATAGTATGCCAATGGTTTTGAAAAATAGATTAATAGATTTTAGTGTGGTTTTGATCACAATTGTAGTCTGACCTTCTACATGTACAGTCCATATAACCTCATTCAGTGATCTCTGCATCAAGACATAACTTCTGTTGGAGCTACAGTGTATCTTTTAAAAAGTTAGTCAATCTTTCAATTTACCAATTACAAAAGTACTGGCAATCCAACCAGAAATTCAGTTACAGGGTTAATAGGGATAATTAGAAATGCATGGAAAATAATCTTTTGCATTCTTTTACTTTATTCTCTCCTCCTCCTCTCCATACATGGTTATATATTAAATTCTGTTGCATATTGTACTCAGTCAGATCAGTCATTTGGTGACTATACATTTGCATATTGATGCAATTTTTTTCCACTTCAATTCCACATAATTTCGTGATGATTAGTAATACCATTGCCTGTTAGTGACACCTGCTGGAAGAACAGGACTCAGCTTCTATAAATAAGCTTGCAATAATAAGTATAGTCTGAGAATAATTTTATCTCACTTACTTTCTTTCTTAGGTATTACAGTTTCAGACCAAAAGCAATTCAGTATTGAAGTGCTCAATTTGTTGTGCTATGTTTTTGCACTATGTTTTCCCAAATTTTGTTTGTTGTGCTGTTTTCCCAAATTATTATGGTTTTGTTTGTTGCACTATATTTTCCCAAATTTTGGTTAAAGTAGGAGAGCTGTACTCACAGATTTCAATGTTTAAATGCTAAACAGAATGATTGCAATATGCCCCAAATAATTCTTGGAGGAAGTGAGAGAGACAGATTGTCCTTCTGTAAAATGTACCGAGTCTTAAGGTGTTCAGAAAGCTAACTGACCCCCAAATACTCATTTTCCTTGAGGTTCAGGAAAGTTTGTATTACTTTTCACTTAAATAGTGCATTCCCTTGTTCTAAGCATGTGAGTAAGAATAATGCAAGACTGCTGTCACAGTGCATCCACATAAAGGTGTGTATACACAGCGACTAGGAACATGTTCCCAGAGCAGGTGGACAGACCCATGCAATGTCTGCTCATGATAGTGTGCTAAAAATAGCATGGTAGCCAGGCATAACATGGGCAATGGCTTGGGCTAACCGCTCAGGTAAATACCCCGGAGCCCTGAGGGAATTTGTACTTGGGTGTCTAGCCTGAGCGGCCACCTGTACTACCTGTGGATGCACTTTTATTTTTATTGTGGTGGTCTGAGCAGAACCAACACACCTCTATACATCCAAGTTGACAGGCATCTTCCTAGCTGTAGTGTAGACATAGACAATTGGAAACCTCTTCAAAGCCTATATAGACAAGATACTACCCTGATGTTTCTATAGCAGTACAAATAATAAATACTAAGTTTCGATAACCAGAAGGCTTTCATAGTTTAGAGAATTACTTAAAAGCCGTGCTTTTTAATGCTGCCTCCTGCAATTTCTTTTGACACTTTGCTCTGTCTAGTAAATGAGAGAGGAAAAGTTATTTATCTGCTGGCTGTGCTTAGCTGCTGATCTGGTTTTAAAATCTATTGAGGAAAATATAGTATTTATGAATTGATTACATTTTAATTTTATTTTTAGCAAAACATCTAAATCAACTTTATGGGACTCATTAGAAGAACCTGACATAATTGATACTGGTGAATTTGAAGATTTATTCTCCAAAGATGCAGTTCAAGAAAAGAGAAAACGCTTATCAGAGTCTTATGAAAAGAAAACAAAGTCCAAAAAGGTATTCATTGTTTTTTCAAAATTACATTCTCTTTGTTGTGTATGTTCATGTTTCTTGCTTTTAAAAGAAACAATGAATTACATTCTCTTTGCTAGAAAACTGCCAACAAAACTTGAATATATTAAAATAAGAATTGTTATTATGTTAGTATAATAGATGGACTTTCTCTCTTGCTTATGAGTGCATTATTGAAACATTGTGCACAATCTACACATTGCTGTTTTTACAGTGAATCACCTGCATTCTTTGATCTTAACATTTTTGTGCAATTTAAAAATAAAAATTTGAATACAACATATCGAAAAAAGATGTAACTTTGGTGAAAATGTGAGGCATAAAAGAATGAGTGTGCTTAACACAAGGTTTTGATGCAAGTTGTTAAGTTAAGGTTCTTTCAGTTTCTATAGATTTCTACCATGAAAAATTCCCAGGTTTTAGAAGAGCTGTTGGGGGTGGGGGTGATTTTTGTTTTGTTTTTGGTTTTTTTTATTGATTTCTGTCCAAATTTCAGACCATTCAGATACATAGAAGTATTGATTGTTTATAAAAAATCTAACACATTACATTACATAGATGTGTTTCTGCTAATCATAATTTAGAGGTGAGGCTGTCTATTGAAAGATGACATTGTAGTAGAAGATACACACACAGACACACCTATGAGTGCATATGAGTACATACTGTTAATATACTGTTCATCAAATGGATTGCTTTTACTTTACTTTGAATATTCTTACTTTTCTCTATTTGTAGGTTTTATTATCTTTCCATATCCCAATATTAACACAAATATTTACCCAGAAAACCTTGAAGTTAATTTTTCCATTGATTTTCCCCACTTTCAAAATTTTTGTACTAAGTATTAGCAGGTTCCCAGGAAATTTTAAACAAAATAAAAACTGAAAGTAAATATCCTTGAGTATTGTGTAAATTTAGGTACATTTCAAATATATTTACAACTTAAAGCAAAATATTTGCAAATCCTTTCCTCCATTTATTTGCCAGGCAGCACTTGATGTCCTTTTCAAGAAATGTGTTAATGCTACCTAATTTTGCCCCTTATTTAATCTCTCTTCCATTCTTTTCTGTTTCCTTCATATCATGTACCTGCTTTTCTTCCCTTTTAGTTGCATTGTCAGGACTGGTTTTGAGAGCAGGAAAAGAGGTGGTGCCACTATGGGTATGTCCACATTTAGTCTTTAAATCAAAATAATGCTGATTATTTTGATTTAAAAGATTGCATGTCCACACTACGTTTCCTTATTTTGAAATAAAGAAAGTCATTTTGATATAGTAAAACCTAATATTATATAAAAATGACAGTTAAATTGAAACTGTTATTTCAAAATAATGCAATGTGCACACATTATTTCAGTTTAACTGTTATTTTGATTTAACACTTTTGCCCTTCTCCTTCCCAGGGTGCTGTCCTTTTTCTATGTATTGGGCAAGCTCATAGCCCTTCTAGAGGGCCATCTTGCCACACCTCCCATGTTGCCCCGCTCCTAAATCGAACTAGCAAGTCCTGTCCATGGACATGCTAGTTCAATTTGAGTTTCTAGCAGGGACATTTTAAATCAATTTAACTTAAATCGATTTAAGGATTTTTATAGCGATTGTGTTAAATCAATTTAACTTAAATTGATTTAAATCAATTTAACTGCCTAAATGTGGACTTAACCTATAAGACTTGGCCATTTTGGGGTTTTTTTTTTTTTTTCCTTCTTCACTGTTTGGCTGCCTGTGTGGAGATTTTTGGGTTTTGGTTTTTGATTTTCTCTGGGTTTTTTTCTGTTTAGTTTTGCTCTACCACACCATGAACATTTTCCACGTGGGAGGCAAAATGCCTGGGGTTGGCCTGATCATTATCCTCTACAGGCTTGCACATGCTGCCAGGTTCTCTTCTTATGTGGTTCCCCTGAATCTTTCTCTCACGTTGGTCATTTTGGAAGTCCCTAGCTCCTCTCCTCTTGGTAGCTCCTGCTGTTGGTTGGCAGCTCCAGTCCTGTAGGCTACTGCAGTCTCTGTGTGTGGTTCCTGCAGGGGCAGCTTTAGGGGTAAGCGAATCAGGCGGTCGCCTAGGGCCCTGAGCAATAAGGGGGCCCTGTAGCAGTCACCTGCTTCACTTAACCTAGCACTCATGCCATGGGATGTTGGGGGAAAGGGGAGGCCACAGACTGCCAGGGCCAGCAGCCGCACTGCCTGCCTGCCCAGCCAGCATCTCTGCAGTGGAGGCGGAGCAGCACTCCTAGCCTACCCGCAGCTGGCCATGCCTCTCCAGGGGGAGGGAGGAGAGTGGCCGACGCGGCGCTGTCGGGAGTGGGGTCCCCTGGAGCGGCCTGCTCTGAAGAGTTTGGGCCGCTTCGCCCCCCAGGCCTGAACAGGCCTGATCTAGGGCTTGGGGTGGGTGGGGGCAAAGCAGCTGCTCCAGGGGTCCCCACTCCCGGCAAGCCGCAGCTCTGCGCCAGCCGTTCTCCTCCCCCCTGGGAGGCGCCGCCAGCAGGGTGGTCCGTGCCCCCTCTCCCCGACATGGGAGTTTGGACTGTGGGGGGGCAGTTAGGGCAGCAGAGGGGGCCTGAGGCCCCAGTGAGGGTGGCATTGGGGACCTTTTGGGGGCTCCATAAAGGGCCCTTGCCTAGGGCCCCCAATTGCCTGAGGCCGCCTCTGGATTCCTGTTTCCTCTCCGACGGTTATGTAACAGTAGCCATTAGTGAGAACATCTAGGGT
The DNA here is from genome assembly GCA_007922195.1 of Podocnemis expansa. Lineage (NCBI taxonomy): Eukaryota > Metazoa > Chordata > Testudines > Podocnemididae > Podocnemis > Podocnemis expansa. The sequence continues at coordinate 79,245,228 of ML681963.1, read as the reverse complement.
GGTTGTGCCTCAGTTTTGGTTATTTTCCCAGTCTCTTATTTGCAAGTAGGAGCCAGCAATAAGTGATCTGTTTTTTCCCTATAAGTAACCAGCAACATCATGACAACTAGTTGTCTGTAAGCCACAGTTAGTGAACAGCTATGTTTGAAGTCAGGCTTCTTAAACTTGGCCATAAGGATGTAGGCTTAACCCACATTAGGATCCAGGCTTATTTTGTGCTTGGTAAGAGTATGTGTGGACATTCTGATACATTTAATATTGGAAGACTTGCTGTCATTGCAAACATAAATTCTGCAACCTTTTGATCTGTTAAAAGGATTTTACAAAGGAATAATAAGTAAAAGTGGAATGGATTTATTAACATAAAAGGCTCAGTTCAGTTAAAGTGACCATGCCTCTAGATATTTTCAGAACTTTCATGTTATTTTAAATTGTTACTCATACTTTATAAATGGACATAGAAATATAATATTAAAGTAAAATTAGGAGTCTGACAAAGAAGAGTGTTAATCTATGAAGTTGATACTGTTTTGTTAAAGCAAAAGTCACTGAATAATACCTAAGCTCAGTTGAGTTTACCAGGTACAAGCCACAAGAGGGCACCTTGCATATAATCTTTGCCATTATTATGCATAACTGCAAAAAACAAAAAAGCTTGACAACCTCCCGGTCTTTAAAGCATTTTTTACTGGAAACTACTTGTCTTAATACTATAATTAAACTAGTTGTAAATAGGACATGACATTTATAAAAACCTAAATAATGTGTTAATAAAGAGGAATATTGTTTTTTTTGGTCTATATAAATGCATTTTAAGTAAATTGAGCACTCCCATTCATATGAGAAAAATTCTTCATATCATATTTTACTTTATAAATCTTTAGAGGATGTCTGGCATTCAGTACTTAGCAAACGTCCTGTAGCACCTTAAAGACCAACAGATTTTTTGAGCATAAGCTTTCGTGGGCTTCAACCCACTTAGTCCAATGCAAGTTGTATAAGTAAATCTTTTTAATTTGCTAGTGCAAATTCCTGATATCCATTTTCTAAATTTGCTGTTGAACAGTCAAAGATTGCAAGAGGAGATTCATTCTATATTTCGTTGAATTTGATTCATATAAGAAAACATTCTACTATGTTCTTGTAAAATACAGCCTTTAAAAGCATCTTGAATGTAAATGCTATGAACACAGGCTTTATGAAGAAACTACACACTCAAATGTTTTACAGAGGGGTTGGGTTACATTTATTTGTATTTCCCACTCTAACTCATACGTGTACCATACCTGAATTTAAGGTATGCTGGACCAAAATATGGAAAGCATTACTCATCTGTTCTGAAGAAAAAAAAATACATATTCCTGTTTACTTCCTGTCCTACTTCTTTTGGTAAAATTTTAAACTGCATTCTGATTTGCTGTGGGTAATAAAATAGTCCCTTGCTGTATTTTTTCTTTACTTTTTATCTAGATCTAGACGCTAATTTCTGGTAGGACTACATATGTACAGTATAGGTGACAAGTGATACCCACTTTTTGTGGGAATGAAGGGATGGGGCCGAGACGAGGGACCAGCCACCATTCTCTGGCCCGGCCCAGCTAAAGGGTCGGATGAAAGTCTCAGGCAGGTTGTATGTTGCTCACAGGCTGTAGTTTGCCCACCCCTACCCTAGTTTGATCTCTTGCATAGGACAGGCCAGGTAATTTTACATAGTAATTCCTGCATCAAGCCCAGTAACTTGTGGTGCAAATACACACACACACACACACACACACCTCTGGACTTTACAAAACACTTTATCAGTAATACTGAACTTTTTCTGGATATGTCTAGACTATGGGCTTTAGTCAACTTAAGTCACTCCTTGTCTATATTAAGAAATTATTAAGTCCTTATTATTAGGCCCTTGCAAGTGGCCAAGGCAGGAGCAGACTCTGGGTGCCCTGGCCAGGCAGGAGCCAACTCTGGCTGACCATGGCCACTTGCAAGCAACCAGGGCAGGAGTCAACTGCCAGTCCCTGCCACCCACGGAGAGGGGCTTGGAGCCAAATCAGTCCCCCAGCCTCTTGCAAGCTCCTACCCCCCACTCCCTGTGGCTGAGGGCTGGGAGCCTGATGGGCTCCCAGCCCTCTCGGCGAGTGGCAATGGCTGGCAGCTGGTTCCTGCAGCCTGTGGAGATGGGCTAGGAACCCAAATCCAAATATAGGGCTGGACAGGACCTCATGAGATCATCAAGTCCAACCCCCTGGGAATTGAACCCAGGACCTTCTGCATGTTAAGCAGAGGTGCTAGCCACTACACTATTTGCAGGGCCCCATCAGGCTCTCAGCCCCTCTCTGCAGGCTGCAGGAACTGGCTGCCAGCCCCCACCACCTGTGGAGAGAGGCTCAGAACCCAATTGGACTCCCAGCCCCTTGGTCCCAGCCCCTACCACCTGCCACAAGGGGTGGGAGCAAGATCAGGCTCCGAGCTCTTCTCTGTGGGTGATGGGAGCTGGCTTACAACCCTGCAGCCTGCTGCAAGCAGGCTGTGTCCAGTACAGACATACCCTGAAGTCGACTTAAGGAGCTTGACTTAAAGTCAACTTCCCATGGTCCCCCAGTGTAGACATAGCCTATGTCAGTTAATCACTTTTAAAATACAAAAAATAAAAAAATCAGATTTTAGAAGTTAACTGAAAACCTAGGGTCACAGCTTTTCTTAAGTAAGGATCCACAAGTCTCTGAGGTATGACTAGTTACCAGGTCACAATAGCATATGAAAATCTTACAGACTGTTTGATCTGCTTGTATATTCTTACGTTTTTCATTGTCTTTCTGAAATCCTCAATGTCTGCTTAAGTGTATCAATCAAGGTGGGCTCTTCACAGTCCAACTGGGAGTAATTATTGAACGACGGTGTGGTATGTTAGTTGATGGTAATGGAAAGCTTACTGTGGGGTTAGATAGATTATAGATGTATTAGTTCTTCTTTATTCATTCCCTTTCTCACCTTCCTAACCCCCCTACTCCTTTTTAAAAGAAACCACCAATTATATTTATCCAATCAATTAATTTCCATAGTCCTCCTGCTTCTCTTAGTGCGTGTTTTCCTGGTCTGTGCTTGAGAATCTCACAGTATCATAGTGAACAGCACTTAATAGTCTTACCAAAGAAACCAACCAAACAAACAAAAAAACAAAACAAAACAAAAAAAACCCCATACAGACTTCAGGAAAGACTTATTCTGAATCTTCACTACAGAAGTTGATGAGTTCATTTAAAAGATGTTTATCTCTTTTTAAATGACTCCTTGTGTTAACTTCCTTAATTCTTTTTTTAAGTGCTCAGTACCAATAAAATCATCTGAAATAAGATGGATTGCAGTTAGGACTATAGATTACAGAGCAGTGATATTTTTTGATTGGAGTACTTAGAGGACTATTTTAGATTTTTGTTTAACTTGTAATTAAAGTAAAAATTTAAAATGCCTCAAATTGTATAGACAGATTTGAGACCTGAGAAAGAAGATCCAGAATAAGAAAAAGGGGAAATTTTAGGTTTTTCAATTGTTATTTAACTGATTCAGGTACACATAGATATAGATAGTTATTGATAAATTTACAGATTAAATAGACACTGATATTTTGAAGAAACAATAGTAAACTAGTAAAATTGGTAAAAAAAAATTCTTGAAGTATTTTTCAATTTAAAATACCTTTTGACTGAAACTGAAAACATTTACCAAAAATGTTGGTCTGAACTTATTGGGGTTTTTTAATATAAACTATTAATTTTTTTAAAAAATATTTATTTGGTTTGTTTTTTGAAAACTAAACTATTAATTTAGGCCCCCTGAATATATGTTTTATGATACAGGCTTTAATCACAAGATCAACTACTATTCTTTCCACTCTGTTCTGAGAATGAATCTGATTTGGGTAGTGAAGGAAGCAGTTTCTGTCTCGTGGTTACAGAAGTTGGAAGGCATGTAATGAGTGAGATGGGAAAGAAGAATCAATCTCATTGTTAAGATAGCTGAAAGTCACCCTAAAGAACTGGATTCTGCCTCTGCTTTCTATGTGATGCTGGGCAAAAACCTTAAACTAAATTTCTTCTTTGGGTGTTGATCTCTCTGGTATGCATTGTTGGTGCACATGTGCCCTCCATGCTCATAGGGTTGGAAATTTTTCTATAACGATGCCAGTTGTTCCATGCCTCCTTATGCTTTTATATGATGACATAGGGAATGCCATGGAGCAGTTGCCCTCTCCCCAGTTCCTTTTCCATCACTTATAACCAGAAATGTCTGCATCGTCCCTTCTGGCACTGCCCGATACTCCATGCCTGGAATGGATGCATCCAGAGCCTGTGCAAAGAAAACATTGATACTACAGGACCCTCACAGTGCCCTGAATCTGTACCTAGATAGACAGTCAACAATGCCTGTGCCTCATAAGGATAGGAGGGGCCATTCTCTCTCTACTCAGCTGCCTATGCATAGACATTCCCTCTCTAAAACAGGATAGACAGTCCCAGGATACTGGTCAGTTGACCAAAGTTGGGCCCTCCATAAGGTGTCCTGGGGGACTTAGTGATCTATGTGGATCCAGAGTCCCAGATTTTTACAGACCTGGTACTGTTATTAGGGCTCCCCAATCTGTCCATTCAACATTTGCTGGTACCAGCACATAACTGGAAATTGGAGGTTCAACCTCAGTTAGGGTGAACAGATATCCCAATTTTATAGGAACAGTCCCAATAGTCAGGCCTTTTCTTATATAGGTGCCTATTATGTCCTGATTTCTTATATAGGTGCCTCCACTTATGTCCTGATTTTTCACTCTTGCTATCTGGTCACTCTAACCTCAGTCTCTTCTATGTCTACCTGCTGCTGCTTCTTATATGATTGAATCAGATCCCACAGTAACCTGGGTCCCATGCTGGAACATGAGGAGTCCTATTCATCAGATAAACAAATGCTAATACTGTTGATCACTCCAGTTACCACAATCAGTTCAGACAGACTGGCCAGATCCACACTACTCTCCTTCCTCCTCCTTATCAGTTCTGACCCAGAGATCAACAATCACCAATATGGGGGTTATCTCCATTTCACTCCACTGCACTGACTTTAATGGAGCCCCACCTATCTATACTTCTTGGCAGTTGAGTATGGTCATGATTGGGTAAAGAAGCACAGTCTTCTCAGAAACAGTTGGTGAAGGAGGATGTTCAACTGGTGTTGATGAATCAACCAGTAATATTCTCCTCACCCTATCTAGATGAGGCAGTATCACCATCTTCTCCAGACAATTTTCAGAATTGGAGACGCTCTCCAAATTCCTCTGAAAGAGGTTCAGGTTTTGCCCCACAAGCTCCGAGGCACACTTGGCTTTGGCTACACGGCCCCGTTAATAAGGCCATCATGGAACCTACCAAATTGGTCTGATGTACACCTATCTCCTGTACCCTGACCCCAAAGAGGGCTGCAAAATATTTTTTTTGTTCTCTTCCAAGGGAGTGGAATTTTTCTTTACCTACTTTACTCCCATTTCCCTGGTGGGGCAGGCAGTTATGGAATGATATCTGCTACACCAGCCCAAGTCCACATCACTAAATAGAGATGGTGAGTGACTAGACCCCTTTGGAAGGAAGCTGGGTTTTTTTGGCTAGCTTAGCATTGCGCATTGCAAACTACTGTCCTTTAATAAACCAAATGTGACTTTTTCAATTACAACAGCCTATCAGAATTTGTGAACAAACTGTCAAGAATGCAGATCTCAGTTCCAGGATATCCAGAAGTAGGAAAAACTAGTTGCATGAACTTCCCTTCAGGGATTCCTTTGTGCAGTCAACACAGCAGCATGCTCAATGACTAGCTTGATAGTCATGAGAAAGGCTTCATGGCTACAGATCTCTGATTTCCCCAAAGAGATCCAGACCACTTGTAAGGACCTCCCGTTTGAGGTACTAATCTATTGGTGACATGACTGATGAATCACTGCATATCTGGAAGAAGTCCTTAGCCATCCTCTGCTTTTTGGGTATTTATACGCTCACAGCCAGAAGAAAGTATTGTAGGCCTTCTCCATCATATCATCATTAACTGCTTCTGTCCTTTCCCAATAAGTGGCATTAAACCTGGTGGGATAGACATCTGGAATGACTGTCTTGACTTCTCAGTCTCAACTGCCTCCCAGGGAGCCATTTTTGTGTGGTGCCTTAGGGACCACTGTCAGTCTCTCTCATGCTATTGCACCTTTTGGTGGCCACCTGACCCATTTTTCCCCCAAAGTGGTGCACCATCACAACAGACAAATGGTTCACTGTATTTTGTATAAAAGGCCAAACCCTATAATGCTTCCCATATCCACCAAAGTCCCCATCCTTTCTCAGAGATCCCTCTCATGAAAGGATTCTCAAATGAGGTAGAACTACTCCCTTTTTCAACTCAGGGTAATAGAGCCCCTTCCACCTTCTCATAGAAAAGAACTTTTATTAAAGTTACTTCCTCATTCCCCCACCCCTAATAAAAACCAAACCAAACCAAAACAACCCAGTGGTTATAGACCCATTCTGGACCACTGACAGCTGAGTATATTTACATGGCACTCAAAGTTCAGAATGACCAGCTGGGTGTCAATAGTACCCTCCCTCAGCTCAGGCTACTGGTCTATCACCCTTAATTTGAAGGATGTGTATTTTCATTTGAATACTTACCCCTCTCACAATAGGTTTTTGCACTTTACAGTGGGCTGGGAACACTTTCAATATGGAGCTCTTCTTTTTGGCCTCTCCATAGCCCCAAGGGCAGACCTTGACAAAACCTAAGTGCCAGGTTGCCGTGATACCTAGGATTTTGTCCCTGGTGCCTAAAAGTGCCAGGGCAAAAGGCCCTCCATGCTGCCAGCATGCAGAGTGCACTGGGCTCCTGCCACCGAAAAGCTGCTGCACCTCCTTTTGGCAGCCAGCACAGTGTGCTTAAGAACCCCCCCTCCCCCACCATGCAAAAAAAAATCCACTACTGGCAGATCTTTCAATGGTATAGGGCGAAGACAGAGAGATGGTGGTGCTCTCTCCCTCCAGTGCTGCCGTCTCACACTCTACCCTGCCTCACCCCCCAGCGCCGCTAAAAGAACTGATGGCAGCAGCTTTTTTTCAGCAGCAGGGGACCAGGTTCTTGTCTTTTGATGGTGAGCGAAGTGCACTAAAGAACCATCCCACCCCTGCTGCAATAAAAAGCTGCTGCCAGCAGCTCTTTTGGTGGTATTGGGGAGGGCACAAGGGAGAGACACAGTGCTGAAGGGGGAGAGCATCACCATCTCTCCCTCCTCCCCCTGGTCTGCTGAAAGAGCCACAGGCAGCAACTTTTTTTTTTTTCAGCAGCAGCTGCTGAGGTCCTTCTCTGCCAGATACCTAGGGGCTCCTGAGTTTTTGAGCTGGCCCCTCGGGGTATGTTTACACACAGTCTTTAAATCAAAATAGTGCAGATTATTTTGATTTAAAAGATTGCATGTCCACACTACATTTCCTTATATTGAGACAAGGAGCTCCCTTATCTCGCAATAAGGAAAGTCATTTTGATATAATAAAACCAAGTATTATATTGAAATGACAGTTAAATGAAAACTGTTATTTTGAAATAACTCTGTGTGGCTGTGTTATTTTGACTTAACACTTTTGCCTTTCTCCTTCCCAGGGTGCTGTCCTTTTTCTACATATTGAGTGGGGGGCATGGCCCTTCTAGGGGGCCATCTTGCCACACCTCCCATGGTGCCCCTCTCCTAAACTGAATTAACAAGTCCTGTCCCTGCCCATGGTAGTTCAATTTGAGTTTCTAATGGTGACATGTTAAATTGATTTAATTTAAATCAGTTTAATGATTTTATAGCAATTTTATTAAATCAATTTAACTTAAACCGATTTAACTGCCTAAGTGTGGACATAGCTGAGGTGTCCAAAAGATTTGTCAAGGCCTGCCCAAAGGTATTTATGAAAGTTCTTATGGTAGTGACCACATACCTCCACAAACATGAGAGCAGTATTTACTAACATGGATGATTGCCTGCTTGCAGATTAGTCCTACCAGGAAGTACAAGCAGCAACAAGCACTGTACTTCAGCTATTTCTTTCCTTGGAATTTCCAGGTAACTGAGATAAGTTCACACTGGCATACACACAAACCATAAAGTTCATCAAGAAAGACTTGATTCCAGTCACAGAGAGAACATACTTACGTCTGGACCAATTCTTAGGTGTGAGGAAGCTCATCAGCCTTCTGTGCCACAGCCATCAAACTAAGTTTGATCCTGCCTGATTCTTGTTAAGCCACACTGTAACATGTAACCCATGTCACTCCATTTGCATGATCTTCAGATCTACCTATGATCAGTTTAGACCCTGACAAGGGACTCTCTGGACAATAAAGGTCTCTCTTTCTCAGGATATGCTGATGTCACTCATATGCTGAGAATGCAAAGACACTGTATGTTCATAGGTGTCCTTTATTTTTATGCCACTTAGAAAAACTCTTATCATGGATGCTGCTCTTTTTGGATGGGGAATGCATCTTGACTGGCAGACAGCTGAAGGCTCCTGGTCCTGATAGGAATCCAGACTGTACATCAATGTATTTGAACTTTGAGAAGTTCTTGAAGCCTGCATGATGTTCCTGCTCATCATTTGATCAGAACATGTCCAGATCATATCAAGTCATAATATGACCATCATCTATTATATAAACAAGCAGGGATAACAAGACTCCCCCGACACTGCAGAGAAGCAGTCCATCTTTTTAACAGGTGCATCAAGCAACAGATCACACCCTCAGTCATACACACTCTGGGAATAATGAAACTACTGGAAGACAGCCTGAGCCAACATTTCCACACAGACCACAAGTGGTAACTTCACCCAGCAGTAGCACAGCGTATCGTTCAGTAACGGAGTGTTCTGTCTTGGGACCTCTTGCAACACAGCACAACAAAATCTGCCTGGCATACTGCTCTCAGGTTGCCCCATGACTTATCTCCAGAGGGGACATCTTCCTGGTAAGATCAAACTCAACAGAATAAGAGTGGTCTTCACATCATCCTGTTAACTGAGGAAATTCTGATTTGCCACCATAGTAAAACTAGCCTCTCACCAATGCATCAACCTAAACCCTTTCCAAGGACTGCTGCCACAGAGTAAAGGAAGTAGGGAACCCTAGCAGTCTAGTGTCTTGACAGTTGATGGCATGGCTTTTGGATGAACAACGAGCATAGAGAGAACCCACTCTGAGGAAGTTCATGCCCTTCTCTAGAACAGCAGCAAAAATACTGCTCCACTAAATGGAAATGATTGTTTTTTTGGTGTCCTCATCATCACTTCACAAGTGAGGTGTCAGGTATCGCTCTCATTCTGTCATTAGAGACAGCTGACTTGTCAATCTGCTCCCTACAGGTGTATATATGGCATCTATTAGTGCTCTCCACCTCAGTTGGAAGGCTGTTCAGTTTTTACTTATTCCGTTACTACAAAATTCCTGAAGGGAATCAAAAGGATGTTTCCTCCAGTTTCTAAACCAGTCTACACTTAGGATGTGAACCCTGTTCTTTCTACCTTCAAGGGACCAACTTTTGAACCTGTAGCCTCTTGTTCTTTCCTGCACTTATTCTTCAAGCTTCCCTTTCTGACTGCTATTACCTCTGCTAGAATGGCAAAGAAACTTGGCAGTCTTACAGCAGGCCTACCATGCCGTCTTTCACAGGAACAGCGTTTCTTTATGCCTACATCCTAAGTTCATAGTTAAGGTGCCTTCTCAGTTTCATCTGAACCAGTCTGTAAACCTGCCATTATTATATCCTAAACCTCAACAAGGCATAGAGAAGGCAAGACTCCATTTCCAAGATGTACACAGGGCTCTTGCCATCTATCTGAAGAAAACAGACTCCTTTTGGAAATCTGTAAGATGGTTTGTTGCTGTTGCTGAGAGAATTAAAGGAAAGTTACCTCTTCCCCAAAGACTCTTCAATTAGATATTTTTTGCGTTTCCTCTGGGGCGACAGTTTGGAAGACCCTCATCTTGCTCAAGTTGTTAGTGTCCATCCAATAGCTCAAGTGGAGTCGGTAGTTTCCTTACAGGGAATTCATCTCTTGGAGATTTGTAGAACATTTAATTGGGACCCTGTACATACTTTCGCCTGGCTTTGTGATCTAGTCCAAGCTTTGGCCACAGATGTCTCCTCTGGCTCAGTGATCATCCATTCTGTGGAGTAGCTTACTGCCTCACACCCTTCTCAATGAGCACTGCTTGGTGGTCTCCCACTTCAGATATCCAGAGGCACCAGACTCCAAGAAGAAAAGAAGGTTACTCAATAGCTGTTCAAGTAGTTTGAGATGTGTGGTCCATATCAGTAGTCATGACCCACTTTCCTTTCTCTCTTCTTGGGTCAATTTGATTTCTGGTAGTGGGGGCTATGCCACCCCTTTATGTGACTGGATGGAAGCACAAGCAGGCACAGAGTGCTGGCATAGACAAATGGAGACTGGTGTTGAAGAACCTGATTTTTTTCAGAGTATTCAGCACTATACAGGACTCAATATGTTCAAAACACACCTCCCACTGACTTTACTTGCAGCTGTAAATGCTGAGCATTTGTGCAAATCAGAATCTCAAGTTGGGCACCCAGAAAATGAAGAAAGCACAGTCAGGATGCTTATACACAGCACCTGGGAGATATGATTCCCAGCACAGGCAGACATACTTGCAGTATTTCTGCTCAGACTAGTGCCTAAAAATAATAGTGTGGCTTTGGCAGCACAGGCGGTGTCTTAGGTTAGCCACCTGACCCATGCAAGGCGAAGTGGTGTGTGAAGCTGGTTGGGGTGCCTGCTGCTCCCCTTTGTCTGGCACAGGGGGACAGCGGGCACCAGCCAGGGAACATGCCGGCTGGGACTCCATGAGGCTACAGAGACAGCCAGGAGCTGGGGAACTGGCACACCCTCCCCCCCGCAGCTCACAAGCAGCCAGGGGAGCCCTAGCCAGCATGTTCCCTGGCCGCTTCCCTCTGCCCGCGCCCCCACTCACTCTCCTGCTGGGGCCAGTGGGGGGCTGGGCCAGCACCCATGGCTCCCGCCAGGCCGGCAGCTCTCCCCGAGCCTGGGCGGGTGGCTGAGCTGGCACCTGCAGCTTCCACGGAGATGGCAGCTCCACCCGAGCCCCAGGCAGGGGGCAGAGTCGGCACCCACAGCTTCAGCAGGGCTGGCAGCACCCACCCGAGCCCTGGCCGGGGCCTGAGCCAGTGGCCACAGCTCCTGGCTGCCCTGCAGCTGCTCAGATCCCAGGCGGGCAGGCAGAGCTGGGAGCCGCGGCTGCTGCCCACCCAGCAGTGGCACGATCCCCGGCTGTGGGGCAGAGCTGGGGGCCACGGCTCCTGCCCACCCCACAGCCGCCCAAGCCCCTCAGCTCCCCCGCCCGCTTGCTCTGCTGCTGCAGCAGTGGGGCAAGCGGGCAGTCGGGGGGACCGCGGCTCCCTTGCTGCCTTTTCTGGCTGGGCTGCAAGCCAAGAGCCAGAGGGGACCGTGGCTCAAGCAGGTTGGGGAGCCCCCATCTGCTCTGGCTCCTGGCTTGTAGCCCAGCCAGAAAAGCGGGCAGGGGAGCCCCCTTCCCCAGCCATGCTTTTCCCCTGCCTGTCTCTCCAGAGGAGAGCCAGGCAGGGAGGGGATTGGGTGGCAACATGGCCCTTCCAGGGGGCCATGTTGCCACACCTCCCAGGGTGCCCCGCTCCAGGAATTGAAATAGCATGTCCATACACAGGGTATGCTATTTCGATTGGAGGGTTTGCCTTATTTCGAATTAATTTTTTTAAATTCGAAATGAGTCATTTCAAAATAAGGTTTTTATTTTAAAATAAATCATTTTGAAATGACTTATTTTGAAATAAAACTTTGCATGTGCATATAGCCGTTATTTCTTATTAGTAGTTTTAGCTGTTGGAGTTTCGAAAAACAGCAACAAATATTCCCTTTTGGGCATGGACACAGTACTGGTAACACTTTCAGCACTCAGGACTTCCAGGTCTTCAGATGTTCACCAGGTACCAACAGTTTCTCGTGTTTCTTCCGGAGTTCTTCCACTTCAGAGTGACTTGGAAGAGGAGGATTCTGTTGAAGATCTTGCTTTGGTCTGAAATACTTTTATCAAGGCTCTCCACTCCATCTCCATAAAGGCTTTTTTTCAGAGTGTATGAAGAAGTTAATTAAAATGTACTAAAATTAAAATTCATTAAAATTCAATGAATGTTGGGTTCTTTTGAAAATCCCAACTGGTCTATACAGTATTACAAACTTTAACGTGCATACATTCAATTATTTTCAGTGCATAAACACCTGTTCACTTAAAAGGTCAAGTGCTGAATCTATTCATAGAGTATAAACTTTTATACACTGAAAACTTTATGGCTTAAGTCTATATTTCAGTATAACATAACGTTTCTTTTAAAATGAATAGGAAATTTGCAGAGAAATGACTATGTCATAATGTTAATAGAGATAGGCAACACAGTAGCTGCAGAAACTACATGACAAGAACATTACAGCTAAAAGTTAAGCCTTAGAGAAGGCAAATGTTAATAAATGTTAATATTTTCAAAAATACCTAAATCCCACTTCCAAAAACCATTTGGTAATTTATGAGATTAAATCCCAACCAATTTTCCATGAGCTTTGGGATCCTAAGTGCCTAAGTCATTTTGGAAAGTTGGACCACGGTGGTTTTGGATATTTTACCTTAAGAATGCAGTACCCTTACATTCTTTTGACTTCATAACAACTTTATCTCTTACTCACAAGACATACTTATCAACCACATCAGATCCTTTTGAGGTGCATTGAAAAGTGGGCTCAGCAAGCATCAAACTACAATACCATGTCTGCCTGAAGAAGACTTATTTTAGAAGATAAGTGCTTCAATATAATGTACAGTGTATGCATTCTTTACATCTTAATGTTTCTGAGGCTAGATATATTTTAAAATATATATTTATCTTCATTATATTTCTGAGGATTTACCAGGAAGGTTAGTCATCGTTATGGAAGTGAATATTTTTCATATTGGTTAAAGGAACAATATGGGTGGATGCCACTGTTTCTTCATCTTACACAGAAAATGGGTAAATGTCAGGTAATTTGTGTCATGTGTGTGATCTAAATGAAAGTCCATCAATCATTTTTGGTCCTTCAGTGCAACGATTGTCATATCAAAGACACAGCATATCAGTGAAATAATTACTTTTCTGTCGTCCATTATCTCTAACTGGTTTTAAGTAATTATTAACATGTGTTCTCATTTAATGCAAGTGTCAATATTTTGAATAAGAAGCATTATTTCAGTAAAAAGGATATATCTGTCAGCAAAATTCCTATCTAGTAAATGAGAAAGTATAATTACTTCATTCTGTGGTTCTGCAAGAAAGGCAGATATTGCAAAAATAGTTGGCTGCTCTACAGATTTGAAATGCAACGTTTGTCTTCAACTTTCTGTGTAAAGGTAATAAACAGTGCTTGAACTAGAGCAGAAGCATTCTGGTGAGTTTTGTTCCCAGCCACTCTTCCTTTCTCTTTATTAATTGCACACTGGGGAGAAGAGTGGATTCCTTTGTTTATCACCATGTTATGCACTAAGTTATGGAAGTTATGTAGGGGGTAGGATATACCCTTTAGCAAAGATGGGAACTGTTAATTTTTGATACTTTTACAAATTTGATAATAATTGAGTAACTGCAGAAAACGTTGACAAGTTCCAGGTTAGTCTAGTTCAGTAAAATAAACAAGGAGTCCTGTGACACTTTTAAAGACTAACAAATTTAAATTCAAATGAGCTTTCCTGGGTGAAGTTCCACTTTCTTATATGCATCTGATGAAGTGAACCTTCACTCACGAAAGCTGATGTGAAAAATAAGCGTGTTAGCCTTTAGAAATGTCACAGGACTCCTTGCTTGTTTTGAGATAAATTTTTATCGACTCATTGTTCATCGGCTCTGAAGATCTCTGTATAGCTCAAAAGATTTTCTCTTTCACCATCAGAAATTGGTCTAATAAAAGAGGTTACGTTGCCAGCCTCTATGGTATATCAAGCAAGTGCTGTGTTTATTGCAAATTTATTTAAAGTGTGCTCTTAAAACAATAATAGGAAATATTTTCCCTTATTGAACATAATGTTTAAGTTGAATGTCTTCTGAAGCACTTAAAATATAGGACAGAATACAAAAGTGACACAGCTTCTCATAATTTTTATTAAAGTATATTACTTAAATAGGGAAAACTCCCACCTTACTTTGAGCTGAGGCAGAAGAGCTTGTGGCTGATGCTTCATAGTCTACATATATGGAGGGCAGCAATGGTTGCAGAATGCATTGTGGACAAAATTTAACTGTTCTCCTGAACAGGTTTTCAGTAGGCTCCTGACAAATGATTGGGGAAAACTAAAGTACACAAGTTAGATGGCTGGGTATGGTTGTTGGATATTGGATTTGGGGTCAGCATATAAGCAATAGTGAGTATCATGGCAAGAACCTGTGCATCAGTATAGGAAAGATTTCACCTTTAGTTGATTACATAAACTTAATCGTTGCAGTTTTATGTTCCACAAAGTGTTTGGGACAAAATTTAGACAGAACAATGAAACTTGCCATACAATATTTAATATGATGTATTTCTAGCTGCATTAGAGTAAACACTGTTTAATGTGGATGTCAAAGTAATTTAACAACATGTACTCAAGCATTAGTGTACCTTCACTTTTATAATAGATGGTAAATATTAGAGACACAAAAAGAAAGCTTTGCATCAAATGAAGTAGCCTAATATTTAAAAAATGGCCAGTCAGTAGAAGCTACTTACAGCAAATTGTGTTACAGGCTGGGGAACAGAATGAAGAAGACAGAAGCAACATTCGCATTCTTGTCATTGGGCCAGAAGACACTGCATCCATTTCAGTGATGTGTTTATTCTCTAGAGGAGAGACAGACTGTTGGCTTCCATGTGCAGCGCTTAGACAAATTCTGCCAGCTGGCAGAACAGCATCAAATGATGTCTAGGAAGTCAGTTGCTTACCTGTCTCTTTCAGTCCCAGGCCCAAGACACAGGCTGCTGAGAGGTGATTAATGCCAGGTCATTTTCAACAAACATGGACTAAATATAGCAATGGTGCCTTAGCAAAGTTCTATTTCACTGTCTTATGCTTTTTAATAACTTGAAAAAGTGATGTGTCCTCCTTCCATCTGTTTTCTATACAAATTCTCAAATAGGGTTTATGCCCCCCGCCAGCATCTTCCCAAAACCAACCATAATTTGAGGCAAAGGAAATACCACAAAAAATATAGTCCCTATTTCTAATATTGATTGCATCTGGTTGCTGTAAAAGGTCTCAAATTCTTCATTGGTTCCAAAATCTGACAACAAAATTCCTTGTGCTATTACATAGTATTACAACTGTATTTTTAATATGTTTTGTATGTCCTTGTTGAGCTATTCTACTGTCATATTGTTACCATTTTTTCTATCTAATGAATAAAATATTAACCTTTAGTCATACAGAGATTTGGTTTGGCTGAAGCTGTTTCAGGTAGTCTGAGTCTAGTCTGTTCTCTGGTAATTGTGACCAGGTGTGCTTATTTCCATACAGATTTTTAGAAACATTATGAACTTTTATTTTTATTTTAAAAATATATAGCATTAATATTAATTGTGGGCTTTTTACAAAAATTACAAGAATAAAAATTAACAAGAATAAAAATTAGCCATGTGAACTAATTTGGTCATATCTGGAGAACATATATTATCCACCATTTTCTATAGTTCCCTAATGGATTAGTTTCAAATGTCATATTATCTGTATGAGGCATAGTCTGGAAAGGTTTTACCTCAAACTAGGCATGTCTAATGGGGTTTATGGC
The DNA here is from genome assembly GCA_007922195.1 of Podocnemis expansa. Classification (NCBI taxonomy): domain Eukaryota; kingdom Metazoa; phylum Chordata; order Testudines; family Podocnemididae; genus Podocnemis; species Podocnemis expansa. Next base: position 79,229,309 of record ML681963.1, on the reverse strand, counting down.
AACCTATGAATTTGCCCCTGAACAGGGTCAACCTGAAGGTCAGTGAATGCTATACAAATTGCATACTACTCGAGCCTGTAATTATCCCTGTAAGAAGTTAATATGCTGCCTAGATCAGCAGACTCATGTACTGCTTCAGAAATGACCATCATAAACTGAATACTTCCTAACATTTACAAAAAAAAAATCACATTTTACAGGAGGAGATGCATGAAAAGTACTCATATACAGTGACTTGTAGCCAAGTGATTTTATACATTTGTGTATTTGGGAAATTGAGAACATGGATTTTGTCTTGTCCAAACAAAAAGCATAAAATAAATGAATTTTGTATTCTAATTCTAATAGCTAACATACAGTGTCATAAATATAGTGTGGAAAGATTTTCAGGATATGTTTTATTTGAAGTGCTGGCATAAAATATGCTGTATGTAGCATAACAAGCATTCATTAAATTGTGCAGTAGAGGCTTACCGCACAGTCATAAGTAGCTTGTAAGATCCTTGTTGGAGGCACCATACATTGTTATTTGTTTGTGAAGTGTCTGGCAAACTTTTAGCACTCGATAAATATTTAACTTTGCATTTATTCAGATGACAATGTAACTAGTCTTTCTCACTCTACCATGTTTCCCAGTTTCCATTCCTCTTTTATATTTGTGATTGGCTGAGTAGCTGCTTTGCTAAATATCCCTGAATAGGCCCATAAGACGCTTAAGAGTCTTGCAGTAAGCAATTGTATGAATTATTATGAGGTTTAAACCATATCGTGCTCTGCAGTTCTCATTATTGTGAGAACCACTAAAATACATTATTTGGGATAACAAATCTTATATAAAAAATTTAGGGTTTGGAAACGTTATTTATTTTGATTTATATTTGAATGCCTTTGTTGGTGGGATTAAAATTCAACTTTTTGCAGTATTTCCAAAGACATACTATGCTGGAAACCTCTATTAAACATGTATTCTTGCCAGATTTTAGCCTAGCTGAAATCTAGATTGAAGAGAGTCAGGTTTTGATAAAGTGTTTGAATTTTCATACTAATTAACAAGAGATGGTCCTGAGCCAACACCCTGGATATGAAACACCTCCTGAATTTTGAGGAAGTTCATCTCAGGATTGGAATTTTATGACTTGTTCTGATGGTATCTCTAATGTCACAAACCACAGAAACAAACATCCCAAAACGTATGGAAAGTTTGATTTTAAATCCTAATTCTCATGTCTGTCTGTGACATCAGCTGAACTAAGCCTCCAGAGCTTTGAAGGTTCATTTTTCAGTATTATATGTATGTACCTATCCCCTCTCTGAGGTAATATATACCTGAATGTGGATAGTTTGTTCATTTTAATGTGCTACAGTGACTGTTCCCCCACACACACACTAGTTTGGACTCAATACAGTTCATTAACATGTATGATCTAGTATACAAAGCATGAGCAAAGTCCTCCATTCCTCCTGGGTTTTACGGCAGATGATCAGTCATCAGTGGAAAGTAATCAAACAAGGAGTCCTGTGGCACTTAAAGACTAATAAATTTATTTATTGCATGAGTTTTTGTGGGAGGAACATCATGGAATAAATAAATATGTTAGTCTTTAAGTGCCACAGGACTTCTTGTTTGTTTTACTGAATTAAACTAACACGACTACCTCTTTGGATCATTGGAAAGGACTCTTTAGCAATCTCTGAGTGTTTTAGAAACTGTGATAAGATAGAGCCATAGGAAGAGCCATCAGCTTTCTTGGATCGAGAAGAACATGTGTTGAGAAGTGAAAACTTGAGGATGAGTTGTAGTGAAATGAATATGATCAGGTCACTTGAGGGCTGAGACATACTCAGAATATGGCATGGTGTTGTATCACCCTCTCCTGATGGGGGTAAGGTGGAAGGATTTTTTTTTTTTTAATAAAGATCTGATGTGGATTTACCAACCTAGGAGACAGTATCCTACAAATAAAGGATAATCTTCCCTTACTAGCACAGGTATGAATTACATTTTAGAGCTGGCTTGTATTTACTACCCTTATTTGAATTCCAAGTTTTGTGATCTCCTTTGAAGTGAAAATCCATGTTAAAGTTTAAATAATTTGAAGAAGCTGATGCCTTGCCACCTGTATAGAAGGCTACAAAAGGCCAGGAGAAGACTGATAGAGTCATAGCCATATACCGTATTTAAATAATCAAATGGATTGAGGACATTCAATTTAACTCACAAATTAGCATTTCTAGGTCTTTAGTAATAAAAGCTATTAAAGATTGGTAATTTTGACTACAACAACATTTTGTTTTGTAATTCCAGATTATCAAACTGCTGGATGGAAAGCGATCTCAAACGGTAGGAATTCTGATATCCAGTTTGCACCTGGAAATGAAGGATATTCAACAAGGTGAGAGTAACATATCTCTTGATATAATCAATTTACATGGATTTTTTTCACATATCTTAATTAAAATTGAATGTTAAACAAAAGTGGGCGCTTTTATGTGGTTTCCTTTTTGATGTCGGTATAATAGCAAGAAAAAGTAGACTTGTTTTTTCCACCTAAGTACATGCAAGTAAACAGCTGCTGTTTATTTCTTATCTGCCTTCTACATAACTTAAAATTTAAACCCAGCTGTTTCCCCTACTAGTTAATTGACTTTAGATTTTTATTTTGAGTGTCACATCCAAAGTTATGATTTTAGTGTGGTGTTTTTCATGTTTACTGTTTTTTATTTTTAAGTATAGTTCTGTCAGATTGCCTGTATGTGTGCTCTCAAAGCTGTTTTTTGTTGGCTTTCTTCTTTGCTGGCTTTCTCTCTGCATCTCAATACACCCCCTCAGGCTCTTAGCTGAAGGAAGCTTAAGTGAGAACTTACACATAATATTTTTGGTTTCAAAAGAGCTATTTTTTAGGTGTTTAATGTTTTGCTTCAGTGGCAATGTAAAAAAATGCATCCAAAAGTGAAAATACCAGAACCATATGGTAACAAGAGAGGTGAACACTAAGAGGTACATTTTCAAGGGATGGGGCTATGCTCTGCATAGGTCCTAATATTGGTAAAAATGAGCCAGAGCAGCTTGGTACAAATGTGTCTGTCTCTGATTAAAGAATTTTCAGGGGATGTAGAGAGATCAGTATTTTGGTGCTTGTGCTACAAATTAAAAAGGACTGGTTTAGCTAATTAAAATATTTTATAAAGCGTTTCACTGTTGTTTAAAACAACTGCTGCAAATCTCCGAGTTGAAGACCGCTTCTTGCCATTGTTTTCCCTCCATCACACGCAATGAGTGGCTTGCTTTTCTGGGGTGTTGAGCTACTGCTGGCATTGATTATTATTAATTTTAGAAACAGCCTTGGAGCAGTCTCACTTTTTTTTACAAAACACACATACATTCACAGCGGCTTGCAGATGTCTAGAAGAAGAAGAAAGAAATGAGACAAAACTCTGGGCCTGCCCATAATGTGTCAGATGTTTTGTAATGATGAACGCTAGCTACAGTCATGAATTTCGTGAATAGTTTGCTTGCAAGGCTAATAAGAGGCACCAGCTGTAACATTAAAAACTCTGTGATGTTCTTACTTCAAGGTCCTTTACATACATTTTTAAGACCTCTTATTTCATGCTTTGAGATGTTTTATAGATAAGATGCTTATGCTGCCATGTATTAAAGTTGCATTTTTATATTTCACATCAATATGAATGCTATTAATCATGTTTTGTATGTAAAGACTACTGGGCCAAGGAACCGTAACTCACCAGGACCAAGAATGGCACCCAAATGCTGTGATGATGGTCCTTAGAAATCTCTATTATTGTGGTGATGATACTAACAATTAAGCCAGTTCCTTTTCTGCTTTGCACTGTCCCATTCAGCCTGTTCTGCACCAAAGCTGTTGCCTTTGTCTCCTGATTTTACCCGGTTTATATAGACTTCTCATCACTATGGAGCCTTGAGGGTTGCTGAGAGAGTTACTTGCTTGTAAGGCTCCTAACTATCACTGTTCAGTCTGGTGGCTGGGAAAAGATTGTTAAATGAGAGGCATCATTCATGAATGCCTTGGGGATACTATATTCTTCTTCAACTGATGGCCCCTAGTGTGTTCCACTCTGGGTTATGTGCATGTGACGTCCACCTACAGATTTCAAAAATAGTAGTGTCTGTTGGTACACATATGCACTCTTGTTCTGCCTCCTGTTTTCAACCAAGGCGATAGAAGGCCTGGCAGACTGACCATGCCACAATCTAGTTTAAAAACTGTTGAACCTATGGGTCCTCCAATTCACACATGCCTCTGATTCATAATGTAAGACTTGAATTAAGCTTAGGAGGATGTCAGGAATGACAGTGCCTCACAGGGGCATTCCACAGGGCAGCTCTGCTGGTAGACGCAATAGCTGCCTTTACATCTACATATGCTGCTGAAAAAGAATGATTGAATTCATAATAGATCTCAGATAAAAGATGAAGAACAAGTATAGCATCCATTGTAAATCATCCCACAGTGAAGCCAGATTATTATGGGTGATGGTGTTGCACAGGAAAAAACTGGAGCTTGTATAGTAGGACATGCATAGAAACTTTCCTGAGAACAGAAGGAGGAGGTACTGGCCTGCAGCTGCTGCCCCAAGTTGGGGGACCTTTTACACTTATAAAGCACAACAATGATCCCTTTGGTCCAGTCCAAGGGTGTCTTCCTTGTAGTCCAGCTCTGGACAAAAAGTCGAAATAATGCTACACTTATGAGCTCTATGACTCAACCAAGAAGTTCAGGTGATATGCTCTTGGGTCCAGTAGTGTACCCTCTTTTCTGTTTCTTTGTGGCACAGTGGACCTCTTCCAGTGTAGGTATGTCTTTATGGGTTTTGGTGTCAAGGACTGCATCTACTATTAACATGCCTAGATCTGGGTGTGGAGTTTTTTAGGATGGTTAAATTCAGTTTTACAATATTATTTCTCTCTTTGTAGGACTTCTTCATGTTTGAGCATGCTTTATCATCTGCCTTATTTATCAGCATAAAACCTTCACAAAATCCAGTTTTTTATCCAACTTATTGATTAGCGTTGAATGCAGATCATAATTTATTTGATCTTATGCCTTCTTCTGCCTCTTCTACCAAGTTCTCAAAATAAGCTTTATGGTTCACTTTTGCTCTTGCCCCAAAAATATTGTACAGGAGCATTTCAGCAATTAGTCTGGTTTCCAAGCCACTACAATGTGTCCTGCATGCTGCTTTTCAGTATTTTCAGGCCTTTGCAGGAACTAGGAATAAATAGGCAACCAGGTGGGAAAGGAGGGGATGGGGTTGGACAATGAACAAGTGAAGTAGACGTGACTGAATATGCTGGGACAGATATGTGAAAAACAGGAAGTCTGAGTATACTTTAGAACTACAGCTATGAGGAAGTCTAGCTGCTAGAGACTAACAACTCTAGCTAGAGACTAACAACTCTAGCTGCTAGAGACTAACAACCACATAGTCAGCCTGTTTAACTCTCTGCCAAAGGGTGTTGTGAAGACCAAGACTATAACAGCATGGCGCCCCCCCCCCCCCCAAAAAAAAAAAAAAAAGATCACGGAGAGAAGGCCCATCATTGGATATTAACTGGAATGAGCAGGGATGCAACACCATGCTGTGAAGCGTTTCTAGTCTTTGTTCACCAGAAGCTGGGACTAGATGGCAGGGGATGAATCACTCCCTGATTGCCTGTTCTGTTCATTCCCTGTGAAGCAGCTGATATTGGCCACTGTTAGAAGACAGGTTACTGGGCTAAATGGACCATTGATCTGACCCAATATGGCCATTCACAAGTCTTATGTAAAAATTAATTAGAACATAAAAATGTTTAGTACAGAGGCTCTCCAGAATAATGACCTCTCGAGATAGCTATGATGTGAGATAATGATCTTGGCAAATAAAGCTTTCTAAAAATTTTGGCCTTCTAGAGAACATATCTATGTTTTCCAGTCACAAATGTAGCATTTTGGACCCACAAAACACTAATCACAGTCTAACAAACAAAAGTTCCTTTAACATGCTTCTCCCTTCTCCATCCACTGTGCACCATTCACAGTTGTTTTCCTTGGGAATTTTACTGTGAATGCAGGCTGGCAGTCTCTTCCACAGAAAACTATCCCAAAGCAGGTCTAAGCACTTAGATCTGATTATCAGTGACTTCAGCTCTCTGATCGCTTAACAAAACAAACAATTCTTTTATGGAGCCTAATCAGCTCTATCTTTTAAAAAGGAAGGGGCAGGTCAAATGGTGCTTGTGACTCTTAGACAGATCCCACTCCACTAAGAAAAACAGTTGTTCTCCCCCTACCCCGCCCTGAGAATCAGTTTGATATCTGAACTCCCTTCTTAGCAAGTGCAGTTCAGTTCCTGGTGACTCCTCTCAATCAGTTCAGGCTAAGACGAGTTCTGCTGAACTTTTACTCATACAATAAGGGTACCAAACATTTCATTACCCCTGAATACTATAATTAAGTGATTTGTAACCCACCCAACACCAGCCAAAACTGGTCATTTGGGCAACACAGCTCTGTCTGCTGGAGACTTAAGCAGAATAGGTGAATTGTGTTTTCATGTAAACAAAGTCTGATCCTGGAATGGCAACTATGGATGACCATGCTTATGACTGTCCAGACTGATTTTGCATTATATGGAGGAGTGCCAAGTGTTTCAAATTTGTTACACACTATGGCTATGTCTACATTACAGAGCTCAGGTAAGTCAACTTAATAAGGTCAACTTAAAGTCAACTTTATTAAGTCAACTCAGAGAGGCCCAATTTGTTTTAGTCAACTTTATAAAGTTGACATAAATGGCTCTCCTGCCTTAAGTCAGCTTTATTAAGTTGACTTTAATGGCCACATTTTGTTAGGTTGACTTAATAAAGTTAACTTAAACCTTAAAGTCGACTTTAAGAGTGAGAGTTATTAAGTCAACTTAAGCAAGTGCTTAAGTCGACTTAATGAACTCCAAATGCAACGATGGAGTTGCTTAAATTGACTTAAGCCTCCAGTATAGAGATACCCTCTGACTTATTAGAAGTAATTATTATTAACAGTGCTTATTAGCAAGTATTGGATTTTCACAGATGCATTGTGCCATATTTTTCATAAAAGGTGCATTCGTGTTGGAATCGGGGTAATTTCCATTTAGCACAAGCAGATGATGGCCAGTCTTTGCTGGGCTTCTGCACATGTACACATGATATGACCTTTCTATATAATGCACCAGTTTATGGTTCAGCTCCTTCCTTGTCCAAACATCATTGAATATTTTAGATTACTTGATGAATATCTAAGCTGTTGAACCAACTGCGAGTCACAGTAATCATTATGAGAAGTGTAAAGAGAAAGAAATCTCTCCTCTTGTTCTGTAGCAAAATGGAACAAGAATAGTCTCAAAACCATTTCTGGAACAGCTTGATTTAGTGTTCTTTGTCAAGTGAAGGAAATAGAGTCACTCTGGCTTGCTGCTGATAGAATTCATCTTCGTTAGTATCTGAAGCTCTCTCAGTTGGAGCATAGACTACAACAATGAACGGCTGCACATGGAAATGCATCAACATGGCATAGAGCAGTCAATCAGAACTAGGGTGCCACACTGAGTGATTTGTTAAATGGTGGACAGAGGAGAAGTACCATCTCATTTATGTAGCTAGTTACTCTAGAGTACAGTAAATGTGCATCCATACAGCGCGCTGACCATTTTTCACGTATTGTTACTATAGTTATACAGCTGCAATATTGTATCTTTTCAATTCTTGGACTAACAAAATCTGGTAGGTGACTTGTTTGGGGTTAGTCTGTTCTTAATAGCAAATTTGGTGGATTTTTCTCAAATCATTTGTGGACACCACAGTCATGGAGTTCAGCTTGAAGTATGGTCCATGTGTTACTGGGTGCTCCTTGATTTCACCTCTCATCTTAGAACAGGAGGGATATAAACCAGTAACTTTGTTTGAAGACACCATCCCTCCTCCTAGAATTCCTTCTTCATGAAACATATGGCCCTGAGATCATAGATCATCCAGCTTTGTCAGTGTTTGGGGAGTGTTTTCCCTTTGTTTTTGGGTTTGCCATTGGCCTTTACTAGGAACTTGGAGCCGGGGCCTTCATTGGATGCTAACAACTAAAACCAGCTAGAACTGGGGCTCACATTGACAGGGATGACCACACCCAGAAGCAGCATAGCTAAATTCCTGCCCCCACTCCTCAATGTAAAAGTATGGGCCTACTGATGCCTGAAGAAATTATAGCCAAATAACTTGTGTGGCTATGCTAGTATCCATATACTAATAAACATATATCCACATCCATACAGGCACTTGCAAAATTAGCAAAAAGATAAACAAGAGCAGTTACATAAAACCTTAAATGCTGCTTAAATGCTCTGGGCTTTTTGCCTCTAAGGGATCCCCTCAAAATCCGACTTAAGTCAAGTAACTGGCATGTGGTTCAGACAGTTCAGCAGTGGCAGCACATATGATTGACTGTATCTGGTTCACAGATGTTGAAGTTTGCATTTGATAACTAGCCAGCAACCAGGCAGACGCCACACTGTAGAAGGGAATCTCCCGCAGATGTTTCTCAGAGAGAGAAGTTCATCTTCTGGACATAAATAGCCATTCTCACTCTTTCTCAGAGTACATGCTAGATAGTGGGCAACCCAGATATAGAACAATAATTTTGGCAAAAGCTAATGTCTATGTAGACTGTTTAGCACAAAAGTAATTATTCTCTGATGTCAAGAAACAATGAATTTGCCTTTCTAGGCCTGTCCTATTGAAATCTAATTGGCAAAATCATAGCCTACCTGTTACATTTTAGAACAATGGTTCTCAAAGATATTTGATTGTGCCCCCCTTAGTGTCTGTGCTGGTTTAAGTACCTTCCCTCCCATCCACACAAGTACATCTACTGATTTAAAAAACAAACAAACATGCAACCGTCACTAAATATTGAACAGTAAGACATTGAAGCAGAGACAATGATCCACTGTAATAAAAGCAAAAGCAAAACTGTGATTTTGGTCCATGCTTACAATTAAATGTGCACATCATGTCATACCAAATGGATTAACATACAGATGGCAACAACTTTGTATAATGCTATTCAGACTTAAGAAAAGTCCATCAAAATACACTGTGCCATCTGAGGACCTGGTAGGTCTGGAGGAATCAGATTGTTTAGTCATTCATTGCTGTGGGTAAAATGTGTGCAGTCAGTTTTTTCCCATAAAGCTTTTTAGGTCCCCCACTAATAAATTCCATGCCCACCCTCCAGTTTGAGAACCTCTATTCTAGAGAACTTAGAATTTATTCTTTAAAAGATTTTGCTGCTTCATCTCATAGACTCAAAAACTCTGAGGTCAAATTGGATCAGTCTGATCATCTAGTCTGACTTCCTGCACAATGCAGGAAACAAGACCTCAGTGGTACCACTGATGACAATCCAGCTCCTTTTTAGATAGTTAATCTTTCCTACAATATTTCCATCTCTTGAGCATCAGGAACTCATATTATGGAAAATCTTATCATTTGCACTAAGCTACGCAGAATCTAAACTTACACTTATGTAAGACATGGCCATATTGAGAGGCGCTCTGTCCCCCTTTAGTGGTGGCTAAACTAGATAGGTGTTCAGCAGTCTGCTACAGCCTTGACTGAGGGACCTGGATCCTCTAAGTTCAGATAGCAGAGGCTCATACATTAAGATACAGAGCCTTCAGGTCGATCCCGACTGCTGACAGCCCATTCAGGTGTGTCAGCATTACATTTGAAGAATAAAATATTTTGAGTAGTAAAAGATGATAATCAAATGACTCAGAGATTTTGTAAAAATCTTCGAGGCTCTCTTTTCATGGTCCTTAATAGACTTGTGAAAGGGACAAAGGAATGGTTCTTTCTGAACCTAAAAGTAGATTGGGTTTCAGTTCAAGGGATGTGCCAACATACACAGAATAGCTCTGACCACACTGCACAGCTATGAAACTAACCATGTACCCAGATAAATACATTTCTGTACTGTTTCCAGTGACAATTCAATTAAAGCAATAGAGCAAGGGTAGGAAACCCATTGCTCAGGGCTACCTGTGTGGTTCATTTCTTAAATATTACAGCTCTCTTAATAGTTAGATGGATTCAGTGAGGATGCTTATTGTGTATATATGTTTGGGAGGCAGCATTGCCCCCCGGTTTCTTATAACCCCGCTGCATTACTGAAGGAACTCCCAGTGCAAGTACTCAGACATAGCAGAGTATTATGAAACAAATAACAATACTCCTCTGCTCCGATTTAATCATTCCTCATCTGCGCAAGCCTCTAATGAACTTTTGATGTCCTTGCTTATAACTAAGTGGCACAAATATAGAGTGCCTCAATTATGTGAATATGTCTTAATACTTGATCAGAATCATGTTGGTTTTTGTATAGGCTTAAAGTATCTTTAACTATTCATTTTCCCCTTCTTTCTTTTTCTTCTTTGACTTTTATTCAGAAAAGAGAAATGAAGCTTTAACATTTTTAAATAAATGGGATGGATGTGCCACTAGTTAATAAAGTGACAGTAGCCAAGGTTAGTAATGCCTCCTACACTTGAGAATGTACACATGTTTACTAATTACCTAACTCAGACATGCATGCATACCCTTTATAAATGGGGGAGGAATTTCATGATCAGTGGTTAGAATTAAATGTCATCAAGCATTCTCCTCTCCAAAATCTAGGTCCTATATCCTTGGTCCCTTTTCTAACAAGTAGACCATGTTTTCTCAGATTGTCAGTTAGCATGGCCTTCACTGTTCCTCAGGAGTAAAATTTGTTCTTTTGAGGGCTAATAAAAATTGTGATAATGGACAAGCAAGCATATGCATGCCTGGAATGTCACTCAAACTCAAATTACTTTGTGTGATGGGATGAACTAAAAAGATATATTAGTAACTTTTCTGTCTTGTGATTGTGATGGTAGGAGTTCATTGATGTAGAATGGGGACCTATGACTGTGTCCTCGGTATGTAAAACAGCAGTGGAGTGTAAAGCATGCAAACACAGACAGACTGCGTGGAAAATACTTAGACCTGGAGCATGAAACATGCAGCCCATGGGTTGAATGCCGCCTGCAAACCTCTTCCATCCAGCCTGTGACTTTCCTCTGCAGGACCACGCTCTCTCCACAACAGAGAGAGCGTGATCCTGCATACCCAGTGTTCCACAATGCCACGAGAGTGTCAAGTCTTGTGACATCACAGAGCTCTGGGTATGTGAGACTGTGCTTTGCGAGACCACACTTTCTCCTTAACAGAGAGAGTGGTATCATGGAGCCCCGTTTCGCATACACAGCCCTCAGCGATGCCACAAGAATGCTGTAGAGTTTTGATTTGTGTTATGTATGGCCAACTTGAAGTACATTTAAGTCAGATCTGGCCCATGATTGCAAATGAGTTTGCTACCTCTGATTTAGACCGTGAACTCACCAGAGTAGGGATTGTATCTTCTTTTCTGTCTGGAAAAGACCTAGAAGATACTAAAGGGAAACATTGGTTCAGCTTTCTTTAGTTTAGCTGGGAGGATATAAGAAAATTTTACATGAATTGTAAGGAAATATGTGTCCGGGTATAAGTTCATGAAAATGGGACATTTACTTCTGTTTCATAAAAGAAATGTCAGTATTTTAAATGAAATAAAAATAGATGATATTGCACTTGTGCACTGTGTTGTTGAACTGAATGGAGATCTATTCATTTTGGACCTAGAAATTACTGTATAAGGAAAGTGCCCTTTTATTAGTGAACATTTACCTGTTGAACATCAGACTAACAATAAATATAGTCTTATACTAGTTGAGTTGATTGCAAAACAGAAAGACCATTCTATTTGTTATATCATTGGTTGATTTTGGGGGGTTGATTATGGGACTGTATATTCTATAAAATGGTCAGCAAAGAAGACAGATCAGCATAGTCAAAGGCATATCTTTACCTTCTTCCTCTGCAGCACATGATGTGTGCCTACCTTTCATCCACCTGGGAATCAAGACCTCCATTCTGTTCACCAAGCCACATTATATCCCATATTATTAGGAAACAGTGCCAGGAAAAACCACCACCAGAAACATTGTAGTTTACAGTACTTACATTATTTTTGGATTAAATAACTAGACATACTTGAGCAATAGAGTAAAATTAACTCAATGATCTCAAATGATCACACATGTTAATATACTATTTTTATATGACTTACCTAATCACACCCTTAAGTTCCTTAGATTTATGCTGTGACTTTCTTCTTTGATGAAGAGCCAAGGAGAAAAAAAGGGTATGCTCTGTCCTAGATACAAGAAGGGCTCTGGCATGCAAAACACTATGTGAAAGCTATGCAAATAAGAAGTCCTGTGGCACTTTTAAAGGCTAACTAATCAATTTATCTCTTGAGCTTTTGTGGGTAAAATCCCACTTCATAAGATGCATACTCATGCGATAAATAGATCTGTTAGTCTTTAAAAGTGCCACAGGACTCCTTGTTTGTTTTGCTGAACTAGACTAACACAGCTACTCCTCTGGAACTTGTTAAAGCTAAGTTTCACATTTTAAAGTATATAGGAATACAAAATCTATTAATGGGATTCACTGGCAATTATGGGTTTTGAGGAAGTGAGAGCTTGATGGTGTTTATTATTTCTCTCAACTATTTATTTGTGAGTTCTCTATATACTCACTCCTCATCCAAGTGGTGGTGGGAAAATGGCCAAAATTAGCCACATTAAATAAATAGAACATAGACATTGTATAATGCTTTTGGAGCAAGATTCATGAATTCTGAAACCTAGTGGAGTTTCTGATGTTCTTCCTAAACCTTGGCAAGTAGCACCACTGCTAAATATCCAAGCTCTGCTTGACAGCTGAAAAACTGTATATTGTATATGTTTATATAATATTAAATACTCCCGTAGGAGCTTTCATTGGTGGACCAGAAAACATTTTACAATCACTAAAACAGTAAACTTCATAACGTCTCTGCACAGCAGTTAATTATTACTCCATTTTATGGATGGGAAAATTGAGACAGAAAAGGATAAAATGATTTGCCCAATACCACAGAACCCAGAATTCCAGACATCAATTCCATATCATGTTTGGGTTGATTTTTTTTTTCTTATTGTACTATGGTAGTACGGTGTGACTACTTCATTCTTTCATTGTGTATAGCATGAATGTGCATGCATTACTAGCTGTGTAAAATAGAGATAGATACATACACATCTCAGAAGTTGAGAAACAATTTCCTTTAAAAGTTATTTCCTTTGTTCTGGATAATTTACAACATATGTTTTTGTGAATCTGCCTAGGGCATCAAGCCTGATGTGGTTAGGTTAACATGATTGCCAGAATCTTTCGCTCATGACTTCATGCAGCGGTTGAGCTTTTCTAAACTTCTAAACCCACATTGTATCAGTGGTGCTTCTTTGCATTATAACTCCTTTTAATATTTTACATGACAGAAAGTCAGATGTTGGAGAAAGCTTTTAGAGGAATTTAGGATATCAGCTCAATTTGTCTGGGATAAACATGAGGAGTTGGATGTGTTAAACAAGTTTGCCAAGAAGAGATTTGTCCTTAACAATCATAATAGCTTTCTGGTTGACTGGATCTGCAACATCTTCATTTACATTTTCCAAAGATGGACTTCATTTTCCCTCTGGAACCAGACCTTAGTTACTAATAAGGTATTGTGTAAAATAGCTGAGTCCATGGTGGTCCAAAGAAATTTAATTTTGGAAGAATAATTTGTAAAAATAAAGTATTTCAGTTTGATTAGCAAAATGCTATTTTTAAAGTAATCTTTTCACATTTCTGTTAAACATGGTTTAGTTATTGCATTAACTGCTTTGCTGCTGCTGAACATGTGTAAATTCTGGGATCAGATCCTTTTTGAACGAAGTGTCACTAAAAATTAATGGAATAGTATCAGTTACATCCCACCTTAAGACTGCTAGAAATACTGTGCCTTTCAGCAAAGGGGATACACAGGAAAGAAATATCTCTTTAGTATTAAATCTTCAAGATCTACAGTTGTCAGATTTGCTATGTACAGCAAATGGCATGGTTTAACATTGTTCAGGTTTTCCTCTGTCTACATTATTGCAGTGACAAAATATGAAGATTAAAAAATAGATCAAATCCCTAACATGCACTGTGAGGTATCTCTTTTTTACAGTTAAATTGGTTTTTAAAAGAAGGATTCTGTTAAAACTTTGGATAGAAGTTTTTATTTTATGCAGCAGCTTCTGCATGTGAAATGTAGTTGGCAGGTATTTTTATGTGTGCCTGTTAGTTTGAATGCACGATGCTGATCTGTTTTTTGTCCTCCCTGACGGTTATTATATCCTAATGGGTGCAACACTGCACTAATGATCCTTGTGTATATAAATTCTTCTTGTTGTGAGCAGACACCATAGGGCCACATAAAAATGTTTGCCTCAATTTCCCTGAAAAAAAGGAGCTCACAAACCAGACTTGGCCAAGTAACAGATTTTTAAAGGTAGAGGAACCCAATAAAATTACCAGCTTTTCACAGCATGAGTCTACTTCCTTTCAACATATTGTGAGGTGTAGGTGAAATATTCTAACTGAACTGACAGTGGGAGGAGGACAACTAAATAGAAAGCAAGATAAAAGTAAAACCCACCAGTGGTGATTGATATTACAAGTAACTATTAATTGGTTTGGACCGTTCTTTTGTAGATTTCTTACACATCACTTTTATAACTTACTACAGTGCTAGTTTTAGTATAATGAGATTTAATGTAGTAAAGTAGCACAGTGAAATTTACAGTATACAGGAGTTATTTTTAATACTGCAGTTTCTTGAGACATAAGTCACAAAAATGTTTTAAGAGGATTAAGGAGCTTTAGCTTCTCCTAGCACTGAAGAAAAACGTAACGATTATCAGAGTGCTTCTTCTATATAGTTCAATGAATGTTGTTAAAATGGCACCAATTCGAATTAGGTTATGCAATGTATTGTACACATTTTAAGGAGGTTATGTAACAGCTCAGGGTAACACTTTGAATCTGGGGGAAGAGGGGGATCAGTGCAATAGCTGCAGAAGTTGGGGTGGTGGGTGAGTTAAGAAACCAAAGGAAATTGTCACAATTGTACATTTTTCCATTAGGCATCTAAAAATGCATGTAGATGAAGAGGTATTTTCAAAAAGCACCGATGTGCCCAGCTGCTACTTTTGAAAATCCCACAATGAATCTTTAGGTGCCTGAATGCATTTAAAGCCCTAATTCAATTGACAGTGTGTGAGCTCAGCCATCTTGCCTGTCCATTAGCAATAACTGGTGGATTAGATAACAAGTTCCAAAGGGACAGCCATGTCAGTCTAGTTCAGGAAAACAAACAAGAACATCGAGAGTCCTATGGCACCATAAAGACTAACAAATTCATTGTTTTTGCTGTACGCAGACTAAAATGGCTACCCCTCTGAAAACAAAAAGGAGTCTTGTTCCAAAGGGGTAGCCATGTTAGTCTAGTTCAGCAAAACAAACAAGTAGTCATGTGACACTTTTAGAGGCTAACAAATTTATCGATCACGTGAGCTTTCATGGGAGAATGTCCTACTTCATCAAGGGTCTGACCAAGTGGGATTTTCTCCCATGAAAGCTCACGTGATCGATAAATTTGTTAGCCTTTAAAAGTGCCACATGACTTCCCTGTTTGTTTTTTCAGACTGCAACTATACTGCATCAGAAAACAATATCCCTGTGGTGTTTCTTTAGTACACATAGTCAGTTTTTCCAAAGGATAAAATAACTCATGTTAGTCTTTCTTTGTATGTACACTTATTATCAATTACTATTGATTCATTTTGAGGTTTGTTTATCTACCAGAATATATTTGATTTTTTTTCCCCCACTTAAACTTTTACGGTTCAATGATTGGTTTAATCCTGCCAATTTATTTTAATATAATTGGTTATTGTACTCTTCTGAATTTAGCCACTGTTGTATCTGGGTATTTAGCATAGAAATGAAGAGCACCATGATGGTAGTCCCTTTTCTGTTCAATAAACTGTACAATTATAGATATAAGCATTTATATAACAATCTTGATTTTTGTGTTATCATTCTTATACTTTGTCTAATTTCAAGTACCAGGTACATTTATAATACTTCTATACCTTTAAGATCATTATCATTAGTTACATGTTTTGTCATCCATAGAACTACTTAAAATTATTTGACATGAATCAACTGAAACTGTACATTTTGTCATTGCAAGTCTATTTACAAGTCTTAACTAACGAACTGTACATACTGCAGAAGCTGATGGAAAGACATGTTGGTGTAATCGAAACTAAAAATAATAGATTTTCTTCCATTTTTAAGTATCTTTTTCAGTACCCCAAGATGAGAAGAGATAGGAATGAAACAGAGAGGAAAATTTAATCTAAAAATCAGAAAAAAATGTCTTGATAATGAGATGTAGTAGGCTGTGGAAATGGTCTTTCAAGAGAAATCCCAGTCTCCTGAGACCTTTTAAAATTGGATTAGATAATACATTAGAAAATGTCCTATGCTGAACAGTCTTCAACTGGCAAGTAGATGATCAAGTAGATTCCATCTCTAACTATGTTTATTTGATTATGAAGTAATTAGCTTAGCTGTTTAGCTCTTTTATATTTGCCTAAACTTTTTAGTTCTAAATAAGTGACAAAAAATAGAAGTAGATTTTCTTTTTCTTCATTGGTAATACCTTTCTCCCTGCCACTTTCTTGCCTCTTTAGCCAAGGTATAATGTCAAAAACAGATGGAATCATAATTGACAGACAAAATTTTAAAGCATTCTAAATGTCACTGATTGTTTTAATAAAATTAATTAGCCTGCCACAGAGAAAATTTACTAGCCTGCTGGTTAATTTCACAATGTAAAATCATGGGGTAGGAGGGAGAATGGGAGAAACCTTATTACTTTTGAATAATTATTTAAAGATGTGTGCTTTGCCTGTTTCAGACATCATAGATGGCAAATGCAGCAAAAGCTTTTCACATCTTTTAAAATTGCAAGTGGTCACATCTCAATGTATAAGCGAAGAAATCAAATACAGTGGAAATTAAAAAGTATTATCAAGTACCAACTATGTCTTGACACAGGAAACTACTGAAGTCTTAATTTTGATGATGATATTAATATTCCTATAAATATATTTATGTAATCAAATAATTTACATTCCAGATACAAAGCTGCTTGAAATAATATGCCTAAATGAAATTCAGGTTCTGCATTTTGGTCAAAACATGTTTTCAGAAGAAATGAAATTTCTGTGACATTACATACGAAATCTCAGTATTTATTGGCAGTGGATATTCACTTCACAATGCAGTGGATGTCTGCAAAAAAACAGTACTAATGCAGTGTCTAAATTAAATCTCAATGACACATG
The DNA here is from genome assembly GCA_007922195.1 of Podocnemis expansa. Classification (NCBI taxonomy): domain Eukaryota; kingdom Metazoa; phylum Chordata; order Testudines; family Podocnemididae; genus Podocnemis; species Podocnemis expansa. The sequence goes on along the minus strand of ML681963.1, from coordinate 79,211,861 downwards.
CGACTAACAGAATAATAGAATACTATAAAATTAAGATCTGTAGTAAGAACCACTTCGTCCCTTTTTTATTTATTTATGCATTTTTTTAAAAATTCCAGTGAGCAAATGAAGTGAACAGTAATCTGCTGAATGGTGAAGTTCATATATCTCTATTAGAGCTGTTTGTATTTTTTCCCACAGAACAGTTTTCCTCTGAAAAATGGTGATTTTCTGCAGAAGCATGTCTACTCTGTCAACTTTTGAAGGAAACCTGTTTGGTTTCCTGCTGGTTTGCCTGCACACCTTCCCATGCTTCCCAGCTCTTCAGTAACCCACCTGGGAATCCATGGATTCCAGGCTTCTGCGTTCCATGGCAGCCCAGACCCCCAAGGCAGACTCTTGACTCCTTAAAATCCCTGGCTATTAGAAAGCATAGTGACCCAGATTCCTCAGCTGGCCAGATCCCTAAGGTGTTTGGCAGCCAACTGGCCACTTCTCTGTCTCCTTGCTATACAAATCCTCAAGCTCCCTAGGATTCTGAGTGGCCAGCCTTTCAAAGAGCCTGTCCCAAATTGGGGGAAAAGTAAAAAAACTTAATTTTTCACAGAAGATAAATTTTTTAAAAAGCAATTTCTGGAAGACAGTGTCCAACTGCCCAAGTGTCCCAACCCTATTTCCAGCCTAGACAGCCACTCACCCTGGGAGACGGACAGCTTCAGGGGCAAGCTGAAAAAATTCATTATTGTTCTCTGAAACTTAATTCTTTGAGAATTCAACTCCTGTGAAATATTTAGAATTTTTATTTTCTCTCAATAAGGACAAAAGATTTTTTAAAACTTCGTAATTTTTCGTGGGAGCTTAATTCTGTTTTTCTGGCCAGCTGTAATCTGTAAAATATGTTATTAGAAAACACTTTGAGTTAACCTCTGTTTTATTAATATGCCATTTGTTATTTTCTCTTTTACAGCTACACTAAATGTGGATGATTCCATAGTAGACCTAGAAACATTGGAAGCTCTTTATGAGAATGTAAGTATGACATCAAAACATCACATGAAACAGAACAATGTTCATAGTTTCAGCTTACCACCAAATGCAAACATACTCAAAGAATAAATAGTTTTACCAATTTGTAGAAGAGCGAGGATATACAATATTTTTATTAGGAGATGTAAGAATATTAGTGGATATCTTCAAAAGGTAGTTAGCTAATGCAACACATCTATTTTGCCAGTTCAAGAATCACAGTGGGGAATATAAACCAATACAAAGCAATTGAACCTCAGATAAGATTAAACAAGTTGCAACAGAAGACATTGCATGACCTGTCATCTTCTCCCTCTACTTCCCACAAAAATATTGGCCTCCCACCACAGCAAGGCTTCTCTACACTGCCTGTATATCCTCTAATTTCTATCATACTTGGGCAGATTTTTCCTCCCTCTCCTCTCCAGTTTCACCTCTCTCTAAGTCGGGGATCAGCAACCCAAAAGATAAGGAAAGTCATTTTAAGAATTCCTTCAATAACTGAGTGTTTTGAGAGCCACAATGGGTGCAGCCTTCTGGTGGCGGGAGGGGGTAGAAGGGGGAGCTAGGCCAGGATGCCTGCCGCAAGGTCCCCTAGTGGGAGGGGGAGAGACTGGAAAGAGGGGCAGGCCCCCTGCAGGGTTCCCCAATGGCAGGGGGAGTCCGCAGCCTGACACGAGCTGCCTTCAGGGTCCCCTGGTGGCAGGAGGGGGCCTGGAGCCCAGAGCCAGAAGGGAGCAGCCAGTGAGCTGCATGCATCTGTGGAGCCACAGGTTATAGACCCTGCTCTAAGTAATAGCCTGAGAGGGTGTACCCTTTTAAACTTTAGTACTACTTTTTACACATGGTATGTACTTTGCTTTGTCTACTCTCTTTCAGTCAACTGTTGTACAACACAGTACAGTGTGCAGTAGCCTGTGTTTTTTCTTTCTGTTTGGTAACTAGGAAGTGCTAATCAGAGCTAGGTTATGAGGCAGAGCTGCCTATAGAGGAAGGGAAGCAAAGCATCTACATGACCTTGCTTGGAGATACCTTTGTCCTTCCAATGTTTAAGCTCTGGAATGGATTATTCCCAAACTCACTGTCTGGAAGGAATTTTCTCAAATCTATAAAAGAGGAAGGGAAATTTGAAAATATATGTTTAGGGACTGATTGTGAAAACAGGAGCATAAGAGAATGTGGAGGCCTTCTATAATAAAATGTATAATATTGGTACACAGGGTTGTTATTTTGCTGTGCAGTAGAGTAAATTTTGTGTTATGTCCTTCATAAAACAGTATCACAGAATTAAACAATGCAGATGCAGAATTCAACATGAAAACAGGAAAATTAAGTTACATGAATATGATGATAGTTTATTATCATGTTTCTTAACTGATACCTTGCTTACTTTGAAGATGGGAGTCTCTGTCAATGATAACATTTGGCCCTGATGTGAGGGAACAGAATTATACATGTAAACACTGTCTAGGCTGTGGTTAAAGGGGGAAAACAGATCCAATAAATTTTAATTCATATAGCTGCGTAACATTGAAAGCTATCAGATGTGCTTCATAATTCAACTGTCTTCTATTCTGTACACCAACTATAATTCCCAGGAACTGCTGGGAAAATAGATTTTATAAAAAGTAAAAGTGGTGACCATTTAGGAATGTTGTCATTTTAGCAGAAGCGAAAAGTTCAGCTGTAGACCTGAATTTCTCCAAAGTTTGGGAATGTTCAGATCTAGGGTATTGGTTTGGGGCCACCTCTCTCTTTATTTAATAATAATTTTTCATGTTCCTGAACAGTGTCTTATAAGTGACAGATAGGCAACTCAGAATTGTGTAATACAGAAAATGAAATACAAATTATACTCTATTAAAGGTATCTTGTAAGCAGAAATCATAGATGTTCATCAAAATCCCTTAGAGGAAGGAGGGGAATTGCTTGTAGAAATGATTCATAACACCCTGTTCAGCTTTAACATACCCCCATTTTCTGCATGGTAGAAACTTGTATGAATGTTAAAGAGCAACAACTTTTGATAAAGAAACCTGCACAAATCTAATTTAAAAACGTAACATTGCTGATACAATATAGGGGGGATTTACAATAAAATAGGTGAAAGGGAACCTGATTTTTTGTTTTGTTTTGTTGTTTTTTTAAAAAAAGTCAATTTAAGTTAAGCAGATAAAGGATTTGCCAAAAGGCATGGTCTCAATTTCCTCAAGAAACTTTATCATGCAAAAGGATCTATATAATTGCAAAATTATAGCTGATACCAGGATGACAGTAGATTTTACTAGTCACATCACATTTTTGCATCTTGGACCTTGAACAAAAGACAATGGCATAAGTTGAACACTTTCAGGCATATGTAGAATACATGAACTGAGGCTCTCTATATCTTCAGTAGCACATGTAATACTGGAGAAAGTATGTAATAAGAGAATGGGCAGACTTTTTAGAGGTCAGCAAATAAGAAGATGATTAATTGTATTAAGAAACAAAAGCTTCTTATTGATAGTTTCTATTTGCAATCACACAGAGAGCACAAAAGGATGAACTGGAGAAAATAAGACTATATTATGAGACTTCGAAAGAAGAGGAATTGAAGCTTCTGGACAAACCAGAACAGTAAGATTTGGTTGGGTTGGGTTGGGTTGGTTGGTTGGTTTGTTTGTTTAAAAATATTTTTTCCATTATATAGAATGGCCCTTGGTTATCAGACTGAAGAAGCAAAGCAGAGGATAGAATTCTGGCTAATTAACAGTTCTTTAAAAATCCATATTTCAAGACAAAGTGTGAAAGCAAGTTATATTGTCCCTTTTTTTGATATATTACATATAACGTTGCATCAACAACTGATGAAATATGCTGATTATGCTACATGACCTTGAGCCAGTCACAACTTCTGTTCCCGTGTGCTCTCCTCTATAAAATGTTTATCACTTATAAAAGAGTGATGCCCTCTTAGATGGACAGCTTCCATAGAAGTTGCTGTTGCTGTTACAATAAACCCCAAAAGTAAGCTCAAAATATGAGAAATCCCAATTCCAAATTATACAGTAGTCTCGTAATTAAGAATTAACACACCATTAATTAAAACAATGTTTTTTAGCCCAAATTTATGCATAACAGTAATTTCTGCTTCCTCTGTGCTACTTCTCCCTCGTAATGGCAATCTTCTTCTTCCACTGGTTTCCATCAAACTTTCCTTCCTATCTGTGTTCCCACACTGAAGCCCCTCTGCTGCCTTTACTCTTTTTACCTCTCAACTTTGTGATGCTTTAGTCATCTTTGGTGTAAGAGAGTAGATAAGAAATGTGTGGACAGTGAAGAAGGAATGGAGTCAGCAGAGATGTCATCTAAGTCTGAGAGCTGGGACAACAAAGGGGATATCTTTTTATCAAGTTTCTTTAAGGTTGTAGGTTGAAGTTGGAAGGCAACTCCTTCCCCAGCCTCAGAGCAAGCCAAGGACTTGTTGCTGACATCTACATGTGCTGCACTGGGAAATAGGTTAACATCTGAGGCTATGACTATCTCCCAAATATTAAGATATCAGAATATGAATGTCCTTTAAATTTGTATACAATCTTGTACATCTATTCTTTATCTCTGGGTTTTCATTGATCATGCTCAGGTGAGCTTTGGCTTATAGCGCAATGATACATTGTGACTGTTCAATCTTTCAGAGTTTAAATCTTTGGCAACTTATTTGTTATATCTCTGAGTGAAATCACAGTTCAGATTAGAGATGAATGGAAGATAGTCTTCACAATCAGTATAGAAACTTTATTTCATTATACTCTTCAGCCTATGCAACCCTCCATTGACTTTCCAGTACTTCATTTATGATATCTTTAGGGACCTGCTGCCAGGGCCATAACTAGCCTGTCTGCTGCCTGGGGCAAGCAGATCGGGCCCCAGTACACTGGCCAGGCAGATGCCTTCCCCGCCAGCCAGCCGACAGTGGAGGTTTGGCTTCCCCCACTGGCTGGCGAATTGCAGACAGAGCCAGGCAGGGTTTTCTCTTCCCCCACCAGCCTGCCGATCACAACCACCAGCCAGGCCTGGGCTGGAGGTGCCTTGGCCACTCTGAGCCAGGCAGCAGGGTTAGCTCCCCCCCCCCCCAGCTCTAGCAGCACTGAGCAGGGGGTAACGAAGCATCCCTCATCACCTGGCCCAGCACGGCTACAGCAAGGCAGGGAATGCCTTCCTTGGCTCCCAGAGGAATGTGCCTTTAAGGCAAATTTTTCTTCAGGGCAAGGAAGGGTTTACTCTGGTGCCCTGTGAAATTGGCACCTGGGGCAAAGCCCCATTTGCCCCACCAAAGTTACAGCCCTGCCTGCTGCACCAATTTGTGGTTATCTTCCTCAGTGATATCCTCATTTTTACTAAGGATCTCATTCTCATGAGCAACATACATGCTGAGTCTTAGAAAAATTCTGATATTACCACCTGCATGTGGTGTTCAAGAACTGTGAATTTGACTAGGGCATGATTGAATTCCTGGGGCATATTGTTTTGCCCAAGAGAACTAATATGGAAAAGAGAAGATCAAGAGGAGGTATGATACAATAGCTGTCTTCAAATACTTGAAAGTCTGCCATAAAAAGAATGGAGAAAAGTTCTCTCTTGCCACAGAGGGCAGGACAAAGAGGTTCAAGCTACAGCATGGCAAATTTAAATTAAGTCTCAAGAAAAACTTCCTAACTCTAAAAAGAGTCATAATGGAACAAACTGTGTAGGAAAATCATGGAGTCTCCACTGGAGGTTTACAAAAAATTTAGACAATCATCTTTCTTGGGCATGCTAGACACAACAAATGCTACATGTTGGTAGCAGGCAAGGGTTAAAATATAATTTGGTGGGCCCCGGAACCCTCCCGCACAGGTGGGCCTCCTCTCCAGCATGAGTGGGCTCCGCGCGTGCGCGCGCGCGCGCGCGCACACACACACACACACACACACTCACAGCCACCCCGAGACAGACAGACAGACAGACAGGAACACGCACACAGAGCCACCCCAGACACACACACATAGACACACACAAAACCCCCAGCAGCCCCCCACCCCTCAAAGCCCTTACCTGGGCTGTCTGCGGGCTGGCTGGCTGGCTGGAAGCTGCTTCCAGCCACAAACTGCTCCACCCTGCAGGGGAGAGGCTCACAAACTCCCAGCTCTCTGCTGGCTGGGCTTAAGGTGGAACAGGGCTTAAAGTGGTGCCACCAGAATGCTGCATTCCAACTGGTCATGTTATTTTTAGCAGGGCCCTGGAACGCAGTGTTCCCATGTGTTCCTCTATTTTTAGGGGCCCCAGAACACTGCCAGCCTAAAATTAGCGGGGCCCCAGAGCTGCGTTCCAGTGCATTCCCCCTTACTTTAACTCCTGCTCTCAGGTTAGACGAAGTGACCCTGACAACCCCATCTAACTTTATGAATCTGTGCTTCAGCCACAGAGATGATGACTCTTTTGTCAGCCTTATTTCCAGCTCTACTCGTTTTCTGACTCTGACTCTAATCCTCAGTGCTGTTCCTTACCTTTGACTGCAACGCCAGCCACCAGTCTTGACTATCTTCTGCTCTGACCCCTAGGTCTGACTGCACATGCCCTCATCTGTAACATCGGTGATCCTCTTAATTCAGTTTTATTAGCAATTCAAAATACCACACTTTCTGGAAAATCAATAAATAAACTGTGCTGTTCTATCTACTCAATCTCAATAAATGCAGGGCAGTTTGCTGGAAGTACATTTAAAATTAGTTACTGCAGGACATTTAACATGACTGCATTTTCATTGTGAAGGCTCAAAGCATAGTTACAAATGAAATGCCATATTTTTTAAATGATTGCAAATGGTAACATTATGGATTAAAACACTCTAAGTGTTGGGCTGAATTCAGTGCAGTCTAAAAGAGTCTTTTGCCAGTTTTAAATGTTTTGAAATTCCAGACGAACAGAAAACTTTTCTGATATCAATAATGGTCTCCTGAACATGTGATTTTGATTTATTTTGCTGGCATGTTATATTTGCTGCTGTTAACATACACTGTAAATTATTTCAGCAGTATTACAATAAGCTCCTAAATTATGTTTCTTGATAATAAAGTTGTTAAAATGCTAATATTAATTAGAATGGTAAAGATTTATATGTACTACTGACCACAATGTAGGGCTTTGTATGAAGGACACAGATGCTCTAGCTGGTTTCCAAGTATTGCATTTTGGATGAAATGTAATCTTCCTGTAGTTCTTCTAGCTACTACTAAATCATTGCTAGACAGGGAAGTGGTAGTGAAGTGCAATTTGGGGCTTTCTCACGGAACTTGTGATTGACCACAGTAAGCAGAGAGCTATTATTTGTTTGAAGGTAAAATATTTGTTTCTTCCCAACTAATGACACTGGGCCCTCATTCTCTCTTCTCTTATATGAGTGTATCTCCACTGAATTCAGTGGAGATCCTTTTGACTCACTGACATGAGAGGAGAATTTTCTTTCAAAGTAATCACTAAATGTGGTGTTTTTAGAATCTGAATAAATATGAACTGGTAAGTTATTTCTTGGTAAAAATGACTATTTAATTCTCTTTCAAGTCAATGGATGCTATGATTTATGTATAGTTATGATGTGATGGACTTTGGACCTGATTCAAAATTACACTAAAGCCCACTTTATACAGCCCTCAGCCAGGCTAAACAAGCCATCAAGGAATAATACGTTTTATATAAGTTTTCTTTAAGATGTCTTTACACTGCCAGGGTGAGGTATACAAGAATGAAACTCCCTGTGCTTGTTGTGTAGATCATCAGTAGAAAGTTGTAGTAGCGCCCATCAAAAAGTTGTATTAGGTCAAGGGGGCATTCCATCATATCTTGAGATTAGCCAACAGCTTGCTGCAATTCATAAATGAATCTAGGATAGCCTCTCCTCTTCAAAGCTTTATCCAGTACTCTTAAACATTAACTTACGTTACTTTTTTTTTGACTTTGAAAGATAGTCCAGTCTGCATTTTATACAAAAGATCTCTGCTTGAATTGTACTATATGCTTTTCATATCTATTTCATGCTCAATATAATGGGAACGCTATGATAGCCAAGAGAACCCTGGATGGCAACTGTTGGTAATGATGTTCTTTAATTACAATATAGGGTGGATCATTCCTCAGATTCAGAACATTAGATTTTGGTTTTGATTAGCTAGGTGTTGTCATTCATTCATTCCTTTATTTCAAAATAACAAAATGTTCTGTGAGATGCTTCATTGTACCTTTTGCTTTCCTGAACTATAAGTCAGGCTATTCATATTTTATAATGTGCCTCTTAAAAATCCTGAATCACTTTCTTCAATTGCTGGATCACTTAAATCTCAGTAATGATTACCCCATGCTGAAGTGACCAGAACAATGCCCATATCAAGGAATGCCAAATGAAAGGTAGTCAGGAAACTGAAATCAGTCATATACCCCTTCGTTTCTGCATCTCCTGTGCCGTTGGTTAGTCTTTTGTGATCCTTTAGCAAGGGTGCACCAACACTTCCGCAAACAGCTAGTTAATCTAAATGATTATTTTTTTTCCATTTGTAACTCTTTTTCATTTATACATTTTAAGCAATACAGTAGAACCTCAGAGTTATGAACACCAGAGTTACAAACTGACCAGTCAACCATGTACCTTGTTTGGAACCAGAAAAATACGATAAGGCAGCCACAGAGGACCAAAAAAAAAAAAGGGGGGGGGGGGAGAAGCAAATATAGTACAGTACTGTGTTAATAAACATAAGCTACTAAAAAAGAGGAAAAGCAACATTTTTCTTCTGTAAAGTAGCGTCCCAAAGCTGTATTAAGTTAATGTTGAATTGTGAACTTTTGAAAGAACAATCATAACACTTGGTTTGGAGTTTGAACATTTCAGAGTTACAAACAACCTCCATTCCCAACTTTTTCATAATTCTGAGGGTTCTGCTGTACACTAAACAAATGAGTAAATTGATGCATAGAACTATTTTCACCTAGTACAGGATGGTGTTTCTCTCACAGAGAAGCCTGTCCATAGAACATGGGAACAAAAATCTCCTGTTTGAAGGTCCTTCCCTTTGTCACTAGGGTGCTTTGATAATAACGGGATATGTCTCATCTGTTCCTGATGTCATGCAAAAGAACATGAAATATTATTTTGCTCTATCACTTAATTTACAGTTCAAATAATGAAAGATTGCTTTATGTATGTACTTTGTTTGATGCTATTACTCTAACATGTTATATTACAACATGTTATGTGAAATGTGATGGTTTGGTATTAAAATATAGTTCTTGCTTTCACAGATTTTTGTATGAGTTATCCCAGATCCCCAATTTTGCAGAACGTTCCCAGTGTATAATCTTCCAATCTGTTTTCTCTGAGGGGATAACCTCGGTGCATCGTAAAGTGGATATTATTACCCGTGTTTCTAAGGTACTGTAGGTTCTGCCAGTCTAATAGAAGCTAATCACAAATTCAGATTATTTAAAATACTATGCATTTCTTTGCTTCCTAAATAAAGTTAATTCAAGTATAATATAAATATTTCAGCTGCTTCATTGGCTTTGCAGGAATTTAAAAGCACTATATCTCTCATCCATAGTAATGTTTCCTTCCAGCTGAATAGCAGATTTTAACTAACTTGCATAGCAACAGTCATTTCATGTAAACTGATAGATGTTTTCAGTAAAGAAATTAAAAATATTGCAGAATTAAAACAGACTCTCACAGTAACAGAGACCAACATTAGAGCCAAGTTTAATAATTCCATGAAATTAAATCAGTAAAACCCTAGAAATAATTTTTTAAAAAGGTAAATGACAAAGAATGGGCTCCTGGGTACTACAGTAATAGAAATAATTGATGATGATGATAAAACCTAAACAGCGGATGGCAACCACAGGCATTCATGAAAGAGACCAGCCTGATAAATTGTCTGGTCTACCATGCAGAGAGTCTCTTCTGAACTACCTGTTGCCCCACTCCATCTGTAAGTGAAAGAGCAAGGTGAAGTTGAAAGAATCTGTTCAATTTTGATTTGTTTCTCTGTTTACACATTGGCAAAGTTGGAGATGCTTTAGAGGGGGGTGAGTATAAGGTGTGAGGAAGGTGAAGAGTCAGAAGATGGGAAAGAAGCAAGATTCAAAAGAGGAAAGTGGGCCCACAAAACAAATGCAAATAAGACAACAAACTGAAAAAACTGAAATGAATGGTGCATAAGACGCTAGTGCAAATATGATTGACCTGTAATGGCACTGAAATTTTGTAAATTTGAAAACAAAGCTCCAGCAGAACTGAAATGTTTCAAAATGTTTTCTGATCTGAGCGCTACAAATAAATATGAATGTTGTCACCATATTCTGCCATGGATTTAAAACAATAACACTTAGGTACTCCTAAAAACAAGATATATTTATTAAAATCTTAGGAATGTTAAAAACAAACAAGATAGCATAGTATTTCCAAACAGTAATAAAAACAATAATGATATGATACATTCATATGGTGTTTACTATTGAATGTGCATTATAAATGATTAATTAAGCTACATAGAACTTCTAAGGTAGGCAAATAGTATTATTCCCAACTTTACTTACAGGCAACTGAAGCACAAATCACCTTATTCACGTTTATACTATGGACACCCTTTGGCAATGTCAAGGGCTTATGTTATTTTTCACTCATTTCGTAAGGCCATTTTAAAATGCTAGGTGATAAAAAAGTAGCCTTGTGTAAATAAGAATCAAGCCTGTGTAGTTTAAATGGTTTCCCCCAGATTTACAGAGCAATTTTAAAACAGACTTGGAAATAACTCCTAGGTCTCTTTGTTATACCAAAAAGGGCACCCAGGAGAGCGCCCCCTAGTAAAAAGAAAAGACTAGCAGGATCTTATTCAGGGGGACAAGGCAATATGCCACATTTATTGTAAATAAGTAAGGATAGCAAAAAGCGCGCGCGCACACACACACACACACACACACACACACACACACACAAAGTTCTGCAAGCTGGTGTGATGTAATTACCAGTCCTTTCATGTGTTGCTTGAGCCAGCCTAGTGGCCAACTAGGCTGGGCACAAGGAGGGAGCCAGGCCTCTGTCGGTCATGATCCGATGCTCCAAGATGTCAGTTGCAGAATGAGACCCCTAAGTTTTCATGCTCTCACCCATCTTTTATACTTGCAGGCCTTCATGTAAGTCTATGGGATCTGCTGTGTCATGTAGCCTCAGGGTTCCTGGGAGATCATTGGTCACCAGTCACTTGCAGACTTGATTGTATTTTATTCTTTTCTTTCTGGGGTGGCTCCTTCTGTTTGCTTTAATGAGATGTCTGCATTGTTCAGCTAGTTAGATGGTACTTATGGTTCATCAGGACAGGCTGGCAGTTGAGACTTGCCTTTTCACACACACGCCCTTCATTCACACACCTTGTTCACACATTTAAAAGAACATATACAGCATATACCTAAACCAGATTTCATCAAGTATCCAAAATGAAGTACATTGTTTAAGCAGGAGTTCCAAACTGACAATATGGAGTCTTGCTGGACATTGGTCACTATGTCCATTACACAGGGTTACAGTCATCTGTCTGTGCTCCACATCTTGACTCCCAGTTGTTCAATTCCCCACCTCTTACCCCTTTTTCTGATTTCTCCACAGGGAGAGGCAATGTGGTCCACTAAATGCACAATCAGTGCAAGTGTCTCTGTTTTATCATTTGCAGCATTCTCTAACCAATTTCTCTCACTATTTACTTCACCACTGAATTTATTCTTCTGCCTTCAGGAACCAAATCTTATTGCTTTTAATGCATAGGAGGGATAGTATGTGTTTATACAGAGGTCATTCATTATCCTTACTGCCTGTAGGGCCTTTCCTCTTCTCCTAAGCAAGTTAAAATGGTTTACTGCCAGACTATTGCTTGCCCTGTCTGCCTCCCATGTGCTGCACTGGGTATACACCTTGCACTGTCTAGTCTTTCTCCAAAGCATCAGGAAAACTGTGTGGCCCATTGATTGTGACTCACTGGGTCTATTCCAGGTGGAGAACACCAATCTACTGTCTGTTAGTCTGGGCAGATTGCAAGCTAATGATAAAAACCACTCTTATGAACATTTTTTTAGATGGCTATTCTATATGTGCAGTAGACTCCTCTCAAACAATTTCTTGCAGTAAGAGCATCTGCATAATTTTAATAGCACAGGATAACTACACATTGTACGTCTTATGGATTAATACAAAATCTAATAACATCTCAGAAGGAGAAGGCACAATCAGTTCAGTTTCTTCTCTTATATCTAACTCATGTACTTGTTTTTAGTTTCTTTGTATCTGTGCTATAAAAATAAAATCTTTTTAACAAAAAAAAAATTTCAAATATTTGCCTGTACTCTTAGCCTCTGCAGCCCAGTCCCAGGTCCTCCTCCCTGTGGCCCCATTCTGGCCCCTGGCTCAGCCCCTACACCCCTTTGGTTGAAGCCCAGCTCCCATCCCAAGCCCCACAGAGAGCCCTGAGTCCCTGTGGTGCACTCCATGGCCATGACTGGGAGCCCCATGGCCTGACCCTGGCAGGCTCTCAGGCCCCCCAGGCTGAGGGCTACCCTCCCCTCTTCCTTGTGGGGCCCAGAAGGGCCAGAGAGCTGTCACCCGATCTGCACATGCTGCCTGGGCCCCAGGAGAGGGAGAGAGTTAAATTTCCCTCCCCTCTCTCCCTGCCCTGCCTATGTACAGCAGGAGGGAGGGGACAGAAGCTCTTGCTTCGCCCAGCAGGCAGGCTCTGTGCAGCTATGCTGTTGGCAGAAGCTTTGAAAACTCCCCTCCCCAGCCTGGCTACAGCTCCTAGGACAGGACAGAGCGGAACTCAGTGCTCCACCTGATTTCTTCTATTTTTGGGGGCCCCGGAACATTGGCCCCTCAAATTTGTGAGACCCAGAATGGCATTCCAGGGCGTTCCCCATTACTTTAGCCAGTGGTATAGACCATCATATCACTTTAATCTAACAATGGGCCAAAATTGTTCTTTTGAGTCCAAAGACCAGTTCTTTGGCCCATCTCTATTTTAGGCTGGAAAACAACTCTGTCCTTACTTTGGTATAGTATCTCCTTCAATATTTGAAAACGAAATTCATTGCATCATTAAGAACCTGCGTAGGGAGATGGGTGAAATTTTTCAGCTTCAACTTCTTCTTCTTTTTTTTTTTTACCAAAAATGCTGATTTGGTGACACCAAAATATTTTGTACATTAATGTTGATTTTTCCAAATTGTTTTGGTTGGAAAAAATCTTTTTTTTTAATCAAAATGTTCTACTTTGATGTTTCCTAAATAAAACATTTTGATTTTTAAATTCAAAACTGTTCATTTTCAATTTTGTTGAGCTTTATTTTTAAAAAACTTAATAAACATTAAAAAATGCTCAGAACAAAGTGTCATATTTTGGATCAAATAAAATGTTTGCTTGAGTAGGAACAAAGGGTTTGGTTGTTTTGGTTTTTTTTCAACTTTTCGATTTCGTGAAATTTTCAAACATTGTAATTTTTTCATTTATCCCCAAATTGTGGGAAACGGTTGGGATTCTTTTGTGGGTGTTGGAATTCTTTTACTGGTGTTGTGGTAAATATTGATATAAGTGCTTTAGAGAAATCTGTAATTTTTATCTGTTTCATCATTGTAATATCCACAGGCAAAACAGTATAGGCATTGTAATCTTCCTTGTACCATCTGACATTACAAATTGGTATTCCTCTTTCAGGATTTGCTGGACATGAAAAGCGTGAAAGAAATTTTAGGCTTGATTTTGGCTTTTGGAAATTATATGAATGGGGGGAACAGGACACGAGGTCAAGCAGATGGATTTGGGTTGGAAATTCTTCCTAAACTAAAGGATGTCAAAAGCAGAGTAAGTACTTTTTTCCCCTTAAAGCGGTATTGAGTGATCTTTTCTCATGTTCCCTCATTTGCAAAAGGTTGTTCTCTCTCTCTCTCTCTCTCATTAGTCATTTGCAGCATAAAGAATTCTTACTGAGTACTGGCCTCTGTCTCTTTCTCCTCACTTTGCTCCATGCCTAACACATGAACATTTTTTCTCTCTCTCAGATTCTGCCACTGGAAAGACTACCCTGGGTCAAAACCTCTTTGTGTGTTTTTCAGTCAAGATTCAGTCAATGCAGAATGAAAGACATGTAGGATTGTGCAGAGAGCTGAAGGTTTCTCCAGCAACTGTTCCCAACCCTGATTCCTGATACTAGTTGCATATCTTTTCAGAAGCCACTAGCATTTAGGAAAAGCTTTCAGGGCCAAGTTTAGGGGCACTGGATGCAAACTGAAAACATGAAAGTTCTGATCCAAGTCTATTAGTTTGGATTTTTGGTGGAAGAGTCTCTCCATTCCCTACAGGGAATGCCTGTCTTCATCTTTAAGTTAGCAAGTATCAGATCTTCTTCAAATAACAGTTTCAACACAAGAATTCTGACCTGCTAAATTGAATGAACAAGAAAAAAACAGGATAGATAGCCAGTTCTGTTCTCAAAAATTGCAAATGCAAAGGGTCTTTGGATATACACTTTAGTCTTTAGTCAGGACACCAAAATATAATTAAAAAAAAAAAACCCTCAGCGGGCTGTTTTTTAATCAGATCAGCAATGGAAAGACAGCTCTTGTGGTCTTTGGGGTTGAAGCAGGCAGACTTGGCTGCTCTGTGCTCCCTTCGTCCTGAATAGATATGGTGATCAAGCCTGGCTACAAGAGGAGGCATGAATTTTCTAATGCTCCCTGTAGCAATTGGCTGGGCTTTGGACAGAAAGGGAGACTTGACAGTTTCTCTTGCAACGTGTCCTGTTCATGACATACTCAGGCCATGTAGCAGTTATTTTACTGTGGTTTCTGTCCTGCCTTCACTGCCCTAAAATGGAGATATAGTTTTAATTGTATTTCCGAGATGCTATGGGTCTGATTTGGCATCAGGCAGGACAGTTTTTTTTTCTCCGATGTGCTTCGATCAGCAGTTCCCAAACTTTTCCTTTATGAGGACCACTACATCATCACTGAAAACTTTTGTGGACCATGTTCTAACCACTAAATGTGCAATGAGTGCAGGTTCACAAAAACATCACTATTTAAATTCAGAGAATGTTATAGTACACAAGGATGAATGTGACAAAAATTACTTTGTGAATAACAATGTAACATTGAGTATGATACATAAGAGGTACATGGGATTATATCATTACATTATCCTCCCCACCGCCATGGAACACCAGGTTGGGTACAAATGGCCTAGATTTTTATCTTAATTGCAACATCATTTGAGGTTAATAAGAAGTAAAGATAGGATTTAACACTTGTCAGTTTGTAATTTAATCACAGCTTGTGGCCAACATGGCTGAGAAGCTCAAAGTGTCACACTCCTGTGGTAAACCTGAAACCCAGGAGATAACTAGTCGGCCCTATTTGCTTGGAGGAAAAAAGGCAGGGAGACCTTTGTTTTTCCAGAAAAATATTCCCTTCATATATACTCTCATTCCTCCTTATGGTGAGAGTGGGAGAGAATTCAGGGATGGACTGACTCCTAGGTAGGCTGAAAAGAGCCATTCATGAATATTGGTTATGTGACATTTAACACCATACTGAACTCAAATAAATCCCTGGAAAAACAATAAAGTGGTGGCACCCCATTTTAAAATATCTCTCTGTCTCTGTGATCTAATCTTCTGCCTGTCATAATAAAATCAAGGTGAGAGGTGTGTGTGACATATCAAGGTACAATACAGGCTAATGAGTAGCTGTGTCACTGCTGCCTTCTAATCTGAAATGTCCTTTACAATGTTTTACTGCTTTAGCCTACATCTGGCTGTTCACAAGCAACTCCTAGCATGCAAATCACTCCCAGGTATGTCCATGTGTTTGCTGGAGTTGGCCAGCCACACATTCACTCTTACCAGCCATGGTCATATTGCAAAGTGACTTCAACACACCACCCATCTTAGACCTAGCCTGAGAAATGTATGCCCAGTGTTGTTCAGTCCCCTCCTGGTTAAATGCAAATTGATCTAAAGTCCATTATTGCTTCAGTAGAAATAATATGTATATAACTTGCTACCCCAAATGGTGTTTTCCAGACACTTCAGATTAAACACACTGGATTAAATAAAATGAAAATACCAGGTCATTAATTGCAGAGAAAGAGATTTTAAGCGAGTACAGATATTGAGGCATAATAGTCAGAAATGGTTACAGGAAAAATAAAGATAAATGCAACTGGTCCCTAACTGTACCACACAGTGTTAAATTCAAAGCAGTTTTCTCACCACATGCTCTCAGCAGTCTTATTGACCAGATTTCTTAGGTCAGAACTATTTCTCCTGTCCAATAAATGCTTCCCTTGTCACTTCTAGGTCCTTGAACATGATGAGCAGGAAGAAAAAAAGGGGTATTTTGAATTCCCTCTTTTTATCCCTCTTTTGTATAGTGTCAAGTGTCATTCCCCCTTTTGAAAAACATTTCCAGATGAGAGTCAGGAAACAAATAGTCTATAAGAAAGGACTTTTTCTGCTGCTTTTTCTTCCTGTTGAAGCTTCTTTTGTTTTACTTACTGCTTGACGACTGTTAACTGTTTATGTATAAATTAAGTGGAGCACACATTTCTTTGTTTGAGACAGACCTGTTTGCCAACCTCATCTTGGAAAATGTGTTAATTAAACCATACTGTGGAATTTTACTATGTCACATACAATGTTGCCACACACATTTTATCAGGACAAAAATGACCAGTAAATTATGAGTTTTCAAATGACACCTGACAAGGCATACTTTGTACAATGACTACTGTAATAATATGAAAGAAGTGGACATGAGTATTTTCTCTCATAGTTTTGTATAATAATGTATATAGACTAAAGTGGAACTCATGTTTTGTTAGTGTGTGTGTGTGTGTGTGCGCGTGTGCGTGCGCGCGCATGTGCACCATGCACACACAAATTGTTTTACCTGTATGAAGCGTAGTAACTTGCTTACTGGTAGTTAAGAATTTTGCTGCTCTGTGTTATTAATAAAACATAATGTGCTGCAGACTCAACATATACAGGACAGCTCTGTACAGGAAGTCATACATACAGAATATCCAAACCTTTATCCTGGTAGCTATCAATACAGTATATAAAAATGAAAAAAAGACATCAAAGACATTCCACATATAATACACGATATTGTCTGTCTTCTGTGCTGTTTAATAATTTCTTGTAACTTATGATTCCATACCTGATGCACTGTTTATCCATTTCCACAGCTGAGGTGGACTAAATTGATTCAGTAACATATGAAAATAAATCATTGTCTTGTACAATAATTGTAGATGATGGAGGACTGAGAAAGTAGTGACTTTGGAGAATGAAAATGTCTTAACACGGTAGATGTATATATTTATGAAACAACATATAATACTATATGATGTGCACTGAGTGTATGTATACTGAATAGTTTTATGTTATGGTATGAAAGACATGGAATGCTTATACAGTTCATGGCCTGTGCTATACAGGAGGTGAGAGTAGAGAAACTAATGGTCCCTTCTAGTCTTAAAATCTATGCATTTATGAAAAATATTCAGGTGATTAAAATATTTGTTAATATAATTACTTGAATTATTACAGAATCATAACACATGGCAGTTCTCACTGCAGGATACAAGTAATTCTCTTAGTAAGAGTTACTGGTGTCCCGTGTTGGGGAAAATCAGCCCTGATGAGCATACTAGTTGGATTTTTATGATCAGTGAGTTTGTGGATCCCATTCCACAAGGCCATGTTAATTAATAAAATGATATTATATTCCTTTTAAATTGCTTTGGTGATTTTATTCACTCATTCAAAACTTCTTTAACATGTCTTTTGACATTGTTTTCACCCCCCCATACGCTTAACCTTTTATAACTGTATTTAATTTCTTTTTAGGATAACTGTATTAATCTTGTGGATTATGTTGTCATATATTACCTGCGACACATTGACAAGGTAAATGATTTATTTGCTGTGTTAATCACTTCATAAGTATATTAAGTAGAGAATTTTGTTGACAAAGAGATTAGAGAAAGATATGAATTTTTTAGTATTTTTTCTTGTCTGGATAAAATAGTTCCAAAGGAGAAAAATAAAGTTTATACAATTGAATTCCAGGACCAAGACTAGTGTATTTTCAATTTTATGCTTTATGTTGACATTCTCACCAAACAGTATTTGTAATTGATATTGTATTGATGTGTAGTTATTGATATTGATTGTATTGATATTGATTATATTGAGATTGTATTGATATGTAGTTATTCACAATTCACAGCATGTTGTTTTTCAGAAAAATACAGAATTTTAATGGGAGCCTTGTCTCTGCATGTTTGCTACTGGTGTTTGTTCTACTACAAGCTAGGACTCTTACTGTTCCATAACAGTAATAGCCTAACTGTTGGAATTTGGCTGTCTCAGCCTGATCTCAAATAAAAAAAGCTGAACGCTGCTCTGATCTCCACCAGCTTTAAACTCCTACCCAAAAATATGTAGTTAAAATAAAAATTTTACTTTATTGACGCTGTGAATGTGGGAAGTCAATAGCTGTAGAGCCTGGTGGCTTCAGTAAAGGCATTGATGGAAGGCTGCAGCATCTATATGCAGAATTTCTGTTGATGAGAGAGGTCACTGGGAGGATGTTGTCTGGAGATGCATTAACTGACAGGTGATTAAACTAGGGGTTGTTGTACATGTTGTACACAAAGAAGGGGAGTTCTGCTGCTCTGGGTAGCTTACATTTTATAACTCCTATAGTAATGTGTTTTTAATGTATTGTTATGAGCTGGAAGAAATCTTACTATGGGCTGAGCTAAAATTCCATTCAGATTGATGGGTCTGAACTCACCCTTCAGTTAGCACAGCTATAAGCATAACCCCCACCGAAGGCCAAAGCTGCTTGTGAGCTCGTGCAGGAGCTTTTGGCTGAATATTGTTTTGGATAAGGATGTATGTGTGCTTGGGAAGACAGATGACAAATAAACTAAGAAGGGATAAGAACAAAGAGAGTGAGTGAGAGGCAAGAAAGCCAAGCAAGGCCTGTAACCATAGCATGACCTTGGAAAAATATAGACGGTGAGCTTTGGGATCTGGTGGTGGCTTGGCTGTCAGGGGCAGAGTTTATCAGAGGCAGTGGGAGGCATTGCCTCCTCTCAGTTTTGCTTCTTAGACCCATTTCTCATTGGATAGAAATAAATATTTTTGTTTAAAAGATTTATGGAATTTAAGCAGAGGTTGTCATAAACTTGTTTTTGAGAGGAGGAGCATATTTGCAACCAAAGTAATCTTTAACATTTGGTGCTTCAAATCAGGGAGCTAGTAGGACCACTCAAGGAGGCTCGGCATCTTATGAGGAAAAGGAAAAATATGGTGGGTTGACCATCTGCAGAAGAATGAGGGTGTTTATAAAAATGAGGGAGTGAGATGCCAATGGTTTTTCCCTAAATATCTGTCCTTTAGCAAACCCTGATGTCATATACTACTATGTGTGTGTTTTAATGTTTTTCACACTCCATGTATGTACTGCTACATGCTATTTTACTGGGCCAAAACACTGACTGGTGCAGGCTTAGAAGATATTAGTTATTTGTTTCATACTTGCATGTCAATCTTCCACCATGCTTCAATTTTAATGCTTCTGTGGAAATTCTGGAAAAGCCACTGGTAGATTTTCCCTGGGGGGCGGGGGAGAAAAACAATGGGTAATTTTGTCCATCGTTCCTGGTTTTATTTCTAAAGCTTTGTATCTTTATAATCATATAACTCTGAACTTTTTCTGAATGTTGAAAACAGAATTATCCATGTTTCTCCTCCAGCCTCCAATTGTCCTTCATTAAAGACTGAGATTTGAGAACCAGAAAACTTTTTAAACTCACTAGTGTATGCTTGTAAAATGCTTTGTCATTAAAATACCTCTTCCACAACAAATTTGCATTGTTAGGCTTTCCTTTCAGAAGTAGCTTTGAACCTTTTAGGATTGTTTTGTTTTGATTTTTTTCATTATTGTTCCAGTGACAAGGTGCATGCTTATATCTACACATGTAAATGATAACCCATGTGATTTATTTCCCTACATAAACTCTAAACTATGTATTTTTATATGTATAAAATAAAATATTCTAGTTAGAACATAAATATTGATAGTCATTTAGGACCCCACAGCATGAGACTTTTTAATTAATTTGGCAAGATTATATCCACAAACAGTTGACATAAGTTTTCTTGTGTTCCAATAAAACACACATTCATATTTTCATCTAATTTTAAGAAACATTTAATCCCAAGTCTAAACCCTTATTGGTAAAAAATGGACTGAAATTGTAAGGGCTTAGTATTGTCTGCTAGTCTAGGTTGGTATTCTCCATAAACATTTGATGACATATATTAGTCTAGGAAAAGATTACATAATTGTAGTCTCTCTGGTATTATGATCTAAACAAAAGGTGAAGTCCTAAGGAAGTCTATGGCAAAATTCCAGTTGACTTCAGTAAGGTCAGGATTTCACCCATAATGTTTTTCCCAGTGAATGACTATTCTAAATGTAATATTTCTCCAGTTTTGTAACACTAAATAATAGTTAAAATTTCAAGAACAATAACTTGTCTCAATATGAATTTATTTCATTTTCATGGTTGCTTATTACTTGTTTATTTTAGGATGCAGGAACAGAGAAGAGTATTTTTCCTCTACCAGAACCACAAGACTTTTTCCAGGCCTCCCAAGTTAGATTTGAAGACCTAATAAAAGACTTAAGGAAACTGAGGAAAGATCTAGAAGGTAAGAGGGAACTTTTACATTGTTATGCTAACAACTGGGTTCTGTTTAAAAAGTGAACTTCATGAGGTTTGTTTATTACTAATTAAGTTTATAGTGTTGTTCACTATACATGTGTACAACCTGGCATAAATTACAAAAATTAAATAAAAATAAAACTGCATCATGACTTTTTAGAAATCAAAGCAAAAACAGCAAAAAGTAATTTTCAATAATCCTTTTTAAATTCAAAGGGCCCCAGAAGAAATCTCTTAGAAATTTGCTTTAATTACATGGGAATTTTCCTCTGTCTTCTTCAGAACTGTATGTTTACTGTAGATATCTCTTAGACAATAACATAAATACTTGCTTCAGTACTTGTATAACAAATTAACAGCTACAAGAAAGAATCTAAATACTACTAATGTAAAATAAAGCACTGCTTGCCAAGTCACAGCAAAGGGAATGGAAAGCGTCAGCTCAAAATATTTTTTACCTTGGGACATAAAATAAATATTTTTAAATGTTTATTGTGAAAAGGGGCTCAGAAACGCAAGTCATCTCTGAATCAAAGCACTGAGTTAGAAATAAAATAGGAATAGGTTGCTCTCTTAAGTATTTTACACTGTTTCATTTTTACCTCATGCTTTGTAAGACTTTCTTAAATAAACATAGCAAATGATGACTGAATATTTTTAGCTTCTCATGTCTGTGAAGGAAAAGTAATACTAAGGCTGTTTTGTATAGAAAGGAGAATTCAGGAAAATAAAGTCTGCCTAAAAGAATATATAGAATATTCTGCTTAAGTTTAAATAATATATTAACTTTTCTGGATTTTTTGCCAAACAAAACATTAATTTTAACCTCAGAATTAAATAAGATGAATAAGATGGTTTTATTCTAGTCAGTGTAAGACAATAAAAAGCATTACAAAATAATTTATTCTTTCTAATGATTGAATTAGGTTATTGCCACCTTAAGGAGGGTTTCAAAGGTCAACAGTGGTAGGAAGGTATCAGTTGTTGTTTATTCAACCCGGGCATGGGCGAGTGCTCTATCTCCTCTCATCTCTTGGCCTCATAAAACCCTTGGCCTGCCCTCTCTTGTGCTAGTTTGTGCAGAAACATGATCTTTGTTTGATGTTCTCCTTTTCCAGTATGTAAGCTTGCTGCCGTGCATTTCACTCTTACAGGCAGTGCTGTAAGTCTTTGACATTCACATGATTTCAGTGCTAAATTGCAAAGAAAATAAAAAGAGAAGGAGAAAGGAGTGGTGGTAGTGAAAAACTTGATAGTTCAGGCTTCCCTATTTTTATAGGATTTACGCTTTTGTTGTGATCTTTGATTTCTATGCTTCAATGTGTATATTTTGTCAAACTATTATAAAGAAAGGGAGAAGCTTTTCTGTGACCCCAGATGATAGGATAAAGATGATGATGAGGATGATGCTTTTATAGGAAAAATATATAAATTTCATGCTTAGTTTGCCCTTATTATATTCCATGTAACTTGACAAAGTCAGACAATGGATAATAGTAACGACTCTGACACACAGCAAAAGTTTTAAAACAAACAAACAAAAAAAATCTTGTAATCTTTCAATGTGCCAGTATTTTTAACACTTGAAAGATGCATCCAGAATTTTGGAGGAATCTTAATACATTTGCCTAATGAATTTCTCTTACATTTATTCAAAAAATAGTAGCACTGGGGGCGTAGTGCATGGTAGTATTACTAGGAGCATCATGCGTAAACAAACATTCCTTTTCAAATTTCTGTTACTAGATAACATTCTAGTTCAGTTTGCATCAAATGTTTTAATTGAAGAGGATATAATTTTAACACATACAACAAAGATTTGATGAGTCTCTGTAGTTTATTGTAGCCGTTAAAAAGTTGTGGCTGCTGGCAGAATACCAGTGAAAGTCTAAAGCTGAAACAGATGTGATTAGCAGAAACCAAGTCCCGAGAAGCGTCAGGCCCAGCCATCCAGACAGGCGCGGCCCTTCAGATGTAAATAATTTGAACAATATTAACTGCAGTTGCCTGTATTATTGGGTACATTAGATTTATTTTATGGTTTGGTTGGCAAAGGTAGTTTGTGTGTCCCGTCAAAGCAGACTTCCATGGAAGTGTGATGAGACGAGCGTAAAAAACGGGGGAAGGGGGGTTCGCATGTGCTACCAGGGAACAAACTATTGCTGTGGGCAGTGTTGGTCTTACTTTTCACAGACTTATTTTCTCAGAGAATACAATAGCACAAAAGTGATGACAAAAAGTCATAATACATTTAAATACCATGAAGTGTATCTAAAATAACACTTTCAAGGTAATTTTTTAAAATAAAAGTAGATTCAGTTATTATTACACAAATTATTTCTTGGCCACTTTATAAAGACATTAATTTATCTGTGTATCATAGATGTTAAAATAGGAAGGATTGAATTGTCATGACAAAGAGAAACGTCTTAGTGGCCTAAGCCTTGGGTTTGAAATACCTAGACTCTATGGAACCAAGAGTTCAAATCCAGAGAGGGGCTACACAGCCTTTCATCCTTTTGAGGCAAACAGATTGAGTTCCTTGCAATTTAATGTATAGGCATCTTTGAGATGAGATTTTAAAGAGACAGTTTAAACTAAACTTTGGCTCAAATTTTAATATTTCTTTAAAAAAAAAGCAGTTGGAAAACAGATAGAAATGTTTCGATTAAAGATTTTCTTTAATAAAGGGAGTCAAAAAAAGTTCCAGAGGGGTAGCCGTGTTAGTCTATCTCAGCAAAACAAACAAGGAGTTCTTTTAAATGCTAACAAATTTATTTAAAAGTCTTGAAAAGTGCAACAGAACTCCTTGTTTGTTATGAGGCAAAACAGTTTTTAACACACATTCAGAACCCAGACTTGGCAGCCCTGAGGACCTTAAAGTTAGAATATTATATGCAGAAGTTAAATAGATTCTCAGCCAAGATTTTTATAGTTCTTTTATTTTCAGTATTTCTAATAGCACAAGAAAAGAATTTATTTTATAATATGGGATTTTTAAGTTAACACTGTTTAAAACAAAACAAAACAAAGTTTCCCTTTTCTCTCCATAGGTTTCTAAAAATCATATGACACCTTTCATTTGTTCTGCAAAAAAAAATAATAATAATAATTCTATTTCCATTCCTGCCAACCTCTAAAATATTCCTTTCTCAATGTTGTGCAGTGTGCTGTTTGATTGATGCTGCCACAAAAATAGTTTCATGGCAGTGGTTTTGTATGAATATATACAACCAATTCTTTGAGATGAAACCTGATTTTATGTCATGCTTTATTTACATGCTGTTATCATGTTTAATCTCATTCATCTGCTGTTCAGGGTAAACAGTTCCAATATTTCAATTTCTATTCATGTGAGAGGGCTTTTGTGCTCTGGGTCACTGTTGTTGCCCCTGCTTGTACTGCAGTATTGTTTTTGAGATGACATGACATGACCAATACAGCACACAGTATTCCAGACGAGCCAGGACCACTGATTTACATAAAGGCCTTATAAACCCTTTATATTAGCTGCTGGCCCATTTCTTATGAATCCTAGCACTTACTTTGATTTTTTTGACCACAGATACACATTGAGTTTGGGGGAGGTGGATGAGGCATTCTATGGACAACTAGTAGAAGTTTCCAGATCACAGGCCCTGTTTCTCATGGGGAACTTCAGTTATCCTGACATCTGCTGGGAGGCCAATACAGCAGTGCACAGACAATCCAGGAAGTTTCTGGAGAGTGTTGAGGACAACTTCCTGGTACAAATGCAGGAGGAACCAACTAGAGGCCTTGCATCTCTCGACTTGCTGCTCACAGAGAAGATTTGATCAGGGAAGTAGAAGCGAATGGCAACCTGGACAGCAGTGAACATGAGATGGTAGAGTTCAAGGTGCTGATTAATGGAAAAAAGGAAAGAAGCAAAACACAGACCGTGGTCTTCAGAAAAGCAGATTTTGGCTGCCTTAGGGAGCTGATGGGAACAGGGCCGTCCCTAGAGGGGTGCAGGGCCTTGGGCAAATCACCCCATGTGGGGACCTTCCCTACACACCCCTGCACTGGGGGGGGCAGGGCTGGCTGGCTCAGGGGAGGGGCAGGCACCTGCGCTGCCCTCCCCCCACGCCAGGGACCAGGTGAGCAGCCAAAAGAGTGGCCTGGTTCAGCACTGCTGGTCAACCCCTCCCCCTCCCTGCCAAGTACGCTGCTCTGGGCAATGTGCCGGAAAAGTGGAGAGGAGGCGGGAGGCAGCGCAGCTGGGGCACCGGGGGGGGGGGGGGGGGCAGTGATACCAGCTCTGCACTGCCTCCCACCCTTTCCCTGCTGCTCCAGCACAGAGCCCAGAGCAGCGCATGTGGCGCGAAGCGGGAGAGGGTAGACCGGCAGCACTGAACCAGGCCTCCCTTTTGGCTGGCTTGCCTGGTCCCTGGCATGGGGGGGCAGTGGTGTGGCACCGTAGGGCCCACCAAAGCACAGGGCTCTGGGCAGCTGCCCCCGTCACCCTACCCTAAGGATGGCCCTGGATGGGCAGGATCCCTTGGGAGTCTGATCTGAAGGGGAAAGATGTCCAAGAGAGCTGGCTGTATTTTAAAGAAACCCTGCTAAGGGCACAGGAAGATACCATTCTGATGAGCAGAAAAAACAGCAAATGTGGGAGGCATCCAGCATGACTTAACAGAGAACTCTGTGGTGAGCTGAAACATAAAAAGGAAGCTTAAAAGATGTAAAAGCTTGGACAGATGACTAAGGAGGCATACAAAGACATTGCTCAGGACTGCAGGGATAATCAGAAAGGCCAAAGGAAAATTGGAGTTGCAGCTAGGAAGGGATGTGAAGGATAACAGGAAGGGGTTCTACACATATGTCAATAACAAGAAGACCAGGGATGACGTAGTTCCCTGACTGAATGAGGCATCCTCGTCGTGGAGGATGTGGAAAAGGCTGACGTGCTCAGTGCTTTTTTTACTTCAATCTTCCACAGGGAGGGACAGCTCCCAGCCCACTGCATTGGGTACAGCAGATTGAAGAGAAGAAGAGAGGTCCTTGGTGATGGAAGACCAGGTTAGAGACTACTTAAAGCAGTTGGATGTGCACTAGTCTATGGGGCTGGATGAACTGCATCCAAAGGTGCTGAGAGAGTTGGCGGATGAAATAGCAGAACCACTGGCCCTTATCTCTGAACACTTGTGGTGAATGGGAGAGGTGCCAGAGGACTGGAAAAAAAGCAAATATAGTACTTATCTTCAAGAAAGGAAAAGGAGGGTCCGGGGAATTACAGACCTGTCAGCCTCACCTCAATCCCTGGAAAATTCGTGGAGCAGGTCCTCAAAGAATCCATCCTGAAACACTTGGAGGAAAATAGAGTGATCAGGAACAGTCAGCATGGATTCACCAAGGGTAAACCATGACTGACCAACCTCATTGCCTTCTATGATGGGATGACTGGATTTGTGGATACGGGAAGAGCTGTTGATGTGATGTACCTCGACTTTAGCAAGGCTTTTGATACAGTTTCCCACAGCATTCCCGTCAGCAAGTTAAGGAAGTATGGGTTGGATGCATGGACTATAAGGTAGATAGAAAACTGGCTAGATCAATGCTTTCAGCAAGTAGGAATCAATGTCTCAGTGCCTAGTTGGCAACCAATAACAAGTGGTGTGCCCCAGAGGTCGGTCCTGGGGCCAGTTCTGTTCAACATTTTCATTAATGATCTGGATGATAGGATAGATTGCACACTCAGTAAGTTTGCAGATGACACTAGGCTAGAGGGAGCAGTCGAGACACTGGAGGGCAGGGATAGGATTCAGGGAGACCTGTACAAATTGGAGCAGTGGACCAAAAGAAATCTCATGAGGTTCAACAAGGGCAAGTACAAAGTCCTGTACTTGGGATGGAAGAACCCATTCACTGCTACAGGCTGGGGAGCAATCAGCTAAGCAGCAGCACTGTAGAAAAGGACCTGGGGGTCAGGGTGGATGGGAAACTGGATATGAGTCAGCAATGTGCTCTTGCTGCCAAAAAGGTCAATGGCATACTGGGCTGCATCAGTAGAAGTGTAGACAGCAGATTGAGGGATGTGTTTATTCCCCTCTATTCGGCACTGGAGAGGCTGCATCTGGAATAATGTGTTCAGTTTTGGGCACCCCAATATAAAAAGGACGTGGGCAAATTAGAAAGACTGCAGCAGAGGGCAACAAAAATGATCAAGGGGCTAGAGCACAAGACTTAGAAAGAGAGACTGAAGGAACTAGGCTTAATATCCTGCAGAAGAGAAGACTGATGGGGGATTTGATAGCAACCTTCATCTACTTTAAGGGGTGCTCCAAGGAGTAGGAAGCTTGGCTGTTCTCAGTAGTAACAGAGGACAGAACAAGGAGCAATGGTTTCAAGTTACAGCTGGGGGGGGGGGTCGAGGTTGGAGATTAGAAAAAACTTTCTCACTGGGAGGGTGGTGGAGCATTGGAATGGGTTACCTAGGGAGGTGGTGGAGTCTCCATCTTTGGAGATATTTAAGGCTCCGTTAGACAAAACCATGGCTGGGATGATTTAGTGAGAGCGGTCCTGCTTTTTCACAGGGGGTTGGACTAGATGACCTTGTGAAGTCCCATCTAACCCTATGATTCTATGAGAGTCTTTGCTGATGTGGGGTGGAAGAAGAGTTAAGCCATTTCTGAGCATCTTTGACATCCCACTTCTTTTGTATACAGGTAGGATTTACAGAAGAGCCTAAGTAAATCCAAAGCATACATCCTACTGAAAGTCTACAGGATTTGTGCTCGTAAGACAGCCAGTTGCTTTTATAAATTCCAGCTTTTTTCAGGTGAATATTTAGTTAGATGGGAAGATACTGGCCACGATTTTTTATGCTAGAAAATTACAGGTGCAGCTGAAGCCTGCATACTGCTACAAGTGTCTTAGCATTCCCACAGCTGAGAGCCTATTTAATCCTGTGTAGTTTTGGGTTTGGAGGGTGCTGGGGGAAAAGCAATGAATTTCATCCCCAAAAAACTACCCTTGTGCAAAACCCAATATAGACATAGTTCAGCCCTGTAATAGGATTTTCTATGCATTAAAATGTCATTATTTTAAAGTCTGATAAATTCCAACCCTTCAGCCAGAACATGGATAATAGAACTCACATCCAGAAATGATAAATATGTCCAATAATTACACCATGCTCAGAACTAGAGAAAGAACTCAGTGTCACCACCCACCACTGCTCATTACAAGTGACCTGTACAGTCAGCGAAGGATGGTCATGACAGAGATAGCTGTATTTCCCTTTAATTTCTGTAGGATTATCAGGTTCTATGGTAATGAAGTGTCCTTTGATTAACTGGGGAGATAATGCTTGTTTTAGAAAACTCTTTCCAAAGCATATTTCATGTTTGCAGAACACAATATTCAGTGGTTCATAAGATGATGACCATATTAAAATCAAGTTTCACCAAAATATTCAAAGAACTATCCTTTAATTCCACACATCAGTTTTCTACCCCATGTTTTGCTGGTAGATCTGCTCTTACAAAAGGTTGCAATAACTTTTGTTGTTGTTTGTTCTTGTTGTTGTTGTTAAACAGGGGAAATAGACTTTTTTTGTCTCTTTCCAAATGATACATAATAGCTGAACTGTTTCAGCTCACATTTTCCAGAAATATTCACTTTTTGAATGGAGACCAAGTCTGAAATATTTCAGCCTGAAAGATGACAGTTTTTAGAAGTTAGAATTGCCTTGAAAAAAAGGAAGTTAGAATCAAAATGCTTATTCAGCCTTAACTGTTGCAGTCACAACTTCTATAACAATTGCTAGGCAGAGACTACAAAACATTTTCTACCACTATTTGTTCAAATTTTAAAATACATTTCATTTGACTATGTTTGCATCACATTTGTGTTTTCCAAATTCTATAAGCAAACAGGGTTAGTGGTAGGAATACCTACTGAAATGGCAATTTTTATGATGAAAATGTAAGGGGCTGATAGCCCCTTACTGAGAGTGAATGGGCCTTTTGATTGGCCACTCCTGCTTGGAAGCAGGACTCTGAAACAGCCCCAGGGCCAGTGGGAGAGGCCAGTGTCCCAGGATGGCCTGACTGATTGATTGAAAGTGCTCCCCTGCCCCTGAGCTGAAACTGCAGGCTGGACATGGCTGGGCAAGCCAGTGTGTGAGTGTGTGTGGGGCCGAGCTAAGAAGGAAGCACTAAGCAGCCAGCAGCCAGGAGCCAGAGGACCCAGGAAGGGAGGCCAGGCTGAGCTGATTTGGGCAGAGGAGACCCACAGCAGCTGGACCAGCAGAAAGCCAAGTGGAGCTGAGCAGAGCAGAGCTGGAGGCAGTGACAGAGCCAGAGGTGCCTGAAGCTGGGGCAGGAGGCCAGAGAAGGAGCCCAAGGTGCTGAGCTCAGCTGTGCAGCCCCACAGCAGGAGGGCCAGAGGAGCCCCACTGAACCCGAGCAGCAGCTGGGAGCCGGAGTTGCAGCCATCTGGAGCTGGGTGTGGTGAGCAGCTGGGGAGCAGTGAAGGGGGGCTGACGCTGGGAAGAAGGGCCCTGCCCCTGGAGCTTGGGGACGTGTGGCCACAGCCGGAGCCTGCATCTGGCCCCCTGGATCATCCAGTCGCAGCCAGGCCTGGGCAGAGGGCTTGCAACGTGGAGGACAGACTGTGAGACTGTTCCTCAGGCCCCAGAGACTCTGTGTGTAGTGCCTCCACACCAGGGGGTGACACTGGGGGTTTATTGTTCACCTTTTTCCACTTTTTTCTATTTTCTTATTGGGTTATTCTTTTTATTTCTGTATGCTTAAATAAATTGTATATAGTGTATATAGTAACTAGTGGGCCAGGAGAGTGGTCAGTGCAGTCAGCCCCCTGGAGTGGGGACACCCTAGCCCTGCCCTGAGAGACCACGATAAGAGTGGGGGGTCGAGCCCCCAGAAGTTCTGGGGCCCAGCCTTGTCGGGGTTACAGAGACTCCTCCAAACAGGAGATTGGGAGGGGAGCCTTTGAGGTCAGGCAGGCCTTGGGGTAAAGGAAGTGGGAGCAGGGACTCAGATCCTTTTGCTACCCACCTTCACCGGGGTGGTATACAAAGTCTGGGAAGTTCCCCACAAGAGCAGGTGCATCCCCCCGCTTACAAAAACACCAAGGCTATGTTCACACACAAAGTGCTTATTTCGAAACAAGACGTTTTGAAACAAGACGTTTCAAAATAATGTGTTATTTCGAAACAGCTTATTTCGAAAGACAAAAATGTGTCTTCGAAATAAGGGAAACGAAATAGCATGTCCACAATGTAGACATGCTATTTCACTTTGGGGGGACTGCAGACCCCCCGCCGGGGTGAAGCGGGGCCAGGCGCTTCACCCCACCGGGGTCTGCAGGGGACTGTTCCGAAACAACATGTCCCCACAGGGTTGTTTCGAAACAACCTTGTTTTGAAACGGAAGGAGGTTTAAGCCGTTTCGAAACCTGGCTCCCATTTCGAAACAAAGGAACCCCTTGTTTCAAAATGGGAGTACGTCGTGTGGACATGCTGTTTCTTATTTCGAAACGACCTCTGTTGTTTCGAAATAAGAAGCCTTTGTGAACACACCTCTAGAGTCCTGCGGCACCTTAAAGACAGACAGATTTCGTGCGTCTGATGAAGTGGGTTAGAGTCCATGAAAACTTATGCCTGAAGAAATTTGTTAGTCCTTAAGGTGTCATAGTGCTCTTGTTGTTTTTGCTCTACACAGACTAATATGGCTACCCCTCTGGAAATTTTTTTTTGAGAGTTTATCACTTCAGTATTCACGGAAAGTGAACATCACATTCATAATTACAAACAGAAATACCTGAAGCTGTTACATTTATCCAGTTGGAAAATGGAAATAGACCACATGTTCAGTACAATCAGCTAGTCTCAAATATTTTCAGCAAAATAGTCACAAACTAAGAATTTAATTTTAATTTTAAGGTTTAATTAAATTTAAGTTATTTAAATTTGTAATTCAGAACGGTGAATAAATTCAGGAAATTGGCAGCTGTTCAAGGGCTATTCTCCAAACAGAATATTCATCATTAAGGGAGTATGGGTGTAATATATGAAAAGTATCATTTTCTGTGCTCTACTATACATGTATAGAGAACATTTTATGCATTAAATAACATGCACTATGTAGAGTAAAGAATTGTTGTAACTGTGATGGATATTTAAAGACAAGCATTCATGTATTTGACTGAGAAAAGCAATGGTAAAAGGTGAGACAAAACAAAAGGAAAGAGTTGTCCAGACATTTGGCCTTTGTCCTGTTTTATCAATTGTACATAGAATTAGAATTCTTTATGTAGCTGTTTTCTTACTCAGGATATCACAGAAAATTTTACAGAATAATTAGCTGCGTTTTCGTACTTCAGTGACTGAATACAGTGGGGCAAACACAACAGAGCATGTTCTCATCAAAATCTCTCACCCTGAACTATGGAGTGAATTTTTTGTTTTGTTTGTAAAGAAATGAACTCAGCCCACTGCATTTGAATATGTGTCAAAATTATTAATAGTAATAGAAAATTAGTTAGCTGACATTAAACAAAATCTGAAGCTACTCAACCTCAGTGAAGACAAACAAGGAGTCCTGTGGCACTTTTAAAGACTAACAAATTTATTTATCAAATTAACTTGTCAAGCTCCATGGTAATTTCTACAGTGAATACTCCACCATTAGCCCTAAGGCTTTATTTAAAATACACACACAGGTGTTATCTCATGGTGTGAAGGTCAACAGACCTGAGGTTTTTTTGATCAAGTGGAGATGTGAATTTCAGAGCTGAAGTCCTTCCTATGACAATACCCAGCTGCCAGAAATCTAATTTAGAGAAGACCACCAGACCAGAAGGAGGAGGTGGATAAGGCTTTCTGTGAACAACTAGCAGAAGTTTCCAGATCATGGGCCCTGGTTCTCATGGGGGACTTCAATTAACCTGACATCTGGGGGGAGGGGGGAGGGAGGCAACACAGCAAACTTTGTGCATGTACATAGTACAAAAAAACTAAAAGTCAGCCAGTGTTCCATTGGCACTATGCAAATGTACAGTTGCTGGAAATTTCTATTAATGGATAATCTCTCAGTATTCCATTTGATTTCCACATGTGTGCACAAGATAGTTGAATGAATTTTCACATTTAATATGTAGCAGACTCAATGTCTTGAGAGTTTGGTTAGTGTGCAATAAATAAGACTTGGTTAAGCTGTAAGTAAGGGTGTGCATTTTATTATGTGCTAAGTCTGGCTAGAAGCAGAAGCTAAACAAATGTAGTCTGGGAATAAGGCGCAAATTTTAATAGTGATGGTAATTATCTATTAGAATAACTTTACCACTGGATGTGGTTGATGCTTTAAGACTTGAAATCCTTTAAAATTAGGACTGGATATCTTTCTAAAAGACATGTGTTAGCTCAGTCCAGAGTTATGGGTTTGATGAAAAAATTATTGGGTGAAATTCTGTGGCCTGTGTTATACAGGAGGTCAGATATCCCACACTACAGAAGTAAACTGGAGACCAACTTTCTCCACATTCACTGTGACAATGCACAAACACATCTTATTAAGCTTTCCTGAGAATCCTCTGTACCCAGTTCATTATATATGGTTTTTATATATGGTTTAAACTAAGCAGACAGTACAATTCAGTTCCATAATACTGATTTCCTATACTCTCAAATACACCATACAAGACTGAGGTTCTGTTTATTGGGTTCTGCTAGCACAGACCCCTGCTACCTGTGTGAAGACCTAATCAAGTTAATATATTCTATATTACTGGAACCTGACTAGAAAAGATAGGATTTTGCTTTGTCTAGCTGTTACATTAATGTATATGAGCTACTCCTTCCCTTGCAGTTTTATCACAGTGTTTACCAAATCTAAACTACAGTTTTAGAGTAAATATACTAACCAGAATCTTAAATTTGTTGCCATGATGTGAAAATATTTAGTTTTGCCAGCAGCCTTTTTTCATTTTCCTTTATTTATACTTAGGAAACAATCTCAGGATGAGGGATTTAAGGTAGTAAGTAGAACAGTAGGTGTATGAGATTGACCTGCTTTGTCCATGTCTTAAAACAAAACACTTTATTGTTTTACTTTGTTTATTTTGAGTTCATAAATATCTAGCTGAATCTTTCAGCACACCATTATTTACAGGAGACACACAAGCCATTATAAACTCTAAGATACATCCCATCCGTTATAAACCTAAAAAATAATTCAAAATAGAATGTCTAATAAAACTTCTGACAGTCATCAAAAATCACCTCATGAAGGCCTCCACTACATATTTGTTCATTCATGTCTCCATTTGCTCACTGAAGTACCAAAGAGAATAGGTGTATTTTTCAAGGTGTTCTGGAAGACACCAAATCCAATTACTGCAAGCCAAGGCACTTTCCAGAGGCCAAGACCTCTCATCAAGAACCATGTTGACACTAGCGCCCCCTCCTCCGCCCCAGCTTAATGTCTTGAACACCTTAAATCAGTGGTTCCCAACCTTTGGTCTGTGGACCATTGGTGGTCCGTGACGGGGGGAAAAATTACTGCAGATAAATGTACTGGGATAAGTGCAGTATGTTTGTGAGTGAGCATAATAAACTACTAGAAATAGCTGAATTTTTAATACTCCTTGGTATATGTTTGACTCCCATCACCAGTAGGCTGTGTTAAAAATGGTTAAAATGATTTGCTTACATGGTGGTCCGCAAGCATTTTTGATGACGATGTAGTGGTCCATCTATAGGAAAAGGTTGGGAACTGCTGCCTTAAATGGTGGTTGTTACAGAATCATGGGAGAAAATGCAATCTCTGTAGCAGACAAGACTCTGTCTATTTAGGATTTTGTTTGTTGGCAAAAGGTCAACTATTTACCCTAATGAGCTGTATGTGAAACTAAACTAACAGGATAGAAGTAAGGAAAATTATGCCTAAGAGCATAGATTTTCTACTGCTTGAAAACAACTTCATACAGTCTCATTGTTCTCATCAGAGCCTTGTAAATCATTGATGGGTAAGACATCCCAAAAGAGAATGGCAAATTTACCTTGGTATGCCTATTGTTTTTTTCCCTATAAACTGCCCTTCATGTAAGATGCAAATTTTTATAGGAACACTCCTCAGAGTTTCTGTTAATACCCACAACATCTATTGCCTTCAATAACAGCTACAGGCCCTTTCATATCAGAGGTGGCTTTTCGGGGAGGCAAAGAAGGCCCCCACCTAGGGTCCCAAGCAGGAAGTCCCCCATCCCTAACTCAGTGGATGCAGGGAGGGTCTCTTGATTTGCTTACCCCAAAAGTCATGTCTGTCCTGGTCAGCCAAAAGAGGAACTGAGGGGGAGCAAGGCTGATGGCAGGGACCTGGGACTGCAGGACAGGACCACAAGAGGGGGCCAGGGCTAGCAGCAGGAGCAGGGGCCACAGGGGAACCAGGGCTGGTGACTGGGAGGCCCTGGAGGGAAGTAGCGGCAGGGAACTGGGGCCAGTGGTGGGGAGCTGTGGGGGTGGGGCCACAGGGGGGCCAGTAGGCCCCCCGACACACACAGTTGGTGTTTGTGTAGGGCTCCAAATAGCCTAATACCTCTTCTGTCTCCTATACATTCTCCATGTCCCTGTGTCTTAAGTGACTTGACTCTACTTTCTGGCTTTTCTGGCTGCATCTCCTTTTATTCAGTTAAAGTGCTCCTCAATCAGCCAGATAAGGTTACTTTGAAAAGAGGTGAGATGTCTCACTTTCTTCTTCTAGTCAGTGGCTGAGCATGTGGGCTCCACAGAACTTTCAGAACTCATTCAGCCTGAATGTTAACAATTGAGCCATTGACTGGCCCTTTGTGCATTTGCATTAGTTTACGCATTTATTGATTACTGGTGCCAGTGCAGAGAAAATCCACCTCTACGATTATGCTGGAACATAATCTTGCAGTAATTCACTATGCCCATTCAGTCTGCCAAAATCTTGCTTTCTTTACAATACGGTGCAAGACTCATTTCCTGTCTTTCCTCAGCTGATGTAGCAATTATCTGGCAGATGAATACATCCTTCTCTTCACCATTTCTCACTGCCTTAGTTTAAGATACCTTCTCCTTAGGAAAAAAGGCTTCTTACAATCCTACCAAGTGTTGAACAGAATGTAGATCTACAAGAACTGCAGCAAAGCTGTGCCTCCACTTGATACCTGGTACTGAATGGAGCATTATGAATATACATAGATACATACTGTAGAACTAAATAGTGGGAAAGTGTAATCCACAGCTACAGTTAAATGCATCTGCATTCCAACCTCCCATCCCTGATTTAATATTGAGGTTCTTTAGTAAGTTATTTACATGCAAGAAAAGGGTAACAAACTTAATTGAACAAAATGCAAAATAATTGAACATCATTATTAATATTCTGATATCAGATTAAGGAAAAATACAACTGAAATCTGTCAGTCAGCATTCTGGTGCATGGTTCCAAAAAATACATCTGGCT
Source organism: Podocnemis expansa (assembly GCA_007922195.1). Classification (NCBI taxonomy): domain Eukaryota; kingdom Metazoa; phylum Chordata; order Testudines; family Podocnemididae; genus Podocnemis; species Podocnemis expansa. The sequence goes on along the minus strand of ML681963.1, from coordinate 79,176,530 downwards.
TCTGTACTTCAGAGATGTTGACCTTGTGGTATAGAAGTGGGTGTTTTTAGTTTGGTTCTGCTAAATTTGGCTCTTTAAAGAAATAACCCGGTCCCCTTTAGTATAGAAAAGGGGTGATTCTAAAAGTCAGTTCAGGGAAGATGGCCAAATAGTGATTCTTCTGCCAGAAATAAGCCTGCCCTATAATGAGTAAAAGAAAACAGTAAGTCTTTAACAGCCCCACCACAATAAACCCACCAGTCCCTGAGCAGACACTGAAAGATATACAAACAGTGGTGACTGTTAGCAATTTTCACTGTGGCATAATTCAAGAGGGATAGTATCAGTGACAAGTTTACAGGAGTCCATAGTGTTATCTACTTGGGTTCACTGTCAAGTTGATATCCATAAATGCTACTGGTGGGTCCTGGTGAGTAAATGTTCAGCTTTTCAGTGTTATCAACACTGAACTATTTCTGGTTTTGCATTTACTTTAAAAATGATGCTTAAAAAACACCAACTCCTGCCCAATTGACATTGCAGTATTCTTTATGAAAGTTTGTTTATAGGCAGTGATTCTTCTGACAGATTTACAGGGTCTGTGGAGGTTTAAAAGACTATTGCCCAATAAGCATTAAGTGAGGCATTCAGCTTTGTAAATATTTTAGCTTATATTGGGGATTTTTTAAGAACTTTCCGAGCCAAATACTGCATTAAAAGTGAAGACAGTGGCAAACTAATAATCAGCACTTTCCAGCTTTGTTCTAATGTTTTGCTAATGGTTTCCATTTCCCTGGCCAAGATTTGGAGTGTGAAGCACAATGTACATCCAACAGTTTGTAACTTTGGGGTTTTCAAACAACATTTGTTCTTATGTTACACACATACGCATACTTTCTTTTTTTGCAATAGTTCATTTAGAAATAAACAGTTTTCAAAGTACCCAGCTACAGTAATGTGACTAACAATGTGCATCCAGAAAAAGTCCCAAAAGTTTATTAGCATAATGGACAGCTTACATCTGGTTGCACTGGGTAATGCTGAACAGGTTGTTTATCTTAATACACTTGTATATTTGCGTGGATGATCATTTTGGAATTGGCTACTGACGCAGGAATGTACATTTGGTATCTTTTCCATTAGTCCTTGGAATCTTAAAGGTTGTTCCATTGCTTTTTAAGATTTATGCATGTCTGTCTCATAATCCATCTAATTGTCTTATCTCATTATGATCATTGTTAAAATAATTTTTGCTGCAGAGAGGATGTGCTTTCTATTGAAACACCTAGTATGAGAGAGGCATTATTTACAAATGAGTAATGTGGATTTGCAAGCATTGTACCTTTTTTTTTTTGAAGTGTAAAGAATTAAGATAAGTGATAAAATGTCTCATTTCATTTGTAAAATCTATATAATATATTTGAATTAACTGGGCTGAGGGAGTTTTTTATTTTTTTTAAGTGTTAACATCTTTGGAACTGCATTAAAATCCATGTTCCAAAGGGGCAGCCGTGTTAGTCTAGTAAAGCAGAAAAAGCAAGGAGTCTTGTGGCACTTAAAGACTAACAGATTCATTTATCGCATGAGATTTCATGGGAGAAAATCCCACTTCATCAGATGCTTTGAAGAGGGGGAACTTACAGAATGGGAGGAAAATCAATGAAGGTTAGTGTGAGGCATGGGATCAGGTCATACTGCAACAGCAAATCAGAGCATTTGTAAGGATTCAAACTCGAGGAAACAGCACATGGGGGGGGTGAAGTCATATTGCCTGTTATAATGTGAAAGGAATTCATAGTCACGATTAAGTCCTGCTTTCACACAATCTAATTTGCATATTAGTTCAATTTTGGCTGTTTCTCTTTGATGTCTTGATGTCCCATTGATTTTCCTGAGCACCATCATTAGCAAATCATCAATGGAGTGATTAGGAAGATGGAACTGCTCACAACTTTTTTTTTTTGTGTTGTGATTTCTCGTGTCAGTTTTGTGCCCATTTATTCTTCTGTGTAGGGGCTGACCTGTTTGTCCAATGTATAAGGTGTGGGGGCATTTCTGACACCCAATGGCATAAATCACATTAGTGGATGAGCAGGTGAATGACCCTTTGATGGAGTAGCTGGCTTAATTAGGACCTATGATGGTGTCTTTTGTGCAGATATGTGGACAAAGTTGGCAGCTTGGTTTGTTGCAGGGATATGTGCCTGCTTTGTTAGGTCTGTGAGTATCTGTTCAAGGTCCAGGGTTTGTCTGCAGGTGAGGAGAGGTCTGTCTCCCAAGGCTAGAAAGAGTGAGGGGTCATCTTTTAAAATAGGCTGTAGGTCCTTAATGATCTGTTGTAGAAGTCTGACTTGAGGGTTGTATGTGGTGACCAGTGATGTTCTATTGTTTTCTTTTTTGGGCCTTTCTGGTAGTAGTTGACTGCAGAGTACCCATCTGACTCTTTCAATCTGTTTCTTTACTTCGCCAGGTGGGTACTGTAGTTTTAAGAAAGCTTGATAGAGATCCTGAAGATGCCTGTCTCTGTCTGAGGGATCAGAGCAAATGCGGTTCTGTCTTAGGGCTTGGCTGTAGACAATGGATCGTGTGGTGTGTTTAGTATGGAAGCTCGAGGGATGTAGATAACTATACCAATCAGTAGGTTTTCCATGAATCAAGTAAAGAAAGGGAAGAAAAAGAGGCCATAAGGAGGAAACTATAGAAAGGACAGAAAAAGGTGTTTGTTCAACAATTCAAACTCACAAAAGAAAGGTGTAAGAATACAGAAATTCTCATACTAAGTCACACCTGCAGTCCATCTAATGCTGTATCCTATAGGCAGCATCATGTGGTTCAGAAAAAGGAGCAAAATGCCTCATTGTTGGCAAATGTGAAGTCATTAGTCTCATTAAGGTCTCTGTATAATCCCCTGTTAGTTAGCCATAGTCTACGTTTGGGGGAAATCCGGCAGCAGTTCACCACTGGTTACGCAAGGAACATAAAATTCCTTGAGTAACTGGCAGCAACTTTCTAAGCCACTTTTACACATTAGGGGAAAGCCGACCACAAATCACTTGCGGTCAGCTTTCCCCTACATCCCTGGACCCCAACGACTTCTGGGGTTGGCTTCTGGGAGCAGTGCAGCGAGTTCATACTCACCATGATCCACTCCCAGAAGGGCAAATTGATGTCAGTGAATTTTCCACCATCAATATAGACATACCCTTAGAGTTTGAGCTAAGATCAAAAATGTGGCTTTATGTTCCCGCCAATAATCTTTTTGTTAGCATTAACTGCTATAACTCTGGATATCATTTTGATTTGTTAAAGTAATCTGATTTAATGCAGTGAAGTGTAATCACAGGATTTACCTTTCCCATCCCATACTGTAAGTTTTCCGTCTAGCATCTAATGAAGCAGGACTTCACCCCCAGAATCTCATGTGCAAAATGAATTATTTAGTCTTTAAAAGTGCTACAGGACTTCTTGCTTATTTTGCTGAACAAGACTAACACAGATACCCCTTTGAATCTGGTTATCATTGTTATCTTTGTGAGAACTTCTTTAATATCATTGTTTGGGTCTGGTTGCACCATAGAGGCACAAAGGTGATTACCAAAGGCCTGTGGTGATTTTATTACTAGAGCCCAGCTGGCAGTTCCTTGGTTCAGTAAGTTCAAGTTCTTGGTTAGGTGGTCCAGGATTAGCAAAAGCTTTCATTAATTGAGTTTTCTCCCCAAGGCTTTATGCTCCTGTTAGTGCAGTTTGTTCTCCCAGTCAGTGAACTGGTGAATTTGTGGAGGCTGGTGTTGTGGTCTGGGCCATGCTGGAAATCAGTGGCTGTCTCCAGTTTACAGAAATTGAACTGACATTTTGATTACAATTCGGGACTTAGACCTAAAATAAATACGTCCATCTTCTTTCACTATTATCTTAATTGTATCTGATTTGAGCTATACTTTCATGCCTTTTATTTTGTCTTTTCTGTCTGAAGACATATTTGATAATCTTCCAACATTCTTCCTTCTAACAGATACATCTGTTTGATGCTCGTACCCATCATTTTATTATAGACATTGGAGGAGGGGTACTAACTTTTCAGTAGTACAGAATACTTCATTATAGAGGGAGATGATTGAGAGGATTAGAAAGAGACTTTAGTGGAAATGTAAAGTTCTCTTCCAGACCTCTCTGAAGAGTTAATGAGGAAAGCATTTTGTATGTGCCTTGAGTCAGAAGGTTCCAAAATTAAGGGCATGTCTTATCTCCAGTTTGAGAAAGGAAAGAAAAATTTTATCCATTCTCTCAAAGTAATTAACTACAATCAGAGCTAGCATGCACATATTTTTGGATAGAACAGTGTGGCGGGTTTTTTTGTTTGTTTGTTTTTTGTTCATAGACTAAAGCTACTGAATGCTGAGCACCAGGTAACCTAAATTCTAAATCAGTTAAATAATTGAATGAAGGGATTAAATGAGGGTGTTGACAACATTGTGCATGTATTGTGAACAATCAGTGACCTCACCTTGCAAATATTTCTGATACTTTCAAGCAAACTGACAGGTGCTCTGTTACTTTTGCTTAAGTTTAAAAATAAAACAATAAAATAGCAAATGGGTTTAGTATATCACCTGATAAACATGTTCATTAATCTTTTGCTGGCCAAAGGAAATAAGGATCACACCCCTTGTTGACAGAGGCTAACTGCATCATGAGTGTCATTTTTCACTCAAGGATTCTGCAACAGGGAGCTGCTAGTTATTTTCTACATGCAAATCAAGGTGCATCTAAGTATTTTTCTGTGAAACCTTAAATCTCTTAGTCTGCAGTCATCTGACAGAATCGTCTCCCTCAGTGATCTGGCTTGATAGCTGCTGTGTGAAGGAGCATTTCAGTTTTCTGTCTTATGGGTGAAACTCTTGAGAGTTCAAAAGACACTCCGTGTATGAGAAATGGGAAGACTTGCTGCTGGACCCCTAGTGCATTATATATAGGCTTAGAAGAATTCAATTAAAAAAAAAAACCTGACTGATAATATTGATGGTTATTTTAAAGAACTTTTTCTCATATTTCTCCATTTAGGTATTGACAGTTGCAGAAAATCATGAGGATTAGATAATCAAAGAGGGGGAGGGTTGAACAATAATTGATCACAGTACACGCTGCAGTTCTAAGAGTTAAGGCCTGATGGGAATTTGTGTTTTAACAGTTAATATGACATGTAAAAATATACCAAGTAAATATCGTTAAATGAAACTCCAATTATTTCTCAAACTGCATTTTTCTTACTTTGCCTGTTTGGTAAATTTCAATTATTATCAGTGGGGATAGCTTTTGTATTTATGGTGAAATCAATATTTGCTGGCATTTATTTGTTAAAAATGTAACCCTTCCAAGCCTAATTATATATGAGCACAACATTGATCACTGTCACAGACAATATTTTTCAGGTTTTTCACAAACACCAGGCTTTGGAATCTGCTGGCGGTTGAGCTGCCTAACTGTTGTTTGGTCTTTATGCTCCTCCTAATGTGATTGCTACATGGTGACGGAGTATATGCACACTTCAACTTGAGCACAAAACTGGTCATCTTAGCAGTCTACATTAACAAGGATTTTGTGTTACTCCTCCCACGTGGTCTGCTTGTCCTTAATCTTCCTCTTCTCAATTTCTCCATACAACCTTTCCCTCATTCTGGGCAATTTTCCCATTCCTCCTATCCAGCTTTCTACCCTATCCATTCCCAATACACTACTGCTTTCACTTAGGCATATTCTCCGTCACTACTACCACCAGATTTTTTAAAATTATTTTTTAGTCTTCCCTATAAAATAGCTTTAAAAAATTGGAAAAAAAATCTAAAAGTAATATATTCCTGACTTGATCATTTAAATTCAATAATGACATACCTATGTAATGACAACATTATATTTGGAAGCCCTATAAAGGCTCCCTTTTTGCATGGAATATCTTATTAATCAGGCATTTTGCATGCTTTTGGACACTTAAAAATATTTAATAATGTGTGCTATCTGTTTTGGGGAGGTAGTGTTTGGTTCCATTCTAATCTATGTAAATTGGGCCCAGATGCCACCTGATAAGAAACACTAGTAATTATAGTGTTTTTCCTTTTTGTCTCAACATGATTTCTATGAATGCAAATGATCTTTATTCAAACCTTAAAAATCATGCCCATCTCAGCTCAAGAACTCCAAGTATGTACTTCTTATGTCTAATTTTTGTCATTTGATATTTGACTGAAATGATTTCTAAAATTGATTTGGTAACATTTTCTGTCTATAAATTTTTAAACATCTAGGAAAAGTAACCACAGATTTGTGGCTTCTAATTTGTATCAATCTTTCATAAAAGAATTTGAAACATTTTTAAAATCATTCTGTTTATAGAAAAACAAACAAGGAATGCTGTGGCACTTAAAGAATAATAAATTTATTTATTGCATGAGCTTTTGTGGAAGAAAATCCTCCTTGTTTGTTTTACTGTACTAGACTAACGTGGCTGCCCCTTTAGAATTTGTTTATAGAGTTTTTTATCATGATTCATAGTATCCCTATGTAGTCCATAAATAAAATATTACAATATGCCTGAGTTACTTTGGGACCTTCATTCTGCATATATAAATTGAAAAATCTGTGTGTGGATATGTTTTGTTCAGTGTATTTCTATAATCGTATAGTTTTAAGTTCAAGTTTTTAAGTATGAGAGGCTTATGTTGGGAAGAAAATGATCTTATTATGTTTGTATTACATTCTGATTTATTAATCTCCTTCTCCCCCATTCTGAAAGCATTTATGTAGATAAGCAGATACGAAGAGCCTTTATCTGATATGATTGGAACAAATTAAAGCCCCAGTCTTAACAAGCAGATGTGCAGAAGCAAATTCTCATTGATTTCATTGGGTCTGTTCCTAGGCAATGGATTGTTTCTGCATGCCACAAGTTGCCAAGACTAGGGGTTAAAGACATATGTTTAACAGAGTCCATAAAAATGAGACCAGTGTGGTTTAAAAGGGTTCAATTTCACCAGGTATAGGTGAATTTTGGAGAACTTCATATTCTGCTTTTATATATCTGAGCTATGGAAAACTATTTATTTAGTATATAATACTTTTTTTAAAAAAAGGCAGCAGATATGTTTTCAGGACATTTCTGCAGCAACGTGTCAATTAACAAGATTTCTGGTCATGTTAGAATTTTATTTTTAATATAAGCTGGGGGGGGCAGAGGGGAGGTCGAGGTATGCACAGAATTCAAACAAATGGTTTGAGCAGAGGCAGTCTTGGTGGTCCACAGGTATTATATGCTGTACTAAAGATTGTATCATAAGATTCGTACATGTATTCTCAGCCTTCTGTCTGCTTCTTCCCCTGTAGTGCAAACCCCAAAATGTGTGACTTCTATTAACAGGACAATACTATGTTTAATTACAGACTTTCCCTTCACTTCTCCACATTTTGTGGGGGGCCACTAAATTTATTGGAATAAATCGAATTATTAACCAAAGTGAGACTGACTGGCTTGTCTGTCATTTAAAATTGCATATGTTTCATGCAATCAAACTGTAGCCCTTTGGTTTAATTGCACAATAAATTTACATCTCCACAAATCATATGGAAACTATACTTTTAGAGCAGAGAAAAAATGATTTCCTGCTTGAGCAGGTTTGTATTGGTTCATTGGGTAATTGCAAAATTTTCAAGTGCTGGTTTCTGACTCTCATTTTCCCTTTAATATAATCTAGAATCTCAGAATTCTGAGAAATATAACAGGACTTCCTAGGGCAATGCCTGAATTCTGTGACAGTTAATTTGGTTTCTGTAAGAAATACCATTGTGTGAGGACCAAAATTAGTTGGTAAATTAGTTAACAGACACATCATAATTAGGTCCAGGGCTGGATTAATGCAAGGGCTGTAGCCCCAGGCTAAGGGGGGCCCTGCAGCCCTGCAAAAAATCCAGCACTGAGTGCAGCGAACAACTACCAGTCTACTGCTAGCTGGAGTTCCCTCCCCTCCTTTGGCCATCCTGCCTCCACCCTACCATTCAACAGCGCTTCAGGGGAAGGGAGTTCCCACCCCTGGAGCACTGCAGTGCCAGCCTGCAAGTGCTGCACAGCGGCCACTCCACCCTGACCTGCTCCCCTCTCCTCCCCAGCTTATTGATACTCTGCCCACATTCTGGCCTGGCCCAACAGCTCTCCCAAGGAGGGAGTCCCAGAGCCAGTCCTGCAATGCTGCACTCCCAGCAAGCTTGGGGGTGAGGCACTGTGGGAGCGTGCAAGGGCCCACCTACGCTAAGCACTAGCCTGCCCCCAAGCTGGCCAGCTGCTATGGTGGGGGAGTGTGGAATCTGGGGAGGGAGGTCCACAAAAGTGGGAAACCCAGGGTCCCCAGGGACCAGGCCTGATGAGGTGTAAGTTTACTTTGCTTCTACCAATGCTGTAATTTGACCTGCTAATTAGAGTTAAATGGGTGACCCTCAGCCTACACTAGGAAAAGTGATTGAGTTTAGTTGATTAGCTAGCTTGTATTACCAAATCTAACTAAAGCACAACCTTTTTTCTAGTCACAGCAAGGGAAATGTGAGTTGTTGTGCGTTGGTGACAGCCTGTTTTAGTTCCTTATTTCATTAGATGCAATGATAGCAGTTTACCAGTTTACCCGACATCCGGCAGGATTAGCATTTTGACGAAAGCAAGCCAGTTGATGCTCAGTCCATATAAAACTAAAGTCATGGTAGTGCGTGGGGGGGGGGGGGGGAATAAACTAAGAAAATGACAAAGATCATATTTTCCCAACATTGATAGTGTTTGCCTGCCTTTTGTTACTAATTTGGCAACCTGGATGATCCTGTTGGATCTGCAGCTATATTTGAATGCCAAGGAAGTAGTGGTAGCCAACAGATGCTTGTATTATTCCTGAAGGTTGCATTGTTTTCTTTTGTATGTGGACCTCACCACTGTGATCCCTGCTTTTGTCACTTTCATGCTACACTGCTGAATGCATTCTTCATGGAACTTAATATTATTCAGATGTCAGTTGGAACAGATTGCAGTGACCCATTTGTGTGGAAGTGGTGTTCCTTCTCAAGATTAATACATTATGCCAGTATGATTTATGCTGACTGCCACTTAGTTTCTGACCCATCCCCATTATAAGAAGTCATTAAAAAATCTGAATTCTACTGCATATAACCTATGTTACGAAAAGATTGTCTGTTTCTGGTTGTGGTTCCCTTTAAATTTAATACTGTTATTATATTCAGTGAGGCAGATGCATATCCATAGCATGATAAAGTTTAAATGATATATGAATAAGTATATAATTATAGAATTAATAAGATTGTTTACAAGTTGTCAGTTATATGTTCAGTTCCAAAATATCTAATTCTACACTTTTATTTATAGCCTGTGAAAAACAAATGAGAATCGTTTGTAGAGAGTCTTCAGAACAACACCTCCAGCCCTTCAAGGATAAATTGGAAGAGTTTTTTCAGAAAGGCAAGCTAATTTTTGTTCATATTTTAGTGTTCAGAGAGTTTGCTGTACATTTATTAGTATGTTGTCTCAATTAATTAATGCTGCAAAACTAGAAGCAAAATAATACTGCTTATGGGTCTTAAGTGCCAGTGACTGCATAGATATTAAACCTCAAGCATCACTTCCCAGTGACTGGTAATTGTCACCATAGTGTCACTATCTCTCCAGTTCTTTGGGGTTTCTGCATCATTTATTCACTATGTGCAGTAAAACAGGGCTTCAGGGTAGACTGATGTTTAATACACTCAGTCTGAATCTTCCACTTCCAGGAAGAAGTGGCACAAGAAATGTCCTCATTTTATGTTGATATTCAGTCAGATATTTGAGATTAAAAACTAACTCCATATAAGTGAGAAAGTCTACAGAAAATGACCCTATGGCATAGAGTCAGTTGTGGGAGGATCTCGACAGACCCTAAACAGGCGTGCAGTTGAGACACACTAAGTCTGGGAAAACAAACGAGGAGACCTGTGGCACTTTTAAAGACTAACAAATTTATTTATCACATCTGCTTTCATGGGAGAAAATCCCACTTAGTCAGATGCTTTGAAGATGGGGGAATTTACTTCCATTCTGTAAGTTCTTAGAGCATTGCTGTAGCACTCTTTTGCAGACACCACCTATGCCAACAGAAGGGGTTCCCTCGTCGACATAAGTAATCCACCTCCCTGACAAGTGGTAGCTATGTAGGTGGATGGAAGATTTCTTCTATTGATGCTGTTTACATCAGGGGTCAAGTCAGTAAAGATAGATCTTTTTGGGATATGGATTTTTCACACCACTGAGACATAGCATTACCAATGTAAATTCCTAGTGTAGAGCAGGTCTTAGTTTCCAGCTCCAAAATCTGACATTTTAGGTAAGCCCTGCAATCTTTGGTGGAACTTGGGTGAGTCCAATAAAGCTGCAAGGGCTGGGAAAAATAAGACCCATATGCAGCAAAAGCTAAGTGATTTAGGAGGAGTCTTGGGTCTTTAGATGCAGAGAATCTCCATTATGGTGAAGAAACAAAAGGAGATTGTGAATGACTGTTCACAGAGAAAAATCTTTCTGATCTATATGTGCAGAAGAACAGCTCCACTGAGGTATAAGCCTGAGAGGATCAGACTGTTGTTGGCCAGGCTTTGGAGTAAGACACACAGTGCAAAGGGTGGAGCTGGAGAAATTGGAGCAAATGTAACAGGAGCAGAAACAGCTCCCTTTGCTAGTAGCAGGTAGGAAAAAACTGGCAATTTTGGAGGTGTAAGTGTCTGGAAAACCACATCTGGAAGTCTAAATTCATTCTGCCAGTAAAATGTGAGACAAAGCCATCAAAGAACTTCATAGTCTGGAGACCCGGGTAAAAGAATATAAGCAGGAACTGGATGAGATACTCTACCTAAAAGAAAAGGTTGTGACACAGGCCTAGAAGCAAAACAAGGAGTTAATCTAGCTAGTGTCAAAAATGGAGAGTAGCTACTGAAGAAGAGGCTGAACAAGCTTCCCACTGAGATGGAGACTCTTAGCAAATTAAGACCAAGACCTATAAGGGCTTTAAGTCTGTCATGGAGGAGGCATTGTCATCAGCAGAGGAGAGAGGCGAAGTTTGCTGTAGATCTCAGAACAAAATCCAGAAAATATGTGCTAGAAAAGAGACAAATGCTTGACCTTCTGGGTGCTGCAATCATGGACCTTGACATTTTAAAAATCTTGAAAAGTTCTTATTCTTCAGAGCAGTGGTTCTCAATCTTTTGCAGGTCGCGACACACTTGGTGGTGTATCATGACCCTACAGGACACACCAGCCCACCTGCCACAAGCCAAATCCAGACATTTCCCTAGCTCTCCATGACATACTTACTATTGTGTGGTGACACAGTAATGTGTCCCAACACAGTGGTTGGGAACCACTGCTTCTTTTCTCCACAGTAAATACTATAATTATATTCATACCCATGAAGAGTGTTCTCAGACTACAAGTCAGCTCTTTGCCTGTGCCACCAGGTGAAGACCAAATTTTGACTGCCCCACTAGTAGCCACAGGGGGACTGGATGTCTCAAAAGTCATACTTGTCATAAATCCTCATTTCCTAATGAACACTACAGAATATATACGTTACAATGATTATACAGACTGAGTTGAAAATGCTGTCCATACCACTTCATTCTTCAGTGAGAAGAATATAAGCAACACAGATTTCTTGTTAGTTTTCCTTGTTGTGGTTTAAAAGGAAGCATCCTCCTACCTGTGAAATGTAGTTAAGGCTCTAACAACTGATGTAGAGCCTGTTCTAGTGATAGAAAAGGGGATGAAGGGAGAATGGATAACAAACAGAATGTTCCATTCCTATAAGAACAGGCCTGGATCCAACTCCAGAGACCATCTACTCAAACCACAAGGTAATAATCTACCAAAGAAAGGTGGGGGGAACTTGAGACAGCCAATATATCAAATGCTTAGCCAAGTAAGTACCCCTATGACCATGGTAAATGTGATATATTTGCACAATGTAGCACTGTGTAGGAAATTAAAGAAAAGTGTTTGTTCTGTGGACAGTAATAGGAAATCCTTTTGAAAGTGAATATTTCTTAATAAAAAAATCAAAGGAGAATTATTCCTGTGCAACATGATTGATTAAAACACAAAATATATTTGGAGAGCTGATTCTAGGATGCCAGTAATTGTGTTTGTAATAGTTCTGCAGTATATTTTTTAAGAAAATCATGTTAGTTACCAGAAACTTCATTCAAGGGGATTTTCCATTATTCTTATTCTGCTGAGATCTACTTTTACTGCATATTTGGGTACTGTGCACTACAGTTAGAAGCACAGTGTTTGCTATTGTCCCATCAGTTAGACAAAACACCCCTAAATGTAACCAGAACCAGTTGTAACCGTTATGGTGACTATCCAAGGAAGTTAGTATTCCCAAATGGGCAATATCACTCAAAAAGTCTTAAGCAATTTTGCATCTGATGTCTGAAAAGTCACATGAATATGACTCAATTGATTCCTGAGAGGACTCATATTTACAAAATATGTGATCACTTCAACAGTCATAATGATTTAATTTTTGTTCTATATCTAGAACTTGCTGTCACACTTAAGTGAACTTTCTTGAACTTGCTCCATCTTTTTTTTTTATAGAGCCTCTCCCCAAGATCAAGGAATCTGTAAATAACTTCATTTTATGAAGCTGCAGTACTAAAATAATATAATTTCCCAAGTCAAAACAGTTTTTGAATAACAGCACTTATTAAACTGTACTGTTAAATATAGCTGACATTACTCAGTATAACACTTTTTCTCATCATTATTGTGCTTAGTCTAATTTACTTGAGTTTCTAAAGCCTAAATTTGTAAGGGCTGTTACTTAAGCTACTAATTTCTTATCACAGATTCTAACAAGTCTGTAACAATATGTTTCTCATAAAGTTAGCAGGGACCTGTAAAAGAAGGAATCCATAGGTAAGGCTGTTGGTGGCCTTTTCAACTTCTTTAACTGGCAGATTGTATTTACATCTTTAGCCAGAAGTATTGGGGGTGAGATAGTGAGCTGTATGTGTTCACACTAGCATTCTTGCACACACTGTTCTATCTTGCATTCCTTTAAGTTTATGCGTTACTATTGTTGAGACTGACCTGGTTTATTTACTAGCTCAGATATACAAGTAAATAAACTTTAACTGCTAGCATTTCCCCACTCAGCATTTAAAAACCAACTACTTTTTAAAGAACATTGTATTTATGTTTGTGTAGATTACTTTCTTTCTTTATGCCATATGAACTGCCATATTGAAGTTGTTTAAAGGTCCATATTGTCCTGTATCCTGTCCTCAGCAGTAGCTAAAGGCAGATGCTTTCAGGAAAGACCTGAATTGCACTTAATTATGCAATATTATATTATGTGGGAAATTGTATTCCTGACATCAGCAAATCAGTGTACATGGCATATGAATTATATTAATTTTATCTCAGTTAACATAACTGAAGAGTATATTCTTCTTCCTATCAATATCTTACCCTTTTAATAAGTAAGATATTTGCTTCAGTAGTATCCTGTGACAGTGAGTTCTATGAGCTAATTATATGCTGGGTAAAAATAGTTTCTCATTTTAATAGAAATATATTGGCTTTTAATTTTGTTGCATGCCTTCTTATTTGTGGAGTGCTTTTGTTTGTTTTCATTTGTTTGTGTGGTGTTTTGTTTTGTTCTTGTACTCTAGGAAAGAGTAAATAAGAGCAGTTGTCTGACTTCTATTATACCCTATTTATATGTATTTGTCTCTTGCTGTCTTCTTTTTTAACTAATTAGTCATAATCATTCTACTCTTACCTTATATGGAAGTTCCCATTCCTGCTCATTGTTGTACTGTTCCTGTTGTAACTTCCTTTGAGATGTGCTGTCTAGAACTTAAAATAGCATTTAACGTGATGAGAAAGGATATGCCATCAGTTTACAAACTGTCATCATAATATTTTCCATATCATTCCTTCTCTCCTTCCTAAAATAGCTTATACTTGTGCACTGAGTAAACATCCTTGCTGAGCTGTCCCTTTGATGACTAGATCTCTTCCTGGTTAGATTAGCTCTTAGCTCAGAACCTGTTAGAGCATGCCATGAAATTAAACTGTTTCAATGCGCATTACTCACTGCTGGGCTGGCACCTACTGCTGGCCACCTTGGGAACTAGCTCAATGCCAATGACCCCCCCTCCAAAGTCTGCACACAGTCATTCAATCTCTGCCATCTGTCTGCAGCACCTGTCTCAGCTTGAGGAACCACAGTGTCATCTTAATGGCTCGGTTCTCCAGCCACGTCACTGTCTATGTTCCCTCTTCTATAGCAGTTTAGCTCCTTTTCCAGCCACTTTCTCAGTGGTGACTGCAGTCAATTGTCCTGCCACTTCCCCAGTGGCAAGTGAGTGGGACCCAGGCCCACCCACTACTCCAGGTCCGAGCCCAGGGACCTGGTGGATCACAGACTCCTGCTGGGGCTGTCTGTCTCTATTATTGCTGCATTCTTCCATGAGACACTTCTCCACTACTCCAGCACCCTCCTTGATCTCAGTAGCCTGTCCGGAATGCCTACTCTTCTCCTTGGGTTCCTGCCTTCGCTGCTCTGTCCAAGGTGCTACAGGGTTGCAGCCTAGTCTGGACACAGCTCTACATCCTCAAACTCCAAGCAGCTACTGACTCTACTTTGCCATGTAGCTCTTCTTCTATGGCTTTACCAAACCATTACTGGCCACTCCTGACAGTCCCTCTCCTATTAGCCACTTTTCGTGCAGCATCGCAAGAGCTGTGTTAACCCCTTACTAGCCAGTGCGGGGCAGACACCTCATCACATTTACACTTGTCTTTACTGTTTTGATCTGTATCATGTTGTCTTTCTAGACTAAAGCATTATTGTTAACTAAGTCTAAGATTAATATTTTTTGCAAACTTTGACACTTTGCTATTTACTTTTTATAGGCAGTTTATACCTTTAATAATAACAAAGTTTTTGGACTTCTATCCTCCTATGGTATCAAAGTGTTTTACAAACTGCATAACCATTAACTGTGGTCTAATTGAGCCTGTTCTGTATAGATTCTGATACAATGCTCATCATTGTCATAGCTGAGTGCTGTCCAGCGGTGTGTTAAGCAGCCCGACTAACATCTATCACATTTGTTCTCTCCTTCTTGCCTCAGAAGTAGAATTGTGTGCATTGGAGTGGGTTTTGGTTTCAGAATGTTTTTGATAATGTATACACGTTTCTATGTGTTCGTTAGAAAAGACAGGGTCAAAAAATTGTGCTTTGTACTTAGAGCAGAGGGTAATGAGATTTGTGATAGTCCTTAATTCCAATGGACGTTTATTCCAAAGTCTTGGTCCAGTCCCTTAGAATTTTTTTGCCATAACTGAATTCAGGAGGGCTTTGGCTGGCTGGAAGAAAGAAAGAAAAAGGTCTTTGGTTTTTTTAGAATTCCCCACTACATTTGGGTTATGAAGGAAGAACAAAAGGGGCCGTCACCTGAGGTCAGGCCAAACAGAAGGAGATTAGCTTAGGAGACACATTGACGCACCATAAACACTGGTATGCGGGACAGTATTTATACCTTATTCCCTACACAGAGAATGTGCTCTCACTACAGACCAACCTCATTCTAACCCATGGGATCAACATAAGACTGGGTTTTTATGATCTGATGTGGTATTCCACTACTTTCTTTTTCTTCTTTCAAAGCTAGGAAGGTGTGTTTTGCTCAGTGCCAGACTGGGTGAAGTGGGTAGGTTTCTTTGCCTTTGCAAAAGTGGCCATGGACCAATTGAGGGTCATTCCACAGGAGTCCAGTTCCTTGACAAACCAAAGTTGTAAGTAAACTTAGGGGTGAGATATCCTCTAAAGAAGCTGGTGTAGAGGTCTCGGACTCCTAATGTCTGGTACAGTGGGATACAGTCCACTTAAACCCTCATACCAGGGGAGTATGGCCAGGTTGCAGCAATGGGTAGGAACCAGGAAAGGGACTGGGCTGACAGCAGCCTTCCCAGATAAGTGGAAACAATTAAGGAAAGAATAATGACCTGCATTTTATGATAGGTATTTCACAGATGAGTTAATAAAGACGTGGTGTAATTAAACCACACTCCTTGCATGCTGTCTTTCTTGCATTGTGGCTGGAACACACCTCAGGAACAGAGGATAAGTGACTAATTTGCTGGCTTTTAAAAGTGCCACAAGATTCCTTGTTTGTTTTATAGTAAATGGGTGGCAGTGTCAAAGACAAAATGTCCTGGTCTTCTGACTCTAGTTGTGCTGCTATATTTACTTGACCATTTTATTTGGTTTTGAACTAAATTTTGTATGGATTGCTGTATCATATGCATACATAATGAATTGCAAAACCTATAATGTGATCGCTAGGTCAAGCTACTATTAATCTCTTTCCCTAGTGGTTATTCGTAATTTTTTCCTACTGTTTAGTTACTGTCGCTTAAACAGGTTTTAATGCAAAACAAAGCTTCATCTTTCATCTTGTGGTAACTAAGCTCCCATCCAGCAATTAGTCGAGCTGAAGAAAAACTCGTTGTTTTGCAGTCCTGGTGATTCATTTTAACACTTCTCAAAATTTTTTCTACCTTCATTCCTCTGCTACATCAGCTTTTAATTTTCAAGGTTAGGTGAGCTAGTCTTCTTAGAGTCTTAAATGATTCTGGTAATATACTGCAAATTAATTATTTTAGTTATTTCATCACTTTATTTCTTTCTGGATATTTCTATGACTGCATGGGTTTCTTTTCTTTTAAAACTCATCCCATTGTTGGCATTCACACTCAGGGCAGTGGAGTAGAGTAGCAACAAGTATTTGAATCACCATGTCATTCAAGCCTGATCGGAATTTGTGACAGAAATAAAAATAACAGCAGCCAATGTACACTAACACTCCCATCACTGCATTCGCTGATGGAGACAGGCTAGCGGTATAATGTTTCAATAACTTGTGCAAGTGTCCATTCTGGATCAAATTAAAATCAACAGATGCATTTCACTTTTGCATACATCATATTTGATCTCTTGGAAGATTCTACTCAAATTGATAATTCTGTTTGCTCGTGTTAGAGGTCTCTTTACAAATTGCTGCCATCAAAAACTGAAAACCAATATGCTCGTTTGGTTCAGGTCTCTGCTGAGGCTAGACAAATGATCTGGATGCTTGTCCATTTGTAAAATACTGAGATTTAAATAATTCATTCCACATAGGCCTGCAAACAGCTGTCAGATTTTATATCAATCTGGGTCTAATTTGAACCAGTGACCAAGAGACCAGTGATCGAGAGGGCCAACACTGATCCCCCTGAGTCATCCCATTCCCCAGTTGACAAGCTTCTCTATGTATGGAGGGAATAGAACTCCCTTCTTCAAATGTAACTTGATGAAGAAAAGTATTGGCTGGAGGACTGAATTTTGCTGGAGCACCCTTGACCTAGTTCTGCCCCCCACAACCTCTGATGCCATTGCCTCTCTTACTTATCCCCTCTCCCCTTGTCTCCTCCTGTATGCCTCCCTTGCTTGTATGCAGTATGGGAAGCATGGCTGAGCTGCCAAATGTGTAATATTGATGAGACGTGAGTGAGATTTGGCACCCCGGTCATGCCATTAATTGACACAGGTGGGCCAGAAGGGCTAGCCTGTTCTGAGAGTAAAGTGTGTAACAAAATCTAAAATAGGTGAGATTTATTTGGTGGCAAGTTATATTGGGAATATTTAACACAGTTCTAGCCAGAGTGGTGTTAAGTTTAATATCCAACCTGGAAATTATTACCAAGGACATTTACTCCATTTATGTATGAGCTTAAGGCTAACCAATAAAAATATGAGAGATAGAAGTTAAATGTGGGAGTGGTCCATACCACATAGAAGATCTAGGCTTTTCTACTTCAGCCCAGATTGTGCAACTTGGAGATTTGGAGTAACCCTGAATACTTAATCTTGCATACAATCTTTGTTGCTTTTTGTGATTTCAAGTTTTTGACCTTTAATGTTGCTTAAAGATAGTTTTTGTCCTTTTGTAATTTTCGAATGCTTCCTGGCTCATTTTGATCAAGCACGATTCTCTTGAAACATGGAGATCAAAAATAGATTAGCCACTCTGTGCACACCACGGTCTTGTCTACACTGAAACGCCTGTGTTGGTCTCCATGGATTGACGTAGCAGTATCGATCAAGTGGGAAGTGGAGATCTGCTCAACTGATCCTGGAAGTGCTTCCATTCAATACAGTAACTCTAGCCCCCAAAAGAGAGTAACGCTGCATTGAATGGAGAGCATTTCCTGTTGGCGCAGCCCAGTGAAGCCAAAGTGGTTTTGGAGGGTAAGAGTCTATGAGAAATATGCATTCTACAGTACGTAGATTACATTATCTCTCATCGACCCAGCATGGTAGTGTAGATTAGGCCCAAAGGTAAATGTGCCACATATCAACATATTATGAGTGAAATGAATAAACCTATATTGCTCAAGTCATTTGACTCTACAAATTCAGTGCAGACACAATTTCTGAAAGATTTAAAACATCCATGAATTTGATCATTATGTAGCTTCAAACTGATAGTTACACTTTTTAAAAAAGAAAACAGCGAGCAATGTGACAACTGTGTCACAAATTTGCTGCTGATAGAAGTAGTAACTGAGGAGAAGATTTTTTTTTTTTTGGTTTGTTTTTGTTTTTTTGTTCCCTATACTAAAGTGAAGAGAAAGTAGAATGTCATAGAAGAGTAGAAATTGATGAAAACAGGAAAGACAATGTGGTAAAATAGATTAATGCTACAACAGCCACAAATACCACCCCCTCCCCAAATCAAGAGAGTTTCAAAAGGTTAATAGTGAAAAAAGAGAATCATGCTGTTATGTTTTTATTTCTTTCCTTTGCGTATCTTATATTGTCCCCCTAGTTATTTTTCCTATCTTCATTGAATTCAGAAATTGTGATCTATTAACTTCTACAAAGATATAATATCCATAACCCTGTTCCAAAGGAGCAGCCGAGTTAGTCTAGTTCACTAAAACAAACAAGGAGTCCTGTGTCACTGAAAGACTAAAAAATTTATTTACTGCATGAGCTTTCTTGGGAGAAAAATCCCACTTCATCAGGTGCTTTGAAGATGGGGGAACTTACAAAATGGGAGGAATTAAATACAGGAGATTTGACCTCATCTTCCTCTATATGCTGTTCCCCAGTGTTTGAATCTTTACAACTGCTTTGGTTTGCTGTTACAGTATAACCTATTCCCATGACTTACACTTCCTGCATTTATTTCATCCCATTCTGTAACTTCCCCCATCTTCAAAGCATCTGACAAAGTAGGATTTTCTCTCATGAAAACTAGTGAAATAAATAAATTTATTAGTCTTTAAGAGCCACAGGACTCTTTGTTTGTTTTATCCTTAATCCTATTTCTCCTTCAGTCACTTATGTTTTAAAGTTTTACAGTAAGTGGCTAATGCTTGTGTGGATTTACAGTGGAAGTTCTAAGGAATTATACATTTGAGACACAAGTAAACAAAACAAAACAAAAAATCCTGATTGATGCTATTGGAGTTGGTATTGGAGACGTTTTGAAAGATTCAGAGGTTTCGTTTAAATAGGTGTCTGGTAGTTCATTTGTTTCTCTGAAATCAGGAGTTAACTTAGATAGCTCCCCTGAGGCATCTGCTTTTAGTTTTATTGTTTAAAATGTGGTCAATCTAGGCAAATTTCTGAAAAAATTGCCTGTTGTCTTTCTGCCATGTATAGCAAGCATCCAAAAATCCCAGATACTCTTTTGAACCTCTTGGGCCTGGAAGTAGGATTTGAACTCATGGGTATTCAGGTTTTTCGTCACACACTGAATTTTCAGTACTTCCTAGTTAGGGCTAGGCTGTAAATACTGCAAAAAACAAACAAAAAAACAACCCACACCTCAGATTGGTATGGTTTATCAGAAATTTTTGCCTTTTCCTAATTACAGTTAATTCTAATTAGTAAGACTCTTGCTGCTTTGTATATAAAAATGCAGAAACTGCTATTGAGACTGACATATTGAAATGCTAAGAGGGATAAACTGTATTGTTTCTGAGCCTGAACAGTTTTGTGTAACAGGATATAGTGCAGTCCAGGGAGCTGGGTGCCAGAACCTCTGGGTTCTGTTCCCAGTTTAGTCCTTATCACATGACTCTGGAAAAGTCAGTTAATTTCTCTGGGCTTCAACTTTTTAGTCTGCAAAACGTAAATAATAATATTTGTCTATCCTGTATGTTGTGAGGAGCAACTTCATAAATGTTTTGAGATACTCTGGTGAAAGGCTCAGTGAGCAAAATGTTGTTAACACTAACTTGGCATATTTCGTGTGAGTGTGGTTATTTAAAATGAGTTTTCTTTAAATGCATCTATTAGAAATGGAAACAACCCTAATCAGCGTAATTGTATAATATGGAAGCAGTTATAAGAACAACCATTTTATTTTTCCAGTGGAGTTGCTGTATAATTTCCTTTACTTATGCATTCCTTTGATATAATTAAAGTAATTATGTGATTGTGGACTTAAAGGTATGTTTAGGTAGGCTTTTTTTTTATGCCTCTTCAATTCATAAAAATCTGTGAATTACTCAGAAAAATTACTGCTATTTGGTAGGAAGACTTTCACTCTGGAATAATAAACTTATTTTCTGGTTTAGGACTAATACATGGAATTCTGACATCAACATATTAGAGATCTGACACCTCTGTTCAAAAAGTTGTAAAGCTTGGAAGGGCTACAATACATGATGGATGCAAGAAGAAAGATAACATTTATTTTGCCATACTCCTGAGAAGAAAAAATGTACCTTAGTATGAGAGGAGTTTATGAAGCAGCTAGAGTAGAAGGGATAGCAGATGAATTGAGCCTTGCTTTCTTAGGCCTGCTCCACTCTGTCGCCAGCAGTGAATGAGAGATATGCAAGCTACATAATGTAGCTTACATCAACTTATATTACAGTGCAGCTCAGTGAAGATGCTGCATTGTTGATGGGCGGGGGTCATCCTCCACTCAATGCAGCCTTACTTGGGGGTGGGGGTGTGTGAATTAATTGCATTGAATGGAAAATGCTTCAGGGATTGACTGAGAGGGTCTTCACAGCCTGCTCAATTGCTCCTGCTGCATTAATTCCCACTGAATCAGCAGTGCAGACATACTTTTTGCCTCAGTATTTTGCACATGAGAAAATAGAGTTTGCTAGTATATCATCTTGCAGATAGCAAACACCATTTGAAAGCTGGCCAGGAGTCATGGGCATTTGCTTCTCACGATACTTCTTGGTATCTTTGATTATCCTCCCTAAAAAATAATTCACAAAAAGATTCAGCTAAGATAGGAAAAAATACATTTATTACTTTCCTAATATGCTGCTACTACAACCCCAGAGGGAGATAGTCCATTGGTAGAAGCCTGGCTGTATATAACTGATTATGATAAATGAGATGTCTCCTTCCAGCCATTCAGGACAGAAAGTACCTTCCACTATAAGTAAGATGATTTGAATTTTCAGCAGTTATCGCAGGACAAACATAATACATTTTATGTTTCTCAGCAAAAAAAGCCACATGAGGATTAATATTTTAATGTTAAGAAAATAATTTGGTTTGCATCAGTGTCATAGAGTGGGTAGTCTCATGTCAGGGCACAGTGGGCTTTGAAAATCAGTGTTAGTAGAGAGAAGAGCTGTTTTGGAAAAGGTTTGTATACACTAAGTACCAAAAGTGACTGGAACAGGATGAGTATCAAGTGGTACAGGCTTTTAAGACTAATCTGATCGTCAGAGGAAAAGTAGCTGATCATAGAACTAAAAAATCATCCTAGAAATAATAGAATCATAGAAACTGGAAGGAACCATGAGAGGTCATTGAGTCCAGTCCCCTGCACTCATGGCAGGACCAAGTTCTCTCTTAAGCCATTCCTGACAGATGTTTATCCAACCTACTCTTAAAAACTTTCAATAATGGAAATTCCACAACCTGCCTAGGCAACTTATTCCAGCGGTTAATCACCCTGCCAGTTAGGAATTTTTTCCTAATGTCCAACTTAAACCTCCCTGCTGTAATTTAAGCCTATTGCTTTTTGTCCTACCATCGGCAGTTAAGGAAAATAATTTTTTTCCCTCTTCCTTATAACAACCTTTTAGGTACTTGAAAACTGTTATCATGTCCCCTCTCAGTCTTCTCTTTTCCAGACTGAACAAACAGAGCTTTTTCAATCTTCCCTCATGTCAGGTGTTCTATTAATTTAATCATTCTTGTTGCTTTTCTCTGGACTTTCTCCAATTTGTCCACATCCTTCCAGAAATGAGGCACCCAGAACTAGATACAATACTCCAGCTGAGGCCTAATCAGCATGGAGTACAGCAGAAGCATTACTTTTCGTGTTCTAGGTGCAGTACTCCTATTAATACATCCCAGGATGGTATTTGTGGTTTTTTGCAAGTGGTACACTATTGACTCATATATAGCTTCTGGTCCACTATGAAACCCAGATCCCTTTCCACAGCACTCTTTCCTAGGCAGTCATTGCCCATTTTGTATCTGTGAAATGGATTCTTCTTTCCTAAGTGGAGTTCTTTATACTTCTCTTTATTGAATTTTATTTTGTTTGCCTCAGACCATTTCACTAGGTTCTCCAAATCATTTTGAATTGTAATCCTATCCTCTCCAGCACTTATAACCCCTCCCAGCTTGGTATCATCAGCAAACTTTATGTGTGCTCTTAATGCCATCATCTAAATCATTGATGAAACTATTGAACAGAACTGATCCCTTTGGTATCCCGCTCATTTTGCCCTTCCAGCATGACTTTGAACCACTGAAAATTACTTTCTGGGGGCAGTTATCCAACCACTTTTGCACCCATCTTATAGTAGCTCCATCTAGGTTGTACTTGCCTAATTTTTTACTGAGAAGGTGATGCGAGACCAGGAGTTAAAGTAAGGGGGAAAGCACTGGAATGCCATTCTGGGGTCCACTATTTTTAGGGGCTCAGAGTTCCAGGGTCCCTAAAAATAGAATGTGGAACCAGAATGCTGTGTTCTTCTTTGAGTGATTGCTCCTGTTCATTCCCCTGTAGGTGTCTGCATGCCCCATGCACGGCATGCCGGAATTTTTTTCCCCTCAGAGTACCCATAGGGCTGGTTGTAGCACCCCCTCGAGTGGCGGCTTTGCCACTCTCTATATAGCCACCAACCAGCCCCTCCCTTCTCAGTTCTTCTTACCGCTCTGTTGGTCGCTGGAACATTCACTGAGTCTGCAGTCTTTCCCACGGCATTAGTCCGCCTCAGGAGTACCTGTTAGAGTTTTTCTTTTGTTTTTCATTTCTCTTGTTTCTTTGTTAGTTTCAGTGATACTTGCCCGCCCCGGGCTCGGGGTTGGGCTATGCCGGGCTTCAAAACATGCGGCAATTGTAAGAAGCCCATGCCAGTAGACAACCCTAAAAGCAGTTGTCTACTGTGTCTTGGAGAGGCTCATCTTGCGGAAAAGTGCAAGATTTGTCGGGGGTTCAAGCCGCAGACTCAGAAAGATAGAGTCCAGAGACTCAAACTCCACCTGATTGAGGAGGCACTGCACCCGGCCCCTGGAGATTCAGGTTCAAGCACAGCACCGTCAGTGCAGAGTGCGCCAGCGTCTTCAGCACCGTCATCCATGCCGAAATCCAGCCGTACCAAGCCGCACCCAGAATCACGGCGCCGTTCATTGTCGCCGGTGCTGTTGAAGAGGAAGAAGGTGGATAAAGGGCGTTCACCACCACGTGGGTCGGCGCGCCAGAAGGACGCTGGTCAGAGCCTAGTTGGCCTGACTCGCTCCTGATCCCCTCCCTCGGTGCAGGATCAGAGGGAGTGTCAGTGCAGCCCAGCTTCGGTCTCCTCTCCCACCGATATTTTAAAGGAGGACATTCTGCTGCCCACTATGCCGGAGGCTTTTGCGGCGGTGCAGGAGCTAACTGGTCATTCGGCCTCAAAGGCCCCGGACCCAACCCCTCCGGTACCGAGGTCAGTACCGTTGAGAGGGAAGCCAACTCCCCTGCACGCCTCAGGATGGGACTTGAGCTTGGCGTCGGTTCCCCCACCAAGGCGCCATTCACCGGTAGTGCCAGCGGTGGTGGCAGCTGCTGGAGCCCCATGGTACTTTTCCCCAGTGCCGGCTCAACAAGAGGCCTCGCCATCTCGTCGCCACCGTGAGCTGCACAAGGAGGGTCGGTGCCGTTCCCCAGTACCGTCGTCTTCGGCACCACCTTGGTCTCCCAGGAGTAGCCCTTCCGCGCACTCAAGGGTGCCGCTGTCCAGCCCTCTCAGCAGGTACCTCTCGCTCCTCCGTTCCACACCCAGTGGTCGGGTTGGCAACCGGGCATTCAGTGGCCCGTCTGGACCCCGTGGGCTTTCGAACAAGGCCAAGGCTATGGTCCCAGGGCTTCAACGGTGGAATCGGGGATCAAACCATCTCCATCCCTTGCGGCGAGTACCCCACCCAGTACCGGTGAGACCTCAGACGTGGAGTCTGTGAGAGGGGACCAGGACAGGTCCAGCCTGGTTAGTGGGGACCGTAGTGCATGATCAGTGGTCCATTCCGGGGACTTGGGACTGGAAGAGTCGTCCTTGTCCCCCCCCAGATGAGATGGTGGCTGGCGCCAAACCATTGTCCATCCTGGATGATGCGAAGGCTCATCAAGAGCTCCTCCGCCGGGTAGCTAAGGGCCTGAGCCTACAGGCAGAGGAGATCCTGGAAGACGCTGATCCCATGGTGGACATTCTCCTTCCGGATGGCCCGAGCCACATCGCCCTGCCTTTTATCAAAACAATACAGAACACGACAAAGGCATTGTGGCATACGCCAGCCTCGATTCCTGCTACGGCTAAACGATCGGAAAGAAAGTACTTTGTTCCTTCCAAGGGATACAAACATTTTTATTCCCTCCCTTCCCCAGGCTCGTTAGTGGTGGCCGTGGCGAATGAGTGCGAAAGACAAGGTCACCCAGGGTCAACTTCCAAGTCCAAGGATGTGAAGAGGTTGGACTTATTTGGGTGTAAGGTCTACTCGACGGGGGAATTGCAATTGAGAATAGCTAACCAGCAGACCATCCTCAGCAGATACATGTTTAATGCGTGGTCAGCCTTAGAGAAGTTTTCAGACTCGTTAGAGCAGGACTCTAGGGCGGCCATGTCGGCCTCGATTAAGGAGGGCATAGTAGTTTCCAAGGCACTGTTGCAATTGGCCTTGGATGCGGTGTATGCGGCAGATGCAGCGGCCCGTGCCATGGCTTCCGGGGTTACGATGCAGAGAAGCTCATGGTTGCAAGCATCGGGTCTGCCCCAGGAGGTCCAGGTCACAATTCAGAACCTTCCCTTTGAAGGTCCTGAGCTGTTTTCGCAGCAGACGGACTCCCGCCTACAAACTTTGAAGGACTCTCAGACCTTAATTAAATCACTGGGGCTCCATACTCCAGCGAATCAGAGGAAGCCCTTTAAGCTGCTACCACCCCCGTGGCCTTTCACCGCCATCCGGACGATGATAGGCGAAGGAATAGAGGTGGCCGCAGATCCACTGGTTGCCAGCCTAGCGGCCAGGGGGGTATGCGGCAGCAGGTGGGCCAGAAAAAGAACTTTTGAAAGTCAGCCTGGGGGCGACCTACCAATCCCCGAGGATCCAGAGATTCCCTTATTTACCAACAGACTCTCCCGTTACATGTCAGAGTGGTGCAAAATTACATCAGACCGATGGGTGCTCAGGACAATTCAGGAGGGCTATTCCCTCCAATTTTCTTCATTACCCCCACCGGCATTACATTCCGTTCCGAAGGATCCCATGCAAGAGCAGCTGCTAATGGAGGAGGTCCAGACACTGCTCCAGAAAGGGGCTGTGGAGGAGGTCCCGCACAACCAAAGAGGCAAAGGCTTCTACTCCCGGTATTTCCTTATCCCAAAGGCGAAAGGGGGTCTGCGACCTATTCTGGATTTGCGGCGCCTCAACCGCTTTCTTCGGAAAATTCGGTTCTGCATGGTTTCCCTCTCCTCGATTGTGCCCTCTCTGGATCCGGGCAATTGGTACACCGCCCTCGATTTACAGGATACGTATTTTCATATTGCAATCCACCGATGGCACAGGAAGTTTCTGCACTTCATGGTGAGCCGGAGGCATCTACGTTTCACTGTGCTCCCATTCGGGCTTTCCGCGGCATCTTGGGTGTTCAAAGAATGCCTGGCAGTAGTGGTGGCCTTCCTCAGGAGGCAAGGGGGTCACCCTTTTTCCGTATCTCAATGACTGGTTGATCGCAGCCATTCGGAGCAGGAGGTGCGGTCCCGGTTATCGATGATACAGTCCCTGTTCAATCGTCTGGGACTCTTGGTGAACACTCAAAAGTCAGTGTTACTTCCCTCACAGCGGATAGAGTTTATAGGTGCTATCCTGAACTTGGTGTCCCTAAGAGCGAGCCTCCAGACCTCCTGTTTCCAGGTGATCAGACGGGCTGTAGACTCCTTAATGAGGTTCCCTCTAGCCTCTGCCAGAGAGTGCCTTCACTTGTTGGGCCTCATGGCGGTGTGTATGTTCGTGGTCAGCCACGCCCGCCTCCGGGTGCATCTGCTCCAGTTGTGGCTGTCGAGTGTGTTCCGCCCAGCAAGAGACAGTTTGGACACAATGGTCACTGTACCAGCATCAGTATTAGAGACCCTGAGTTGGTGGAGTTGCAAGCTAAACCTATTCTCCGGGATTCCCTTCTGACTCCCTCATCCTTCGGTTCCTCTGGCGACCGATGCCTTGGACAAAGGCTGGGGTGCGCATTTGGGCCATCTCAAGACTCAAGGTCTGAGAGAGAAGGGGGACTCCCTCTTGCACATCAATGCCAAGGAGCTGAGAGAGGTGCGCCTGGCGTGTATGGTGTTTCGGGAACGCCTCCATGGGCGGACAGTTTCCGTGCAAACAGACAATACCGCAGTGATGTTTTACATCAACAGACAAGGGAGCACCCACTCAAGGCAACTCTGTCGGGAGGCCATGGACCTCTCTATTCGCCACGGGATACATCCAGTAGCATCGTATGTCCTGGGCCTCCAGAACTGCCTAGCAGATGACCTCAGCAGAAGGTTTCTGTCACACGAGTGATGTCTCCACCAGGAAGTGGTGGAGGCCCTCTTCCGGAGGTGGGGTCGTCCCCAACTGGATCTGTTTGCTTCGGAACTCAACAACAAGTGCCAAGAGTTCTGTTCTTTCAGGGGGCTCAGCCCTGGTTCAAGGGTGGACCGTTAGTTCCCAGGGTGTTGCAGACGATAAAGGAGGAGAAAGCCAAGGTCATACTGGTAGCCCCAGCTTGGCCAAGGCAGTACTGGTTCTCCACCCTTCTGAGGCTATTGCGTCGTGACCTGGTCCAGCTGCCTCTGAGGTCAGACCTCTTGTCCCAGGACAATGGCCTATTGCTCCACCCCAACCTGGAGGCCTTACACCTCCATGGGTGGCTCCTTCATGGTTAACGGGCAGTGAGCAGCTGTGCTCTTCGCCGGTGATAGGGATCCTCTGTGGGATCAGAAAACAGTCCACAAGATCCACGTACACCGCTAAATGGCAAAGATTTACCCAGTGGGCTGTGGATAAAGGAAGAGATCCATTGACGCTTCCTATTCAGGACCTCCTAGATTACTTCTGGCATCTGAAATCTAGTGGATTGTCGCTGCCACCCATTAAGGTCCACTTGGCTGCGATTTCGGTGTTCCGCCGGGTCCCCGAGCAGGACTCACTTTTCTCGCTCCCAATAGTTAAGCGGTTTCTGAAGGGACTGTCAAAGTTGTACCCATCAGTGAGACCATTGGCGGCTCAATGGGACCTGAATGTAGTCCTCGCTTGGCTCACCTGGCCGCCGTTCGAGCCATTGGCAACATGCTCTCTACTATATCTTTCTTGGAAGGTGGCCTTCCTGGTGGCGATCACGTCAGCCAGGAGGGTGTCGGAGCTACGGGCTTTGTCGGCGGAACCACCGTATATGCTGTTCTTTAAGGACAAGATGCTGTTGCGCCCCCACCTGGCCTTTAGGCCTAAGATTGTGTCACACTTTCATGTAAACCAGGACATTTACCTACCGGTCTTCCGTCCTAAGCCCCATGCATCAGAGGAGGACAGACATCTCCACGCGCTGGACGTGCGCAGGGCACTGGCGTTTTACATCGAAAGAATGAAACCCTTTCATAGAACGCCGCAACTCTTTGTGGCAGTTGCTAACAGAATGTAGGGACATCCTGTATGCACGCAGAGGATTGCCTCTTGGATTGTTGCTTGCATTAAGGAATGCTACAAGCTCGACGGTAAACGCCTTCCACGAATGACTGCCCATTCAACCAGGGCCCAGGCGGCATCGGCGGCCTTTTTAGCGGGGGCCCCGGTCGCAGACATTTGCAAAGCGGCAACATGGTCCTCCCCACACACCTTCGCAAAGCACTACGCCATCCACCAGCAAACTCGACAAGATGCGGCGGTGGGCAGAGCGGTGCTACAGACGGTATCCCTGTGATGTCTCCCACCTCCAAGGTAAGACTAGATACTCACCTACAGGGGAATGGACAGGAGCAATCACTCAAAGAAGAAGAGGAGGTTACTTACCTGTAACCGGTGTTCTTCGAGAGGTGTTGCTCCTGGCCATTCCAATCCCTCCTGCCTTCCCGCAGAGATCTAAGGGAGAAGGAACTGAGGAGGGAGGGGCCGGTTGGTGGCTACATAGAGAGTGGCAAAGGCGCCACTCCAGGGGGCGCTACAACCGGCCCTACGGGTACTCTAAGGGAAAAAATTCCGGCGTGCCGTGCACGGAGCATGCAGAAACCTACAGGGGAATGGCCAGGAGCAACACCTCTCGAAGAACACTGGTTACAGGTAAGTAACCTCCTCTTCTGGGGCCCACCACTGAAAAATGGCAGGTCCCAGAATGCAGCGTTCTGGGTCCATGCTCTATATTTAGGGGTCCAAACACTGGGCCCCTAAAAATAGAAGGGCCCAGAATGGCGTTCTGCCATGTTCCTGCAGGCAGGGGAGGGGGCAGAGGCTGGGGGCAGGGGTAGGGGTATTACTGGGGGCTCAAGCCCCACACCAAACCCCTCCCCTTCCACTCCCCCCCAACCTGGGCCTGCAGCGGCGCCACCAGGACCTGGGACCTACCACCCCCACCTCCCCAGCCATGCTGCCAGTGAGTGTGGGGGTGGCTGGCTCACGCTGCGGGGATACTGGGGGCAGGGTGTGGGGTGCTGGTATGGGGGATAGGAGCTTGAGTCCAGGGGGGCCCACCAGTGTGGGAGGGGGGGCCCACTGGCACGGGACCATTCCGGAGCCCCCCAAATTATACTTTAACCCCTGTGCAAGACCATATCAAAAGTTTTATGGAAGTCTAGATACACCACATCTACCACTTGCCCTCTATCCATAAAGATTGTTACTCCGTCATAGAAAGCTATCAGTTTGGTTTGACATGATTTGTTTTCGACAGATCCATGCTGACTATCACTTAACACCTTATTCTCTTCTGGATGCTTGCTAATGGATTCCTTAATTATTTGCTCCATTATTTTTCCTGGGACAGAGCTTAAACTGACTGGTCTGTAGTTCCTTGGGTTGTCTTTATTTTCCTTTTATTAAATGGGCACTGTATTTGCTCTTTTCCAGTCCTCTGGGACATCTGTAGTCTCCCATGATTTTCCATAAGGGTAGTTTAGGTTCAAATGATTGGTGAATTTATCATATTTATAAATGTACAAATATAATCAAGTCCAGATTAATAATATATGGCTATGTCTACACGGCACTTTTATTTCGAAATAACACTCGTTATTTCGAAATAAAAGAAATTAGGTCTACATGACGTTTTCTTATTTCGAAAGGACACATCCTGTCCTTTCGAAATAAGAATCATCCTTTCGAAACAGTTAAACCTAGATTTTTTCGAAATGGCTGTTATTTCAAAATGGTCATTTCGAAATAATGCCATTTGGACCTGTTGTTTCGGAATAAATGGATTCCGAAACAACAGGATTTTGCACCCTGGGAGGAAGAGCCTTCCCCTCAGCACCTTGTCCAGGGTGCTGAGGGGAGACAAGCCGCAGGGCACGGGGCGCTGCCCCCAAGACCAGCGGGGAGCCCTGCGGAGGGGCGCCGATGCCCTGCTCTCCCCGCCGCTGGGGCGGCTCAGAAGCCCTGCGGCCGGGTGCCGGGGCTCCCCGCTCTCCCCGCTGCCCGGGCTGCTGCCAAACCCCACAGTGGGGTCCGGGGGCGCCCGGCTCTCCCTGCCGCCAGGGCCGGCGGCAAAGCCCGGGGCAGGGTGCCGGGGCCGTGGCTTTTCCCGGCCGCGGGGGCTGCAGCCAGGGAGCCGGTCCCGACCCGGCTCCCCAGCGACTGAGCGGCCGCTGCCACGGGGAGCCGGGTCCCGCCGGCTCCTCAGGCCCTGGGCTCAGCGGGGGCAGTGGCTGCGAGTCCCGCGGCTCACCCCGCCACCAGCTCAGGGGCCTGCAGCCGCGGGCAGGGTGGCCGCAGCCCGGGCGGCTCACC